>JAYESA010000012.1:182455627-183055627 GCA_036927795.1 Iris macrosiphon
TGTGTAACTGGTTTCAACTCGAGCACTTATCATTTGCTCACTTTGTATTTGATGCGATCTTTGATTTGTCACCTACAGCTGCATGCTTTTATGACTTCAATTTAACAGAAAGAGTTTCTGAATTTGAAAGTTCTGCTATTGATTGTCACCTGTTTCTTAGAGCATCCTTAGTAGATGGTGCTCAAAATTTCATCTTGAGGCCCAAATTTAAAAAAGAAGAAGATAAATGTAGAATGGGCTGGGTTTGTATGAGAATAGTAGAAAATGATAAAATGACCTTTGGTCCCAAAGATTGTGGTAAAAAATTAATTTGGAAAAAAAATGTAAATCTAGAATTTAGAAATTGGGGCTCCAAATTGGGACTTACTATTCTACAGAATAAATTTCTAGAATGATTTTTCTACATTCCGAATCTAGAAATTCTCAGGCCCAATCTATAGCTCCTGTGGATGGGTTGAGCCTGAGAAACTAGAAATTGGAACTTGTGATGGATCTTACTATTCAACCAAATGAGCTTCTAAATTCTGAATCTAGAATATAGATTCTGGGATGGGCCTTACTAATGATGCTCTTACATATGCTAAACCAGCCAAAAACAAATATCAATTTGGATATTTTCAACTCATTCATGACAACATTTTATGACTGCTTTCTCGAGCATGATAACTATTTTATTGTTTCATTGTAATAACCTAGTAATCTGCCGTTCAGGTATGCATTCAAGTGCCATCGGAAATCAGAGGCTGGGAGGGATACTGTATATCCTGTAAATGCAATTGCATTCCATCCCATGTAAGCTCTCTCTCTCTCTCTCTCTCTCTCACACACACACACACACACACACACACACACACACACGGAACATCTCATTTAGCCCACATTTTTGCAGCTATGGGACATTTGCCACTGGTGGTTGTGATGGATATGTGAATGTCTGGGATGGGAACAATAAGAAGAGATTATATCAGGTAAAATATCGACCGACATATTCTTTATGATCACTGACAAAATCTTAGAGCTGACAATGTTTCGATCTGTTTTCTTACAGTACTCCAAGTATCCAAGTAGCGTAGCTGCATTGTCCTTCAGCAAAGATGGTCGTCTGCTGGCCGTGGCGTCCAGTTACACATTTGAAGAGGGAGACATTCCGTTAGTGTCTTAACTTCTCGTCTTTCTTCTCCAAATTTATAATCTTCCCATCTAATTGTGTTTGTCAAATGTCATCGTCTGTTACAGTCACGAACCTGATGCCATCTTTATTCGCAACGTAAACGAAGTTGAAGTGAAGCCAAAGCCCAAAGCATTGCCTGCAGCACCGTGAAAGCTGAAAGCCTTTTGTACTTGATTTGGCACACTAGAGTCTAGAGAAAGGACAACATTGTGTTGGCGAAGTAGGATGTTTCTACTCTGTTACTAAACAGCATGAGTTGCTGTTTTTTTATCTATTGACATTTAGAAGGAACTGCCCACATTAATTCTCAAGCGGCTTTTAAATCGAACCAATCACTAACCAAAATGTACTTTGTCTATGGAGGGAAACTTGAATATTGATGTATCGCCTGAGCAGTGACTCCTTGTGCCTGCAAGGCTTTAGAATTTGGACATCTTTGTTATTATATTTGAGTATTGATGTATCGCCTGAGCAGTGACTCCTTGTGCCTGCAAGGCTTTAGAATTTGGACATCTTTGTTATTATATTTGAGTATAACTGTAACAGTATATAGATCTTTTTTGGACAGGTAAAATGGAATAACTCGTGAAGCATTCTGTTATTTAGATCAGACCTAAATAACAGAAGTCACCAATTAGAGAGTTTGTATAGATTCGGAAACATCCTGCATCACCTAGAAACTCAACCACTCTCAAGATATTATAATACTTGTCTTACTGGAAAAGCTGAGTCCGGACCGCATTGTAAATTGCAGGCCACTTGGTTAACATTGTTGTTGGCTGATTCCTTTAGACTTGGATCCGACCGGACCGTTCATATATCTGTAAGGCCACTCTTAGTGCATGGATGTGCTTCACAATGAATGCAGTACCTGCAATTTCCCATTTAAATCTCAGCTAAATTTCCGAACATGCTACTTGTAGAAAGTTCTTGCACCACTTTAATTATATCCAGCACATGAAAATGATGAGGATGTTAAATGAGTAGCAAATGTGTTGAATCTGTAACATTTTACAGTCCACCTACCTGCCATTTTCATACAAAATACAGCTACCAGCGTCTATCCTCCAATAATGCTAAGTTTACTACCAAATGCTTACAACCTTCTTACAACTCTCTCAACCCCTCCCCCCCCCCCCCCCCCCCCGCTATGTGGGCCATCCCTTGGTCCCATCTTTCTCCCAATGAACGACCGTCACGTGGCGTTCCGGCCACGGGGAGACCACTCGGACAGCCACCGAGTCCCATCCCTACCCCCTCCTCCAAGGAACGTTCGTCACGTAGACGCCACGTGGCGGTTGTAAGAGAGTTGTAGGCATTTGGTTGTAATCCTAGTATAACCCGCCTATCCTCTCCTCTGTTCACCCATCATGCATGTCACTGACACTGGGTTCCACCTCTAGCCGGCCATTTCTATAGAAAGGTGTGATCAATTTCTTTTATGAAGACTAGTATGCACTACACAAATGTAGCCTAGAAAGTGTACTTCCCAATAGTAGAGCACACCAGGAACAGACCAAGAAAACCAAGGCCTGCTAAAATTGCCGGCTCATTACGCCTAAATATGAACTTGTCACCAGCAACAACCCTCAGAAGCCATAATCTCCAATGAACCCAGTCAGAATCTGGATCGATTTTCCGATGAGCTTTGGTTGTTTTGATATTGATTTGGATATTACCTGGATTGCGTCCAAACCTGACCCTTGTACAGCATACAATGGTCTCGTTCTTGTTTTGACTAAAGACCCCGTCTCCATGCACCTTAAGTTTCTCTGTGGTCTAGTTTTAGTTGTTATTACTCTCTTGGTTTGTGTTCTGTTAGTTCCATTACAGCTTCAAGTTGACCAAATATAATATAATATATATATATATATATATATATATATATATATATATATATATATATATATATACTCTTCAATCTGCAGGTGCCCGCCCAAGCCTCACGCAAACACTCGCTCCCTTCCCTTGGGATTTATATATAGCAATGAAACCACTACATTCTCTTCACTCTCCAATCCATTGTAATGTCTGAGGAGGAGCACTGCCTGGTGATGATGTCCCGAGGGGGCCCGGACCACTGCTCTCCGTCCCCTAGCTAATTCTCCGCCTCCGGTGCTAGCTTGCTTACAAGTGTTCGGTCTGCGGCAAGGCGCGGCTTTCGCGTTGTACCAGGCGCTCGGGGGGCACAAGGCAAGCCACCGCAGGCCCCCCGCGCATCCGTGCTTGGTCTGTCTCAAAGTTTATGGAGTTGCTGGAGAATGCAAGGACTCCACTATATCATGGTTGTGAGGATCATTCACCGTTGGAGGTGGTTACAAGATTATTGAGCATCAAGTCCGATTTTAACATGCCGCAAGAATGCTATAATCGACTGATCGATTTGATTATAAAGATCTTGTCCGAGGGTGCAAAGTTGCCTAAAGACTTCTATCGATCTAAGAGGATGGTGAGATCGCTTTGGATGTGATACGAGAAAATCGATGCATGTCGCAACGGGTGCATGTTGTACTATAAAGACGACAAGGATGAAGATGCGTGCAGATTCTGTGGTGCTGATCGCTACAAGGCCACTGTTAGAGGAAAGTCTGTCGGTGCAAGGAAGCCTACCGATTCGATGCACTACTTGCCTTTGACGCCGCGGTTGCAGCGGTTGTTTATGGTTAAGGAGACTGCAGAAAACATGAGTTGGCACAGGCGAAAACAGATCGAAGGAGTATTGGATCATCCATCCGATAGAGAAGCATGTAAGCACTTTGATCGAGAGTATCCACATTTTGTCGAAGATTCGCGTAATATCAGATTGGGGCTCTCCTCTGACGGTTTTACCCCATTCGGACTTTCGGGCTCCCAGTATTCGTGTTGGCCTGTGATTGTCACTCCGTACAATCTACCGCCTTGGATGTGCATGAAGACTCCGTATATGTTCCTAACCGTTATTATCCCGGGTCCGAACAATCCGAAGAGGAACATCGATGTGTATTTACAGCCTTTGATAGATGAGTTGAATCAGCTGTGGGAAGTATGTGCCAACACGTATACGATGTTTCTAGAAAGCAGAATTTTCAGATAAGGGCAGCACTTATGTGGACCATCAACGACTTTTCGGCCTATGAAATATTATCGGGATGGAGCACCCATGGTCGTCTCTCATGTCCGTATTGCATGGACCGTACTAAGGCTTTCCGTTTGAAACATGGAGGCAAACCGTGCTTCTTCGATTGTCATCGACAATTTCTGCCGAAGGATCATCCGTACCGGAGGAACTGTAATGCTTTTCGTGCGGGAGTTGTGGAGAAGGCCAATCCACCCCCAAGGTGGCCCGGATATACGATATGGGAAGGGGTAAAAGATTTGCGCCGACGATACAAAGTAAGTCAATTAGATGGTTTAGCATAATATATATCGTGTATTTCTTTATTCATCGTATATTGACTTTTTTGATCAAAATAATTATCTCTGTATAGATATCGTCCATCGTCGGTTCAGAGACGCCTGGGCCAATTTCTGAGGAACAACTACGGTGGCCCTTGGATCAACTACTCTGAGGCTCCGTAGGAGAGGAAGGCGTTCTGGTTTGCGCACTTCCAAGTAAAAGTATATTAAATAAATCCTCTAATTTATGCATATTATATAACTTATCCGTGATGCTCACTTACTAAATTATTTATTGTAGCAAACGTATTTCTATCCTCCGCACCGGGCCGAGTTGATCGAGCGGCTATTTCCTACCGTTGCCGCCAAGCTTATCCGAGATGCTCTGGATGACCAGAAGGCTCGTGATCGTGTTGAAAAATCGATCCAAGGTTGGATCACGTCTAAGCAGTGGACTGCGATGAGGGCTAAATTCGACGATCCGAGCTACAAGGAAAGGTCTGAGAAGGCCAAGGCGGCTAGGCGGAATGCTGCCAAGTGGTGTGGTGGCTCGATTCATTTGACGGAACATTTTCGTCGTTTGGTATATTTTTTCTTTTAAAATATATTATTTTAATGTAAGTACCATAAAATGGTAGTAGAAAAAATGTTTAAGTTTAGTACTAAATAATATATTTTTAACAGGTACAGAGGGGTGAGGATGCAAACATGGTGACCGTCTTCTTGGCCACCCATCGCAAGGACAGAAATCTCATTGATGAGAGGGCCTCGCAGACCTATGTAAGTATTACTTTACTTTGTATTAATTTTAATATAACTTAGGCAATTATCGAGTTTCCAAAACTTTCTAGGCCGAGTATCTTAGGCTGCGTGAGTGAGCGACTGCTAGTGCACCTACACCTGGAGAGGCTGGTACTTTCTCGCAGCCCGCTCCAGCTCCGTCGGCGGACGACCTATGGGTGACCGCAGCTGGTGGTCTCCAGAGGGGTACGTACTACGGTACGGGATCCTATGGCGCCCTGGTTGCGACGCAGTCATCTAGGGCCTCCCCGACAGCTGCGCATTCTACACAGCCCTCGCAGTCGTCGGCCAGAGTCCAGGAGGCCGTTAACCGTCAGATTGCGTCTCTCCGTGACGAGTTGCTGCGAAGGATGGAGGAGCAGCCCCGGTCCCAGCCGCAGGCGGACGATCCGACGCTCATCACACGATTCGATATGCTCGCCCGCAGCATCACGGAGCTCCGGGATTTGACAAATGATATTGGAGCCTCGACAGACCGCAACATCATGGAGCTGCAGGCATCACAGCTATCGATGGGCGAGAGGCTGACGATGATGCAGGATTCAATGGTTCATAGCAGTATGAGCCTGCTATCTACCATGGATTCTTACAACCAGCGACTCGCAGACTTGGAGCGGGGACGGCCTTCTGGTGCGCCTACATCGACACAGAGTCCACCGACGTCACTGCCTTGTCAATCGACACCGGTGTCGATTCCACGGGAGCAATATGAGCTGTTCTTATCCTTCATGCGCGCCGGTGGTCAGCCTCCTGCAGATCCGCAGTAGTATAGCTAGTTGCTGGATATTTGTATTTTTATTATTATTTAGGATTAGATTGCATGGATATATATTTGCCGTATTCTTTACGATGAGATTTGCTGGATGCTTTTTTTTTCTTCAAATTTTATTATATTATTCATATTAAATATGTTATTTTACCGGTGTTGAGTGTTCAACCCAAGGGGGTTGGCAAACCCAAAAATTCAACGGAGGGTTGCTCCGGGTCTATTTGTACTGATTGCGATTTAATAAACTGCAAGAATAATAGTTTGGACACAATTCAGAATTTTTTTTTTATTTTTTTTGTAAAATTAGCAACGTTTTTAGCGACGTTTAGCTAAATACGTCGCTAATTAGCGACGTTAATACACGTCGCTAATGACGTCGCTAAACATGTCGCTAAAACGTCGCTGTACGTCGCAAATTGCTGACATGATAGTATTGCCAGGTCATTAAAGACGTCGCTGTAATGTCGCTATATAAGTCGCTAATTAGCGACGTTTAGCGACGTTAAATAACGTCGCTAATTAGTGACGCTACGTCGCTAAACGTCGCTAATTTTAGCGACACATTTAAGTCGCTAAAAAATGTCGGCATAGTGACGTTTAGCGACGTTTTTTCTTTTAGCGACTTGCTTTTTTTTGACTTCTTTGAAACGTCGCTAATTACGTCACTAAATGTGATTAGCGACATTTTTTTGTCATTTAGACGTCGCTAATTTGATTTTTTTCTGGTAGTGATCCGTGGCTTAAACACAGGAGTCTAGTAAATATACTTGGTTGGCAGGTGTTCGAAGTATACATGAGAGATGATCGGGTTGTCGGCCTTGATAAGGGATGGCCACCGGAGATTGGATGGCCACCCGATTGGCAGACAATTAAGAGCAGATATAATGGAAGTTCAAATTGATAAGAAAGCGACAATGGATGGCTGGTCATGGGACCTCCACAACGCAGATAAGTTTACAATAAAGTATGTGTAAATGACTTCAGCCGGAGAGAACGAAGAAGGAATTTACAGTTGAGTAGGCTAAACCTGGGAGGGATCCACAGAAGAGATGTAATTAAAATGGATTATGGAGAAGATTGGCAGGCAGAGGACACAGGGAGACAGTTGGTTTATAGAAGTGAGGGTCGGACTAGCAGTTGTCATATGACACATTTGGAGAGCAACAATCGGATCTTCGAGGAACGCAGTTCACTAATAGTTGGAATAATATAGATGCTGATATTACCTATATGATAATTGGTAGGGGTGTAAGACCGCCTACATGATATTATTAGTAGTTTTTTAAATAGCAATAAAATTAGCTTCTTCCATATATATATATATATATATATATATATATATATACTTTGTCTACTAGCACCAAGATCTTCTCTCATTTAATTATTGTTCGGACTGTTCGAATCTACATCCACTCATTTTCTTCTTTTATCTCTTACTAGACTATTTTCCTTTTTTTTTTTTTTTTGCCGAAAGGCACTAGACCATTCCCATAAGTTGGTGATAACTTTTTGTCTATTGGTGAATGTAAACTTAAACACTAAATAGAAATTGTGTTCGGTTTGAAGGTGGAAGTAGAATAAAAGATACATTTCTTGTATTTTTGTATATGAGAGAATTCTACGTATGGCGGGTTGTGGGTTTATAATTATTTTGTTTCTTGTATTTTTGATTTTCCAGGGAGCTTTATGTGCTCCTAAATGTCCGAGTTGCAGTCGAGTGTGAAATATTATGTTATATTTTGGTATTGATTGTCTTTTAACTAATATTTAAATAAATCCAAAATTTAATCAGGTAATTAGCGACTGACTTAACTGACGACGAACGACAACAGATGTGTGCGTTGCTTAAGTGAAGTATCAGATCTAAAAATGAATTATCAAAAATTAGCATCGCCGCATGTCTGTCGCAGGTTGGTCGGCAACTTCGTCGAAGGTGCTTCACTCTCTAGTCGCCATTCAAACCAAATATTTTGCTGCCTAGTGGTTGCTAGGATGTCGCCAATTTGATAGCGTCGCAGTGGCGACGCCAGTACGTCGCTAAGTGTCCTTCGTCGTCATGTCGTCATTAGGAAGTCGGCGTTGCAGTGACTCGGCAACGACTCTGCGGCGTCTCTTCCGTGACGACTTGCGGTTTGCTGACATCGTATGTGCATCATTTAATCGTCGCTATATGGATTTACTGAGGGGTCTGCAACATATTCTGCCGCCGTTGTTCTTTTGTAGTGAGTAATACTGTTCCTACCTCCAAAATATCCTTCCAACTTATGTGGCCGATGAAATGACATGTTAAATAGCATTATGTGATAACTGACATAAAAAATTTAATCCAAAATATTAATCATCAAAGTTTTTTAATGTTTTAGTTTTAATTTTAATTTTATAATTTATTATGTCAGGTGTCATATTAACCGCAACATTATTTGTCACATAAGAAAAAATAATTTGAAGAAATAATTTGAAGGTACAAATAGCATTACTTTTTATATTTGTGGTATGTACTTATACTTTATTGTTAGAGAAGCCAAGTATGTGGTCCCTTGCTCAGTGGTCCATTTAAAAGACATTCTATTTCATCGATAGGGGTTTAAGAATGCAAATTAGACAACGTAAATTAAAAAAAAAAGTTAATTAACACGTGCAAATTAGACAATGTGGAATAGAAGCTCGAACAAAATGAATGCGACTTGACCTCTCTGCTAGATTTTGTTGCCATATATGAAAGAAGTCCAGATTGACCCGATCGAAGTTGCAGTGGTCCCAAACACTATTTTGACTCACGAGAAGAATATGATATATATATATATATATATATATATATATATATATATATATATATATATATATATATATATATATATATATATACTAATGTTCATGATCAGAAACCCGCAGTATGATATCTAGCACTTTGGGCTCCATACAATTCCCACATGTTCTTTATGATCATAATCCAATACTGATGCAGTATATTTTAATTTGATTGAGCTAATTTTCCATAGATTTCATGAGTTTGGAAGTAATAATATCAACTGGATTAATTTATTATCAGAGACATTAAATTTGTTATCCAAAAATAAATAATATTTCAACGGCGTGAAGAAAAATGCAACTAGCTGTTTGACTTCATCCCTAACGAAAATCACTCTCAAAAGCTCAAAAATACAAATTAAGTTTACGTCGACTCGTGTTTCCTAGGACATATAGACATGCCAAATACATAAACATTACACAATGCTAGCTACTTGTTTCACTGCATGAGGAATGGCCAAGTCTATTTGTGCATATTGTCTATGGATAATAAAAATTACCTTTTTTGAAATAAATAAATAAATAAATATATATATATATATATATATATATATATATATATATATATATATATATATATATATATATATATGGGGTTGAAAACGATAAAAAAAAATGAGACATCTAAGTCGTATATATATTATCAATTATTAATATTTTTTAAAAATAAAATAAATTAACTATCGCATGTGTTTTCTTTTCGGATAGTTGAGAAAAAAAATTAAAAGCCACCGGAACTTATAACAAATTATAAAAAAATTTAAATTTTAAATATATTTAAACTAACTATAAGATATTATCTAATTGAACACATTCAAAATTCAAAAAATATATTTACAAAAAATTATAATAAAAATATTTTCAAATTAAATTTTAAATATTCTAATATAATTTAAAATTTAAAATTTAAAATAATATTATAGATTTTTTTATACCTGCAACACGAATTTACACACTCTCTCTCTCTCTCTCTCTCTCTCTCTCTCTCTCTCTCTCTCTATATATATATATATATATATATATATATATATATATATATGGAGTGGATCTGGAGTCCCGCGGGAGCCTCGTCGCTCCCAGTCGTTGGATAGCGGGAGCCCCACGCGTGGACCCCACGCGGATCCTCCAATCCGATGGTACAAGAGTATATATAATTGTAAGGGAATCGAATGAAAAAAAAAAAAAAAATTCATTCGATTCTATTACGATTACAATTACATTGCTGCAATGAATCAAACGACCTTTAATTTAATAAAGTAAAACCTCTTAAAAAAAAAAAAAAAAAAATTATAAGCAAAAAGTGGGAGCAGGGTATTCGAAAAACCCGTTCCAAAAAGTTGGGGGAGATGGACTTCCAGTCCTCCCACGGAATATCCGCCAAAGAGTCCTAAAGGTCCGACGTGAAGCACAAAGCTTTACAAGAGTAGATCGAAGAAGAGGTAGCTTAGAACTCCCTGGGGTCCACAAAAATGGTGGGACCGGGAGCCGACTTGGTCCAATCGCCGAGCTCTCCGTCGCTGTAGCCGTCGGCGATCCTCCGGACGCACCACAGGTCCTCGGAGCACGACAGGCGCTTCCAATGCGGGACCCCCCGGGCCAAGGGGTCGGCTCCTGCCAGCTCCGTCACGACGACGCCGCACCCGCTGGCCCTCGCCATGTTGTGCGCGTGCCGGCAGAGGGAGCGGACGAGGCCGGCCGAGGCGGGCCCCTCCCCGCCCAGCCCGTAGAGGAAGTAGAACCCGAACGGGCGGAAGAGGTCCGGCACGGACGGGATCCGGAGCCACGGGAGGACCCGGTCCACGGCCCGGCTCGTCCACGCCAGGCCCTTCCGAATCCGACCCGCCCCCTTCACCTCGAGCCGGAACACCGCCTTCGAGTCCCAGACGCTCGTCGCGGCCCATGACTCCGGCGGGTCCGACAGGAAGCCGTCGAGCCCGGCCCAGCGGTAGCTCGACGGGGCGGCGAGGAAGGTCCCGAGGGAGAGAGGGTTGTGGAGCACGGAGTCGATGTCGGAGGGAAAGAACTCGGCGGTGGCAAATTTTCGGCGGTAGAGGAGCTCCGACTCGGCGGGGGAGAGGCGGACGATGGAGATGCGGCGGGAGGCGGGGAGGCGGTGGGCGTAGACCGGGTGGACCAGGATGGATGGGGTCCGGAATTTGGAGTAGCCGCACCGCCCCGTGAAGAGGCGGATAGAGCCTTCGTTCTCGCTGTCAGTAGCCATGTAAGAGTACTCCGCTCCTCCCTCCTTGAACCACTTCTCCATCTTCTCCACCAGTTGCAGCCCAATTCCCATTCTTCTGCAAAAGTTGCAATAACATTAGATATGGAGTACTCAATCTATCAACCGATCCATGCCATACCCCCTTGATCCTTATTGTGACTCTGAGCTCTTGTGGGATCACGCTGAGTCTAGAGGATTGTCCTCAGTGTACAAATTATAATACTTACCGGTGGAAAGGGGAGACGCGGAGGCCGAGGACGTAGGCAACCTTGGCGTATATCGGCGAGTGGCTCTGCCTGTCGCGAGACAGCTTCTTGCCGCAGGTGACGGTCTTGACGCAGCCGCGGATGAGGCCGACGATTTCGTTATCGACTGTTTCTGCAACCTATAATCGGCGAAAAAGTAGTCATCCATTAATACCCAATTCTGCTAGTTTAGCTAGGTCGATATGATCATGAGCTCATAGAACAATTAATATTTACCAGCATCAGGGAGACAGGAGAATGGCGGATGCGGCAGACGGGGTCGCCGAGGAGGTCGGTGAAGAGCGACATGGTGCCGCTAGGACCGACTTCGCACATGAGCTCCACCGCCTCCGCGCCCTCCCGGTCCCTCTCGGAATCGAACTCTCTCACTGTAATCACCATTTCCCCTACCTTGCTACCGGCTAATATCTTTGCTTTCTTGCTTGCTTCTACTATTTGTAGAGACACAGAATGAACAAGTATATGATTTATCGTGTAATATATATATATATATATATATAGAGAGAGAGAGAGAGAGAGAGAGAGAGGGAACGGGCTATAAGTAAAGTCAATTTTTGTTTACGATCAAAAACTAGGGCAACCTTTTACTCAAAAGGTTGTCACTGTCCTTTTTTTTATCTATCACAATGGAAACGGTTTGGTTAACATTCACACTACTTTTTTGAGTGATACTTTATGACCTCTAAATTTTCAACCTCCAAGCTGACATGGCGGTCCAGAATTGGAGGAGGACTGGCCACGCGGGAAGCCAAGTTGATATTTTGACACGGGATAATTTTTAAATAAGAGACTGAACATTTACACTATTTTTAGTTTTTGTGGTTGAAAAAAAAATGCACTCTTATAGATACTTTTTGGTGGTGGGTTTTCATTTATTTTTCTCTCACAATATTCTTGATAATTTTGCCGAACTCAAGTGACTATTCTGATTACCGAGGAGAAGCATAAAATTTTGGCTGGGTGACGGAAGATCGGAGGATCTAACCACAGAGACGTATTATTTTTTTTTTTATATAAATGATGGGAGTTAAGGACAGTGGGTACAAAAACAACCAGAATATGATGAAATAGCGACGTTTTTAGCGACGTCAAAATAAAACGTCGCTAATATTGAAGATTTCAGCGACTCCGCAAATAAACGTCGCTATAAGTCGCTGTTGGCGACATATAGCGACGTTTTAGCGACTATAATTCAGTTTTTTAAAGAATTGTCCCTGTAAGCTTATTTAAAGTCGCTAAACAGAGTTTTTAAATTTAGCGACGTTAGTAATTTTCGATTTTTAGCGACGTGATTTGCGACGTCAAAGACGTCGCAAAATATTTTTATTAGTGACGTTATAAGTTGACGTCGCTAAACGTCGCTAAAATTTTAATATAGGTTTCGATTCCCCCCTTCTGTCGAAAACTTTCCCAATTTTTCAAAAACTCCCCCTCTTCCTCTCCCCCCCCCCCCCGCGCTCTCCGGCGAAGTGCACCCTCCGGCGGTAAAGTGCAGCGGCCTACTCCGGCATCCCCCTCCTCCTCCTTCTCCTTCTCCTCCTCATCCTCTAGATAAACCCTAACTCTCTCTCTCTCTCTCTCTCTGTCACGCCCCAGTCCCAAATTGCCGAGGGACTGAGCACGTGGCAATGGCCAGCAGCACGCACCGATGGACAACCCAATTTAATGGGTCCATCAGGGCATGCTTAAGCTGTAGTCTAACAGGATTTAGGGCAATTGTTACAAGTCACGGGTTATTCTATTCTCATCCACAACAGATAAACACAGATTAAAAGACAGAGATAATGCAATAGAATAAATAAGCAAATCTCAATAAATACCTCGGAAAACAATCCGAGAATATGTCTGGTACAACAGATGCAAATGGACAGGAAATAATCAACTGGAAATAGAAATAAATGACTACATACGGCCAATGCTTAGGAGAAGTCCTCTGGTGCGAGCTCGTCTTCAGGTCCTGGTACAGCTCCTGGAAGTGCTCTAGGACGGGGTATCTCTGGATGGATCTCTTCAGCTATACCTGGGGACATAGTCCATTCCAGGTCCTCAGGGGACATAACAAGGTACAGATAATACAAGCCAAAATATAAGCAGTGCAGAAAATAAATGAAACAGCAGGGTAAACTATGTAACCAGCTAAGTGATAAATGCAAGTTGAGAGCATCACTAGAACTCAGGCTGAGACCGCTACAAGCTCTGTGTCGGGGAGCCGGTAGCAGTAATAACACGTAAAGGGTCTAGCTCTGCTGGAGAGTCTACGACCTCACACTAATAGTATATATATATGAAAACAGCCTGTAGCCTGTGTGTCTCTCCCCACCCAATGTAATCACACGTCTCATGTCCATGACACGCAAGATCATAACTAATGCAGCAGTCATATAATGTCTAGGAATAAACTGTCCATGTCATAACCTGTATCCTATACAGAATCATCGTGAATATCTCAAGAGGATTCTGTCTCATGAATAGTGTCAAGTGTCCTGGGTTTTTGTTGTACTTGATAGGACCAGTATCAAGAGTAAGGGTTTCGAATATCCATCTCTAAATGACGTACCCAACACCGCGTACGGGGTTGGCACCCGACTATGATCGGACACTAAGTACGTCACACGTTTCCTAGGTTAAGCAGTTAAAACAAGTTTATATGATTTTACACAAGAACTCCAGCAAAATATTATCACAGGAACTACTGAGAATTGACGAGCTTTACTTGCCCAAATGATGCTAAATTAAGTCAAGGAAATAAATAGCAGACTGCAGGGTTTGGCAAGGTACACTTGCCTGTGGTTCCGGCTCTGATTTCGGCTCTGACTTTAGTTGGATTTGCAGGCGGTACTCCGGTTGCTGAAACAAACATCACCATCAGATCTAGAAATATTAATCAGCTAGAAATGCCTGTCCTTGAGTCCAATTTGAAGACAAGGGCAGAAACGGCAGTTTCGGGTCAAGACAGGGTCCACATGTGGGCCCGCTTTGCACCAAAAAATGTGTCAGGGTCAAATGTCTCCAAATTCACCAAACTTAGTGTCAACAGGTCAGGAACGATGATACGAACCCAACTGAACTTTCAGAATTGGATTCCGATGAGCCGATCACAAAATCATCCGTCGAACGGGGCCTGTGGGGCCCACGACACGCAATTTCGTCAACGTTCTCAGAATCGAACCAAACTTGACCCACAGGACCAGCGTATTGCTACGAGTCCGATGGCGCAAGTTTCGTTTCGATCCGACATGTGTACACAAAGTTAGGGCACGTTCCAGAAAGTACGGATACGGGACGATGTCCGCGGATACGCGTTGATTCCGGTGTGCACGCACACCCGAATCAGCTTCCACGAAATCTCACACGTCCGTATCGACGACGCGCACGAATCTGTGAAGACCGCACACGACCAAGTCGTCCCGTTTGGCGGGGCGGGCCGAGGGGTGCGGGGGCGCGGGGTGCGTGGCCGGCGATGCGGAGCGGGCGGGCGGCGCGGCCGGCGGATCCGGCGGAAGAATCGGGGCAGAGGCGTGGGGGAGAGGCGGGTTCACGGGTCGGGCGGGTGCGGGTGCGGCTGGGTTAGGTTGGGCCGAGGGAATGGGCCGGGCCGGTGGGCTGGGGGTTTAATTATTTAAATAAATAATTAAATAAATAATAATAATAAAATAAATAAATAAATAATAAATCAATAATAGTTTTTAGGTGTTTAAAAATAGGTCCGGGGTCCAATAAATTCCAGAAAAATTACCCTAAGTCCAGTTTTTCATTTTACATCCAAAAATATTATTTTCATAATATTTTAACATTGTTTATTATCAATTAAAAATCATTTAATAATTAAAACCCTATTTTTAAATTACAGAAAATTCCCAGAAAATTCCAGAAAATTGTGAAAAGTCCAGTTTTGAAAATTTTAAAAAAATCAGGGGGTTTACATACACTCTCTCTCTCTCTCTCTCTCTCCTCTCTCTCTCAGAGGGTGTAAACCCTAACTCCGACGGCCTACTCCGGTGTCACAGAGGGTGTAAACCCTAACCCTAACCGTAACCCGATCTCTCTCTCTCTCTCTCTCTCTCTCTCTCTCTCAGAGGGTGTAAACCCTAACTCAGGCGGCCTACTCCGGCATCAAAGAGGATGTAAACCCTAACCGTAACCATAACCCGATATCTCTCTCTCTCTCTCTCTCACAGATGCACACGATATAACTCTGACACAGACACGACACACAAACACACTGACACAGACACGACACAGACTGTCACAGAGGGTGTAAATCCTAACCCTAACCCGATGCCTGATTACTTAATGTATTCACATGTTGAGAGCTAAACCATGAAAGAACAAAATTATAAAACAGAGACAAGAGAAATAATAACACACATAGAATTTAGGTGATTTAACAAAAAATTTCTACATTTTCCTGTAAAGACTTGATGAGCTCCAAAGCTCATTGACTTGGAATTACTAGCAGATCGACTGTAATAGGACATTTATGTGTAAAAATCAGTGATGAATTGAAGAAGAACATGGAAATTTTGGGGATGAACTAGGGTTTTCTTTATTGGAAAAGAGGGGAAGAGCGGGAAAATTACAATTCAAAAGTAAAATGCAATTTCAAAATAAAAATGTAGGAAAAACATGATACAAGGTTCTCTGATCTTTTCTCTTCTCCTCTCTTCTATTATTTATAGATTCCTGGCTCCCATCTTCCTTGTAGGAGAAGCTTGCAGTTGGCTTTCTTGCAGGGAAAGCTTGGCAGTTGTTGCAGGTTGCTGAGCTGGCATGATGATGGAGAGTGGCTGACATGGCAATGAAGTTGAGGAGAGACTCTGCTACTAAGTCTAGACTCTGTTATTGAGTGGACTTCCTTTATAGCTTGAGCATTGCTATAGTACTGAGCGTTATCCCTACTGAGCCAACTCTAATACTCTAGTGTTCAGCCCTCCAACTGAGCTAATATAAGCTATTTAGACTTATGAAAATGTAAGCCAAGGTATGCTAGTTGGGTTCTTATCAATACCCACCCCTTTAAATTGACCTTGTCTCAAGGTCAAGGAAAAAAATAACTTCGATTCCTGGATCCCATACACGCCTTAAAGCATCACATTCGAGCTTCAAATCCAATACAGCATTATAATCCTTCACTGTTCTATGCTTTCTGTAATAGGCCAAGGGTAACTTGATGAAAGTAGGTAAGTTTTTCTATCTCGAGGAAGGGGTTTCAGGATTTCCTCAATGGACTTCACAAACTCCTGGTTGAGCAATTATATGCCTCCTCAGGAAATGTCTTTGCAAGTACAACAGAGAACTTTGTATTTGGGCCCAAATTAGGAATAATAAAGAGGTAGTTGGTGTCAAACCCTTTGGTCATCTCCATAGCAAGGAGAGTGACAGAAAATACAAGGACTTGATTCCTAAAATATGATACCATGGCAACTTCAACAGGTGTAGCATTTGAAGGAGGATCAGAAGCACGACGTAAGGCTTCATCTACACATATACCAATTGAGTTAATCATTGAGATCTCTACGTATATACCTGGATTCCAAACCATGTAGACATCGTGATGCCCATCAGACTGAAGCTCAACAACATTTTCAGTGTCAACTGTAGGTACTGAAAATTCTGTCTAAGCTTGTTGTGAGCTGAAAATTCTGTCTAAGCTTATTTTTTTCTTTCTCATTTCAACTTTCAAGTTGCCATAAAAATATTGTCTAAGCTTGTTGTGAGCTGAAACGGTCTGAATAGTTATAATTGGGTTGCTTGCATGCAGCTTTTGTTTAGTTGATGCAAATGGAAGATCATTTTGTTTGGTTAAGAATTTATATATGAAAATTATTGTAGAAAGTTTTGCTAGAAGATGATGATATGACAACTGCATTTACTTGCTGATGTACATATTGTTATGATCATTTTGGTTGCAACAAAAGTTGCAAAATTTAGGAAGAATCCTGGTGCATTTGTCTTTTCAGTGAATTTACTTGGAGCAATAAAAATGCAGAAAATGCTTCAGCTGTTGAAATATTTGTTTCAACAACCCTGTTTGTGTGCTCAGTTAAACACCCTTCGTGAAACCAGGCAAATATTGTAAGTAGTAGGATTCTGTCCTTCGATTTATGACTCAATCTTGGTATATTGATAAATTAGATGGATAGCATTTTTAGCAAATCTACCAATAACTAGGGGTAGTAGTGTGCTTTCCTGGTAAATTATTGAGCTTGGTCTATTGATTGACAATTCACTAATTTTGTTAGTTTGCAAAGATAGGTTGTTAGTGTGAGAAGTACTATTGTTCATTACCATTTTATGCCTTGTTTGTTGGTGCATTGCTTAGATTGAATATTGAATTTTATTTACTATGTTATTTTGTTATAGTTAGTAAAGCAACCTGTAACTGAATATATAAATTATTGAAATTGATATAGATTGTTGAAATCAGTGTAGTTACCAGTACTTTATTGAATTTATTACTGTATTTACTGAAAGTAGGTTGTTAATCTTAGTGCTAAGTTGTAATTGAACCACTATCTGGTTTTTATTAATTGGTTAAGTTTCACGGAACCTACTTAAAGTTTAGGTCAGCTAAAACTAACTATACTCAACTTCGGAATAAGATATTGGGACGCTCAAGTTTTTCGTCGTCTTTTTTTTTTTCTCCGTAACTACCATTCTGCTAGATGAAAGGGTCATTCACGTCGCTAAAATTTATACAATATTTAATATTAGACAATATATTTATATCTGTTATCAATTATATTCTTTGTTTCCATCTATCTTACCAGATGGCACCCATGACCCGAGCACGTGCACGTCGCTTGAGAGAGACACCTCCTACTGTTAAGAAGGAAGTGATACCTCCTATTGTTAAGGAGTAAGTGAATGTTAAGGAGGAAGAGGCACCTCCTACTGTTAAGGAGGAAGTGATACCTCAATGCGTTAAGGAGGAAGTGAATGTTAAGGAGGAAGAGATATCACCTACTGTTAAATTAGAAGCGGTTGTTAAGGAGGAAGTGGTGCCTCCTACTGTTGGGCAGGCACCAGCTCAGAGGGGGAGTTCCAGTCACCCAGCACCTATAACGGAGATTGATCACCTAGACGTTGTTTATGCGAAGTATCCGAGGGACTGGTATCTGCCCCAGCGTATTGGATATCTTCGAGATTGAGACTGTAATATTTTATATACTTTTATATTGTGGTTATTGTGTGACTGTGATACTTTTATATTGTGCTTTTTGTATGACTGTGATACTTTTATTTTGTGTGTATTGTGTGACTGTGATATTTCATATACTTTTGTGATATTTCGTACGCAAAAAAATCAATGGAGGGTTGCTTCGGGTCTGTCTATTTTTATGAACTATTATAAGTCTGTGTATTTTTTTATTCATATTAAATGTATGCTAATTTATCGGAATTGAGTGTTCCAACGAAGGGGTCGACGAACCCAGAGTATTCAACGGAGAGTTGCTCCGGGTCTATTTATATAAATTGTAAATTCATAAACTGCATAAACTGCAGGAAGATTGGTAATTTTTAACAGTTTTTTTATTTTTCACTGAAAATTTAGCGACGTTTTTATACGTCGCTAAATACGTCGCTAAATATGTCGCTAAATTATCGACGTTGAGTCGCTAAACGTCGCTAATAAGAAAACGTCGCTATAGCGACGTTTTGCGACGTAATACCTGTCATCGACTAGCTTAAATGCGACTTCATTAAAACGTCGCTAATTACGTCGTAAATTTTTTTAGCGACGTTTTTATGCCATTTAGCGACGTTTTCAGGCGTCGCTACTTTGAATTATTCTGGTAGTGAAAAGACATGCAACTCAGCGTGTACAAAGTCCCGAGAGTTATGTCAGACATCTAAAAAAAATCTTGATAACTTTCACTTTTCAAAAGAATTATACAACGCTCACTATTGAAAAAGAGA
Organism: Iris macrosiphon; assembly: GCA_036927795.1. Lineage (NCBI taxonomy): Eukaryota > Viridiplantae > Streptophyta > Magnoliopsida > Asparagales > Iridaceae > Iris > Iris macrosiphon. The sequence goes on from JAYESA010000012.1 coordinate 182,474,959, forward strand.
AAAATAAAAGACGGAATCGAAAGGGCGGCGCATGGCGGGAGCAGCTTTCTCGGCCGTCCGTTCTTCCGCTGCCAATCATTTGTAACGGTAAATATCCTCCACGTGTCGAGTTCTAAGATCGAGCGGATTTATTGGACGACTGCGATGGGGGACGGCGGTTCTGTGACTAAGCTTTGTACGATTGTTAGCGGAAATATCTAGTGTGACAAAAAAAGAAAGTTCAGGAATATTTTTTGAACACGTAAAGGATATCTATTCATTCGAAATGGACATACTGCGAAGGGAAGCGGAATTTTGGAAGAGCAGATCTGTTGTCCCATTAATTATGTCCCATATTTTGTTCCTACCCTATTGCATGTGGGTCCCTCTTTTATTTTATATCGACTGGGACCCGCATATAATAGGATAGGAACAGAATATAGGACATAATTAGTGGAATAGCAGATCTGGTATGGGATTTCGGTTGCGGCTGAAAGCCGTTAGCACGGGTGAATGAACAATGATTGGTTAACTGTCCGGTGGTCCCCACTGAAGTTTTAGATTCTTTGTATTGGATGGACTTATAAAGAGCAAGGATTAGCTGTAAATTGGGTGAATTTGATCATTAATTAACTAGCACCAATGTTCAAGAATGTAGGAATTTGGAGATTAGGGCTGCAACGCAATGGAGTCATCAAGTAAACATTGAACATTTGGCCGATTGCCGACTGTAACGTTGGTGGACTCTTAATAGATTCAGTTTTAGTCTACTCTACTTTTAATTCACAGACAATGATGTCAATCATGTGACTCGCACTACTTTTACTGATGATAAAGATCATACTCTACACGAGAAAAAATTGAAGTTCAAAATCCATAGTAGTGTTTGGTTGACATAGCATAATTCAATGAGGATCCATGTTTTTTGTTGGTGTGAATTTTGAAGCTGTTTCGTATACTTGTCTTCAATATTGTGTAGCAACCACAACGTCTTGTTTCATCTTGAACGTATCGGATCCATCTTTGAAGTCGATTTCTATAGTTGTCTCCAACATTAGGTCTGATCCGCCTTCCTGCGAAAGTCTGACACACAGACCACCTTATGAAGGATACTTCTAATTCCATCTTGAGAAGAGAGAGAGCATGTACATAATCCGATTATGCACATAAACACTCGACGCAGTCTATCTCGAACTAATTAGAGCTGCCCAAATCAGCCCTGTAATCTTGGACTATGATACCATTTGTTGGAAACGCGGTTTGATCCGAACCGAAGATAGTCCATGAGGTGTGATATTAGAGTGAGCCCATATGTCATATGTGCTCAGTCAAATACCACGTCTCATGGACCAACTCCGATTGAAATCACGTCTTATTCTCAACGGTTCCTACCACTACACCCAAACATCGTGATGAGGGTTGAAGGTCGAATATTTATATAATTTGATCAAATAGTCCCTTAGAAAAATGGAAGGTTATCAAATATCAACCAATTGAAGATAATGATTCATTGGGAATAGTTTGGTCAATGTATCATTGTCCCTACGGAATTAACGTAGAGATGAGGCGGAATTAATTTCAACCATCTAGCTACTTGGATTATCAGGAAATTTACTATACAAATTCGAATCTTCTTTTTAATAGTCTGTTGATTATATATATATATATATATATATATATATATATTACTGATAACTTGATTTGATCGCTGTAAGAATTTCCAAGCAATCACTCGTAATTGGTATATTTTGATCAGGAAGGATAAAATATTCCTTAATAACTATGAATTTAATACTTCAGCAGGTCTCCACAGATCCAAACAGAGACTGTAAAAAATCCGAAGTCACGTGGCAGTCTTGGATTGGCCGGGATTTTACGTTAACGGAAGGACCGAGATCAGTAATTTTTTATCTGGGCCAATCATGCATCGCCACGTCTTACTTCGGTTTGGTTTTGCTGTTTGGTTTTCGGTCTGTGCGGAGTATTTCTTCATACTTATGCTGAGGTCATCTTCACTGAGACTGCTTGAATTGCATGCCTTAACATTTTGACCTCTGAAACTTTCGTAAGCAACTTCTTTGCGTACATATGATGGAGGCCAGGTAGGGGACATAATGGTGAATATATGGACCTAAGTCCATAGAACGTTCATGATTCCTATATTCTCGTCTTGAGTGAATATATATATAATTAAACAAATGATTACAACGACAATGACCATATTGACGACGACCATAGGGATGCATGCAGGAGCGTGCAATGATAGTTACGCCAAAGATAAAGAACAAAAAAAAAAAAATTTAAGGACTAATTAGTGTTTAAACCCTAAATTTTATATCAATTTAGAGTTTAAATCCGAACATGTTCAATTGGAGTATTTAGATCCACCCGGACAGCCACCGAGTCCCACCACTCCCTCCTCCTCCAATGGACGGTCGCCACGTGGACGCTTGATTGTAGTCATAGCATAGTCCATTCCCGTTATACCCTCCTCTCATGTATGACAATAATTTTTTTCTATTGGACATGTTATGACCTAAAACTCGAAACTGGTATAAAATTCAGGACCTAAACACTAATTAGCCCTGGCGAAAGAGACCTCCACGTTTAGCCTATCAATATTATGGCGATATATGAAGAATGGGAAGAGGGTTAATCGGCATTGTACTCCTCTGCAACTAAACCTGTGATGAGAACAAAAGAGTGAAGCTATTTATTTTATTTTATTATATGCAAAGAAATGTTGCCAGTTGTAATAACAGCAAAAAGGAGAGTAGTGAAGAACTCTTGTTCCCTCTCCCATGGCAAAATTCAGTTGTACGCACTTAGCGTTGTCGGATTTTGTAGAGTCTGAATGCGTGACAATCCTCCTTTCTTAAGAGTTTGTATGAATCTATCGAATAACTATTTGTCCTTGTTTCATTCATCCCATTGGCTTGTAGTTTTTGTGTTCTTTTGGATATGTCAAATTTTGTTTTAATTGGATAACTTAATATATTAACGTTTTGTCATTTTATTGTTAGTCTTTTATACCATCTCAGAATTTGACAAATATGTACATGTCCATATCCAAAATGTGATTTCATCTCTTTTGCCCTTTTGATTACCCTTTATTCTTTTGCTTATTTTAACTTAGTAGAGAATTGTGACACTGATTGCTTACGAACCGGGATATTGTTGGAAACGAAAGCGCGAAAATTGTTCTCCAAATCAAGAAGTCCTGCGAGAGAACCGACCAAAAGCACACAAACCAAAAACGTCAAACACAAATCGCAGACACAAAATTTTTTATGTGGAAAATCCAAATGAAAAAAAGCAAGAGACGATCGGAGTCCAATCCTGAAAAGCCTCCACTAATGGAATAATAAATACACCGACTACTTACAAACTTCTCACCGATCCAAACGGATCACCACAACTCTTTGGAATAGAAAATAGATCACAGACAAACGAAGAACGAAGATGACGACAAAAGAATTACCCGAAACCGATCTCCTCTACGAAATAGCCTTCAAACTCTTCCTCTCTCCTTCCAATGTTGTAAAAGCACGATTGCCTCATTTTGCAATATTTTTGAGATATGAGATATATTTTATGGCTAGGAGACACCTAATATATAGCCTCAAACCAACAACTAGTATTCCTATTATATATAGGAATACCCAATACAAATCCAAATCCATTGGCATATTCGTATTATATGCAGGAATATCCAATCCAAATCTAAATCCATTGACATATTTCTATTATATGTAGGAATACCCAATCCAAATATATTGAGGTATTCCTATTATATGTAGGAATACTAAATCCAACTCCGGGGTATTTTTCACATAGGTTGGGAACCCCATCCAGTCCAACAAAATTTTCTCTTTACAACTATGTTGAGGGGGTCGTCATCCCGACGATCCGCCTGCAGTACTCAATTTTTTTTCCTTGGAAGAATTTTTGTCAGCATGTCTGCTCCGTTTTCATTCATATGAACCTTCTCAAGCGTCGCTTACTTCTTTTCAACCACATCCCGTATCCAATAATACCGGGTATCAATGCGCTTGGACCGGCTATGAAATGTCTGATTCTTCATAAGGTGAATTACACTCTGACTATTGCAAAACAAAGGGTATTGCTCTTGCTTTAGCCCAATTTCATGCAGCAGCTTCTTCATCCACAGTAACTTCTTGCAAGCCTCTGTCGCCGCAATGTACTCTGCCTCTGTCGTCGACAAGGAAACACACTTCTGCAATCGCGACTGCCACGATACTGCTCCACCAGTAAACATCATCACATAGCCCGAAGTCGATCGTCTCATGTCTACATCTCCAGCCATATCAACATCGGCATACCCAACCAGCTTCGGCTCGTCGCCACCAAAAGAGAGTCTTCAATAGGTAGTGCCCTGAAGGTATCATAGAATCCACTTGATCGCACTCCAATGTACCCTTCCAGGATTTGAAGTATACCTACTAACTGTGCCAACTGCGTGAGCGATGTCTAGTCTCGTACACACCATAACATATATGAGACTCCCCACAACTGAGGCATATGGAACCCGCTCCATATCTTCCTTCTAGTCCTCGGTAAATGGATACTGCTCCTCAGTGAACTTAAAGTGAGCCGCAAGGGGATTACTCACTTTCTTCGACCCGTCCATCCCGAAACTCTGAAGTACCCGATAAATGTACTTCTTTTGGGACAAGTGTAGCAGCTTGGAATCTCTCTGAATATCCATCAATTTTTGAAAGTCTTCTTGCCCTTTGGCAACCACTTCCGCTCATAAGTAAAATTGGCATGTAAGAAACTTATCTCCTCGTGCATAGCCTCCATCCACTCCTGCCTGTGTTCGTCTTCCATAGCCTCTGTAGGCTTGTTAGGTCCTTTAGTTGAAACCAAAGCAATATATTCGTAGACCTGCATGGGCCACCACAAAAATCATGTCACGCCCCAGTCCCAAAATACCAAGGGACTAGCCACGTAGCAATGGCCAGTAACACAACTCCAATGGGCAAACCCAATTTAATGGACCCGTTATAGTGTACTTAAGCTGTAATACATATAAATTGGTCTACAAATATCTGTCACAGTTTATATATTTAATCTCATCCACAATAAGTAACAAAATCACAAATAGACAAGTTCAGTCACAATAATATAAAAAGAACTGTCCATCCAAAGCAATATAAATAATGTCACGGGAAATAATCCGTCATCAAAATAGAAAAAAATAACTCCAAGTACAATATCCAGAAGTCACTACAAGATCAAATATCTAAGAACACTAAGCATAAATAAATGAATGGTGAGAATACTATGTGCTCAAGAGAAGTCCTCCGGAACAACCTCGTCATCTGCAACCTATACGTCTCCAATAGTAGCACATGCCCCGTAAACCTCGGGATAGCTCTCCTCGTCTACACCTGGGGACATAATCCGGATCCAGGTCCTCAGGGGAAATAGCAAGGTACAATAAACAGCAAGTAGTATCACGACTCCAGTATATGTGCCAAATATCTGAGACAAAGTCTAAGGCACCTCCAGTAGTATATATATAAATAATCAGCCTGTAGCCTGTGTGTCTCTCTCCACCCAATATAACCTCATGTCTCATGTCCACAATATCTCATGTCCATAACACACAAGATCATGACCTCTAGCTAGTACAATGAGTCATAATAATTTTTATATAATATGCAAGTCTCATATCACGAATCATGTAAACCTATACAGAATCACCATGAATAACTCAAAAAAGATTCTGTCACATGAAATAGTGTCAAGTGTCCTACGGTATGGCGTACTTGGTAAAGCAAGCACGTAAAAATAGGATCGTGGAATCAACTCTCTAAGTGACGTTACACGACTTTGCGTACGGCATCGACACCCAAATCTTGTTCGGTCGCTAAACAACGTCTCACGGTCCTAGGTTGAACAAGTACATCATAAGAGTATATATATATATATATATATATATATATATATATATAGGAAGAACACAAGCAAATAATATAACAGAATCTCTGCAGATTTGGCAAGGTACACTTGCCTGGGTTCTGAACTCCGTCAACTACTCCTTGGAAAGTGAAATCTGCACGTACACGACGAAGTCGCCTCGTTTAGCAGGACGCACACCGTTTCAAAAAAAATTTGGGTTTAGAAAACTAAGTTTTTGGTCAACTTCAACCACGAATAAAACACATCATACAACAAATTAAAATAAACTATTGAAAGGAATTAAAACTCGGTTATGTTTTCTAAATTAGTGTTTAAGTGGAATTTAAAAATATTAACTAGGTTGGAAGAAAAATGGCCATGAACATGGGTGTTTGGGACAGTTTTCTGAACTATAAATTGGGTCATTTTTTCCTGTTTTGCGTTGCGAATTACGACCGACACAGGACACGATACCCCGAACTAATTATACAGGGTTCAAGAGGGTCATGTGGTCTTCGCAAAGGATTCAACAGATCGATATTTGGATTACTGTGCAAAGAGATACGAGAGTGGGAAGAAGGGTACCTCACTGCTTGCTGCTGCTCGGGAATTCAGACGACTTGCGACGACGACTTTGTGACGGTGGTGCGCGGCGGTCCGGCGTCGTCGTCGGCGGTGGCTTGTCGAAAATGGAAGAGAGTTTGATGGTGAATGAGATAGTGGGTCTTGGGGTTTATATAGGGGTGGGAGTGGGATGTTATGGGGAGGTGAAAGAGAGGAGTCGGCGGCGGTTTTGGGGGAGGGGAAGGGAGGAGTCGGGTTCGGTTTCTGAATTTTAAGGGGTTTGTGGATCGGGTCAGGTCGCGGGTTGTGGGTTCTGGTAAGATCCAGATCCGATTAGGGTTGGGTTGGTCTTGGATGGTTTGGTTTGGTTCGGGTTGGTTTAGGTTGGTTTATTATATATAGGTTATAAAAAATAGTTTTTGAGCCCAATAAATTCCAAAAAAATTATACAATATCCTATTATTAATTATACACCCAAAAATATAATTTTTGAAATATTTTAATAATTAATTTAATACACAAAAATACAATTTCATGAACGAACATTTATTATAATTAATTAAAAATTATAGAAAAATCTCCAAAAACTAAAAAATTCATAATTAAAATTCTAAACTAAAATTCTAAAAAATCTAGGTGTTTACAGAAAGTGAAATATGCACGTACACCTCCGGATGCTGAAACAAACATCATCAATATTCTCAGAATACTTGAAATAGCTATGATTGACTACCCATAAGTCCAATTTAGATACAGGGACAGAATTGACAGTTTTTGGGTCAAAGCGGGGTCCACATGTGGCCCACTTTGCACCAAAAAATGTGTCAAAGACAAAGTTCTCTAAATTTTTCAAACTTAGTGTCTACGAGTCCAGAACGACGATACAAACCCAATGGAACATCCAGAACTGGATTCAGATGGGCCGATCACGAAATCGCCCATCATGTGGAACCGTGGGGCCCACGAAACGGTGTTTCGTCAACGTTCTCAGATTCAAACCAAACTTGAGTCACAGGGCCAGCGTAATGATGCGAATCTAATGTCATAAGTTTTGTTGCAAACCGACGAGTACACACGAAGTTATGACAAGTGTCAGAACAGGGCGATACGGTACTTTTTGACGGATACGCGTTGATTTCGGCGTGCACACACGTCCAAATTAAGTTCCGTGAAAGCCCACACGTGTAAACCCCCTCGATTTATTCTGTAGATAGTTAGGGTAGATTTGGAAATTTTGGTTTTGGTAGCAGATGTCGAGGTTTAGAATGGAGATAGGTTTATCTGGTATTTAATTCATTTAATTAAAACCCTTAGCGCGCCCTATCATAGTTTAATTATTCGGAGCCCAATATCAGCCCATAAATTCTACCGGACTTTTGTACTTCTGACTTGACTCGCCAAATTAGGCACTGGACTTTTCGTCACTCAAAAATCAGATTTTCGTTGTGCTCTAAATTAATTGCACAATTTTTCGAAACCGTAATCCATATTTAATTCTGTGTCGGACACCTGTGTCGTTACCCTCAATTTTGAGATACCAACTTAACCCGTTGAGCCGGACCAACTAAAGGGTCCAAGACTGACTCCAAGCCCCCACCATTTTTGGCTTTTGTGTCATTTTTGAATTTTGACTCCAAGTGCCCCCATTTAATTTAAATTCGCGGGACACTTTATTTCTATTTAAATCGGGGATACCAACTTTGTCAATCCTATTTTTAATCCTTAATTAATCCCAATTCTATTTTAATTAAACCCGTGCCTAACGTACAACACCCTCTCACCGTAAAAATTACTAAACACAATTTTTTTCACAATTTTTGTGTCATTTTATGTGTTCATGCAATTTCCCGAATTTAGGGGGGGCTAAGTTGCAATTTAGGGATTTTAGGTGCCCTCACCCCATTGGCCAAACCAAATGGAGAGGTCACAAAATGGGGTCCTAATTTCACCCATCCACTCACCACCCTTCATGAAGAAATCATTTTCTTCATGACAAATCTCCACCCTCCATTTTGAATAGGATCATCACCACCCTCCATCCATTTCACAATTCCCTATAAAATATTCCCTCACCCCACCCTCATAACTCACCACCGGCCCTAATCCCAAGAAAAACTCCCCCCTCTCTCTCCTCCTCCATTTATTTCTCCATGCAAGCTTCTCTCTCCTTCCTCCTCTACATGAAAAATCGAACCTCTATATTTCCATTCTTCTTCTTCTCTTCTTCTTCTTCTTCTTCTTCCATTCTTTCTACACTTTCCCCCCTAACTCCGGGCCCCTACCCTCCGGCCAAGCGAGCGTTGCTCCCCTGCGGCTCTCCGATCGACCTCCACTCCCACCGTTTCCTCCTCCACTGTTCCCGACTCTACCTCGAAATCTTCCCTGTGCCATCTCAACTTCCGGTTGAGCCCATGGACGTCGACTGTCGGAGCAACCCGACGAACCTCGACAAACCTGTTGACGTCGGCCTCCCCTGCGAGCCATTGCACCACCAGTCTCCTTCTCCTAGCCGCTAAACTCCGATCCCCGGCGGCCGAGCATCACCCCTCCAGCCACGAGCAGCATTCCTGCCTCGAGCTCCGGCGGGCTGCTAGTCCGGCGGATCTCTGCATCTACCAGTCCGGCGCAGACACCGCAGCTCCACCCACATTCGGCCGACTGCTGTGCAACCGCCACCCTGCTGACCGTTCCCACCGCTTCCATCCAGCCACGAGCCCCCGCGGCTCTGACCTATTGCTCACAGCTGCACCCCGCGGCTCCGGCGCTGCCCCCGACGAGCCCGCATCCAGCCTTCCACCGGCCAGCCGATCCCCCTCCGGTCACCACCACCACCATTACATCACCACCTCCACCTCCAGCTTGTTCTCCGGCCAATCCCTAGTCGACGCCGCCACGCCGAGGTCGACTCTCCCCCCCTCTCTTTGATTAATAAGTTATGTTGAGTTTTTAACTAAGGTTTAAGTATTAATGTTTATATAATTGTTTTGTGTTGATAATGAGCATGGGAAAATGACTTGAGATTGGGTTTAAATGAGGATTAATGTGCCTGTAGATTTTAAATAACTTGAGGATGAGTTTAAGGAGGTTGACATGTTTTAGGATATATGTATTGTAGTGTTCATGTATCTTGTGTTTTATAAAGTTGGATTCGGATATTGAGATGTGGTTGGGGTTTAGTTTCATAAGTTTTGAAATGAAATTATGGATATACACTAAGTAGAGATACTAGGTTGTGATGTTAGGATTATGAATTAATATATGCACTATTGACTATGGTTGTTGTGCTTGCATTTAAACACTGAGAAGAAATGGTGAAAATGACTCATTGATTTAAACCAAGGAGCAGATTTAATTTAATAAAATGATGGAGGGATATCGACCCTTGGGTAAATATTGGAAGCTGTTGATAGAGTGACTGGGGACAGTGAATATTAATTATTTGATTGAGTTTGAGACGTCAACGTGCATGTTAACATATGTGGAAACTGAGGAGAAACTGAGGATTGGATCAGGGGGTGATTAGAAAGCCCACGCCTCGAACATTGTCTTTAAACTGTGTCACACTTGTTTGGTTATGATAGAGTACCCTGTCGTGCACTTGTACTTTCTGTTTACTTGGCATGTTGTATTTTTTGTACCTTGTTACGTCCCTCTGAGGACCTGATTCCCTGCCAGTTTTGCAGCATAGATGATTACGGAGCATTTGGAGTTGCTGTTGGAGTTGCATATCTTGCGGGCATGGTACCAGGTACTCACATCATATCTACCGGCATTATGGTTATTTTTACATTGATTATTCATCTGCTGTTGTAACCTAGTTTTTATAGACTCATACTTCTTCTCGAGTCTATTCGAGTTAGTGTGTTATTGGGCGGCCGACTCTAGCACATATAGCTCTTTCTTGTATACTGTTGTACATTGTGGATTGAGACATAGAGGTTTACATTTATGGGATATCTAGATTGTGCCCTTTATTTTACAGCTTATACGTATTCGAGTCAGACCAGAGTCTGGTCGAATGCGTAGCTGGCGTGTCACGTATTCCTGGTCCTACGTATTTTGGGACTGGGGCGTGACAGCACGTTCGCGTTGACGATATGCGTCTTTCGGTGAAATTCTCACACGATGAAGTTACCTCGTTTAGCGGAAAGCACCCCGTATCGAAGATTTTGGGTGTTTTAAAAATAAATTTTTGGTCGTTTTGGAACCAAAATAATTTAACCATTACAGTAAACTAATAAAAACTAAAAGAACAGTAATTTTTTTTGGTTATATTGTGAAGAAGTCATTTTAATTATATTTTTAAAATAATTAATGAGTTGGTAGAAAATTGGACATAAACAGGAGTACTTGGACTGAATTTTTGAACTGTTTATGAACAGTTCTTCAGCTAATTTTCGGTCAATTTTTTGATCAAACGCGGGTGCCTAAATTCCTTCCACTTGAAGAAAATCCTAAAAGGTTAGGTTGTGAACATACCAGCGAAGACGAGACGCAAAACGGACGAGCGAGGAGGGCGGAACCTCCGTACGAAGGGGGGGCACACGATGCTGCTGTTGTGCCGTGCGCGCGACGGCGTTGCGGGCGGCGCTGCGGGTGGTCGGCGGTTCCGGCATTGCGGCGGTGGTTCGGCGTGGCTGATGGTGGAGGTGGTGTGGTTTAGGGTTAGGGTTTAGTTATACATATATGCTATATATATATATATATATATATATATATATATATATATATATATATATATATATGGAAAGGGGTCTCCTGTGCACGCGTTGGGTAGTTTTAGGTTTTGGGTTTGGGTTTCGGGTTAATGGACTTGGATTTAGAATTTATGTTTTATTTTATTATTTTTTATTTATTTATTATATTCAATAGTTATATGTAGAAAATTTTCAAACATAGTTTTAGGGGGCTGATAATAATGATAATTTGTTAGGAGTATTTCTGTTAAAAATTAACAGTCAACAAAGTTAACCATTAGTTTTTGACGAAAGCGAAAGATGTTGTACATTATGGTAAAGCAGTAAGATACATCTTAAGTTATGAAAAATAAAACCGGATGCAATTCAAGTTTTCTTTTCTTGTATTTTTCGCTCACTTTCTCTGTACTCTTGTTGGTTGGACGCAGGGCCCACGGTGGGGTCCAGTGTGGCCAGTCATGTGGCGCTTCTTGATCGGATGCTTAGGTGGTCGGAATTTGCTCGCTGACGCCAAAATAGTTTCAGTTTGTTACGCTGACAATTATACTAACTATCTCAGCAATTATAGTAAACTTAGAATTAGATCAAAATTAAAAATCAAACCCAACTTGTCTAGTCTCAACTGTTTGTTCGTATACTTTAAATAGCAAGTTGGTATGTTTGTAAGAGAAGCATGTTAGTTAGTTCGATCTCGAGCCCTGAAATCCTTTTAGGCTTTATCTGGTAATTCTATCGGAGCATGTATATATTTAGTTTTCTGGGAGGTAAAGTAAAAAAAATAATAATAATAATAATCTTAGATTTATATTTTGTATTTAAAGATTTGTGCCTTCAAAATATTCTCGTATTTATATTTTTGTTCAGTTTACATCTATTTTGAATTTTATCGTTAACAGACGTTAAAATACATTCGAAATGACGATTTTATCCTCCCCACCCCGAGGAGGAGGGTGAGAGCGGGGAGGAGGGATAAAATCTGACATTAACGATCAGATGAATAGAAAAGAGAGGAAGGGTATATTGGTTTTTTTTTTTTTTTTTAAGCAGATATTAACGATCAAATTTGACGGTTAGTAAATAATAGAGGACATTTTGATCGAGTCATATATTAAAAAAGAATTTAATTGCTATATTTATCTATTGAGTTTTATTTTACTAACGAAATAAATTGAAAGAAATTTTTTTTCGCACTTTATCCAGTTTTATGGCGATGATTTGTCGTTAGAGATTATTTTTTCCCTTTTGGTACGTCGCATATGACTAATTTAACATAGCATATGCACATGATTTGTCCTTGTTTGTTACGCAAGGAAGTGTACTTTTGGCTTAAGAACTCAGTATTTCTGGATCTTCCATTCTCTTTTGTTTTCATCTGACTTGTGGCGTTCTTCCGTATGGGATTGAACCCCAGTCATCATCTCCTTGGGGGTCAATGCAATCCAATGTGGGGCTAAAATGTCTATCATGGAATACGTACGCAAAAAGGAAGAAACCACCACCACCAAAAAAACGAAGGACAAGAAAAAGCATATATAAGAGTAGTTGGTTCAAGCACCAAAGTAAGCTGAAGACAAATGTTCTTTGTACTTTGCAAGGAGAAAAAAGTCACAACCCTGGATTTCTACGTGAAAGTTCAGTTTAGCCAAGTCTTGAAAGCAGTCCAATACCAGCAGATTCAATAGACCGTCTTCATCTGCATCGGAAAAGAGCAGAGTTACATGGATATTAATTTCAACTGCCCTGTACCACTTTATTAATGGAATGATAGTAGACAATAATAAATTTTAAATTATTCTCCATTTTTTTACTATATTTAAGGATGTATTTTACAGTTTTTCTATAATGTACATCTTCTCTCACATTTGACAAAATTCGTCCAGAAATAACGGTTAAGTGCTTTGACCAATTTTTTTAACGAAAATGTCCCTCCCATTTTATTCTTCCTCTTTCATCCTCTCCCCTCCTTTCTGCCACCGTCGCCGCCGTCTGCTCCCGCTCCCTCCTCCCCCCCCCATCCCCCCTCACCACCATAGTCTCCGCCTACGCGCCCCCTCCCAACCCCCAAACCCCCCTCTCCCCCGACGTCGACCCCCACCCTCCCCGTGCTCACCCCCCCCTCCACTCCTCCCTCCCCCGCCGTCGACCCCCCCTCCCCGCAACCGATCCCCCCGCTCCCCACCCCCGCAGGTAGCAGCAGCTGCAGCAATAGCAATGGCGACGGTGGAGGGTCAACGACAGGGGGGGAGGGGGCGAGCGCGGGGCGGTAAAGGGGAGGGGGGGCGGCTACGGTGTCGGGAAGGGGGGCGGTGGCGGGGAGGGGTAGAGGAGGAGAGGGTTGAGAGGGAAGGGGGGGAGGGAGACGGCGGTGGCGGGGAAGGGGAGGGGGAGGGGGAGGGGGAGGCAAGGCAACGATGGCGGAGAGGAGGATGAGAGGGATAGAAAAGAAGACATTGAGGAACATTTTTGTCAAAAAAAAATTTGAGTCAAAGCCATTGACCGTCATGACTGGACGGATTCCGTCAAAAGTGAAAAATCTTGTACATTATGGAAACAATGTGGGGTGCTTTAGCCTTTATTCCAGAGCTTGGCCCATTACTTGATATTACTGCTACCGGCTCCCCGACACAGAGCTTGTAGTGGTTTCAGCCTGAGTACTAGTAATGCTCTCACTTGCATTTCACTTAGATGGTTACAGTAGTTTATCCTTGAGTGTGTGGCATTATACTGTTTTACTTTTGGCATGGTATTTCTTGTACCTTATTACGTCCCTCTGAGGACCTGATCCCTGTCAGTTTTTGCAGCATAGACGGTTACAGAGCCTTTGGAGTTGCTGATGGAGTTGCTTGTCTTGCAGGCATTGGTACCAGGTACTTATATAATTTCTACTGGAGTTATGGTTATGTAAACACCCTAAATTTTTACATTTTTAAAAATCAATTTTGGGAATTTTCTGCAATTTTCTGGAATTTACATAGGTTCTGTGCTGATTTTATAATTTTTAATTACTAATAACTAATATTAAAATATGATGAAAATATGATTTTATGGTGTAAAATAGAAAACCGGACTTAGGATAATTTTCTGGGATTTTATTGGACCTCAGACCTATTTTTAAAAGCCTAAAAACTATTTTTACTAATTAAATTAATTAATTACTGTAATTATTATTATTATTATTATTATTAATATTTTTCTGTTTTGGGGCCCGGCCCGGCCCAGTGGGCCGAGCCCATTAGAGCAGCCCAGCCGCTGCTAGCGGGTCGGGCGGGTCCGCCCAACCCGGATCCGCGCCCGACCCGGTCCCCTCTCCCCCACGTTCAACCGGGCGGCCGGATTCCTCGGCCACGACCGGGCTCTCCGCCGCCTCCGCCGGGGCAGGCCACGTCCTCCCCTCAGCCCGCCTCCTCCGCCACGAACGACCCCGCGTCTCCCCTTTAAAACCCCCACTCCATTTCTCCTCCGCCTCATTCACCCTAGTCCTAACCCTAACCCAACGCCCCGACTCCGGCGACCCTAGCTCCAGCGCCACCTCCCTCAGCCGTCACCGCCGACCTCCTTCCCGCCGACCAGCGCCCCCGTCTCCAGCACCTCCCCTCTCCAGAAACCTCCTCCGCCTCCTCCATTTTTCGGCCCGACGGCTCATCCCCAGCCGGTGCTCTTCTCCCCTGCCGATTCGAGCAGCGCCACCTCGCCGCTCCGGCGACCCCGATCTCTGACGACCCTCCGTCCAGTGCCGTGCCGTGTCGACGCACCTTCGCCCAGACGCGGACACAACGTGGGACACCCGGACACAGCCCGAGAACAATAAACCCTAACCCTAGGCGTGTCGGACACGAGTCTGACACGAGAAAACTCGGGTTTTTCAGGCCTCGTTCAGGTACTCGTATCGTGCACCCTGTATCTCCGATTTCGATTCTGTAAATTGCTACGCGTAGCCTGTATGACCCTCTCGGTGCCCGGATAAACCGCTCGGGGCATCGCGTCCTGTGGTGATCGCACACCGCGATCCAAAAACAGGAAAAACCAGACCATGTTTTACCCCGGAACTGAGTACGCCCCGCCAAATGGGACGACTTGATCGCGTGCGGTCTTCACAGATACGTGCGCCTCGTCGATACGGACGTGTGAGATTTCGCGGAAGCTGATTCGGGTGTGCGTGCACACCAGAATCAACGCGTATCTGCGGACATCGCCCCGTATCCGCATTTTCTGTAATTCACCCTAACTTCGTGCACACACGTCAGATCGAGACGAAACTTGCGCCATCGGACTCGTAGCGATACGCTGGTCCTGTGGGTCAAGTTTGGCTCGATTCTGAGAACGTTGACGAAATCGCGTGTCGTGGGCCCCACAGGCCCCGCTCGACGGGCGATTTTGTGATCGGCTCATCGGAATTCAAATCTGAAAGTTCTGTTGGGTTCGTATCAGCGTTCCTGACCTGTTGACACTAAGTTTGGTGAATTTGGAGACCGTTGACCCTGACACGTTTTTCGGTGCAAAGCGGGCCCACCGGTGGACCCCGTTTTGGCCCGAAATTGTCGTTTTTGCCCTTGTCTCCAAATTGGACTCAAGGACAGGCGTTCCTAGCTATTTGACACCTTCTGAGCATGATGGTACTATTTATTTCAGCTTTCGGAGATATCTCTGAAATTTTTTGAAACCAGGACCTAAGTGGAATTCAAATATCAGGCAAGTGCACCTTGCCAAACTTGCAGTCTTTATTTTCATAATTTCTGTAATATTACTTTGCTGGATGTCTTGTGTAAATTCATATAAACTTGTTTAAACTGCTTAACCTAGGAAACGTATGACGTACCTAGTGTCCGATCCTAGTCGGGTGCCAACATCGCACGCGGTGTTGGGTTCGTCATTTAGAGATGGATTACGATACCCTTTACCCTTGTACTTGAACTATCAAGTACCCTACAACCCAGGACACTTGACACTATACATGGACAGAATCTTTCTGAGATATTCGTGGTGATTCTGTATAGGATACAGGACTGGACAGAGATATTTTATTTATAGACATTATGACTTGTTGCATTAGTTATAATCCCGCTGACATGGACATGAGATGTTATGGTCATGGCTTACATGATTACATTGGGTGGGGAGAGACACACAGGCTACAGGCTGTTCTATATATATATCTACTATTATTGTGAGGTTGTAGACTCTCCAGCAGAGCTAGACCCTTTACGTGTTATTACTGCTACCGGCTCCCCGACACAGAGCTTGTAGCGGTCTCAGCCTGAGTACTAGTGTTGCTCTCATTTGCATATCACATAGATGGTTACATAGTTTATCCTGCTGTTTCAATTAATTTAATTGTACTGCTTTTATTTGGCTTGTTTTATTTTGTGCCTTGCTATGTCCACTGAGGACCTGGAATGGATTATGTCCCCAGGTTTAGCTGAGGAGCAGTACCCCGAGATATACGGGATCGAAGCTGAGGCTATTGCTGGAGCAGAACTGAACCCTGAAGATGAGGTGACTGCCGAAGACTTCTCCTGAGTACCTGTTCCCGTACTCAGTATTTATTTCATGTTTATCTCTTTTGTTCCTGGCCTATTGAGCCAGTGTATTCAGACATAAGTCGGATTGTTTCCCCGACTAACTTGTTGTTGCTACTTATTTCCATTTCATTATGCAGTCTATTTCTTTATCTTTATGGATGAGATTAGTGTGATTCTTTGTAGTAGACCTTCATTACAGCTTAAGTACGCCCTGATGGCTCCATTAAATTGGGTTATCCATTGGTGCGTGCTGCTGGCCATTGCCACGTGTCCCGTCCCTCGATATTTTGGGACTGGGGCGTGACAGGTTATTTATTCATATTGTTTATTCATTTGCTGATGTAGCCTAGTTTTATAGACTCATGTTTCTTTCTCGAGTCTATTCGAGTTTGTGTGTTACTAGGCGGCCGACTTTAGCACATGTAGCTCATTCTTGTGCATTCTGTTCATTGTGGATTGAGGCATAGATATTTATATTTACTTGATTATTTAGATAGTGACCATTATAATACAGCTTATACGTATTCGAGTCGGACCAGAGTCTGGTCGAATGCGTAGCTGGCATGTTACGTATTTCTAGTCCTACGTATTTTGGGACTGACGCGTGACAGAGGGGGGTCACCAAACATAAACAGAGAGCATACAGAGCCAAGCAAAGAAAGAGCATAAGCTTCTTCGCCCTGCATCGGATAGTCAATATAGTAAAGGAGTCACCAAAGCACTCCTTGTCCATTGCCACAACCCAGAACAAAAATATTGTACTTAGACAATTCTGTTTATGATTCTTTGTACTCTTCTTCGTTCCTTAAGTAGAAAATTTTACACAAACTCATTTAATGGCGAACACGTGGTGCTCAAAAATTTGTCTTAGACATGATGTAGGACAGGACAGTAGCTTGACAAGTACATTCTGGACAGGAGCAAGCAAATCAACCACAAAAATTTATCCTATCAATTCAAGTATTACAGTTTAGAAAATTCTAGCATGTCAGGAGTGTGCTTCGTCGAACCACTATCAGGAGTATTAGTATAGGTCAGGTTAACTCGATACGATGAGCTATTATTAGGAATATCAAGGCAAGTCTGGTATCGGGAGTTCAAGATTAACAGTGTCAATATAATCCATGTTCAATTCTAGCATGTCATGAGTGCTTCGTTGAGCCACTATCAGGAGTATTAGTACAGGTCAGGTGTCAGGAGTTCAAGATTAACAGTGTCAATACAATCCATATTGAAAAATTTCATGTTCTGGCAGGTTATCACAATTCGGGTTATAAGCAATTTAGAGAAAGCTTGCATTTATAACAATTAAACAGAATAGGATAAACAATGGGGTAAGCTTCCATGTTCAGGAAATAGTTAAACCAGAAGAGAATAATTCATAAGAAGCTAAGCTACTACAAGTATCATAGGCGCATGGGGTAAGATGGTCGCATACAAGAGCTAGCCGCATGCAAGAGCTGGCACATTGAAAATGCAAAGTCCACTCCTTGGGACAAGATGAGTGACAGGCAATAAATGATAGGTCAGGGAAGTGACTGGTATGACTGATCGTGTCAGAGAAGTGACTGATGTGACTGGTCAAGACAGGGAGTCGAAAAAAAAAGATAAAATCATGGAAAGTCATGCCAAGGTCGGTTCAGTTATGCGCTAAATCAAAGAAGAGACGCATGAGACTTGGCCGCATGGATACCTTTATGCGCTCAGTGAGTCAACACAAAGAGTTTCTACCACTTAGCTTTTTCAACCACTTTATTTCAAAAACTCAAGTGTAGATTCAGTCATGCGTCCAACAATTTAGGCACATGTTGCAAGGATATGCGGCAAAGAGTTCGTGACGCATGACACTCTCTGCCTCATAGGTGCTGGGCTCATAAAGTCTCATCGTCCCAAAAACAGCAAGTCTGAAATGGAAATGCTTCAAGTCTGAAAACTTGTATTCTCCATGAAATCCTTATTTTAAGTCTGAATCCAGCAAAGTAAAGTTTAAAATTGTATGAAATCAAATGCTCATCAACATGGAACCACTAGTTTTGGAAAATATCAAGTTTTAAGATATCAAAACCAAGTAAACTCATGGAAGCTACAAACTAAAAACTTATATCTACTCCAACCAAGGCATCAAAACCGAAAATACCAAGAATTAAACATGTAGAGAAACTCATAGGGAACAATATAGAGCAAATAAAATGCAAGAAAACTAAATAAGTCCAATATAGCAAGTTCTTCCTCATTGTCAAGATATACTTGCCTAAACCCACTACTAAACTATTACCACTACTATCTAAGGCAAGCTCACGACTAGGGCTAGGGTTCGACCAAGGATAGGAGAGGGAGAAGAAAATGAAGAAAGAGAAGAAAATGAAGAAGAATGAGGAGGAGATAGAAAGGAAAGGCTATATATATCAAAGGGGGACTAGCACTATTCACAATTCAAAAAATTACATGAAATGTCACGCCCAGTCCCAAAATACCGAGGGACTGGACGCATGATAATGGCCAGCAGCACACACCGATGGACAATCCCAATTTAATGGATCCTTCGGAGTGTACTTAAGCTGTATTATATTAGGCAGGGTTTACTATCTCATCCACAGAACAGCATGAACTAAAACAAAACAGAGTTAAATGCTGAAAGTAAAGTTACAGACGAATATTCAGCAAGAAATAATACTAAGTCGGGTGGAGACAAATCCACTACCGACAAACAAGAAAACATGCTAGAAAGTAACTAAGAAGCAGGGCCATCAACTGCAATCAAACTCTCGTCTGGTGCTGGTCCGTAAGCTGCGGTACTCCTCGTCTGCTAAATCTGGAGAACAAAACCAGGTCCTCAGGGGACATAGCAAGATACAAAAGAATACGAGCCAAATACAGTAAATGACATGTAAGATAGAGAAGAAAGTAAACACAAGCAAATAAGACACGAAAAATCACTATATCTAAGACAGTGGCATGCCAGTGATGCTATCAAACATGACTATAAGCAATCGGGGTAACCGCATCTCAATGGGAGATCACGATCCTATAGAAAGCAGTCCAATGGGGACTCACAGTCTATAGTATGTCTCTTTCGCAGCCCAGCGGGAGCTCACGAAGGAGGTAGTCAAATGAACAATTCTCCATTGCAGTACAATGGGTACTCACAATCGAGATTTGCTCAAGTGTAGTCAATGTCCAATAACAATCATCCAGGAAACTAAGAAATCAATCAAGTCAACTCCAGGAATGCAGAGTAAACAATATGTCTATGGAACAAGTAGTGATCCAAGGAAAAGAGCAAATAATGTACATGCACGCAAACAGAGAAAATATGACTAGAGCAGCAGGAATAAACCAGAGCACATCAAGAACTATATATGACAGGAAAGTAACAACTGGAAATCATGCAAACATTATACAAATATCTTGCACGACAATGAAAAGTAAACCAAGAGATAAGTAGCAAAACTGCAGGATTTGGCAAGGTATACTTGCCTGGGTTTTGTCTCCAATTGTAGCTCTGACTTCAGCGAGATTTGCAGACAGTACTCCGATTGCTGAAACAGACATCACCATCAGGTCCAAAAAATATTAATCAGTTAGAAACGCCTGTCCTTGAGTCCAATTTGGAGACAAGGGCAAAAACGTCAATTTCGGGTCAAGGCGGGATCCAGATGTGGGCCGCTTTGCACCGAAAGACGCGTCCGAGTCAAAGGTCTCCAAATTCACCAAACTCAGTGTCAATAGGTCAGAAATGCTGATATGAACCCAACGAAACTTTCAAAATTGAATTCCGATGAGCCGATCACAAAATCGCCCGTCGAACGGGGCCTGTGGGGCCCACGACACGCGATTTCGTCAACGTTCTCAGAATCGAACCAAACTTGGCTCACAGGACCAGCGTATCGCTACGAGTCCGATGGCGTAAGTTTCGTTTCAATCCGACGTGTATACACTAAGTTACAGCGAGAATCAGAAAAGTCGGATACGGGACGATGTCCGCGGATACGCACTGATTCCGGTGTGCACGCACATCCGAATCTGCTTCTGCGAAATCCCGCACGTCCGTATCAACGACGCGCACGTATCGGTGAAGACCGCACGCGACCAAGTCGTCCCGTTTGGCGGGGCGTACTCGATTCCGGGGTGAAATAGGGCTTAGTTTTTCCTGTTTTTGGATCGCTGTGTGCGATCACCACAGGACGCGATGCCCCGAGCGGTTTGTCCGGGCACCGAGAGGGTCATACAGGCTACGCGATGCAATTTACGGAATATGAAACAGAGCTACGAGTCAAAAGATATGAATACCTGAACTGGGTTTCAAAAACCGAATTCCTCGTGTCTCGAGTTGTGTCCGACACGAGTCCAAAACTAGGGTTAGGGTTTTCTGTGTCCGGTCTCCTGCCTGTGTCCGTGTCTGTTCTGGACGGAGGCGTGCGGCTCGACGACTCGAGGCGGAGGCTCTGGCAGGCGGCTGGGGCACGTCGGCGTCGTCGCAGGCGGCTGCGGTTCCGCTGCTGGCTGTTGTTGGGTTGGGGAGCCGCCAGAGAGATGCTGGGTACGGCTGGGGGAGGAAGAAGAGGGGCTCGTCGGCGTCGCACAGCGAGGCTGCTGCGGTAAGGGGGCGGTGGCGCTGTGCGGCGGATGAGAGCGGCGGCACGGCGAGGTCAGGGGACGGGCTGAGGTGAGGGATAGTTGGCCGGAAAGAGGGGTTTATATAGGCTGCGAGAGGGAGAGGAGGAGGCGGACGGTGAGGGAGAGAGGGACCGGAGGGTCGGCGGCCGTTTCGGAGGCGAGACGGCGCGGAGAGGCGAGCAGGCGGTGGGTCGGCCGGCGGGGGAAGGTCAGGGGTCGGCTGTTGTGGTTTGGGGGAGAAGAAGAGTGCGGGTCGGGTGGCGGGCGGGTTCGGGTCTGACGGACCCGACCCGATAGCCCCATGGGCCGGCTAGGCTTAGGTGGGCTGGGTTGGGCCGGATGGGGATGGGCCGGTTTGGTTTTAATAATTAACTTATTAACTAAATAAATAATTAAATAATAATAGTTTTTAGGTGTTTAAAACTCCATCCGGGGTCCAATAAATTCCCGAAAAAATATCCTATATCTGGTTTTCTATTTTACACCATAAAATATTATTTTTATAATATTTTAATATTATTTATTAACATTTAAAAATCGTTTAATAATTAAAGAACATGAATTTGATTCCATAAAAATCCAAGAAAATTCCAGAGAATTCAGAAAAATCCAAATTTATAAATTCTTGAAAATCAGGGGGATTACAATATACCCCCCTTAAGAGGATTGCGTCCTCGCAATCAAAGATTAACCGGTCAGCAGAGATGACACGGTTGCAATCATTGTTCGAAGCACATCAAAAATCAAGGAGCACCTAGGAAAAAATTATTTTTTTAAGCATTAAAAGTTATGCAATTTCCCAAATGTGGGAAATCTAGAAAATTTCAGTTTTAGAGAACCAGGTTATCTTTCAAAACTTATCAAGTTAACATTTATAAAACATTCTGAATTATTGGCAAGTTCAAAATTAACACTATGTTATCCATTATTAACAGGTTTAAAGTTAACCCTAGGTTATCAATTAATAGCAAGTTTAAAGTTATCAGGTCAAGGTTATCAGGTTAAGTCTGGGGTCACGAACCAGCAGGCACGAATTATAACAATACTAGAAATGGAAAAACTATAAAAACTTACGCGCATTAGCTACTCCTTGGTTATGCGCGTCTTCCAAAGGCATCATGAGGGCTTGTCCACGTCCTTGTCGTCGATTCCTCTGCTGCTGCTGAGCCTGCTGGAAGAGCAGTGCCTGGGGTATCAAAGGTGGCCTCGACTGATACCTTCCTGGAGCTGGTGGTAGATCTTCTTGAACTTTCGTTTGTGGTGCTTCCAATGTTGGATAGATTATCCTCGGTACTGGTAACGCTTATTGGTTAAATTTTGATGCTCTTTCTCGATGCTCTGGGCATTCCCTTAATATATGCTGACTGGATACGCAAGCTAAACATAATCTCTTTTTGCGTCTGCATTGGTCCTCAATATGGCCTCGCCTGTGACAATATGGACAGACAGGTATTGCCTGTGGAGATGCTCCTGGTGGCTGGTGAATATGAAGTCTCTTTGCAACTTCTTCCTGTGGTGCTCCGACTGTTGCTGATGTGGATGACCTTTTCAGATTGGTCTCTCTCCTGATGACGCGCTCCATGCGTCGTGCTGCAGCAAGGACGTCCGGATAAGAGGTAGGCGCAACGGATCCAATCAGTTTTTGTAGCTCAATGTTTAGTCCGTCAAAGAACTTCTCAGCCTTTTCTTCTTCTGTCTGAATCAAAGTAGGGGCAAAATGACTCAGACGAACGAACTCCGCGTTGTACTCTTCCACTGTCAGATTGTCCTGAGTGAGGCGATTGAACTTGTCCCGAAGTTCTGATCGAGCAATGGCTGGAATGTACATCTCCAGAAAGAGTCTAGAGAACTCTTCCCAAGTGACTCGGTCTGGTCCGATCCGGGTCTCTTCAGATAGCCACCAGTGATGAGCATTGTCCGTCAACTGCATTCTGACGGCAGTCATCCAACGTTCCCTAGGAAGCTCAGCTGCTTCTAGTTGATGTTGTGTGTTGGTGAGCCATTCGTGAACTTCTGTGGGCTCCTTTTTTCCTGAGAAAGTACGGGGCTTTAGCTGGCGAAAATCGGCGATAGAACCCGTTGTTGGCCGTCGTGCCTGCTCTAGTACAGTTACTAAGCTGCGACTCCAAGCCTCTTGTTGAGCTTGCACTATTGCATAGATCATTTGAAACATCTGCTGCCCGTCCATGGCCTGCCCTGGTGGAATTACGGGTAATTGCGTCGATGGTGGAACGTTATTTTGCTGAATTCTCGTGGCATGATGACTTACTTGTTGTGTTGATCGTCCTTCATCAACTGGTGTCGCTTCATCTTCGTTGGTTACCACAACATCTCGTGGTGATATTGCAGGAGTCTCGTCGTTTGTTCGTGAATCCATAACTCTGCAACCAAAATAAACAATAAGAGGCGCTCAGGAATCAAGGCAGGATGCAATTCAACAAATTGATTCGAATCCGATATAGATATCAAGAACGTTTCAAGCAAGTGGATGAGATCCTAAAATTTTATCCTATCTTATTGCAGGCCTGTTCGGTCCCTAAGTTGAAACCGAACAATTTTAGTCGTTGACCTGCATGGGCCACCACAAAAACCATGTCACGCCCCAGTCCCAAAATACCGAGGGACTGGACGCGTGATAATGGCCAGCAGCACACACCGATGGACAATCCCAATTTAATGGATCCTTCGGAGTGTACTTAAGCTGTATTATATTAGGCAGGGTTTACTATCTCATCCACAGAACAGCATGAACTAAAACAAAACAGAGTTAAATGCTGAAAATAAAGTTACAGACGAATATTCAGCAAGAAATAATACTAAGTCGGGTGGAGACAAATCCACTACCGACAAACAAGAAAACATACTAGAAAGTAACTAAGAAGCAGGGCCATCAACTGCAATCAAACTCTCGTCTGGTGCTGGTCCGTAAGCTGCGGTACTCCTCGTCTGCTAAATCTGGAGAACAAAACCAGGTCCTCAGGGGACATAGCAAGATACAAAAGAATACGAGCCAAATACAGTAAATGACATGTAAGATAGAGAAGAAAGTAAACACAAGCAAATAAGACACGAAAAATCACTATATCTAAGACAGTGGCATGCCAGTGATGCTATCAAACATGACTATAAGCAATCGGGGTAACCGCATCTCAATGGGAGATCACGATCCTATAGAAAGCAGTCCAACGGGGACTCACAGTCTATAGTATGTCTCTTTCGCAGCCCAGCGGGAGCTCACGAAGGAGGTAGTCAAATGAACAATTCTCCATTGCAGTACAATGGGTACTCACAATCGAGATTTGCTCAAGTGTAGTCAATGTCCAATAACAATCATCCAGGAAACTAAGAAATCAATCAAGTCAACTCCAGGAATGCAGAGTAAACAATATGTCTATGGAACAAGTAGTGATCCAAGGAAAAGAGCAAATAATGTACATGCACGCAAACAGAGAAAATATGACTAGAGCAGCAGGAATAAACCAGAGCACATCAAGAACTATATATGACAGGAAAGTAACAACTGGAAATCATGCAAACATTGTACAAATATCTTGTACGACAATGAAAAGTAAACCAAGAGATAAGTAACAAAACTGCAGGATTTGGCAAGGTATAATTGCCTGGGTTTTGTCTCCAATTGTAGCTCTGACTTCAGCGAAGTTTGCAGACAGTACTCCGGTTGCTGAAACAGATATCACCATCAGGTCCAGAAAATATCAATCAGTTAGAAACGCCTGTCCTTGAGTCCAATTTGAAGACAAGGGCAAAAACGTCAATTTCGGGTCAAGGCGGGGTCCAAATGTGGGCCGCTTTGCACCGAAAGACGCGTCCGAGTCAAAGGTCTCCAAATTTACCAAACTCAGTGTCAACAGGTCAGAAACATTGATACGAACTCAACGGAACTTTCAGAATTGAATTTCGATGAGCCGATCACAAAATCGCCCATCGAGCGGGGCCTATGGGGCCCACGACACGCGATTTCGTCAACGTTCTCAGAATCGAACCAAACTTGGCTCACAGGACCAGCGTATCGCTACGAGTCCGATGGCGCAAGTTTTGTTTCAATCCGACGTATATACACTAAGTTACAGCGAGAATCAGAAAAGTCGGATAGAGGACGATGTCCGCGGATACGCACTGATTCCGGTGTGCACGCACATCCGAATCAGCTTCTGCGAAATCCTGCATATCCGTATCAACGACGTGCACGTATCGGTGAAGACCGCACGCGACCAAGTCGTCCCGTTTGGCGGGGCGTACTCGATTCCGAGGTAAAATAGGGCTTAGTTTTTCCTATTTTTGGATCGCTGTGTGCGATCACCACAGGACGCGATGCCCCGAGCGGTTTATCCGGACACCGAGAGGGTCATACAGGCTACGCGATGCAATTTACGGAATATGAAACAGAGCTACGAGTCAAAAGATATGAATACCTGAACTGGGTTTCAAAAACCGAATTCCTCGTGTCTCGAGTTGTGTCCGACACGAGTCCAAAACTAGGGTTAGGGTTTTCTGTGTCTGGTCTCCTGCCTGTGTCCGTGTCTGTTCTGGACGGAGGCGTGCGGCTCGACGAATCGAGGCGGAGGCTCTGGCAGGCGGCTGGGGCACGTCGGCGTCGTCGCAGGCGGCTGCGGTTCCGCTGCTGGCTGCTGCTGGGTTGGGGAGCCGCCGGAGAGATGCTGGGTACGGCTGGGGGAGGAAGAAGAGGGGCTCGTCGGCGTCGCACAACGAGGTTGCTGCGGTAAGGGGGCGGTGGCGCTGTGCTGCGGATGAGAGCGGCGGCACGGCGAGGTCAGGGGACGGGCTGAGGTGAGGGATAGTTGGCCGGAAAGAGGGGTTTATATAGGCTGCGAGAGGGAGAGGAGGAGGCGGACGGTGAGGGGGAGAGGGACCGGAGGGTCGGCGGCCGTTTCGGAGGCGAGACGGCGCGGGGAGGCGAGCAGGCGGTGGGTCGGCCGGCGGGGGAAGGTCAGGGGTCGGCTGTTGTGGTTTGGGGGAGAAGAAGAGTGCGGGTCGGGTGGCGGGCGGGTTCGGGTCTGACGGACCCGACCCGACCCGATAGCCCCATGGGCCGGCTAGGCTTAGGTGGGCTGGGTTGGGCCGGATGGGGATGGGCCGGTTTGGTTTTAATAATTAACTTATTAACTAAATAAATAATTAAATAATAATAGTTTTTAGGTGTTTAAAACTCCATCCGGGGTCCAATAAATTCCCGGAAAAATACCCTATATCTGGTTTTCTATTTTACACCATAAAATATTATTTTCATAATATTTTAATATTATTTATTAACATTTAAAAATCCTTTAATAATTAAAGAACATGAATTTGATTCCAGAAAAATCCAAGAAAATTCCAGAGAATTCAGAAAAATCCAAATTTATAAATTCTTGAAAATCAGGGGGATTACATGAAAGCAGCTAAAAAAATCCATAAATACACGAAAAGCAATATACAACTATAACACATATATACCAGATAAAATATAATAATACTAAAATAGTGATACGGGTCTCACAAATAGTCCCATGTGCTGGGTCAAATCATGTGAACTTTCCATTTTGCTTGGAATATTCTTTGAGTATTATATTATAATCTAGTTGGATGTTATGCTCTCATATACTAACATGTGATTTGGATCCTCAAGACACAGTAAAATTTCTTGTGCATAAAACATATTTTATTTAACATCGGGCAATCGAGTGTGAGTATTTTCCAATGTATCACGTGTCACAGATATGATAAGTTCGCTAGTGATAACTCGTGAATATCTCGTACTCGTAACTCATCATTCTAGGAAGTTCTCTAGTGTCCACGACTTAAGAACTTAAAATAATAATTAAATAAGAACTTAAAATAATAATTAAACGAGATAAAATTTGACTAGATCATTGGGAGGAAAGAATATTGTGCTATCGACTACCCCGATCTCCAAGAGCCCCATGAGGCATGTGATAACCCTGCTAGGCAAGGACTCCACGACCTACTAAGTTTATGCGTGATGTGGCACTTACAAGAAAAGTTTATTTTTACAAGACCAGTTTATGTATAAAACAAGTTCATGACTACAATATTAGTTTATGATTTCAAGACAAGTAATGATTTCCAAACAAGTTTATATACAAATTTATGTCATTAGACAATTTGTGATTTTCTGACAAGTTTAGGTTTATGTCAATTTTAAGTTATGTTGTTGTGATGTGCATTAATTTCTAGACAAGAGTACCCTTGGTCATCCGGGTTGACTGCAGTGCCGGTGGTAACAATAATCTTAGCAAAGCATTCTTTTAGTAATTAAGGATTGTGATAACCCTAGTTATTTTATTATAGCAAGTCGTAGGCATATTTGGCCGTGAAATAAATGTTTGTCTATTTGTCTAGCTCGTCCTGTTATATTTTATTTTCTTTGGACGCGTG
Organism: Iris macrosiphon; assembly: GCA_036927795.1. Taxonomy (NCBI): domain Eukaryota; kingdom Viridiplantae; phylum Streptophyta; class Magnoliopsida; order Asparagales; family Iridaceae; genus Iris; species Iris macrosiphon. The sequence continues at coordinate 182,502,680 of JAYESA010000012.1, forward strand.
GTTAGAATACAAATTTTTTCTCGGATGAAGGTCTGCAACTCCGGTCCTTGTTTGGTTTAAGGGTTGTGGTTCCGATCCAGAGTAGTTCCTATGCCCTTTTTTTGCTCGTCGCCTTATCTTTCTTTATAGTTAGTTTGTTATCATTGCACCAGTCCTTATAGTTATTTTATCGAGACAAGTACATTGGTACCGTACAAGTCTCGACCCGTATTTATTTTTATATAAGTATCTTTTCTGCTAATGTTATAATGTATTTTGTCTACCACCTTGAGCTCCTTTAGTACTTGTTGCTTGGGGTTCTGACCCTCTAGTTTTGCTTGGCCAGATTTACCCGAAGAGAACCAGGATCCTCCGTACTTCCAGCAAGATGGTTCACACTCGTAGGACTACGGTTGAAGCTCGCGAGTGGGTTTCCTTCTTCCACCCCTCGTTTTGATTACTTTATTTTGTGGTGTCAGCAAGGGGGCAGAGTTAGCTTCTTATATTCTTGAGACTACGGTCAACATGATGTATATATTAGCCCATGACTGGTATATTTGATCATGTATAATTATACTCTGCTAGTGCAGTATTTTGTATTCACTAGTTTCATGATCATATGTGGTATATATTTTGGGACGCCTTTTTACATTCATGTGTGATATACTCTTGAAATTGTTGTTGATCGGTTGAGATACTAGGATTCGTCTGTCTTAAGACTGACGTCATAGCATGCTAGAGTCCACACATTTGTCTTCTAGACAACCTTAGCATATTGCAGCTTACTTCTGTATTCTGCAAGGTGTTGTTGGCCATGTCAGTCCTCATATTTATCCAGTACTCTGGGAGTGGGGCGTGACAGAGCTCGAGCCCGAACCCTAGTATCTTCAACCCTAACCCAACCCATTAACGGGTTTACCCGATCGGACTGGATTTAGCCCATCCGAGTTGCACCCCTATTACAAAATGACTAAAAATACCCTTATTTATAGGATTTTGGAAGAGTCCATGTACTTGTTAAAATACAAATATGAGTTATTTAGACTCTTTTACAACTATAATATTAGAACATCTTAAACATAGATATTTTAATATTACCAAGAACATTCTAAGCATAGAACATCATAAAATATTAACTAAGCAGAAATCAATGATACAGAAAAAAAAAATCTAAAGGTAGTATCCCAATAAAATTTGTGGGTACAAAATCATGGACACAAAATCTAAGTGTATTTTCAACAATAACAACAACTACTTGATCCGAAATAAACATAGATCCTTTGTAATTTGTAGAGCACAAAGAAGACAATTTCTATAATCCTGAAAGTTGTTTATTGGACTTGTTAAATTACTACAAGGTCAAACTTTTGGGAGATATATAGAAATTAGGTACTAATATAGGCAATAAGGTACTTGTTTGCATCTCCAAAATATTTGCATTTAGGGCATCTCCAAGTGGTAGGCTTAAGAATTGGTGCCATAGAGAACAATTTTTTTTTTTTTTCAAAAAGTGATATCCATAGCAAAATACTTATTTAACTTCTTTTTTGGTTGATTATATTCCATGATTTCATTAGAAGACAATGTGGAGCAAGATGCCTATTACTAGACATTCAACTTCACAAAATATTCTAATTAAAATATTTAAAAATATCGGATGCGATTAAATTTATCTGTCACCGTGAAAATAAGATTGACTAAATTTTAACTAAATACCCTCAACTATTTAAGTTTTTCAACTTGATACTCTATACTTTCATATTATACCACTAAATATTATCAACTAAGTTTCAAGTCGATAACCTCCGTTAGTCAGTAGTTACTTTTTTCCAACAAAGAAAATTGATATTTTTTTAAATCAAATTACCTCTGACTACTTAAAAATAATCCTTTAACTTTTCATATAATTCATTCTCCCAATTTCTTTTCAGGTGATGTGCTAGCACTTCTTTTTTAAATCTTGTTTTTCTCAAAAATTGTTACATCACTTCAATAGAGTGGAGGAACCCACGATAAAATAGGGTATAATTAAAGAAAACTTAAGGGCTAAACGCAAAAACAAGGATCGGAAAGAACATGGACTTTTTTATTTTGTCATCAAGAAAGTGACCATCATGAGAGTAAGACGTTGTAGCAAAGAAGACTTAGTTATATGGATCACTTGTTTAATGAATCTTTGGCTTCTACTATATATGAATATGAAGTTAGCTACGATGCTTCTTGACGAATCAAAATGGAAGTAACTCAAAATTGGCTTTTACCTTAGGTTGTAATCTAAAGTCATATTTATCTTGTATTAACCTAATCTTGAAATGATAGTAGCAACAATGTAATTAGATGAACATCCATTGGAATCTCATGTCAACCATATAAATCACATTGAATTGTAAGTTCTACTAATAATCCATAAAAACAGGCAACAATACTTGCATCAAGGTCTCTTTCAGCTTGGCATATGGAAGCTCAGTACAGAAAATTTTATCAGTTGTACTTGTTTTATGGTCGCCAATTCACAAATATATAATATCATGAGTATCAAACAAAAACTAAATTTTAGTAGTTATGGATTACATAACTAAAGAAAATCATATATACTTTGTACACTATAAATACTAAATCAATAATGTCATGCCCCGGCTCTCTAAAATCGAAAGTCATCATTGGACGTAATATCGTACAAGCCAAAATTTTACTTGTACAAGAGAAATACCAAAACGGCCGATTGAACAACTAATTTACAAAGTCATAGCAACATAAAAGTTGAATCGACAAGCGATATACAAAAATAATTCTCTTTATTTACATTGTAGCATAATTACGACTCGAAGCCAAGAACAACTCGATTAAAAATCTGTGTGTGTGTGTGTGTGACACACACACACACAGACACACACCCACACACAATAAAATGAATCATGCCATCAGTCTTACAACTCAACAACTATACAAAAAATGATGTTCCATACATTATGTCATTTGTATACAAAAGAAGACAACATCTATGGTCGCACGCTTCAAGCTCAAATGTCTCAACTCGTCCAAACAAAATTCTCACATGCGAAGATCTTGTGAGGGTCAGTGCATTGGGGAATACACTGATGAGTATTTCCTAGCCCACTCAACTAAAACTAATACATTATTATATTGGGTGCAGACAAACATATGTGCTCTTTTTAATCTTGTCTTGGGATCAGTTACATGACATATAATATGTTTCCACAAGTATAAATATGCCATGCACAGAGTTGAACTTACCATCCTTCTCTGCTTATAATAATATCATTCTCAATAATTTAAAAATAGTGTGTCATAAGAGTGTCTTTGCAGAAGACAATTGTTAGCCTTCATAAAGCATGGGTATGCAATACATTCATTCCTGTGAACATATTTGATAGGCCTGCACAATGATTAATATTATCATGCAGCCTAATTACATGAAGGTCACTGGCGACATGCCATCTTGGACAGTAGCTTGTTAAACGATGATCATTTCAGTGTGGGTAGCGAGCTCCATTGAAATTTTTTGAATCACCCGTGCATGCTAGTTCGTCAACACAGCTACCGTGCTAGTACTTCAGCGCCATTCTTCCAGGCCAACACAATCCCAGGGCCCCGACTATCGTCCATGACCATGCAAATGCGTGAACAAATAGACTCTACACAAATGCATGGTACAAACTCTGAAATAAGTATACATGCAACATATCTTTACCTTGGAGATCCAACGGTCCCAAACCTTCCATTTTTCTATATCTAAAACACAATATGATAGTTATCCTATAAAAAAAATAGCAGTACTACATTCTATATGATAATTTAACTACAATGTTATATTTTACATCTAAAACATTGTGATAGATCATTCTCCATGTGTTAACATACTACAAAAGTACAAGGTTTACCTCTATAGCAACAAGTTAATAAGCTAGTTGATATGATAAAGGCAATTCTACTTTACACAAGTCTGAATCATATGTACATAGTCAATGTCTAAAGTAGTAGTAAGGAAGTCTATCTATTACAACAAGTTAATATTCCATGTTCTATAGCAGTAAGATACAAAATATGATTACTCTCTTATCTATGTGGGTTCTCTTATTTTATTAGCATGCAACAATACTTTTGGACATCCATCGTCCATTTCATTATGTGAAGGTAAATGAGAGAAGAACCAAGACTACATATCTGAAGAAGCACCTAACTGCCTCGACCGAGAAGATCTTTGAACAATCCTCTGAATGAACCCAAGTTCAAACGACACTTCGCCAACAAACCATCTCAAGACACCAAGCAGAGCGGGACATTACAAATAACACCCTAGTCAGAAAATCTCCATGTAAAAAAATTCGTAAGGAATAGAAAGAAAGTTCTAAAATCAAAATCCATATATCCAAATAGATAAAGAATAACAAAAAAAAAATGGTTAAAGAAAATCTTAAACTAACAAGAAAATGGATACATTTTACAATAAACGTGAAAAACCTATAGAAAATTATATATATTTCAAAAATTCCTTCAAATCCTCCTACATCTTTGGATAATGATGGGATGAAGGACAAGATTGAATGAGATGAATATAGATTGATTAATTATGTAAATTTCTGAGAAATTTCGAATTTATGGTTCAAGGATTTTAGATTTTGAATTTCTCTATTATAATGAACCCGGATAATCATGACATAGATTAGGGGTTGATTGACTTTTTTTGCCATTTAATTTTTTCCTTTAACATTGTTAGACTATTAAGCTGTCTATTATAGTTAAGTTATTTAGTGATATAATATGATATCAAGTTGAAAACTTGAATAGCTGATGGTATTAATTAGTTGGGGGAAAAAAAAAAAAACTTAAACGAGATATTTGCATTGGAGATGACTTTTGTTATGGGATGTCTATTGTGAAATCTTTTTTGTCATATGATAAAACCAACGAGACATTGTCTATTTAAGATTGACACATAGGAAAATTAAGACTTTATTATTGGAGATGTTGTTAAAAGCCCAACTCGGTAGAGCTTTAATTGGTTGAATAAGTTCACTGTTCACATGGCATTTTGTCTTTAATTGTATTATCAACATATATAGCAAATGTACAAACCCCATGGTTGTCTGCGAGCCTGAATGCATGGAAATCAACAACAGGGTGATAGCAATCGACATATTGAGGTAGTTAGAAGGAATTTAGAAGAAGAAAAATACGATTAATTACGTGGGGATATATATACTACTTAGACGGTTCATTTTGACCGTTAGATTTATAGGGATGGTAATCCAATGGTTGGCGTGTAAATGATGCACTGTACCCGGCATATACAATAATTTTTTCCAGTCACATAGGGGCATTGAAGAGAAGTTGAGCACAAATGGAATTGCCATACAATTCATCTGAGAGTTAATTAAGTAGTGCACATATATTGTCTTCCTGTTACGAGAGAGGTAAAAAGAGTTTAGAAGAGAAGAAACAACCCTTTAACAAAATGACTAATTTGTTTGATGGGTTTTATAAGAAATCACATAATAACAGTCATATTGACATGAACGACTGCTGCTGCTGCTGGTGGTGGTGGTGATGGTATTACAAGAAGCCACTTATGCCAAAATTTTGGTGTCAGCTAACCTGAATGGTTTCATCCATATTCTGTTTTGTTGAGTGACATACTAAATACCTGAAGGAAATAAAAGGAATTTAATTGTGCAAAAATAGGATACGTAGGAAATCCAAGCAAACAAAACCCCCCATCCGTTCATGTCATAGTAATTTTAAGTGTCAGAGCATCTAAGAAATATGATTTACTGACTCCTGGGTACTGAACTCAATTGTTTCTGGCCTGTTTTTTTCTCCTTATAATATGAGAACAGCATTGACAGCTCCATCACCAGCTCATCTGCATTAACCTGAGTCCATAAACATTGGTTTCAAAGCCTCAACTATCATCTTTCTTACATTATCTTGGTGAATCTGCTGCTCTGCAGTGTCTTCCCATCAACTAAACATTGGACTTAGACTGGTTCTCTGTCAACATAATTAAGAGCATAATTTAGTTTAAAACAACTAAAATGAGCAGTCATTATCCTCATCTTTCAAACATTTTCCCTTTAGAAAAAGTTCACATGTGAGAACAAGAAAGCTCTATAAATTTTATTACAGTTGTCAACCTGACATTAGTCATTTGTTTTTTTGTGCAAAAGTATCAGCCAAGATAACTATGAGCAAAAGAGAGACCTGGTATGATACCAAGATCGAAGACCATTTGCCAGATATGTAAGATATATCATCTTGGCCTGTCATGACTCATATAGTTTAAACATATGCAACCAATGAACACCCTCCAAGTTATGGTAGATTATATGTGGATTGTAGAAGTGTCTAACGAACAAATAAGATGATACAATTTGTAGGAAAATCATATTCATCTCAGTGACACAAAAGCTAAAGAGCGAAAATGAATGACAATTCACCCGAATAAATAAATATATAGCCTCACAAGTATTGAAAAAAAAAAAAAATCATTGTTGCTAATTTCTAAGCCCATCCTGTAACTCTATATTGACTCTATATCATAATGTTGAGTGGGCCAGTCCGGATCAGCCCCTAAGTATACAACTTCCAAGTAATTAGGTGTGTGTACCTTAGAATATTGGTGTGTTAGTAACTTACAATGTATTAATTAATATCATACATGTAAGTACCAAACAAAAAACAATAGGGGACACTATCATTACCAAATACTAGGGAACAACATTTTGTGTTTTTCCGTTTGAAGTGGAATTTTTGCCAAGGAATAAAGTTGGCCACCAAGTCTTAGGTCATCTCCAACGGGGTCCATCTTCCATAATTTTATGGTAGAAATTTTTTTTAAAAAAAAAAAATTTCAACCATAGTTTCTATTCTAATTTCTATTCTACGTGGCGTTGATGTAGGATAAAAAATTTCTCTAAAGTTTTTACATGTAAAAATTCTTAAAAAATTCTCCATCTCTCGATCGTAGCAATTAATGTTGGTCCATACACCATTAAATCGATCTTTTTATTTTGTAACACTTAGGAGAAATGAAGAACCATTGGAGAGTGTATTTTTGTGTGTACAATTTCTCTAAGGAAACACTGTTAACTTGGATATCAATTTTCTTAAAGTACAATGCAAGTATGATAGAAACTCAATTTTGAAAAATTTTATTGGGGATTGGAAATTTCTAAAATTGAATTTTTATCTTACTTGACATTATACTTTAGGAAAATTTCTATCCTAGTTGGCATAGTTTTTACGTAAAAATTGTATCAAAAAAATATTTTGTCCAATGGTTCTCAAATTCTATTATACGTGGCAGAAAATAAAATGATCAACTTAATGATTTAATTTCAAAGTATCGTCCAATATTAAATTCTATGAGTGGAAGAATTTTTATGTGAAATTTTACATGTAGAAATTAAAATATAAATCAATATTGAAAAAAAAATCTAAAAATATTTGTATCATAGAAATAGAAAAAATAGAAGCCTACATGGAAAATGATGCCTGTAATTAGTAGTGCATTCAGAGAGCCCAATTATCCATATGGATGCGAATATTAATATGAATGTGAAATGCTCACGTGGTGATATGGATCTATTGTTTTTTTCATAAAGTTGGTGTTGAGGATTTTAGATTTGCTATCACTAGGTTTTAGTCTCATATTGGTTAGAACTCCAAACGGATATTTAATATAAGGCTTTGTCTTGTATTGATATATGCATATGGGATGTTGGGTCCGTGGGTGTCACCATAATGGTACTTCTCTAGTGATGTTAAGTCCAAGTCTTCAATGATACATTTATATTTTGTCACTTTCTTTGGATTTTTTTTTTATTAATTAAGTCTCGTAGTGACTCGGATTTGGACAAAGGACAAAGTGACATTTTGATGGCGCATTTCGCACGTACGCATCGGACGCAAGATAACGCTCTTTTTCTGCGCCGTTGTGCGCTCGTGTCCGCACTGGTTTCGCACGGTTGCAGCGATGCAACGAAGCAGTAATGCAGCTGAACAACGGTCCAGTGAGTTTCCGCGTAGATGCGATATTTTCGCTGATGTCTGCTTCTGCGAAAAACATGCTCTAAGTAACACAAAATGTGGATGTAACCGCCATTAAGTACGTGGTCACTATATCCTCGGTTAGTGGAGGGTAGTGGACATTAACCACCTTGATTAGTGGGCTGACTGCCTTGATTAGTGGACGGATTCTCCATTTAGTGGTGCTAATGGCGGTAACCGCCTCGAAATTAGTGGACAGTTTTTCCGGATTCTGTACCAACTAAGGGAGTGGGTTGCCAAGGCTCTCTCCTATATATTCAAACTCTGTGTTCTTCTCAAGTAGATATATTTTTTCCACAAGTGATAGATACTACATAGCAGAGAGAACAGAGAGTGTTGTGAGGAGTCTTTAGCAACAAAGTGTTGTTCTAACGAACGGTTCATTCCAAGTTCCACAATCAAGAGTAACATAAACGTTTCAGAAGTTATGTGATCTGAACTTGCTGGTTCTTAGGAACGGATCGACGAATATGGTCGAATTAGCAACATATTGTTGTTCTAACGAGAAGTTCATTCCGAGTTCCACAATCAAGAGTGACATGAGCGTTCCAAAAGTTCTGTGATCTGAATTTGCTGGTTCCCGGAAGCATATCGATGAATATGATCAAATCTTACTTTGAGCAACGGTGATATTAATTCATCACCCCAGCGAGATTTTCTTTTTGTGTTATTTCTTCTTCTTTCTCGTATTCCTTAATTGTTGTCTTTTTGTTGTAGCAACTGTGTTTGCTAGATACTTGTGCAAACTTTCTTTCTTTAAGAGTCTGTTTGTATTCTGATTACGTAAGACCATTAAGAACAGTAATCAGAGGTATTTCTAGTTTTCACGTTTGTTTGAACGTTCTATGTAACGTTGGCACTAACAGTTGGCAACATGTATATGTAAATACGAATTCCTTTCCATTTCTCAAATTCAAATCAAAAAATTCTATTACCTATATAAGTATATTGATTGTATTAATATCAGTGATACTAGAGTTTACTTAAAATACACCACTATACTACACCACAACTATTTTTGTATAAAAAAAAAAAAAAAATCTAACATCAAATCTCGGTAGCACCATTTTCGACCAACAAAAAACAAGTAGCATGTGACCTAACGAGCATGTGGTTGCACAAAATCGACCCAACCCGACACTCTTTATGACCCACCATGGGTCATTGTTTGGCCCAATTCCGTAAAACATCCCAAGTGGCCGACTACCATATTTCTTGATGGTTTAGGGAGAATTACATAAATTATTATTTTTAATTAATAAATTTGTACTACTATATAATTAAAATTTTTGAGACTTCATGGTAAAAAAAATCCCAAAAAAGTATTTCTATTTATGTTTGTTTTATTAAATTCAATATGAATAGATTATTTTTTTTAACGACCAAATTACAACTTGATACCCTCAACTATTCGAAATGTTCAACTTAATACTCTAAACTTTTATAGGTACTAACTTAATACTCTCCCTTAACTGATATTTTCTGTTAGTCCCGAGGCTTAACCAAAGATGGAAGAACGCGTGTTCGAGATCAGAGGTTCACACAAAAGTTCTTACTCTGACTATTCTCGATTTCTACGAAGAACTATATAATAATTTTGATTACAACTTACTTTCAAGATTACAAAGGAATCAGAGAAAAATAAACTTTACGTTCTTCCTTGCACTTGCAGTTGCAGACGGACAGAACGAAATTACAAGTAGCAGAATAGAAGAGACATGAGAGGAAGGGAATCTGTTTGATGTGGTGATGAAGATCACCGTTGCTCAAAGTAAGATTCGTCCCCACAAGATCTGCTTCCAGGAACCAGCAAGTTCACGTAGAACTTCTGGAACGTTCGTTGTCACCTATTTTTCGGACTCGCACGAACTTCTTGGACTCCAATGGCGGCGGCAGCATCAACTCTCTTCTTTCCTGATTTTCAAAGTAAGTTATCAAAGATGCACGAAGATAATATTTATAGAGAGAGGGTGAAAACCCTAGCCGCCAATTAGTTACGGAAAATAGGAACAAATTAATTGCGAATTCCTAAAAGATAGGCACGAATTAATTTCAAATCCCATAAAAACGGATCTGAATAACTGTCCATATCTTTCCATAACCATTCAATTATATCTGAAAGCAGCGACCACACAAGCAACCTCACATGCGGCTGCTCACGCCGCAGCGCAAACCGCAGCGCATTCGGCAGCCCAAGTAGCAGTCCATTTGGCAGCCCAAGCAGCAACCCATGCGACAAGCCATGCGGCAACGCATGCAGCAGCCCAAGCGACAGCCCAAGCAGCAGCCCAAGCAGCCGCTCATGCGGCTCCGCGTGCGACCACACATGCAACTCGCGCATATCCGAGCGCATTAAATGCGCACATGGGCCATGCCCATGCGGCAGCCCAAGCAACAGCCCATGCGTCAGCCCAAGCATCCGCTCATGCGACCGCCCAAGCGGTCGCCCATGCGGCCCCGCGTGCGATCGCGCATATCCGAGCGCATCAAATGCGCACATGCGACGACAGCCCAAGTTGCAGCCCATGCGGCCGCCTAAGCGACCGCCCATGCGGCCCCGCGTGCGACCGCGCATGCAACTCACGCATATCCGAGCACATTAAATGCGCACAAACGCCATGCGACAATGATGACATGCAACGTGCAAAGTGCGCCAACAAAGCGCCGCTTTGCGCCCTTGAGCCCAAGTCCGAGTCCGAGTTGCTAGGCTTAGTTCCTAGGAAAATAATTCCAAGAGCATAACAAAAAACATAAATGCTTTCTTGAGAAGTTAATCATTTTTTCTCCTAGAAAAAAATCCCCACATGGCATCCATGTGCCCCACCACACCCCATATGCACACCTCAACTCATACAAAATATTATATTGAGATACCCATTTGGTGGTGTAGCCAATGTGAGACTATCTTTACTAGTCCAAAAGAAACAACACCAACATTTTCAACTTGGTACCATCTATCGCCCTAACGTTAGTTTTAACGTTAAAAAAATTAATTAAATTCCTAAACTATCTGCCCCCTTCGCCACCGTTGCCACCCCCCTCTCCACCCCTGCCGCACGCCACCCCCCTCCCGCGCTGCATTTCCCCTGCGAGCCACCCCGATGCGCGCCCCCGTCGATCGCCACTCCCATGCGCACGCTCACTGCACGCCACCCCCTCCTCCGCCTCGCCTCCCCCCCGCACGTCTTGACGGTGGATGCTGCTGCTCGCGACTGTATGCCCGCCTTCCCTCCGGCTGCCGGCGCCGGAGAAAGAGAGGAAGAGGGTTGCCGGAGAGAGCGGAGAAGTTTTGGAAGAATATTTTTGTCATTTTTTATTTCAGATAGCACCGTTAGAAGGGAGGATATCAAGTTAATGTCTATCAAAGCTGAGGGTATCAAGTTGAACATTTTGAATAGTTGATTGTATCAAATTATAACATATATACTCAGCTATTGTTAATGTATTGTCAAGATTCCTCTTCAATCCCGAAAGTTCATCTCTGATCCTGCGGCCTAAGTTGGACCCGGTGTCCAATAAAAACTCGGGAGCCCAATAAGAAAAAATCACAGGGACCGTTCCGTCATTTCAGGAGTTCTACCACCTCAGTTTCAGCAATTGGATGGCTGGAGCTCTACGGAGGCTCGAGTCAAACTGCAAGACTCGAGGCGTCCTCCAGGGTATTTTTGTAATTTCGGCTCGTCGTTCCAAGCGGGAAACTAGTACCACTTGGAAACAACAGAGAGAGAACGTTGAGAGAGAGAGAGAGAGAGAGAGAGAGAGAAGAAGGAGGAGGAGGAAATGGAGGAGGTGAAGACGACGGCGGCGTGGGTGGCGAGTCGTTCCTCTCACGTCAAGGTCGATATTCAAGGTTGCGCACTCTCCTCTCTTCTTCTTCCTTGCCGATCGTTTTTTCCCCTTTTTTTAGGGTTAGGGTAAGGAGATTATAAGCGTTTTCTCTATCTATCTATTCAATGTGGAATTATTGATCGTGGAATCATGGAGGTATTTATACGTTTTTGTTTTTGTTTTTGTTTTTGTTTTTGTTTTTGTTTTTGTTGTTGTTTAAGAATTCTTCTGTTTGGAGTGTTTTAATTTAGTTGGGATTAAAGAAATTAATCTTTTATATCAAAGGGTTGTGGAAAATGAAAAATAAATAAATCCTTCTATATTAGGAAATTGGAGATATTGGTTTTAATGTTAGAAAGATAAATGGATTGTTTTTCTAATAATGGTACGAGTTGCAAAATATTTCGTAACAATTTGATGTTTTTGCACCATTGGCGTATAGATGTTGTTAAAGTTGTTATTGTTCTACATCTTATGTTCGGACAGGATTGATTGATAAATCGTTTTGGAAAAGAAGATTAAAAAAACCTGGTTTTGAAATAACTTAAATGGATGAGGATTCTGTGTTGCACAAACACAAATACGAAATGACATGATACAGCGTAGGCTTTGCGTGTCACCCTTTTGTATTTTGGAGTATCGTGTCCAATATGTCCAACATGGCTCAACACGGCACCTGTTTTTGTAAGTGTTGGGTGGGGGGGTTAGGTGAGGCACGGGAACAATGACAAAGAGTGTAATTTGTGTAATGTGAAGAAAAAAATTGTTGGTTATATTTGGATAGAATACCCTGCTCTGCCTATTAAAATCTAGGGGAAGCTTATCTCAAGAAGATTGCAAGGTTCGCAATATCGGTTTCAAAATCAGTTTTGGACCTTCCCTATGAGTATTTGTACCAGCAGTTTCAACGATTTCAGATCGGAGTATTGGGTTCTTTATTTCAGAAAGCTAAAAATGATAAAAGTTTAGAAAAAATATGTGATAAATTTAGACATAATTTTATTTTATATATTAGATGTTTTTCGTTAGCTTTAAATGGTTAATAGGTATAATTTATCGATAAGGAATCTTATCAACACACTCTAATATTGTCAATTTTCGGCGCAAATGAATTTTTATGTTGACACTACTTTTCTGTTTTTCTGTTTTTTTCGTTCAATTTTTCTATGCAGAGTTGATCGGGATATTTTTTGAACGTCGGTGTAGGTTAGTATCAGGAGTGATTGGAATCTGATCGGGATATGCCAAAGCTGATATGTAACTGATGTATCATATCGGTATTGGCCGATATCGCGAACTATGCGGACTAAGAAAGAGAATCCTCGTGCAGAGCACTATGTTGCACGGATGTGAAACGATATGACACGGTAAGGACACTGCGACATAGATCCACACTTGTTTTGGTGTATCCTAGTGTATTTTGGAGTGTCCGGGTTGTGTTCGATACGTCATTGACACGACACACACCACTTTGGAGTGTCTTTGCTTCCTTGGCAGAGCATCCTTGATTTGATCAGAAAATGTTCTTCACCATAGACGGATTTTATGCCAGATAAGTTCCTCTGTGATTCTGTTTTCTTTTGGCTGAGAATGCCAAATAAGAGGTAAAATAGGAATCAACTATTGTTTTAGTCTTGATGGTAAAAAATGAGAGGAAAATGGAGGTAGGTCAGTGTGGATTTGAGTTTTTTATTCTCTAGAGAAAAAACAACTAAAGTGAAATAGTTTCATAATGAAGAACGACATAGATTTTGACACGATACCACACAGGTAATGAGAGTGGGTAGGTGGGTGATGTAACTAAAGTGAATTAGTTTCATAATGAAGAACGACATAGATGACACGATACCACACAGGTAATGGGACAGTGGGTAGGTGGATGAGGTAAGGACCAGCTAGCACATGGGGACTATGGTATTCACACAATATTAGAATAGATCCCTTTTCTTCCTTAATTGACCTTATCTTTCCACAACCATTCAATTTTTTAGCATTTTGACATTTATGGTCCATTATTTATAAGTTTATCTCCTAGCAGCTATGACATTATTACCTATCCTTTATTCGTATTCACTTCGTCTTGCTGTGTAACTGGATAGAATCTTGTGACGGCAATGTTTCTTAGCTTTTTTGCTTGGATATATTTCGTGTTCTAGTTATCTGATTTTAATCTCTAGTAATGCAACTAATTCTTGATTATGGACCCAGTTATTGATATTATGTGACTGGAAAACCTCAAAACATTTGTTATTCCCTTTCTATGTAGTATATAGAAAACAACAATAATCTTAATCATGGTACTTATTTCCTCAGAAAGCAATGAGTAACCCTCTTTCCACCAGAAGTAATTTCTTGTGTTTGGTAGTATTAAAATGAGGTATCAGTGTCATACTTAAATCTAATGGCTGGTAGCTTATGTGGCATTCTTACATTATGTTTCAGAACTTGAGAGGGTAGTGGATAAGATCCGTGATTCAATTCCAAAAGTTGAATGGGATTATGAAGGGATTCATTACTTTGACAACGGGCCGCTTACTGTTCAGTATCTATTGGTGCTGGATGCACTGAACTTTTGTTTTTGGCCAGGTACATTTTCTGTTGCTGTATAATATCTGTCACTTCCATATATTACAAACATCACAATCAATATTACGTTTACCAGTATCTGTTGGCAACATGTATCTTCCTTTCAAGTCTTGTTGTTGTTGTTGTTGTTGTTGCTGTTATTGTTGTGTGTCAGGGAGTCTATCTTGTTTTTATTTTATCCCATTGACTTATTGAAACATTTTGGACTTCTAAACATGTATCTTCCTTTCAAGAGTTTATCTTCTAATGGTTTTGTAGTTGCACAGACACCAATTATAGATTTTATTGATGTTTATGTTTAAACAAAGCTAACCTGATGAGTTGATAAAATCTTATGATGGCTATACCTGATCAGATCTACACCGTACCATTTGTTTTCCAGATGGATTACTCTATCCTGGTATTAGATCCATTTTCGCTTCTATTATCTTTTGTTAGAGTTATTTTATTTTGTTATTTATCATATGAGGGTATAATAGTAAATGTGTGTATTGCATATCAATATAAATAGACATGAGATGCAACCTAGGGTTTAAGGTCCTTGTATTATCTTTTGTTAGAGTTATTTTATTTTGTTATTTATCATATGAGGGTATAATATTAATTGTGGGTGTATTGCATTTCAATATAAATAGACATGAGATGCAACCTAGGGTTTAAGGTGTTTGTAATCTCCTTTATCATATTCTCTCTTCTCCTACTTTCCCTTCTCCTCTCCATCTTCAAACTTCACTTGGTATCAGACTATATATTTGTAAGTACTTTTCATGATTCGCGTTCGTCGTTCGTCGTTCGTTGTTCGTGGTCGTTCGTGGTTCGTTTATGAGATCTAGGATTTCTACAGATCTCCGTTGGTTATTCGTCGTCGGTTGAGGTTCGTTGTGAGATCTAGGTTTTCAAAGACCTCGTCTTTTTGTTGCATCTGCAAGTATGGCGGGGATCGAATCTTCTAGCGAGGTTAATAGTGGTGGTGGTAGCGGAGGTGGTTTTTCTTTTACTGTTATTCATAATGATGAATTGGAAAAGTCGATTACAGCGGTGAAACTCAATGGTGCGAACTACCTTGCCTGGTCCAAGTCTATCAAAGTGGTGTTAAGGGCGAAGAAGAAGTTGAAGTTTTTGACGGAAGAACCCCTGCCTGAAACTTCCGCTGAGTATGAAGATTGGATGAGTGCAGATGCATACGTTATGTCGTGGTTGTGGCATAGTATGGAACCACATATCGCTGCTAATGTCCAGTGGTGTGAATCAAGCAAACAGATTTGGGCATCTCTGGAAGAATCATATTCGCAGAAGCGAAACGTTGTCCGTATCTATGAGTTGTACGAGTTATTGTTCAATACAAAGCAAAATGGGAAGCCTGTGAATGAATATCTGGCTTCAAAGAAGGCTTTGTGGGAGGAACTGCTTCAATATCATCCTGTTACTACTGATTTGAAGGAAGCTCGGAGACAGAAGGAAGAGTTTCATGTTTCACTTATCCTAGCCAGCTTGGATCTGTGCTCGAACCTTATAAAGCTCAAATCCTTGCTGGAGATCAGTTACCTACAGTGCAGATACTTTCTTCCGTCTCAATCGTTTCTTTTTGGGACATAGTTCTGTGGTGCCGAGTACTGACTCTTCTGCCCTAGTTTCTAGTGCTGTTGGTCGTGGTGGTGAACGTGGTAGTGGACGTGGCGGTAGAGATGGTGGTCGTAGTTTTGGTCGAGGAGGAGGCCGTGGTGGTAGAGACAATGGTCATGGTGGCAGCCGCGGTGGTAGTGGTGGTGGCTGTGGTCAACCACGGAAGTGTAACTATTGTGGAATGCTCGGTCATGTAGAAGACTATTGTTGGGACAAGTGGGGCAAACCAGAATATGCACATCAAGTGCATGATAAAAATATGCAGTCCCAGGTCACCACTTCTGCTCTCAGAGATGATACTTCGGGTTTCAATCAGACTTCAACGTCCGATACCTCATCTCCATTTCAACAGATCCTCCAGAAGTTGAACACGCTTGCTAGTACCACCTTCCAACCTACTGCAACCATGTCACATATAGGTAATCCTGCTTTTGTGGCAACCCAGTCACCATCCACCTCTTGGGTCATCGACTCAGGAGCAAGCTCTCACATGTCAGATATAACATCTATCTTTCACAATCGTAGTTCCATGAAACATAATATTATCTTGGCTGATGGGTCTACTCGTCCTGTGTTTGGGAAATGTGTCATTCACCCTACTCAATCACTATCATTATTTGATTCATTATATGTGCCTAATTTTCTATTTAATTTGTTATCTGCGAGCCAGTTAACCAAATTTTTTCAATGTTCTGTGACATTTTCTCCCAATTCGTGTATTTTTCAGGAGCTCAGGACGAAGAAGATGATTGGTTCGGGGCATGAAAAAGATGGACTGTACTACTTGGATCTACCTGGAAAGGCCTTCACTTCTGTTTCTACTTCTCCGTTGCAGTGGCATTATCGTTTGGGACATCCGTCTTTGGCTAAGTTGCGTCAAGTTGTTCCTAGTTTGAGTCATGTTTCTAGTCTTGAATGTGAGGCTTGTCAGTTAGGCAAGCATTACCGTAGTTTCTTTCCTCGTCGTAGTGAGAGTCGTCAATTAGAGTCTTTTGATCTTGTTCATTCTGATATTTGGGGTCCGTCTAGAGTCAAAAGTCCAAAAGAATTTCAGTATTTTGTTATTTTTATTGATGATTATTCCAGAATGACTTGGTGTTATTTAATGAAAGAAAAATCTGAGTTTCCAAATGTGTTATCTGCCTTTTATAATGAAGTCTATGTTCAGTTTGATAAACGTATCAAAATTCTACGTTCTGATAATGCTTTGGAGTATACTCAATCTTCTGTGAACAGTTTCTGTGTTGATCGTGGTATGATTCATCAAACCAATTGTGTCCATAGTTCTCAACAAAATGGTATAGCCGAAAGCAAACATCGACACATTTTAGATGTGGCTCGAACTCTCATGTTCAATATGCATATCCCTAAACAGTATTGGGCAGATGCCGTTCTTACTGCATGTTATCTTATTAATCGCATGCCATCATTTGTATTAAATAACAAAGTTCCATTTACCATATTACATACAGATGTCCCACCTTTTTTCTTATCTCCTCGAGTGTTTGGGTGTGTCGTTTTTATTCATAACTTGGAACCTAATCGAGATAAGTTGGCTCCTAGATCTCTGAATTGTGTCTTTCTTGGTTATCCCCGTACTCAAAAAGGTTATCGTTGCTACAGTCCACAGTCACGCAAATATTATGTCAGTGCGGATGTTACATTCTTTGAGTCTACCCCTTTCTTTCCTTCAGGAGACCATTGTATTCCTTTTACAACAGATTTGATATCTTCCATACCACTTTCGGTTATTCCTGAATCAATTTCTGTCTCCATTCCCCATTTACAGGTTTATCAGAGATCCAAGGACTGGCCAGTGGTTCTGCAGAATTCAGCCTTCAACCAATCATCTTCCGTGCCTGAGGTTTCTGCTCCCATCACCACAGATCCAGATGATCTTCCTATTGCTCTCAGAAAAAGACGCCTTTGTACCACAAAGAATAAGTATCCCATTTCTAACTATGTTTCATTACACCGTGCTTCATCATCTTTTCATGCATTTGCTGTTTAATTGTCTTCTATTTTTATTCCCAAAACTTACAAGCAGGCTATGTCATCTTCTGGTTGGGAAAGTGCAATGGATGAGGAGATGCATGCTTTACATCAAAATCAGACTTGGGAGCTTACATCACTTCCTGTTGGAAAGCAAACAGTGGGTTGTAGATGGGTGTACACTGTTAAGTATCACCCCGATGGTTCTGTTGAGCGCCTCAAGACACGGTTGGTTGCCAAAGGGAGCGAAAGAAGAGAAGGCCCGGAATTTAAGGTGAAGTGTGATTCCTGGTCTTGCTCGGGTCACGAACTCATTCCTACGCGTAAGAACAGTTTCAAGTGTGATTCTACTTTCAAGTGTGAAAAGAAGAAAGTAGTGTCATTCATTCTCGTACTTGATCTCTTGCCTCGAAGAAATCCTATGAAAGAGCAGGATCGGGATCAGAGCAAGGATCGGGATCAGAGCAAGGATCGGTTTCCAACGGTAACGTATAGAGTAGCGACAATTTCTTCGACCAATGGAATCGATCTACACCAAAAGCCTCCTTATCAGGCGCAACTAGGTGTTAGGACCAGAAGACCAAGTCGGTTTCCAGCGGAATTCAAGTCTCAACGGGACAGCCATGGTTTTAGGTTCCATGAGCCTAACATCAGACGGGCTGACACCTAGAGGGTATTCGCAATGTCGATACACCGCGGACCGGGACTGTCATTCTTCACATGTATAGTGGCAGGAGATACCAACCACTGACACAAGGATTTTCAGTCCTTTGCTCTAACCTGCTGAGCTACCTGAACCACTTTCCTAAAGTCTCTTTTCTTCATCTATGAGCGCCCTACCAGCTGTGGAGGAGCTTGCTCAAGAACCAAGAGCCGGCCAGGCCAGGTCTTGCAGAGTCTAGTCACTAAGTAGTGCTATTCTGTCCTCCGACCATCAAGAAGAGGTTCTTTCTCTCACGTAATTTCGCCCGCCCGTTCCACTTCCGTGCCGGAGGAGATTTGAACCCATGATACAATTTGTTTGTATGTTGATTTAGCAAACCAATGCCTTAAGCTACTCAGCCATACCTCCAAGTTGTTGATCGGAATTGGATGTGCCGGAAAAAAGCAAGAAAAGAGTATACTCAGACATATGACGTAGATTATATGAAGACTTTCTCTCCAGTGGCTCGGCTGAATTCAGTTCGAATTCTTATTTCTGTGGCGGTTAATCACCAATGGCCTATATATCAGCTGGACATAAAAAATGCTTTCTTGCATGGTGACTTACATGAGGAGGTTTATATGGATCAAACACCGGGATATGTTGTAGTAGGAAATAAAAAACTCATATGTCGATTGAAGAAAGCATTATATGGACTGAAACAGTCACCTCGTGCTTGGTTTGACAAGTTTAGTTCAATTCTCATTTAGTATGACTTTCGGCGTACCACATCAGATCATTCAGTATTTTGCCATTCTTCCTCAGCAGGTATTATCGTGTTGATTGTTTATGTTGATGATATCATTATATCTGGGAGTGATTATGCTGGAATTGTGGACTTGAAGGCCTACCTTAGTCGTCAGTTTCATACTAAGGATTTGGGTCTTCTTCGATATTTTCTTGGAATCGAGGTTGCTCGATCTAAGAAGGGTGTGTATCTGTCACAATGCAAGTATGTTCTAGACTTGCTCTCCGAGACTGGGATGTTGGAGTGTCGGCCAGTTGAGACTCCTATGGATTATTATGACAAGCTTGATGCTGACAGGGGAGAGTTATTTGAGGATGTTGGATATTATAAACGTTTGGTTGGCAAACTTATATATCTTACTGTTACTCGACCAGACATCACATATGCAGTTGGAGTAGTTAGTCAGTTTATGCATGTCCCTCGGCAACCACATTGGGAGGCTATCTCTCGCATTCTTCGATACTTGAAGGGTGCACCTGGAAAGGGTTTGTTGTACAAACATTCCCAGTTGCTTACGGTGACTGGGTTCAGTGATGCTGATTGGGCAGGCAATCGCAGTGATAGGAGGTTTACTTCTGGCTATTGTACGTTTGTGGGTGGCAATCTTGTTGTAGTGCCTCAAATTCCGATCCGACCGGGATGTGCACTACGTAATTGGGCTTGTGGCTAGTCCGTTTGAGTCATAACTTAGAACTTCGGCATCTTCTTGCCACGGACGAAATGCGATGATCCTTTCCAACTCATGGAAAGGCCTCTATTGAAACGAGTCCAATAGTTTTCGTGTTTGGTTGCTTGGTTTTCTTGATTGCCGCTTTGGGATTTGATTTGGTGTTGCTTTCGATTTGCTTGGTTTTCGCTGCTGGTTTTATCGTTTGGAGCTTTGATTCTTGGGGAGTTCGGCAAGGAAGGATAGGCAAGATTCTAATTGGTGCTCGTGCTGTGCAGGTCCGCGTAACTGACGTTTGATCGTCGCTAGGCGGGAATCTTTGTTTCAGCTACCTTTTCCTTAACCAGTGAGTGGTTTGGACCCTTCTTTCCTACTTCTTCACGCCAACATCTTTAATGTTTCAAACGTTCACTCGATGATGCCCGGTTGGACGCCTAGGAAATCCTTGCCACAATGCATGCCAGCCACTAAGAAAGGAACAGGGGATTTTTGTAGACTAATATTTCTATATGCTTGCACACCTTATAACTGAGTTTGTTTATAATGGGGATTGGTTGTTGGTGGTGGCCTAGTGTCTCGGACGGAGTTTGGACCTATGGGATATCAAAATCGGAACACCGCGTTGAGAAAATATGAACTGTTGCATGAGATATATATTGCTGCTTAACTTCTTTTTGTTTCAATCGATGCATTGTATGATATATGAATTGTTCATGCATTTGCATGGTCTGGGACAACTTGTGCACAAGGTTTATCATTTCCTCGAAACGGCTTTCCGGGACACTGGAACCGTATCGATCCGGAGGGAAATATTTGATTCGTGCTCGTCACGGTGCATTGCGGGACCTCCAGCAGGGCTTGCTACCCGGGCTGATAGGGCGCGCCGCTAATGCTTGAATATGTCCCTAAGGTGTCGATCACACTAATGACCGCATAGACTAGAACACATGCTAATCTATTGTCTTGTGCAGATGGTAAGTATACTTGTGTTTCGTTGCAGGGAAGGCGTGCATCGGTTGAGTAAGCAATCGATGCACTGGTTGGATTCGCTATTATTTTTCATTCCTATCAAAACATGCAACTGATATGAATTGAATTCACTTGCCTCTTTATAGAAGTCATCTTAATGCATGCTCGCCCCTAATAAGCTAGTGTCGATTTAGTCGAGTGGGTTCATCCCGCTCACCAGTACAAGTTGAGTACTGACCCACGTTGTGGGCAACTATTTCAGGCACTCAGACGGTGCAACGCTAGTGGATAGACGAGGAGGCGTTAGGAGCACCTCTATTTTGAAGTATAGTTGGAGTCAGATCATTTTGGAGGCTTGGACTTTCAACCTATACGAGGGCGTAATGTATGAACGACGTGGACTATCTGATGGAGCGCGCCCTGCCTTTTGAGTTTATCTTTTATAATGCAAATCAAGTAGCCGAGAGGCGCATCAATGTAAACTCTATGTAAATTACTCTGAATTATCAATGAAAAAGCATGTTTCTTCCTGCACTGTGTTCAAATCTCTGTGAATGTGTTTTATAAATTGTGTTTCAAAAATGGGTTCCTATAACTGCAAGTCCTTGCCTTGTACGAGCGCAACTCCAGGCTCGTACGGCATCACGCCCCAAGCGAGGACGAATCGGTTCCGTAAAGGATCAAGCGAGGACGACCGACCCTTTCGGGATCGGGGCGTGACATATTGGTATCAGAGCCTAGGCTTTACTTCCACGGGATTTCAAAAGATTATAAAGGAGTTTGATGCGCCTCTCAATTGAGTTGCGTTCGGCGTCCGCTGCATGGGAAGAGTCGCTTATACAATGAGCCCATAGATATAAATCTATCGTTTTTGGAGTGTTAACAAGTTACTCTCTTTTGTAGCCATGGCTAAGAAGAACACTGCAACTGCCAGCAGTGCTCAACCCATTCAGAGCGATCCAGCAAGCTCTGGAGAATCCGGAGGAGCGGGTTCAACCGGAATGGCGGAACGGCTTATGCACCTCATGGAGGCGCAGCAACAACAAGCTGTTACCCAACAAGCTAACATACAAGCGCAGTTTGCTTCTCAACAGAAGCAAATGGATACAATGATGCAACTGATTGCATCCCTGGTACCGAGCAACGGGACATCCGCAGCGACGCCTGTCACGCCGCCAGCCGTGGCGGTAGAAGACGAGTCAGAAGAGACACAGCCTTCAGCGAAGAACTCCTGCCGAGCAGCTGAGTTTACAAAAATGCATCCCCTACGTTCAACGGACGAGCGGAGCCGGACGTGGTATTGGGGTGGATTGCTAAGCTGGAGGGACTCTTCAACCTGGTTGGCATCCGGGGATCCAAGCGAGTTGCCTGTGCATCGGTTCAGCTGGAACTGCGTGCGCATGATTGGTGGGAGGCAACGAAGCAAGGAATTTACGATGCCAATCCCAACTGCAAGATTACTTGGGAAATGTTCAAATCTGCATTCATTGAACAGTATATTCCCCGAGCAGTCCGGCAGCAAAAGGAAGACGACTTCAGCAATCTGGTCCAAGAAAGTCTGTCTGTGGATGATTATGATTCAGTATTCGCTAAGCTAGCAAAGTTTGCTGGACAATTCTTGCCTAATCAGCAGGCGTGGTGCTACCGATTTCAGAAAGGTTTGAATGACGATTTGC
Organism: Iris macrosiphon; assembly: GCA_036927795.1. Lineage (NCBI taxonomy): Eukaryota > Viridiplantae > Streptophyta > Magnoliopsida > Asparagales > Iridaceae > Iris > Iris macrosiphon. The sequence continues at coordinate 182,525,521 of JAYESA010000012.1, forward strand.
GTAGGGACGTCATCAACCAAAGATGCCAAACATATAGGGAATGTTATGAAGCGGCTCTGAACAGCGAGCGGATCTTTGGGCGCCCTCTCCCAAAGACCGAGGTGCAAACCCCCCGTGCCAATAATAATAAACGTCCTCATGAAACGGGAGGGTCTGGAGCACACAAGCGCTCGCACACGTCTGATAATAGGGGCCAATCCCAATCACTGAACTGCAGCCGGTGCGGCAAATCGGGGCATAAAGTGAATGATTGTCGGGTTCAAGGATGTTTCAAATGTGGTCGCCTGGGTCACAAACAGTTTAACTGCAGAGAGGGCAAGCCGAATCAGAATAATGGAAATCAAAACAAAGGGCCTCCAGCAAGTGATGCAAATGCTGTGCCAGTAAATCCACAACGCCAGGGTGCTCAGGGCCGAGTCTATGCATTGACTCGGGATGAGGCATCTGTATCCGACACTGTTGTAACAGGTACTCTACTATACCGAGAATTACTCGCTAGAGTCTTATTCGATTCAGGTGCTACGCATAGTTTCATATCTGCTGATTTTACTGTTGAGCATAAATTAGCTTCTACTGCTTTAAATATGAACCTTTGCGTAAGTACCCCTTCGGGAGTCGATATGCCCGCCCATGCGATCTGTAGGGATGGTTACATTTGCATCGGAGGTAGGAAGCTTTCCTTAGATGTCATTGTACTAGACATCAAGGATTATGATACTATTCTCGGTATGGACTGGTTGGGTGCTTGCCATGCAACAATCGAGTGCGCGGAGAAGCGAGTCGTATTCCGTCTACCCGGCGAGGCAGACTTCTACTATTCGTGCAGCGCTGCACCGAAGACGGCAATGGTGATATCAGCAATTTCGGCTAGGCGTATGTTGCATTTGGGCTGTGAAGGGTACTTAGCTTCTGTTCGAGACACCCGGCGGGAATGTGCAGATGCAGCTCAGGCTGAAGTCATTGCAGATTTTCTCGACGTGTTCCCAGACGAGCTGCCTGGAATGCCTCCTGATCGTGAGATCGAATTCAGCATTGACACTTTTCCGGATTCGCGACCGATATCAAAGGCACCCTATCGCATGGCCCCAGCAGAGCTTAAGGAACTTAAAGTTCAGTTGCAAGATCTGTTGGACCGAGGATACATTCGTCCAAGCGTTTCTCCGTGGGGCGCTCCGGTGCTGTTCGTGAAAAAGAAAGATGGATCCATGCGGCTGTGCATTGACTACCGAGAACTGAATAAAGCGACCGTGCGGAATCAGTACCCTTTGCCAAGAATAGATGACTTGTTTGATCAGTTGCAAGGTGCAAGAGTTTTCTCTAAAGTTGATCTCAGGTCAGGGTATCACCAGTTGAAAATCAAATCAGAGGATATTCAAAAATCTGCTTTCAAAACCCGTTACGGACACTATGAGTTCCTCGTGATGTCGTTCGGTTTGACGAACGCCCCTGCAGCTTTCATGGATCTGATGAACCGCGTATTTCGGCCGTTTGTGGATAAGTTTGTAGTCGTGTTCATAGACGACATACTAATCTATTCCAAGAACGAGGCGGAGCACAAGGAACACCTGAAGATCGTGCTGCAGACATTACGAGACCATCAGTTGTTCGCTAAGCTCAGCAAGTGTGAGTTCTGGTTGAACAGCGTGGCGTTCCTTGGTCATGTCATCTCGGCCGAAGGCGTCGCCGTAGACCCGAAGAAAATAGAAGCGGTGGTGGACTGGAAGCAACCTACGTCAGCCAGCGAAGTTCGAAGCTTTCTGGGCCTTGCGGGATACTACCGTAGGTTCGTGAAGGATTTCTCTAAACTGGCCTCGCCTATGACTCGCCTTACTCAAAAAGGGATTGCATACGAATGGGGTGATGACTGCGAAGCCAGCTTTCGGGAACTTAAGCGGCGTCTTGTTTCAGCTCCGATCCTTGCACTTCCAGATGGGGTAGAAGAGTTTCAGATATACAGCGACGCTTCAGGACTCGGCTTAGGGTGTGTGCTCATGCAGAGGGACAAGGTAATATCGTACGCCTCCAGGCAACTGAAGCCGCACGAGAAGAACTACCCGACGCATGACTTGGAATTGGCGGCGATTGTATTTGCATTGAAGTTGTGGAGGCATTATCTTTATGGTGTTGCTTGCAAAATCTTCACAGATCACAAGAGCCTCAAGTATCTTTTTACCCAGCGGGAATTGAACCTCCGGCAGCGGCGTTGGCTAGAACTTATTAAGGACTATGACCTAACGATCGCGTATACTCCGGGCAAGGGAAACGTCGTTGCTGATGCTCTGAGTCGGAAGCACGTGGGCTCGTTATCTATAGACAATCGTTTACTTCGAGATCTAGAGGCGATGGGCATCGAGTTTCGAGTTCGGCATCCAGGAGTGCAGCTGGCACCACTCCATCTTGAACTGGGTTTACGTGGTAGAATCAAATCAGCTCAGGAGGGCGATCAGTTCTTAGCAAAGGTGCGCGGATTGATCTCGGCGGGGAAGACGTCTGACTTTGTGGCAGGCGAAGATGGGGCCTTACAGATGAAAGGGAGGCTATGTGTTCCTAACGACCCAGAACTCCGAAGGGAAATTATGGCGGAAGCACACTACGCGAAGTATTCTTTACATCCGGGGAGCACTAAGATGTACAAGGACTTGCGCGGGACCTTCTGGTGGCACGGTATGAAGCGGGATGTGGCGACCTTTGTGTCACAGTGCATGGCCTGTCAACAGGTGAAAGCTGAGCATCAGAGGCCCGGCGGGGAACTGCAGAACCTCGCTATTCCCGAGTGGAAATGGGACAACATCACTATGGATTTTATTGTGGGATTTCCGAAGACGCCACGGGGGCACGATGCGATTTGGGTCATAGTTGATCGTTTGACCAAATCAGCCCACTTTCTTCCCATAAAAGTTACTTGGAGCGTCGATCGGTTAGCACAAATTTACATAGATGAGATCGTCCGATTACACGGAGTACCTGCCTCAATCGTCTCTGACCGTGACGGACGCTTCTTATCTCGTTTCTGGACTAGTCTACAAGCTGCTTTGGGAACCAAGCTACAGTTCAGTACCGCATACCACCCGCAGACTGATGGACAGACAGAGAGGACAAATCAGATACTTGAAGATATGTTACGGCTGTGTGCGATCGATTTAAAGACTAGTTGGGACACGCATCTTCCTTTGGCGGAGTTTGCTTACAACAACAGTTACCAATCGAGCATCCAGATGGCACCGTACGAAGCACTATATGGGCGTAAGTGTCGATCTCCAATCTGTTGGGACGAAGTCGGCGAGCGGCAGGTACTCGGGCCAGAGCTGGTAGAGCAGGCAGTTGAAAAAGTTCGCTTGATTCGGGAAAGACTCCGCACAGCGCAGAGCCGACAGAAAAGTTATGCTGATGCACATAGAAGACCCTTGGAATTCTTGGTCGGGGATCATGTCTTCTTGAAAGTGACGCCGATGCGAGGTGTGATGCGTTTCGGCGTGAAGGGCAAACTGAGTCCCCGGTTTGTCGGCCCCTTTGAGATACTGGAACGAGTTGCAGCTGTGGCGTACAGGATAGCACTACCTCCCGCCTTGGCAGAAGTGCATGACGTATTCCATGTTTCCCAACTACGGAAGTATGTGCATGACCCAAGTCATGTGGTTAGTTTTGTACAGTTGGAACTGCGCGCGGACTTGTCATACTCAGAAGAACCGGTGCAGATCCTGGATCGTAAGGAAAAAGTACTTCGCAACCGTACGATGTCCTTGGTTCGCGTGATGTGGCGGAACCATTCAGCTGGGGAATCAACCTGGGAAATGGAATCGGAGATGAAGGAGAAGTACCCTTCATTGTTCATTCAGTCGGAGGTAGGGCCTTGTTCTTACGTTTCGGGTCGGCCTTGTTCTTAAGTTTCGGGTCGAAACTTTTTCTTAGTGGTATATTATGTAGTGCCTCAAATCCTGATCCGACCGGGATGTGCACTACGTAATTGGGCTTGTGGCTAGTCCGTTTGAGTCATAACTTAGAACTTCGGCATCTTCTTGCCACGGACGAAATGCGATGATCCTTTCCAACTCATGGAAAGGCCTCTATTGAAACGAGTCCAATAGTTTTCGTGTTTGGTTGCTTGGTTTTCTTGATTGCCGCTTTGGGATTTGATTTGGTGTTGCTTTCGATTTGCTTGGTTTTCGCTGCTGGTTTTATCGTTTGGAGCTTTGATTCTTGGGGAGTTCGGCAAGGAAGGATAGGCAAGATTCTAATTGGTGCTCGTGCTGTGCAGGTCCGCGTAACTGACGTTTGATCGTCGCTAGGCGGGAATCTTTGTTTCAGCTACCTTTTCCTTAACCAGTGAGTGGTTTGGACCCTTCTTTCCTACTTCTTCACGCCAACATCTTTAATGTTTCAAACGTTCACTCGATGATGCCCGGTTGGACGCCTAGGAAATCCTTGCCACAATGCATGCCAGCCACTAAGAAAGGAACAGGGGATTTTTGTAGACTAATATTTCTATATGCTTGCACACCTTATAACTGAGTTTGTTTATAATGGGGATTGGTTGTTGGTGGTGGCCTAGTGCCTCGGACGGAGTTTGGACCTATGGGATATCAAAATCGGAACACCGCGTTGAGAAAATATGAACTGTTGCATGAGATATATATTGCTGCTTAACTTCTTTTTGTTTCAATCGATGCATTGTATGATATATGAATTGTTCATGCATTTGCATGGTCTGGGACAACTTGTGCACAAGGTTTATCATTTCCTCGAAACGGCTTTCCGGGGCACTGGAACCGTATCGATCCGGAGGGAAATATTTGATTCGTGCTCGTCACGGTGCATTGCGGGACCTCCAGCAGGGCTTGCTACCCGGGCTGATAGGGCGCGCCGCTAATGCTTGAATATGTCCCTAAGGTGTCGATCACACCAATGACCGCATAGACTAGAACACATGCTAATCTATTGTCTTGTGCAGATGGTAAGTATACTTGTGTTTCGTTGCAGGGAAGGCGTGCATCGGTTGAGTAAGCAATCGATGCACTGGTTGGATTCGCTATTATTTTTCATTCCTATCAAAACATGCAACTGATATGAATTGAATTCACTTGCCTCTTTATAGAAGTCATCTTAATGCATGCTCGCCCCTAATAAGCTAGTGTCGATTTAGTCGAGTGGGTTCATCCCGCTCACCAGTACAAGTTGAGTACTGACCCACGTTGTGGGCAACTATTTCAGGCACTCAGACGGTGCAACGCTAGTGGATAGACGAGGAGGCGTTAGGAGCACCTCTATTTTGAAGTATAGTTGGAGTCAGATCATTTTGGAGGCTTGGACTTTCAACCTATACGAGGGCGTAATGTATGAACGACGTGGACTATCTGATGGAGCGCGCCCTGCCTTTTGAGTTTATCTTTTATAATGCAAATCAAGTAGCCGAGAGGCGCATCAATGTAAACTCTATGTAAATTACTCTGAATTATCAATGAAAAAGCATGTTTCTTCCTGCACTGTGTTCAAATCTCTGTGAATGTGTTTTATAAATTGTGTTTCAAAAATGGGTTCCTATAACTGCAAGTCCTTGCCTTGTACGAGCGCAACTCCAGGCTCGTACGGCATCACGCCCCAAGCGAGGACGAATCGGTTCCGTAAAGGATCAAGCGAGGACGACCGACCCTTTCGGGATCGGGGCGTGACACTTGTCACGTGGCGTAGTAAGAAGCAGAATGTTGTGGCTCGTTTTAGTGCAGAGGCCGAGTATCGTGCGATGGTTCATACAGCTTCTGAGATGATGTGGGTGCAGTCTCTTCTTCATGAAACGTGAATTATGATTCCTATTCCGATGGAGATGTATTGTGATAATCAGTCGGCAATGTTTATCGCAAGTAATCCGGTGTTTCATGAGTGCACGAAGCATATCGAGGTGGATTGTCATTTTGTTCGTGATTTGTTGCTGAAGAAACAGATTGTCACTCCTTATGTTCGGTCAGAGGATCAATTAGGTGATATCCTCACCAAACCACTTGCTCGTGGTCCATTTTCTGATTTATGTAGCAAGCTGGGCATGTCTGATCTATATGCTCCTGCTTGAGGGAGGGTGTTAGAGTTATTTTATTTTGTTATGTATCATATGAGGGTATAATAGTAATTGTGGGTGTATTGCATATCAATATAAATAGACATGAGATGCAACCTAGGGTTTAAGGCCCTTGCAATCTCCTTTCTCATATTCTCCTACTTTCCCTTCTCCTCTCAATCTTCAAACTTCACTTCTTTCTTAGAATATCTACCTACATAAGAACTTTCTTCCCAGTTTTTGTATGCATTATAAGAAATTGAAACTCCAATCTCCTTTACAACCATTTTGTCCCTTTATGTAAAGACTTTACTAGCTTCAGGCATCTGTTATTTGTTGAGGATTTCCATTAATGTCTTTTTTTCAGACAAAGGTTGAGCAGTCTATCAAGTCTACTCAGCCAGTGACTCATTGAAATTAAAAGTCTGATAAGAAAGTACATTTAACACCAACCTACCAAAAACTTCAATGTTCGGAAAAATATAATCATAGAATACAACCAAAAGTTACCAATTCTTGCATTGGAAGAAGAAACAACCACACCACTCTAAACCTCTCTGAGTCACCATCCTTCAAAAGCCAGGACCAACCACAGAGATCTCATTTCTGCCTTCTGTAGCAGCATCCCCACAAGTGCACATTTGAAACTGTGTCATTCCTAAAACTTTCCTCCTCTTGTCTTGAAGTGATATGAAATAACTTCGTCAATCATCACAAAAATAGATTCGCTTTTATTTTCGATTACTCTCTGCTATTGTTTCATACATCAGCAACAAAACATGACAGGACGTCAAGTAAAACAACTCATAAAGAGGTCACACAAAGCAGGGTAACTTTATTGCATAGAAATGCTTGTATTGTGGTAACACTAGATCGAAGTATATGAGAATATAATTGTAAAGTTATGGCATGTATTCTTCACACCCAAAAGATAAAACATCTTTCACTAATTGTAGAACTAAAACTTTATATCTTTTGTTATATATATGCACTGTGTGTGTGATGCCTTGTTTGTCGATTTGATACACAGTCAGATACCCCTTACACTCATGAGCGACCTGTTGCCTAGGTACTTAGGAAGTGGTAGTTGTTGAAGCAATTCTATTTCCTTTGTGCTTTCCCGAAGGAACATGTTCCTCTTAGCCTTATATATATCTGTTTGAGAGTGAAAATTTGACAACATGGTAGGCCTTCTCATGGAACATTTCTATATAATGCTATAAGTCAAGCTCACTTGTTATACTCTGGTTGCGTTATCGTCTAGCATATAACTAGGTAATGAACCTTTTTTTATGGTAATCCTCTTCTCCTTCTTTCCTGTCTTTATATGTATGTTTTCCCTTGGATAATTTAATTTCTTATCCACTAAACTGATACTTGTCATTACTCTTTTGATCCTCCATGGTGTAACGATCCGTTCCGTTCAAACGGACAGCCGATTCAAACGGCGCAAGTGCAACGACCCGACCCGCTTTGCTCAGCGAGAAGACTTGTTTGAGGCAAATGATTCCAGACTTGGCCCTTCAGGAGTTCAGACTTAAACTTTCAAAGGCTCATTCGGAATATCGCTCGACCGAGGCGAATCATCGCTAAGGTGGGTGGCTACGATGAACTTGTCTTTGCTTAGCCAGCACACTTAAAATATGGACGATACATGCTAGTCGCTAGGTGAATCATCCCCTACATGCTAATAAAGAATACAACGCACATAGCTAAGGGAATAATCCCATCTTGTATTGCTTGTGTTAGAACATGGAAATAAAATTTTGGCTTATAACTTGGACCCTCGCATACTACCTTTGCCTTGTGCAAGTAGACACCGCTATGCCTCGAGTAGATCATCATATACTCTTCGTAGTACACTGCTTCACTTGTTTACACTGCACGCCCTTAAGAACTATGTTGCTCAATATGTCCCTGTACGGTTGCATCCCTCGCACTACCCCTTAGATTGTGCCAACGTAAATGCTTATATTTCATATAAATGCTTGTTTGCCTGCTTACATTGTAGTTTGTACTCGTTGGCTCGTTTCAATGCTTGTCACATAATTCATGCCACGATCCCGGTAACACTATCCATGTCATGCATTCATCTAGTTCTCCTCGGAAGACTATCTAATAGTCGTTCCGTGCAAGTATAAACATGAAAGTATCCGGGACCGTTGGGTCGCCAAGGCATCTCTGAACTAGGGGATTGCACCATGTCAAGTTTAACTCTGAACGAGAATCATGTCAAGTAAAGCAAGAAACACAGCTCGTGGAGCATACTCGTTCTGAACAAAAATTAAGAATCAACATGTCATGTCATGAATCCCGTGAATCTAAAACCCTAGACTTGCATGGCCACGGATAACTCGTGTACGAGGTAATAACATGGATTCCTCGGACGATCATCGGGACACCGGGATCGTACCATCCTAGGAGGAATATGAGTATTGCGTGACCAAATCGGTAGGATGCACTTCGGTTTGGGGCGACGCAATATATTCAGTAGTCGGGCCCTTGGTAGTGCATCCTACACTTAGATAACCCGTTTGACTCCATGATTTATGGTAGTCTCACCATGTTTGGTCGGGATGATGGGTAACGCCCAATGACTCTTGCTCTACGCCTCATATCCGTCCGAGACTATGCATCGTCCTTTATGGCTAAGCCAGTGACCTCATGTTCATATAGATAAGTCATCCTCGCGTAGCGGCAATCCGCGTGCGAGTCATTGCATCGCATCCGATAATCTGAAACACCTGAACGATTATGAGTATAAGGCATCTATACATAAATTGAACAACTTGAGAAATCCATTGCAACACACTTGAGTAATCCGTGTAACTTGTGCTCCTGAAACAGAACCTCGCTCACGACACTTGTGTTTGCTTATGCTATTGCCTCTGGATTTCATTATATATACTCGTGCTTGGTTTAATTTGGTTTGACTTGGACAAGAAAGGATAAATGGTCAGTTGGTAAGTCTCGCCGTGTTACTCTTATATCGCACGACGCACTGCCACACGAGTTAGGCTATTTATTATGCCATAAAACTGATCCTAAGGCAAGACTAGAAAGATAACTTAACAGATGGTGCACGGAACTTTTATAACATGTTTGGATTTGTCGAGCGGGTGAGAAGCCTCCCCACCAGTGCATTCATGTACTGATAACCCACCAAATTGCTTGCAGGGTGTGGGAGAACCTCGTTCGGTGCAGAAACCCCTTCGTGCGTGCTAAGACTTGGAGTTCGCCTGAAGCCTTGGAACATTGTGTCCGGAACTGAAGCACGTATATAAGACATAATGTTGGAACATCGCTTATGTATCATTCTACAAATGTAGCCACTTGGCACACTTTTATTGTTTCAGAGAGAGGCTTTAGCGACTTATAATCTCGGCCTAGCGCCGCTTGTAATACTTGTTCAATATCAATAAAGAGCATATTTTACTTCCGTACTTGTGTTATTTAATGCTTCCGCTATTGACGACTCTGTGAACTTGTTACCAATCGCCTGTTCGTTTTTTTTCCGCTGCACTCGTACTATCTGTGCGACTCTGTGGCTTAGACATCTTACGGCCTGTTCGGATCATGGCCTTGCACGGACGCAGCTTACGCTCGTGCGACATCACGTCCAGATGGGAAAGATCGTCCTGCGGGAGTGCTGGCGCGGTAATTCGCGCCTAGTGGAGACGGCCGATTACCTGCAGGATATCGGAACGTGACACATGAGATTTCTTGTCTTTAAGATTTGATTCCAACCTCATGGTATACAATGGGACGGGTGGCCCGTAACCCATACCCGGTCAACGGTCCGGCCCACCTACGTACCAGGTCCGTGTTGGTAACTGATTTCTGGCCCGAAAGTCCGGCCCGGTTCAAGAACCGGTCCGAACCGGTTAACCCCGTAAAGCCTGGTCGACCCGGTCCGGTCGGTGACCCAGTCTAGGCCCGGGTGAACCCGGTCCCCCCCCAATTCAAATAATATACACGAAAAAGAATTGTACATAGAGATGGGGGGAATCAAACCCATGACCATCTCTAAAAAATGTGACTTTATAATTTTTCCACATAACCACTCAGTCTATTTCATTCTGTGTTATGAATACACATAAATGTAGTATACATAGTACGCATTATTAGATAAATATTTAAAAAAAAATTGGTCAGCCCGCGGGTCAGGTCCGGCCCGGCCCGGATTATGTGCGGACCCAGTCCAAAGCTATCCGGGTCTGGGTCTGGGTCCGGGCTGGGTTTTCCATTCTTGCTTTCGGCCCGGCCTGAAACCGGTCAAACCCGGTCAGCTCGGGCCACGGGCTGGCCCGGCCCATTACACACCATGATTCCAACCTACTCTAAAGAAATGGGATAAAGTACACATAGCTCCTTGGTATCTTACCTTTATACATAGTTATTCAATAAATCACATTATATTTTTGTCTGATTGTGTAACATGGAGAAGCATATGTGGCTGTCTCTTCACAAACTTTCTTTACAAATATTTCATCTAACCTAGCGGTGAAGCTGTACTATAAGTTATTTCATTGACTTCCAAGAAGTTAGTACCTTCATTTATGATTCTTTTTTGCTTCAGTTCAAACTCTTATTGAGTTTTTGATTTAATAATTGTTTATGCTACTCAGACGAAGATCTAGACTATGATCATTTGGCTTCGAGTCTGAAGGCAGCTTTGGAGAATGATCAATCTGCATTTGATGCCGATCGTTTACAGAATTACACTGGTATTTATCTTGAACTTTACATTCCTATAACCAGGGAAATGTGCATATGTGGTTTCTTTTCTGTCCTTAAAACAGTAAAATGCACATGTAGCAGCTGTTATAGGCAAAAAAGTATCCCATTGAAAACTTGGAAAGGAAAATAATTGCTAAAATATTAGGTCCTGAATTGCGCAAAATGCTGAAATGGCCACGCCCACTTCCGCTAGAGGAGGAACGAGTGCGCTTACTACATGAGGTACCATTCTTCGTCTCCTTTCACCTCTGTTGATTATCTAACCCTTTGCATTAATGAAACTTTTGTACCTTCCTAATTGTTAGATTGCTTTATGAAATGATTTTCTCCTATGTGTGCTTTCTTCCTTTTTGGCCTCCTTGATTGTTGATACTTGGATATCTGTTGTTTAACCATATTTTTGATCTTATATTCTCTGATTCCTTTGCTTACTACAAGGTAAACAAACTTAGACATTTTCTGCTTATCCTTCAGGTTGGACTTGAACTGGAGAGAAGCTTTGGTGGACAGGCAGCTGCTTTAGTAAATTCTTGTGGAAACTCTGCTGTATCTCTTGTTGGACTCATTGCACGTCACTTCCCTGGTATTCTTTGCCCTTTATTAGTGTTACCTTTTGCTCGCGGTAATGATTTTTGAGTAGTCACTCACCGATTATCCAGCACCCTGGCTATATTGATTGAACATGTTTGCACGATTCTCAAATCTGATATCATGTATTCATGCAGGTGACTAATCACAATTGTATTTTATTAACAAGAGCTGATGGGATTATTACCAATTAAGGAAGTAAAGAATATAGAGACAATTTTATTGACATGACTATTTTACTTCACCTTAATGTATTAGTGTTTCTTCGTGCAAGGATTTCTCATTTATTGAAAAGGAAGTGAAAGATATTGCACCAAGAATCAAAAGTTGCCTTGCACTCTCTCTTTGAATATTAAGTAAAATAAAAGTTAAATGTTGAAATATTTGTGCATAGATGTGTATTTTGCTATAGTATCTACTATCGAGGAGTAATATGTAAACGGTCAAATGTGACAATAGGTCACGAAAAGAAATATATGGCCTTGTAAGAGCAAGATGGCAGTATTGGGATCAGACTATCTGTGGTTTGGGGGTCTCTGAATTGGATGGTATCAATATTTTGGTGGTTTCAGTCAAGGTTCGTAGTATCGGTATATCGGAATCCCGGGCACGGGCCTTCTTTTCCTGTATTTACTTAGAGGTCAAGTTGCCACCTGTCTATCGAAGGGGGATTTCCCAGCCTATCTTGGTGTATGTTACTGAGGTTTCCGACCCTTCCTATTAGTATCGGTTTTGGTGGTTCTGGATCAGAGTATCGGGTTCTTTGTTTCAGTAAGCAAAAACATTGATAAAGGTACTTTAAAAAACAAAAAATATTTGATCCATTTAGACATAGTTCTATACGTTATATGTTGTTTCACGCTAGTTTTGAATGGAATAATATTCAACATTGCTAAATCATTCATCCACAATATATATTATTGTTTATTTACTTATCTTTAGACATTAGTACAAGAACAATAAATAGTTTTGGAGGGAATCATATCGGCATGGATGTGTGTCGTGAATTTATAGATATACAACTTCGTGAAGTGATAATGGTGACATATTAATGGTTACAATATGTCGATAAAATATCTGAATAGAACACTTTGACAGATCTTCAGTGCAACCGAATCACTGTGTTGACCCTATTTTGCATACTTCTCATTCTTCTATTCATTTTCTCTGCCAACCGATACGATATGGTTGATACATATCGGTACATGCCAAAACCAATACAGCTGATGTGTATCGGAATCGGCCGTACTGCAAACTGCGGTTTCGGTATCTGTAGTGGCCGATAATATGAACCATGGTAAGAAGTCAGCATACTTAAACTTACCTACTTTTGACATGTTTTAGCAGTAAGTGGGAAATCATAAGTGCTTTTGAAAGAATGGAACCCCCCCCCCCCCCCCCCACACCCCCCCCCCCCCCCCCCCCCCCATGTTTCACTAAAAGGAGATTAAATCAGATGCTTTCCACAAATGTGACTTGCATGGCACAATAAACATACCATAGTCATGTAGTGTACCTGTTAGTGCTTAAGTGAGGAAGTTGCTCTTGCTCTTTTTTTTTTTTTTTTGCTTCCTTGCTGTTGGAATGAAGAAGTTGGATGGTCAGGGGGGAATGTTAAAACAGGCAAACTTGAATTGTTTGCCTGTTTCTGAAGTTTTCCCTTGATCTTTTATCACCCTCTCCATTCAACACTAGAGAATTTTTAGATACTTTTTTTAGTTGTTTTATTTTATGATTCTGCATAAGTTTGGTGTGAACCCATGATATGAGTATAGAGAAATAAGCTTTAGGTGGTGCTATAGACCTCGATACTTTAGTAGTAAATAGAGTCGATATTATACAATGCAATAATCACCTCAAATGATTCCGAGAAAAAAACTAGTGTTTGGTTGGTTTCCTACAGCTTTCCTTCTTGTTTTCATTCTAGTTATATGCATATAGGATTGTTTTTGTCTTGTATATGAAAGTTGCTGATTGGCCAGAGACTTAGTCTCAAGGAAACCATTTTTGAGCATCAGCAGATCAGACATTTTTGAGCTAGGCTGATCCAACCTTCATTCTGGTATGAATGTTAACTCACCTTTTTTGATTGGCCAAGGATCTTGTCTGCCTGGATGGCACAAATAGGTACCTTGTCTTTTAATTCAAATTAAGAACTTCTATAATTACCCTCTTCTTTTTTGCTAGATAAACTTCTCTTCCCATCTCTTTTGATTATAAGCATTTTTCTGAGGATTAAAAAAAGTATACTGTTTTTGGGAAGTTACCTACGAGGGGTACATTGCTACATTTATTGGAAAAGGATAAGACAGTTGCAATTTCCATGATGTGTGTGTAGTAAATGTATCTAAATAAACAATTTAGGTTTCTGGATAGATCATGGGTCTGAGATAATTGGGACTTGTAATCTGGCCTGGGTTTGCCAGAAGATCCATTGTGCTAGCAGAAAACTGACCCCATGTGAGTGGTGATCCTGTTGGTCCAGTTAAATTAAGAGTTATTTGTATTTACCAAACCCACCCACCCTCCTGTTGGTTTGTATCTCGTTTCCGGATGAGCCCTCAAATGGGGGTGACATTGGAGTTGGTATTTTAGTTCCACATCGGGTAGGAGATGAGATCATTAGGTGTAGATATTGGGATTGGCTTAGGCTTTACATAGGAATTCCCTTTTAAGGCATATGGGTCCAATCCAATATCGTACCTCATGGACCAACTCCAGTTCGGATCATACCACGTTCCAACTCTCTCCTCCACCCAATTTCATCCTTTTTCTCTAGTATTATTTGTATTTACCCCATTACTAATCACTAACACTAACGCTTGAGAAATTGGATGTAGTAGTAATAAAATTAATATTGGGGAAGAAACAAAGTTAGGGATTAGTAATTGTGTGTGTGTGTGTGTGTGTGTTGGGGGAGGTGGTGGTTTCATAAATACAAATAACTCGAAAAAGAAGGGCCTCCTGCTAATAAATATGATTATTTTATCCTTCGCTGATATCAAAGTACCACTACGGGGTTTTCATTTATTCTCATAATAGTTGGGGTTGTTTAAACATGGTCCGGAAGCTTCAATACTATTAACAAGGCCAGAGAGCTAACTGCTGTAGAAGACCTGACCTACAAATTGTGATATGTTATTTTTCTTCTTCTTTAGTTTGATTCTTAAGAACCTTTTGTTGCCTCAGGTTTTCGAGACCACTTACTATATAAAGGACACCAAATTTTCTTATACAAAAGAGCACAGATATTTGCTGCCGACCTGTGGGGTGCTTTCAAAGGGGAAGGATATGGGAGTTTCTATGACATGGGCTCCATAACTATATTTGCAGACTACATTGTCCCTGCTGTGCTTAGGGACCTTGGTGTGCTCTGGTACAGTTCAGCCCTGTCGGACTCTATTGATTCTAGAAAAGAAATATGTGCTGGCAGCGAGGAGGAAGTTGAGGTCCGTGCTTGCTCTATTCATGCTGTGGAGAAGATGAGGGAGCTCTTAGTAACAAAATACAACAAAAAGGTAACCCAACATATAGTTTGTCTTGTTTTGATTTGCACTAATTATATGATCTGGAATGCCCTCTATTGTGACCTAGATACTTGTATTCTTTGTGCCTAGGGGTGTGTTTTATTCCATTTTGGACCGAAAACCGAACATAATAAGAAATTCGGTTGAAATTACTAAAAAAAATTATTCGATTTCGGATTTTGGTTTGGTCCAAAATCGAA
Organism: Iris macrosiphon; assembly: GCA_036927795.1. NCBI lineage: Eukaryota > Viridiplantae > Streptophyta > Magnoliopsida > Asparagales > Iridaceae > Iris > Iris macrosiphon. The sequence continues at coordinate 182,540,622 of JAYESA010000012.1, forward strand.
AACCTAATAAGACTTGTGCAATTATGTACATACTCTCAATTCTATGCATATTTTGAAGTCCAACTTTGATAATTTAACAACTAGTACAACTTTGAAATCCAACAAATATGTGCATATAAATTACAAATTTTAATATAATTTAATCGTGGTTACTACTTTGGGTCCAACATATTAAATAATAGAAATAGTCCAATCGAACAAACCAAATCGATTATTCGGTTTTGATTTTGACTAATTTATTTAGTTTTTTAGAATTATGGTTTATTGGTTTTTACTATTTCGGTTCGGTCGAAACCGAATAAACAGAACGCTCATCCCTTGTGCTCATTTCTCAGACACAAAATTTTCGCTCTCAGACATTTTAAATGTGGTGACCAAATCTGAGAATGTTTGTTATCTTGGTCAGGTGCTGAGTGTAGATTTGGATCTTTGGCTCTGGGCCTTTGGTGTGAGGAATGCCTCTTTGCAACATCACCGGACCCTCTCCGTCTATTATTGAGTTGCATCTGAGCTGCAAAATTTTGGTATCCAACCTTTCTATACTAGAAACAAGGTGGAGGTTTTAGTCTGTCTAGCCCCACGTCGTGTTGAATTTTGACTATCAAGTTTGAAACATATATGTTGCATTTTTAATGTCACCAGGGGGTCTCTATTTTTGATAATAGAACCTTTCTGCTGTTTTTATCATTTACTTGCAAGTTTCTGAAGGATTAGTTGACTAACTAAACTTGCATCCTATAAAAATTTTTATTGGAAAATGCATCCAAAGCATGGTTTGCAGTATCAGCCGATACCGATACGGTTTGCCATGTCCGGATCCGATATCTGATTGATAATGACATTGGGGTCTCTTTTACGGTCAATTCGGTAAGTTCAATCAGTAAGGCTTCTAAAAGCATAGTAAAGTTGTAAAAACATGTAAAAAAAGAAAATTATCTGCACATGTAAAGTGTAAACCAATTGGCAAGGATCCACAAAGATGATTACTATTTATTCAATTTTAAAATTACTAAAAAATGACACCGAAAATACTTAAAATTATGTCTAAATGTAAATTTTTTTTTAAATGTAAATATTTAGTTTTTTAGATACTAAAAAAAATTTGATACTTCGATTCGAAACTGCCGATGTCGACACGCATAGGAATGGTTCAATTTTGATACCAACACTGTCCAATGTTCCAAAGTAGATAAATGCGAATGGTCAATCAAATACTCAATCCACTGGGATGCTAGATGTCCGTCATTCTAGGCATTGATCTGCAAATATCTTCTATTTTTGCATGATATAATAGATCATTAAGTTACCTATATGCACATTTGGACAAATTGTTCATTCAGTAAAATAATTAGCATCTTTTTCATAACAATTAAAAAAAAATTGTAATGTTCCTTACTAGTGACACATTTAAATTTTGGATGGTGCTTGTAAAGCCATCCATAAGCCACATGAATTCATTCATTAACAAGCAAAAGCTGAATTGTTCATGTCACCATGGCTTCTTTATAATTGGAACTGCAGAGAATGTTCATCCCCTTTATTAGATGTCAACTAACAAATGGTCCTCTTCTGCGAGAGGTTCCAAAAATGCAAATAATGCGAGTCCATTGCAAATTAGTTCATATCAAACAGATTTGGGCTCAATATAGATGTCACTTTACTTGTTACTGCCAATTTAATTTAACACCAATTTCAGTTTGGATTACAACCTGATCTAATGGAGAGAATGTCTTTGAACAAATTATGACTAGGAATGTGATGAGGGCCGGTCCTTAGCTCACGAAACGAACTCTACCTCCATATATAATGTAAAAATAAATAAATAATTAAAATAAAAGTAAATATAATTAAAAAAAATTGTTGCAACTTGAAATTGAACCAATGACTTCTAACATAATAACCAATACACCACAACTCTTTTAAGTTAGGTTATTTACACTAATCTTTCTTATGTTTGTTTATTACACGGACCTTTTTTGTTTTGAAAGTAATTACACTGACCTCTCCTATAGGAGATGTTCGTGTAATAACCATTTACATAAAATATAAAATATAGGAGATGTCCGTATGATAAATATAAAGTATATGAAATATTAGTGTAATTATTTTTCAAAATAAATCTATAATTTTTTTTTTTAAGTTAACGATGAGCCATAGTACATTCTGATTAGATACGATAACAATGATGTCCATTTAGCACACTAACACAACGGTCAGAGAAAACCAATATCTTTGACTCAGAGCAGAAGAACGCAAGACTGTATGTTTAAAAAAAAGAAAAAAAAAGAAAATCATTCAAACTGGTCCCTGTACTTTGTAAGCATCTCTCCTATGACCCATCCAAGTGGGTTCTAAGCATCTATCCGTGTTTTCTAAGTGGTTCCAAACATCTTCATTCTAGTGGGGTCCTTGTAAGATTTGCTGGGACACAAGTATCATTAGTACGTCCAATTTTCGACTGTCCATAACATGACAACCAAAGAAGTAAAGGTTAATTTTTTTTGTTTGTTTGCGAAGATTGCATCCAAGTGATTCTGATTGAAAGTATTCACTTGGAGAACAGCATATCATTCCAATAACCTAACAAATCTTTATTTAATTTTATATTTGTCTACCCATCTATCAAAGTCCTTATCCCAAGCTTTCTTTGGAGAATAATTTTGACATAAAACAGATGACTAGAAGAAAAACAATTGCACGAACACTGGGGAAATACCAAGTCTATTATTCATGCAAAATCGGATCATGGTGTACTTATTTGAAAATATTGTGAAATTGGTTGTCTAGTTTTAGACAATGTCTTCGTCTCCATGTCATTAATTATTAAACAAAAAAATTTAGAAAATGAAGAAGATGAGTTGTCTTGGAAGTTAAAAAAAGTAAACATCTCAATACTCTTGCATTGGAAAAAACTTTTCTGCATCAAATTTTTTTTTGTGAATATAGTCTTGCTACCTGGAAAAGACATTGTCTTGTGACTCATGCCTCATAGTGTTGGGCGCACAGCGAAAATAGACCCAGAAAAATCAGAGAAATACCTCAGAGAAAGTTCACAACCACAAAGATAAGGATTTACGTGGTTCGGCCAATATGCCTACTTCCATGGACGAGGGTGATTCAATTCCACTATAAAGAAGAAAAAGAATTACAATTGCTCTATTGCTCTCAAGAACTCTCTACAAAAACTCTCTCAAAACTTTTGTATTGAACTTATTCAACAATTTTTTGCTCTCTTATGTCGAACCTATTCAACAATCATTGAGCACAATTTGAGAGATACTCTTGTGTTGAACTTATTCAACAACTTACATGAGCACTCTTGAGATACTCTTGAATTTTTTTTTTGGCCCCTTTATATAGTATGCCATATGTCTATACATAGAAATCCAACATTATGTAGGAATAAGAATCCAATATTATGTAGGCTTATGAATCCAATATTATTCTCGTCAAATATTTTGTCAAAGGTCAAAGTCAATATTCTTCAAAAAATATGGTCAAATATATCTTTCTTAATATCTCCACTTTGTCAAATATTTGTTCTTCTTCAAAGATATGGTCAAAGATCAAAGTCAATATTCTTCAAAGATATGGTCAAATATTTTTTTTTCATATCTCCACCTCGGAAATGTTTTATCACAAAACCGAGCCGACACACTTTTCAACTGCACAGCTTCACCAAATCAACCACTCGTCAATCTCGCCCCTAAGGGCTCTCAAGCAACACTTCTCCCCCTGACTGTGGAGAAGCATCATTCTCCTTGTACACCTACTTCCAGCCTATAACTTGTTTGGCCTTGGACAATAAAATCAAATTCCATGTACAGTTCTTGTGGAGAGACTCAATCTCTTCCTGCATAGCTACCATCCATCTCTCACTGCTAGTATCATTGATAACCTGTTTAAAGGTGATAGTCTCATCATCCTCTATTGGCAGTGCATATGCCACAACATTCAACTGTCCATAGTGCTTGATCGGTTCATCAAATTCATACATGTTGTCACGACCCACACCCGGTGTAGGGGCACGAGTAGTGAACAATATCCAGCCTATGCCACAACATCGACGGTAGAACGCTGTTTGGGTAAACTATCTATCTAGCAATCAAGATATAATAATGCCACCAATAAAATATGAATACTCAATCACAGATCTATAAGATGTAACAATCGCACGAATAAGATAAAAGAACAGAAGAGATAATACAACTCACAAGACAAGATAATATCCAATGAGTCAAAGAAAAAAATACTAATAACAAAGCTGGAGAAAAATCCAGTATAAAAAGATCTATCTACTGAGCTACGAGTCCTGGGTCATCTGTCTCAATCGGGATAAGACCCTCCTGAGCCAAAGTCTCTGGCTCTAAGCCAACTACGCCCTGAGGTCTGTAGTGAGTGGGATACCACTCCTCAGTGTCACATGAAAAAAAAAATCCAGTCTGAAAAGATGTAAAGTACATCTCTAACAGCAGTTCTAATAAATGATATAAACTATATAACAGTAAATAGAGCGAATATACATGATGCGATATAAATGTACAAGAGATATGCAATATAGAAATACTTGAAATAAATACAAGAATGAGCATCATAAGAATGAACAAGAAATACTACTACTAAGTGAGTGAGTACCAGCTTCAATATGTGATCGGCTTGGGAACTTGCACAAGGATAATGGCCTGGTTAATCATACGTGCGGTGTAGGATTAACACTATTTAAGGAACAAGACATGCACAAGGAGGGTATGATCACATATCTACACTAAATACTTTTTGCCCTCAACTGGTATAGTGGATCCAACCATGGCACGTTATGACATGAGATTCTCTGGGTAGGTAGCAAGTCTCCCTAAGAATCAATGTCTGTACATGTACAAGAAGAACAAGGAACATGACTTGCACAAGATACACCATAAATACCAAGGAATAACATCTCATGACGAGATTCGGATATACCAATCCGTGTAACCATCGTGTCAAGAAATCAAGGATATCTACACTATATACAAGAGACATAGAGGATATCGTGAATGAAAAACTATCAGAGAATTTACTTGCTTGAAATTCGGTGAACAGTATCAAAGATGTCCGGTATGGTGCCTCGGAGACCTAAATATGGAATATTACATCAATATAAGGTTTTGGAATAAAAATAAGTTAAACTAGTTAAATTATATGTCATAAAACTATTTCTAAGTCAAAACAGTCAAATTAAGTCAACTCTAGGTCAAACTAGTCAAACTAGTCAAACTAGCTATTTCTAGGTTGTATGAGTCAATCTCTAGGATATTTGGTCCATACACTATGTAACTAGGCTATACTAGCTATACTAGGATACTAAGATACCAATAAAATACCGTATCATAAGATACACAAGTTATTAGATATAAAAATATTATAATATGTATATACAAGACAAAATATATAGCACTCCTAGCTAAACTAATGCTAAGTGGATACCTTGGCTTTGAACCAAATATGGTATCACACCACCTACATACCCATCTTGATATACAAACTCAATACCTTGGGGCTTGAGTTTGGGTAGAATTTGATGTAGGAATAAAAATTTTGGGAAGAGAGAAATTCTAGATCTAGATTTAAAATAAAAAATAAAGAGAGAGAGAGAGAGAGAGAGAGAGAGAGAGAGAGTCTCTCCCCACTCTAGCTATGGCCGGCCACTACCCCCTCCTCCAAGCTACTATAAAATGTCCACAATACCCATTGGGGCTTGTCATGAAGAAATTAATTAAGGAGGAAAGGTTCTAGTCTAATTGGTTTAACTAATTAATCCTCCTCCTAATGATTGGACTTATTATTTGGCTCAATTCTAACTAGAATTAAATATTGGTCCATGGATCTAATCTAAACTAGTTAGGTCCACAAACACAAGTCCAAAATTATATAACATCTAACAATAATAAATAATACAATAAATAAATATACAACATGCACAATATTTAATTAATTATATAATGACCAAAATAGCCTTTCCTAAAAAATGTGGTAGTGACACATGTGCACTGGCTTGACCGGTCTTCTTGGCCTAGTAGTAGCCAAAAATTTTTACTGCTGGTGTTGCTCTTCCTATGGTTGTTGTTCTTGTGAGGCTTGATGAACATCTTTAGAAACCTCTACCTCATCTGATGCATCCTCAGATGAGTCAATCTCAACAGTTTAAGATTTGCTAGATTCACCACTATCCTTATCAGACTCACTCTTCTTGCTTGAAGTCAACACTGAAGACTCATCGAAGGTGACATCCTTGCTGATTAAGAACTTCTTATCCTTTAGACAGTACATGCGGTATCATTTCACTCCTTGTGCATATCCCAATAAAATAGCCTTCTTAGCTCTCGGATCTAACTTACTATCGTTGACATGATAGTAAGCTTTGCATCCAAACACGCGCAAAATACTGTAATATGCTAGTTTGTCGGCCATCTTCTCATATGGAGTCTTACAATTTATAGTCGGAGTTGGTGATCTATTAATCAAGTACCGCGACACGTGTATAGCATCTACCTACCATTCCTTGCCTAACCCGACATTAGAAAGTACACATCTTGGTTTCTCAAGCAAGGTTCGATTCATCCTCTCTGCTAACCCATTCTACTGTGGCTTATTTTTGACAGTCCAATATCGCACGATACCTTCTTGAGCACATAAATCTTTGAAAGGTCCATAGGTATATTCAATACCATTGTTAGACCTCAATATTTTTACCTTTCTGCCTGTTCTGTTCTCCACCATCGCTTTTCACTACTTGAACTTTTCGAACACTTGATCTTTGGTTTTGATAAAATACAACCAAACATAAAGTGTATAATCATTAATAAAAGTAACATAGTACCTCGCTCCTTTCTTGGAAGGAATCCTGCTAGGTCCTCATACATCTGTATGCACATAGTCGAGAATACCTCATGTCTTCTGCTTGCTTGTACTGAAGGTCACCATGTGATGCTTGCCATAAATACAATGCTCACAGAAATCTATACTTGGCTTCTTCAAGTTTTTCAGTAAGCCCTGCTTGCTTACTAAGGTCAGGCCCTTCTCACATATATGCCCAAGCCGCATATGCCAAAGACGTGTGCTATCAGACGAATCCGATGTACTGACTGCTAAAGTCCCAGTCCCAGTGCTTTCCAATAATATATAAAGTTACCATGTCGGTGACCTTTCATCACCACCAAAGAACCACGAACAACCCGCAAGACTCCACCATCGGCAACAAACTTGTTACCATTCGAGTCAAATATCCCAAGAGAAATAAGATTTTTCTTAAGGTCGAAAACATGTCTGACATTGGCCAAAGTTTGCACAATTCCACCATGCATCTTCACCTTGATAGACCCAATTCCAACAGCTCGACATGTGTTATTAATGTCCATCAATACGAAACCACCATCCGTCACCTTGTAGGAAGAAAACCACTTCCTTTTTGGGCACATATGGAGGGAGTATCCAGAATCGAGAATCCAATGGTCACTCATGTTGTCATGTACCACCAAAAAATAGACTCCCTTATTGTCGGCTTCTGAAGCACAGTTTGCTTCATCACCTTCTCTTTCTGTCTCATTCTCATTTTTTGTTCTTCTTCTTTGGACGAGTATACTCATTTGCATAATATCCTTTCTCATTACAGTTGAAGCACTTCACTTTCTCAATAGGTATCTTGGATTTGGATCTTGATATTCTGCTGGAAGATACTTTATCGTTTTTCCTCCCTCTTTCCATTAAATCTTGGGCCTGGTCTCCACCATTTTGGTTATTAAAAGCCAACCTCCGTACCTCATTAGACAATAAGGCACTTGTAGCTTCTTCTATGAAAATTGAGTCATTTTCGTATAGTAATATTTGAATAAGATTCTTATAGGAATCAGACAAAAAAAATAATAGGATTAGTGCCAAACGATCATCATCTTCATATATATCAACATCCTTTAGGTCAGAAATAATTCGATTAAATTTAGAAATATGATATCGAATTGACGTACCTTCCTCCATCATCAGTCTGTAGAGAGACTTTAACATATAAAGTCGGTTGGTAAGAGTCTTCGTCATGCAGAGTGATTCTAACTATTGCCAGAGCCCAGCGACGGTGGTTTCGTCCTTCACAGAGTAGACATATCTTTCCAAACATAGGCGAATAATGACACATGCTTCGAGATCCATGTCATGCCAATCATCATCGGTCATGTCAGCAGGTTTCTTCGACTTTTTATGTAAAGCCTTGTGAAGGTTTTGAGATATGAGAATGTCATTCATCTGGCTTTTCCAAAAGCCAAAGTTATTCTTCCCATTGAACTTCACAATTTCGTACTTCCCAATCTTGCTTGACGGAGTCATCTCAAGAATCTACCGAATTAACTTTCTTTGAGAACTCCAAAGCTCTGATACCAATTGTTGTGCGCACAGTGGAAATAGACCCACAAAAATCAAAAAAATACCTTAGAGAAAGTTTACAACCACAAAGACAAGGATTTACCTGGTTCAACCAAGATGCCTACTTCCACGGACGAGAGTGATTCAATTCCACTATGAGGAAGAAAAAGAATTACAATTGCTCTCTTGCTCTCAAGAACTCTCTACAAAAATCTCTCTCAAAACTTTTGAGTTGAACTTATTCAATAATTTTTTGCTCTCTTATGTCGAGCTTATTCAATAATCATTGAGCACAATTTGAGAGATACTCTTGTATTGAACTTATTCAACAACTTATATGAGCACTCTTGAGATATTCTTGGAGAAACCTTTGGCCCCTTTATATAGCATGCCATATGTATATAAATAGAAAATCAATATTATGTAGGAATAAGAATCCAATATTATGTAGGCTTAGGAATCCAATATTATTCTTGTCAAAGATTTGGTCAAAAGTCAAAGTCAATCTTCTTCAAAAGATATGGTCAAATATATCTTCACATATGAAGTACAAAACATTAAAAGACAATAGGGTTGGAGATATTCTAAGTCTCACCAACTTATCCCTCAATTTGTCAACTCGTGAGTCTATACAGATATTTTTGTGCCACATCGACATTTCTACTTGTTGGGTTTTATCTTGTATATGGGTGGTGACAATCGAGTTAATAGTTTAGTTTCGATGTGGGACTAAACTATTGTTAGTCCCGAAGCCAAATCAAAGAAGAAGAGGAAGCCACAAAGTAGAGACTCACATAAGAGTTTGTCTCTACTAACTCTAGAAGAGAAGTTGGTGCACTGAGATTCACACAAGAGTTTCTTTATAGTGACATACAACTCCACAGAACTACTAAACCAGGAACATGTTACAAAATAACGACCCAAAAAATACAAAAAATACTAGAATCAGAAAACCGTTCTTCTCTTTACGTTCGCAGATGCTACAACGAGAAGGAATGAGAACATGAAAAGAAATACAAAGAAGGATACTCCTTACTTGGGTGATCAAAATTACCGGTGCTCAAGGCAAGATTCGCCCTACACGACGATCTTTTCCCAGGATCAAACAAGTTCTCAAAAGAACTTCTGGAACGCACTTGGTCACCTTTGGATCTCTCGAACAAATACTTTGTGGAATGGTGGTCAGTGGGCCGCATAAAGCTCTGGTGCTCTCAGTTCTTTCTGGTGTAGCTGAAAATTTTCAACCCCTCAAATGAAAGATGAGCTCCTCTATATATAGAGAAAATCAGTATCTATGCGGCACGGGAAAGCACGTGCCGCATATGCGCTGTCCGGCCAGATACCAAGGCGCATGCGCCACCTTCGACGCATGTGCCTCCAAACCCCGAAAGTAGTTGCTGAGAGAAGACAACGCCGTTAGATGCCGAAAGCAGCAGCCGTGTAACATAGAGAACCATGCGCCGCCTATGCCGCACGTGTCGCACAATGCCGCCGCCAACAAATCATGTCTCCTTCACATCAGACATAGTACCTTGCCTCATGATATCCTGGCCATATGGCCCTGGCCGCATGAGTACTGGCCGTATGAGTACTGGTCATATGACACCATGCCGCATGGGCTCCTGTCTCATGCGCACCTGGACGTATGCGCTCCTGACGCAAAGCACCCTAGCATGCGCCCGAGCTAGCAACCGTCCATACAACTCGCACATAAAAGGAGCGTATGAGACGATGCTGACGTGCTAAGTGCAAAGTGTGCCAACAAAGTGCCACTTTGCGCCCTTGAGTCCGAGTCCAATGTCCGAGTCGCTAAGCCCTTCGGAACTTAGCTCCTAAAGTAAATTTTCCCAAAGGTGGTGACAAAATTTAAGATTGTCATAAAGGGGTTCACACTTAATTCCTCTAGGAAAGTCAACCCATATGAGCCACCACCCAATGTGCATATACCAATATTAAGCATATCTATATATTGAGATATACACATTGGTAATTTTCTAATGTGGCACTAAAACTCCCAAAGCAAAGTGGAAAACACTAACAATCTCCCATATATATCCTCACAGTGAATGACGATCATACATTATGATAGATGTCGTCCATGACTTGAATCTTCCCACATGGGTCAAACAAAAGTACGATATAAGAATGGACTATGCCTTAAATTCTGAACAATAGCTGCTATTTCTTTTTTACTCGCACAATGACATCAAATGTGCCTTTGGTCGTACATTAAAGGCCATATGCTGACCTAATTTTGGTGTATCTATCTTTGGTGTCTATAATTTTACCCTCAAGAGACGGCTTATATCTCTGTCTATACACTTAGGTGAGTTCCTTTTGAGAGAGTTTATTATTTGCCAGCATGAAGCCTTGCGCTTCCGTGCGGTGCTATGCCGCTGTCACATGGCTCACAGCCGAGGTTAACTACCTCTTGTGGTATCATCCACTGTAGCATGAGGTCACTAGCCTCTTAGTAGTGCTGTATTATATGCCAGCATGAAGCCTTACGCTTTCGTGCGGTGCTATGCCACTGTGACAAGGCTCGCAACCGAGGTTAACTACCTAATGTAGTGTCATCCACTATAGCATGAGATCACCGGCCTCTTAGTAGCGCTGTGCTAAAACTCTCTATCTTTTCAGCATTAGGCTACCTGTCTATTTGCGGTGCTATTGCCGCTGTGACATGGCTCACAGCCGAGGGTTTACATCTTTTACCTCATCATGGTGTCACACCACTGTAGCATGGGATACAAGTCCCTTGTAGTGCTGAACTACACGTGCTTCCTGCAGTGTACGTCGGACATTCACTCTGCCCGAGAACTCATTAAGGCATCGAAGCCACTCTTACACAAGATTTGTTCGATATATAAATATAAAGAACAAGTAGTACACCATAGTGGTTTTGGGTACGTATTCCATCATGTCCCGAAAGACTACCCACTGTACCAGATATTTTTCTAGTCAATGATCCTCCCATGAACCAAAAGCTAATTGCCTTTTCTTTGAACTAATAACATAAAACTTAATGGTAGTATTACAAAAACACAATATCAGAGGTCCTTCAAGCCCATTTTACCTGCTGTATCTTCGACTAGCTGGCGCTTGAGGCCATTAATGAACGGATCCGCCAGGTTCTCATGACTCCGAACATCCACTACAACAATGACATAAGTCTTGATAAGATTGTTCAATACTCTGTGTCAAAGCCGTACAGTTCTTTTTTTCATTAAAAAGATTATTAGATGCCACTACTGTAGCTACCTGGTTGTCGCAGTATATCGGTACAGTCGAAATCTGTGCACCAACCATTGGAAGATCGTACATGAGCTCCCGAAGCCAATCTACTTTATCTGCTGCAGCTGTTAGTGCATAGAATTTAGATTCCATTAACGATTGTGAGAGCATTGTCTGCTTCTTCGATTTCCATGATATAATAGCTCCACCACAAAAAAAAACCTCCGATTGATCTCTTGCTCTCTTCTTCTGAGCATCAACTAGTATCACTGAAGCCTTCTACTACTACTGGATCTCCGCTGTAGTATAGTGCAAACTTCTGATTCTTCTTGAGGTATCTTATCACCCTCTTCATAGCTTTTCAGTGTTCAACACATGGGTTACTCGTGAATCTACTCAATATCCCCATAGCAACAACAATATCAGACCTAGTAGCATTTGTAGCATACATCAAACTCCCGATGATACTAGAGTAGTCTAACTGTCTGGCGCTTTTCTCTGGGTTCGTCTTCAGCTTCTTGCCACACCTGTATGAGTATCAATCCCAGGAAGATCCTGATATCCGTAGCATATGAGCATATTCTCCACGTAGTGAGCTTGTGAAAGAGCATGCCCAGCTTGCATCTAGATTATCTTAATCCCAAGGATGAAATTTGTATCTTCCATGTCCTTCATACTGAATTTGGACGAGAGGAACATCTTTGTCCTGGTGACACTTTCTATATCTGTACCTAGGATTAGCATGTCGTCTACATAAAGATAAATAATGCCACCTCTATTACCAGTGAACTTCGTGTATACAGATTTATCAGTTTCGCTGACCTTGTAGCCATTTGATTGGATAAATTTGTCAAACTTCTCGTGCCATAACTTTGGAGGTTGTTTCAGACCATACATAGATTTTACCAACTTGCACACTTTGTCTTCAAGACCTTTGACGACAAACCCTTATGGTTGTTGCATGTAAATCTTTTTAGTCAGTTTATCATTCAGAAATATTGTCTTGACGTCCATCTGATGAATCACCAATCTGTGAATAACACCTAGAGCAATCAGCATCCAGATAGTAGTCATCCGTGCAACAGGAGCATAGGTATCAAAGTAATCAATTCCCTCCATATGAGAAAATCCCTTGGCAACTAGCCTGGCCTTGAACTTGTCCACAGTTCTGTCTGCTTTCATCTTCTTCTTGAAGATTCACTTGCATCCGATGGGTTTAGCTCATTTAGGAAGATCGACTAACTTCCAAGTATTATTAGAAGTTATCGAGTCATACTCGTCATTGACAGCCTCCTTCCAGAAAGTAGCATCTATGGTCTTCATTGCCACATCATAGGTAAGCGGATCAGCTTCCACATGACAAAATCTTCTCCGAAGTCCTTCTGCCTCCTCACTCATTTTGCTCTTAGCTCAGCAGGTTTTGGTTCAAATATTGTCTCAACAACGATAACTTCTTCTTGGGCTACTTCTCTCTGAGAGGCAATTGCCTCGTCTGTGCTAGCAGGATTCTCCGAAACTGTCACGCCCAAGTACCGAAATACGGAGACGGACATGGCCAGCTCCCCCATACAAGGTATAGAATATCATACGACGGTCATGACTGTAACTAGATAAGGGGGTGCATACTACAAGTAAGTCACTTAGGGTCACATAGAACATCCATTGTCTCAATCAGTCAAGTAAGGATAGTAAACATAGAACATGTATGACAAGAAAGTAAGGTGCCCCAAACATCCTACCACAATAATCTGGAAACCAGCCACACAAGATAATAAGCTGGCAGAGTAGCAAGAGCACTTGACCATGATCAACTGTAGTATGATTAATTACAATCATGTAAGGAAACTAAATGTCCATATTTATGGCTAAAAAGTGCCGATGGCTAAACGCCCAAAAGAGTAAAATGTACAATAACGAGCAGTGTAATGCCCCAGTCCCAAAATATGTAGGACTAGAAATACGTAACATGCCAGCTACACATTCGACCAAACTCTGGTCCGACTCGAATACGTATAAGCTATATTATAATGGTCAATATCTAGATAATCCAGTAAATATAAATATATATGCCTCAATCCACAATGAACAAAATACAACAAGAATGAGCTACATGTGCTAAATTTGGCCGCCCAGTAACACACAAGCTCAAATAGACTCGAGAAAGAAATATGAGTCTATAAAAAAACTAGGCTACATCAGCAGATGAATCAATAATATAAATGAATAGCATAACTTTGGTAGAAATGATATAAGTACCTGGTACCAATGCCCACATGACAAAGCAACCTAAATTAGCAACTCCAGGCAGGCTCCACAACGATCTATGCTGCAAAACTGGCAAGGGACCAGGACCATGTCCAAGGACCATAATGTAAATCTTCTTAAATTTCTCAAAATTATAAATTAATAACCCAATACTCAAAATTTTAAATCCAATCCTCAAAATTCTATCTTTCAAATTTAAATTCTAAAGTTTTACTCTTTTAGAGTTAGACCCTTCAAATATAAAGAAAATTTAAATCTACAATATCATGATCTTTCCAAAAATTAGTATTTCACTATTACCACATAATACATTTTAAATTGCATCCTCAAAGTTGTCAAACTTTAAAATTTTAAATTCAATTCCTAAGATCGTCTTCTCCTCAATCCCTCAAATTATTGAATTATTTTTTCTTTCGAATCCATAATACCCAAACTTAATCAATTTATCCTTTATCATTAAACCTAGAAATCATAAATCTATCCAACAAAAATTGGTATATGTGTCACTACCACATTTTAGGAAAAGGGTATTTTATTAATTTCCTACTTAGATAAATATTGTGCATGGTAAATAATTTTTGTTGTATTATTTAATTGTTGTTGGATGTTATTTAATTATTTTGGACTTATTTTAGTGGACCCAACTAGTTTAGTTTAGACCCATGGACCAACATGAATTAAATAGTTAGACTTGGCCCATTTAGAAAGCCCATTGTTAAGGAGATGGATTAAATTAATTAAATGATTAGACTAGAAGCTTCCTTCCTTAATTATTTCTTCATGAGAGGCCCCAAGGGGTACATTGGACAATTCATAATTGCTTGGGGAGGGGGGCATGGCCGGCCTATATTAGAAGGGGGGAAATTTCTCTCTCCTCTCACTCTCATTTCCAAATCTAGATCTAGAATTGCCCACTACCAAATTCCCTCCATTTTCATTCCAATTCCCTACCAAATTCATTCCAAATTCTTCCCAATTCACCATTAGAAAGTTGAGAAGCAAGGATCTAGAAGGAGGAAACAATGATCTACAAAGAGGAGCAAGGATCTACAATTTGGAAGCAAGTTCATCTCAATTGGAGGTTTCATTGGGAATCCATCTTCCAATAGGTATAATTCAGTTTTTTCTATTAAAATAGCTTCTAAATCTGAGATTTAATCATGTAAAATCAACCCATATATATGTACTACCCATAGGACTTGGTTTTGTGTTCATAGGAGACCCATGGAGAAAGTTATGGTGCTTTTTGTGTCAATTTTGTGGGAATTTCGAATTGACATTTTGTTGTGTGTGTCAATTGATCCTATAGATCAATTGAGCATGTGTTTATGTGTTTGGGGCTAGTGTCGTGTCCATAATTGGGTACATGTAGTTCGTATCCCAATAATTTGGTGATACGTGTCGTTTTGGGGATTTTTTCTCCGACACGGAACTTTGTACATGTCGTATTTTGACACGGACACATAGATATACTTTTGACACTTTGATTTGTTCATAAATATTATTTGTGACTTGTTTGTGTCCTTCGGGGTGCATTTGGTTGTGTGTTGGACTCGTGTCACATGCGTATCCTAGATCTAGTGGGATACGGTGTGATACTCTCCAATTTGATGTGTTTATGTGTAGATCTAGTTATTTATGCTTTAATTCTTTATTTATAATTAGTAAATATATATAGATATTATATATTTATTTTAGTGTATTTATTATGGTATTTATTGTAGCATAGATCTATATATTTCTATGTGTTCTAATATGATGTATGAATATATATATGTAGCTTCTTTACATACCATTATATAAATTACTACTTGTTAATAAAATAAATTATACATAAATATTTTATAAAATATATTTATGTGTTTAAATGTGTAATTATATTATTTATAATTATTATATAATTAATTGTATATTAATGAATGTATTTTTATGTGTGCTTCTAGCCATGTAAAATACGTACATTAATATGTGCATGTGTTTTGTAAATATTGATATTTAAGTGTGTAAGTTTATGTGTATATATAAGTATATAGTTATTAAATTGTTTTATATATATATAAATATATATATATATATATATATATATATATATATATATATATATATATATATATATATATATATATATATATATATATATATATATATATATATATTGATTTATATGTTTATATATATATTATATATATATATATATTTACTATTTGGTGACAGTAGGTTTAATGACAGTTGAAAACTGTCATTATATAGTTCGGTTACAGCAGCCGCTATAGCTTTGGGTATTTAATGACAATTCTGTCATTAAATACAGTGGGCGGGTTTTCAGCAGCGGGTTTCACGACAGATTCTGCGACAGTTTTAACTGTCAGCAATCCGGGTCAGCAGTGGATTTATTATTCAGCGTTTTGGCGACAGTTTTCTGTGACAGTCGGGACTGTCACTATAAGCCTGTTTTAATTAATTTGTATTTTTGCACACTGTTTTCAGTGACAATTGGACAGATTTAAATTATATATTACATATTATAATTATATATATATATATATATGTATATATATGTGCTTATTGTGAAGTATAATACTAGTAGTGATATATTATTTTATTGTATAAATATTGGTTTGTATATATATTATATTAGAGTATATATTATTTGTATCTTAAGCATACTTGTGTGGGTACCAAGATGGTTCAAACCATGATTCCATATTGTGTATTTTATTATTCTATATTATTAATTATATAGATGTTTTGTGAGGTTGACCATAGTTGACCATAGTTGACTATAGAATTGACCATAGTTGACTTTTGACTTAGAATTGATTATTGACCTATAAGTTGACTAGTTTGACTTGTTCTCTTTTCGGGACCTTGTATTGATGTTGTATTCCATATCTAGGTCTTCGAGGCACCTAGTCAGACATCTGTGAGACTGTTCATTGGACTTCAGGCGAGTACATTCTCTGATAGTTTCTCATTTATGATATCCTCTATGTTCATTGTATCTAGTGTAGATATCCATGTTCTCTTGACACTATGGTTACACGGATTGGTATATCCGGATCTCGTCATGAGATGTTATTCCTTGGTATATGGTGTATATGGTGCAAGTATTATTTTATTGGTTATCTTGTACATGTACAGACACCGATTTTTGGGAGGAGTCGCTCTCTTCTTGGGGAATCTCGTGCCATAGCATACCGTGGTTGGATCTATTATACCAGTCGGGGGTGGGGAGTATTAGTATAGATATGTGATCAAATCCCTATTGAATAAAGTACTGGTAAATGAATAGTGTTGATCATGCACCGCACGTATGATTAGCCAGGCCGCATTGCATCTTGCCCAAGCCGATCATATGTTAATCTAGTACTCACACACTTAGTCATTAGTATTATTGTTTCATTGGCATATTGTTCCTTATTGTATTTATTTCCAGTATTTCCTTTTTGTACATATATCTCTCCTGTCTTTTGTGCATCTTGTTTATCCATAGCTATTTACTGTTACATAGTTTTTATCATTAATTGAGAACTGCTGTTAGGGTTGTACTCTGCTCCTTTCCTGACTGGATATATTTTTCCAGATGACACTGAGGAGTACCCTACCTATTATGGACCCCAGGATGTTGTGGGTTTAGATTCTGAGACCCTGGCTCAAGAGGGACTTATCCCAACTGAGACAGTTGACCCTGGAGTTGTAGCTTCATAGTATTCTTTTGTACTGGATTTGTCTCCAGCTTATTTCTGTATTTCTTCAGACTCATTGATGTATTATTTTAGACTCATGAGTTATATTGTGACTATTCTATTCTTTATCTGATTCGTGCTCATTTCTATCTTAGTTCTGTGATTGAGTATACTATCATTATTGGTGGTTCATTATATTGTTAGATAGATTATCTAGACAGCGTTCTACCGCCGATTCTGCGGCGTAGGCTGGACGTTGTTTCCGACTAGTACCCTTACACAGGGTGCGGGTCGTGACAATATGGCATATCTAATCCTAGTCAATCTCTTAAGATCAAATCAAATTATTAAAATTTATAATTTTTAATACATCTTTACCTCCTCAAAATCTCAAAATTTAATTTAATTTCATATATTCTTATAATTTGAATCCAATTACAGACTTTAAAATATTCTCATTTAAAATTTGAATTCTAAATTTTTTTTTTATCAAACCTACTCCTCCATTTTTTTCCCAATTAATAAGACGATAATAATTAACTTTATAAAATTATCAAATTTGAATTCACCAACTATCATGTCCCAAAATTCTCTAATTTAATGTCCAAGTTCAGTCTTATCATGATCTCCTCATCCTTCTTCAAAATTTTAAATTTTAATTAACACGATAATCAATTCTCTTTATTTGTAACTAACAAAAATTTTAAATTTTAAATTTTAATTAACATCGAGGGCTACTAGCCATCTTCAATCCAACCAATCTATCTTTCATTTAACCTCAAAATCTAAAAATTTGAATTTAATCTTCAAAAAAATTTTAAATTTTTAATTCACATCTAGTTAAATTTCTCTGATACTGATAAATTGATTATCCTCAACAAATTCAACATTATCATTGTCCGATATTCATTCAATTTTTTTAAATCACATAGAAGTTTAAGCCTTAAAGCACCCGAATTTGATAATTCTCATCTTCATCAATTGTATAACCTCTAAACCAAATTTGCTAGTCGAGAAGCCTGCCTACCTTAGATTAAACTATCTCATCAAAATACAATATTATACCCTCACATAAAATGACTCACATTCGTCAAAAATGTTTATCTAATAGTAACCCATCACTTCTAATCTATGATAATTGATAGAGTCCTTATTTTAGTTCCTAGTGCTAATGTCAATTCTCATGTCTTTAATCTATTCTAACTCTAATATCTAAAAATTATCTAACATAATCTTTCCTACTCAAGTACCCCTCTTCTTACAAATATTCTACTAAATGTCTTATTCGTCTTGACGAGAATCTTCTGAAAAAATTATCGCGCACGAGTGTTCATCTCTCCAAGATAGGAAAAGATGAGAATCAATGAATAAGCGTAAAAAGAAAGTATGAATGAATATAATTTTGAGGGTCAAGGACAAAATTATAATTCAAAGGAAGTTCCAATAGCAATTGTGGATTGAGATCCTAACAAACTTATCCTAACGCAGGCTCGCTCGGTACAGTAACGCAACCGAAATGATTTAATCAGGACCTACATGGGTCACCACAAAAATATGTAACGCCCTAGTCCCAAAATACATAGGACTAAGAATACGTAATATACCAGCTACACATTCGACCAGACTCTGGTTCACTCGAATACATATAAGCTGTATTATAATGGTCACTATCTAGATAATCGAGTAAATATAAATATCTATGCCTCAATCCAAAATAAACAGAATACAACAAGAATGAGCTACATGTGCTAAAGTCGGCCGTCCAGTAACATATGAGCTCGATTAGACTCGAGAAAGAAATACGAGTCTATAAAAAAACTTGGCTACATCAACAGATGAATCAATAATATAAATGAATAGCATAACTCTTGTAGAAATGATATAAGTACCTGGTATCAATGCCCACATTGCAAAGCAGCCCAAATCAGCAACTCCAGGTAGGCTCCACAATAATATATGCTGCAAAACTGACAAGGGACCAGGTCCTCAGAGGAACGTAATAAGGTATAAGAAACAACATGCCAAAGTAAAATAATATAATGCCACATACTCAAGGGTAAACTACTGTAACCATCTAAGTGATATGCACATGAGAACATCACTCGTACTCAGGATGAAACTACTACAGACTTTGTGTCAGGGGCCAATAGTAGCAAGTAATATCTCGTAGGGCAAGTATATGTGCCAAAGATCTGGGACAGAGTCTAAGGCACCTCCAGTAACATTATATATATATATATATATATATATATATAATCAGCCTGTAGTATGGTGTGTCTCTCTCCATCCAATGTAACCTCACGTCTCATGTCTACGACGTCTCATGTCCATAACACGCAAGATCAGGACCTCTATCTAGTACAACGAGCCATAATGATATATGTATATAATATGCAAGTCTCATATCACGAGTCCTGTAATCCTATATAGAATCACCATGAATACCTCATGAAGGATTCTGTCACATGAAATAATGTCAAGTGTCCTACGGTATGACGTGCAAGGATACAAGCACGTGAAATGAGATTGTGGTATTAACTCTCTAAGTGACGTTACTCGACTCCGCGTACGGCGTCGACTCCCGAATCTTGTTCGGACACTAAGCAATATCTTACAGCCCTAGGATAAATACACACATAAACCATATCAAATAACTATAATAACTAAATAAGATAATTAAGGCAAGAAACTGTGATACATCATGGCAATGTACACTTACCTGATGTCTGTGGCTGCGATGCTGTCTGTCCAACGTCCTCTGCTGGAAGAGTAGAAGATCCAAGATGCCCTGTTAAATATGTTTTAATCAATAACCATACACGCTAACTACTCTAGGACAACACAAAAGATCGTTGCACAACCTCAACTTTCAGTTGACATTCTTTTCCAACATTCCAATAGTAGCTCAGCATTGAACAACGTGCCAAGATACATGTGCCATGCCACTCTCAAAATATGTTTTAAGGATATCTTACATCGATATACCACACATACTTATAGAAAATTACATGTGTTTGGCTACATGTAGTCCTATATGTACGTAGGAACGTATCGATGTCGCAAAACTTGCACCATTGCTATCATATTCATCTAACATGCATAAAACCTCTCAATCATGTATTTTAACATCATTTATTAATAAATTAATTATGATTAATATTCTAAAATTATTTTTAAATAATCAAAGATAACCAAACATCGGCATTGCATGCCATTATTTGCTTCGGACGACAACTAGTCATTCTAACCAACTTCGGCACGTAGCCTTGACATACAACCTCCATGTTGGCATCCAAATATGATTAAATAAGAAATTAATACATTAAATATTCTGTAACGAATATACATTAATTTTTGAAATTTATTTACTTCAGTAAAATATAACAACTATCAAAGAACTATAACTAATCTTGATACGACGTGTCCGTGTCAAGGTTGTTCATTGGTTTGGGATAGTTTTTATACATAAAATATAGATATAATGTATGAAACTAATTCTAAATATCATCTATAATTAATATAAATTTATAAAAGGTTTTATTCATGAAAAAAATATGAAAAAAATAAAGTTGGAAAACTTACGCGATTGCGATTACGGCGAAGACTTTTTTCGCGACTACGACTAAACGGAGTACCAAACGAACGCCAAACCTCACAAAACTTGACGAAGCTCTTGGAAACTTCAAGTATGATGTAAATATAAGATTTTTAGGATTTTTGGATGCTATAGAGGGGTCTGAACTGCTGCTGCAACCAACAACCAATATTTGGCCAAAAATGGGTTCAATTGGGGTTTTTGTGGAGTTGTGGCATGTGGAAAAGAAGAGAGAAAGAGGGAAAGAAGTAGAAGAGGGAGAGAACGTGAGGAAGGATTTTTTTTTCGTTGTGAGGGAGAGAAAAAGGGGGGCCGAACTAAATAATTAGGTTTAAGTGTTGGGGAGTTGATAAATATATGTAGTTTAAATATGTGGGTGGTTAGGATTTGATTTAATATTTAAAAATATGTGGGTAGGATTTTGTGGAGTCTTAATATGGTAAGGGGATAAAATTTAAATTAGGAGATTGTCACAAAAATATTCACTTATGATTTGGTTTGATCCAAATATATGAATATACAATAAACTAGGGATTTTCTAATTTGGAAATGTGGGATTTAAATTTTCAATTAATTTGTTCAGATTTTGTGGATATATTTTATATGTGGAATGTGTTTAGAATAGAAAAAAGTTGTGGGGGTTGTTTGTTAGGATTGAGATTTGATTGGTTAGGATCTTGGGTAGTTAGGCCAACTATGATGACACCTATGGCACTTTATATAAATAAAAATTCTATAAATAGAAATAAATTTATATATATATATATATATATATATATATATATATATATATATATATATATATATATATATATATATATGGGGATATTTGGGTGCAGTACATGCCTACATGTGTTTGGGTCAAGTTCTAGTCAAAAGGAAGCAGTTTTACGGTAACGGTGGTTCTAGATGTTTGTCAATATTTTTGGAGCATGTAAAACATAAAAAAAAATACAACATTCATGTCTCAAAATATATTAGGTACAATCAAGATTAGTAATATAATTTTTTGGAAGAAAAAATGTTGTGCATTGCTCCAAATATCAAAGCCATGGCAAAGTATCATATATAAAAAAGAAATTTATAAATTAATACTTTAAAATATTAAATTAAAATAAATAAATAAATTAAATTAAAAAGAACAAAATTATTCCTATTCTAAAATGAGGGAGCTTACAAGTATTGATCAAGAAACCCACTCGTGTCCCTCAACGACCATCCGTCTTGTGTGCGCCATTATTTAGGAGGACGCACGCTTAATCCTCGGGTGCTGGCTCTAAACCTGGATATGCAAAACCAGTGAAGTTAGACCTCAAATAGCAAGTACCACAAAGGAAGCACGAATGAAGAAACAAAACCAGAAAGAATAAACATATATATATATATATATATATATATATATATATATATATATATATATATATATATATAGTCCTGTCTCCTAGTTTTTGTTTATAGCCTATCGTGATACAACAATCTAACCCTACAACAAAACAAAGACAAGGATTATACCATCACACCATGATTGTTCATGTCCCTAAACTATTTAACAAAAGATACAATCATAAACAAGTTCAGTTATGTAATCGACCAATCATTTGTACGGCTTACTAGGTGGAGTCTGGTTTATCCCAGTATTATTATGCATATAACAGGAATCCTTAGGTCGACCCATGTTCTAGCACGGGCTAGCCGAGTCATGAATTATCACATAGCACATAGTAGTACACACCGGTCCATCAGAAGGCCACCATGCTAAGATCGCATAGAACACATAGTACAGTATAATAATCGGATATTGTCATCCACTAATG
The DNA here is from genome assembly GCA_036927795.1 of Iris macrosiphon. Classification (NCBI taxonomy): domain Eukaryota; kingdom Viridiplantae; phylum Streptophyta; class Magnoliopsida; order Asparagales; family Iridaceae; genus Iris; species Iris macrosiphon. Next base: position 182,563,604 of record JAYESA010000012.1, read on the forward strand.
AGAATTTAAACAATATCCATGGGGGACAACCTTCACTCCCATATGATTGAGGGTGGCTAGTTAAGTACAATCTCAAAATTTCATCCCTCCCAATGCTCTACATATTTTAGTTGTCTAATTAACCCTATGGTTAGCTGGAATCACATGGCGTTGTCACATATTATTCCCGTTATATGGAGTACGGTAGTACGGGCACGCTAGATACGAATCCACTTTGTCACTTGGCAGTTTAATTTGGATTTACCCCAGCATGATGCAATAATCAACACAAGTCATAGCCACGCTTGTTTATTAACAAACTATCATGTCCATGCTGGAGGAATTATATTATATCACATGTCGCATAACATGTAGGTACACCTCAGTGTAAAACATGTAACATAATCACGTAGGAATACTTAGCACGTATGAACATATAACACGTAGTAAGTGTATCAGCACTGATACAAATATTCGAGTTAAGTATCCAATCATTGATAAATCACATGAGTTCTAGCACATAGCAACACATGGGTTGAGTCAGGCACATTGGTAGTCAAAGTCACTTGGCTGCATAGTCTATTTCTACTCATAGTCGATTTAGGCATATAGTCAGGTAGAAGACATGGTCACTAAGTTCTCATGCATTTAGAATCATTTATAACACGCATAGAATCAAAAAATCCAATAAAACATCAAACTAAGCAAAACAATAAAACATGTACATGGGGCCGCATAAGAACCATGGACCAAGGGATCAATGTCGCTAGGTTAAGGCCGCATAAGAGTCAGGCCGCATAAGGGTCAAGTCAAAGTCCACTCCTTGAAACAAGTGCCAAATGATGTGCATTAAATGTGTGTCAGTAAAGTTACTGAAGTGATGGATGTGACAAGTCATAAAGTGAGTCAGAGAAAAGACAAAATCATAAATAAAAAAGTGTAAGGACGAAGCAGAGTTATGCGTCAAAGAGAAGAGGTGTATAGTGCCAATGCTGCATAAGTCTGCTTGCCGCATACTCTGCTTGCCGCATAGAGATTTCTTGGACTTAGCAAATTTCTCATTCGTTCAGCAAAATAAACACAAGGAGTTCTGTCACCTACAACACTTTGTAATAATCAATCATGAATCCAACAAGATGGACGCATGCTATAAGGTATATGCGGCACAAAGTTTAGGTCGCATAACACGTGTCGCATAGCACTCTCTGTCGGATAGGGTGCTGGCCGTATGAGCACTTCGTCTTCTTCAGACAACAAATTCAGCCATGGCAAAAAAGCTCTAAAAAATCAAAAATTATTTTCTTCATAAATTTTTTATTTTAACTCCGAATCAAGTGAACCAAAAGCCAGAACACTCAAAATAAAGTTTTTCATCAACCACAAAAATACTATATTTTAATAGATCAAAAACAAAAAAACTTTTGGAACCTATGAAAAGCCTTAACAAAAATACAGATCTACTAAATTTTATCCATCAAAACTGAAAACTTCAAGTATTAAAAGTGCTTAGAATCGTAATGTACATATATTGGACTAATAAAATACAAAAAAAAGCAAAAAATAAAATCTATAGTTTCTCCATGTCATGCAAGGTGTACTTATCTAGAAATTAAAGAAAGAGAGAAATAAAGAATGAGAGAAGAGAGAGAAAGAAATTAGCTTATATAGCTAGGGTTGAGGTTTGGACCATGGGTTCTAACGACTAAACCAACCCAACAATTAAACCAAGAGTCTAATTGAACCAAAGAATGGTTTCAGTCTCCATGATATGCAACCTAATTAACCATGCAAGGAAGAAATAATATAAGCAAGAAAACTAATATGTTCCAAATACGTATATCGGGAACGATGAGTAACAGGAACATCCGCGAGAACAATATTCTTGTGCCTAGTAAACTTGTCTTCAAAGAATTTTGCATCGTGAGATTTTATGATATGATTAGATTCGATATTAAGGAACCACCGAGCATCACTCTTATTAGCATAGCCCAAAAAAATGGTCTTCGTAGTTCTCGTTCCCAGCTTCTGTATTTTGAGGTCTGGAAGCTTCACATATGCTAGACACCCCCACACTTGAATGACATTCAAGATGGGTCTAATCTTGAACCAGAGTTCATGAGGGGTAACGTCAGAAGTCGTGAATGACACTCTATTTAGAATAAATGTGGCCGTAAGCGCAGCTTCTCCCTAGAAGCACTATGGAAGACCTGTGTTAGCAACATGGTTCAACGTCGTGTTCTTCCTTTCTGCTACACTATTAGATTGGGGAGAATACAGAGCAATCATTTTGTTGACAATTCCATATTCTTTGTAGAACGATACGAATTTCAAGGAACGATACTCTCTACCTCGATCATTTTTAAGTCTTTTGAGTTGTTGACTGGTTTGACGTTCTGCTTCAGTCTTGAAGTCCTTGAACTTTTTGAATGCTTTATCTTTTGAATTGAGAAGATATACGAACGTGTACTTCAAAAAATCGTCGATGAAGGTAAAATAATACTTTATTCCAGCCTTCGTGAAGAATTGCTTGAAGTCACAGATATCTAAGTGTACCAACTCCAGAAGATCTGTACTTCGGTTCACCCTTCTGAACAGCTTTCTGACAATCTTTGTCTGCGCACAGACTTCATATTTCTTTACCTTCTTACCCCAAAATTTGTAGATAAGGCCCAGACTAGACATCTTGTTAATGCATTTACAGTACACATGTCCTAGTCTATTATGCCATAACTCAAGAGAATAACCAGAAGTAGAGACTGCATTGATACAAACAGAAGGAGTTACAAGCTACAGTTTAAACATCCCTTCGGTATATAAAGATTTTTAGAAGTATGTTCCCTTGTAGGATATCACCATCTGACCGACATTGATATCCATTCTCAGGCCCGCTTTGCACAACAAACTCCCAGAAATTAGATTTTTGACGATCATTGGTACGTGCTTCACATTCTCCGGTATAAGTAACTTTCTAAAGGTCAGCTTCAGCACTATCGTCCCGATCTCTACTACTGCAACTTGAGACTTATCCGCCTTCGAGACTTTCTTAGAGGTGGGCTCGTACTTGGCGAATAGTTCCTTCTTATAGTATGCGTGGTAAGATGCACCAGTGTCCATCTAGCAGTCAGTGTCCACACCATGTGACTCAACCTGCACAATCATAGCAACTAGGTTAAGCTCACCTTGTTCTTTCGGTTTGGGCTTTGATCTGCAGTCTCTCTTGTAGTGACCCTTCTTACCACAGTTGTAGCATGTCACCTCAGTCTTTGGTTTTGGCTTGAATTGAGCTGACTTTACCTTCATCTTGTTGAAGTCCTTCTTCTTCTTCTTGTAGAAATTTTTTTGCTTTCTTTTAGAATCACTTATATGTATCATGTTGGCCTTAGCCAACTGCTTGGACAAAGATTCCAACTTTAGTTGCCCTCTGGCTTCACCTTCAATGTAAATCCAGTAAAAAAGATCTTCGAGCTGGATCTCCATTTTCTTGCGGTACATGTCAGTCTTGAACTTGATCCAGCCTGGAGAAATTTTAGTGACGATAGCCCCCACCTTAAATTTGTCTTCCTGCTTTATGCCCTCTTTCTCTAGTTTCTGCTGCATCTTTAGAAGTTCTTTGACTTGAGGCAGCATCACCTTCTAGTCTTCGAATTGCAGAGTAAAAAATTTCTCGACGAAATAGATTTCAGACATGTTCTCGTCAGGTTTGTAGTGCTTCTCAAGAGATTTTCGGACAACTCTTGCCTTCTTCTTTTTGCTGTAGGACTCTGCCATTGAGTCGTCCATAGCATTTAGGATCAACAACCTACAAAGGTCATTATCATCCTTCCATATAGAGTACGTGTCCTACGCCACACCAACTTTAAGCTCTCCTCAATCTTCAAAAATGGTAGGTTCGGGATCAACCAACACATAAGCAACTTTGACAAGACGAAGATTCAAGGAGTTCTTCCTCTTCCAAATTTTGTAGTATTCCCTATCAGACTTCTCAAGCTTGTGGAAGCTAGTATAGAGAAGGTTTGAGCGGTTATCTATTCTAACTCGGATCTTGCCTTGAGATTGTTAGTCCCAAAGACAAATCAAAGAGGAAGAGGAAGCCATAAAGTAGAGACTCACACAAGAGTTCGTCTTTATCAACTCCAGAAGAGAAGTTGGTGTACTGAGATTCACACAAGAGTTCATCTACAATGACACACAACTCTACAGAAGCACTAAATCAAGAATATGTTACAAACTAATTACACAAAAAAATTGTAAAAACCACAAGAATTAAAAAATTGTTCTTCTCTTTACGTTCGCAGACGCTACAACGAGACGGAACTAGAACAAAAAAAGAAATACAAAGAAGGACAATCCGTGTTTGGGTAATCAAAACCATCGATGCTCAAGACAAGATTTGCCCTACACGATAATTTGCCCCCAGGATCCAGCAAGTTCTCAAAAGACCTTCTGGAATGCTCTTGGTCAGCTTCAGATCAATCGAAAAATATATTGTGGAAGGGTGGTCAGTGGGCCGCATAAAGCTCTGGTATTCTCAGTTCTTTCTGGTGCAGTTAAAATTTTCTCAATCGCACAAATAAAATAGGAGCTCCTCTATATATAGAGGAAATTAGCACCTATGCGTCACCAGAAAGCACGTGCCGCATATGCGCTATCCGACCAGATACCAAGGCGCATGCGTCACCTTTATCGCATGCGCCGCAAAACTTCGAAAGTAGTCGCTGAGAGCAAACATCGTCGTCAGACGTAGAAAGCAGCAGCCACGTAGCACAAAGAATAACACATTGCCTGCGCTGCACGTGCCGTACGATGATGCCAACAACAACAGATCCTGCCCCATCCACATCAGACATAGCACATTGCCTCATGACGTCCTGGCCGCATGAGCACTGGGCATTTGTCACTGGCCACATGAGCACTGACCGCATGACACCAGGCCACATGGGCTATTGGCCTCATATGCACCTGGACGTATGCCCTCCTAACGCAAAATGACCGAGCTAGCAACTATTCATGCAACTCGCACATAAAAGGAGCGCATGAGCGCCATGTGACGATGCTGATGTGCTAAGTGCGCAAACAAAGTGTCACTTTGCGTCCTTGAGCCCGAGTCTGTGTCTGAGTCCAAAATTTTCCCAAAGGTAGTGACAAAATTTAAGATTGTCATAAAAGAGGTTCACACTTATTCCCTCCCTCTAGAAAAGTCAACCCACATGGGCCACCACCCCATGTGCATATAACAATACAAATTATAGCTATATATTGAGATATCACTACCAGAATAACACATATTAATGACGCCTAAAAACTTTGCGAATAGGTAAACTAATGTCGCTAAAATAATTTAGCTACGTAATTAGCGATATTTTTACGGTATTGCGTATTTCATGGTCGCTGATAACAAAAATATTGTTAGCCGTCGCTGTAGTGACGTATATTTGCAACGATACGACATCGCATAATATACTATAATTAGCGACGTGTCATCGTTAAATGACAACGTACTATTTGGTCATAAAATGTCGCTACATTAGCGACATTATGAGTGTCGTTTTGCTACAACAACGCTGGCATGGCAAGTTTTACCATGTCAGCATGTTAGCGACATTTAGCGACATACTAGCGACGTCCTTGGTATCAGGTAGTGACATTATGATACTTTTTAGCGACGTAAATGTACGTCATGGAATGTCGTAATACGTCGTAACATGTCGTTAAATTGAAAAAACCAGAATGCAGTTTGTAAAATATTTTCCAACAAAACTCTACCTGCAGATATAAAATTATAGTTTATATAAATAGACCCATAGAAACTCTCCGTTGAATTCTCTGGGTTCGCCGACCCCTTCAGTAAAACACTTAACACCGATAAATTTTGGTGTATAATTAATATGAATAATAAACTAAACTCACATATAAAGAAATCTATAAAGTTATATTACACTAAATATGTCCCCAAAAGTAGATAAATAAATTTAAAATAAGTGTCACATGCATCTCAGAATATAATAAAAAGTATGAAATAAATACATTAAAGCCCCAAGAATGGGCCAATACACACATACACACTAAAATGTGTCCAAACAAGGACTACTACTGACCAGGAGGAGCACCTCCGTGCATCTGGGATAGAAGAAACTCATATTGTTCCTGTGAAAGTGTCACTGATGCCGATGGAGAAGGCAGTGATGAAGGCGGTGTCGATGCTTGCGGACAAGGAGGACGTATCTGCTCCAATGCTAGCAGTCGATCATTGTATGAATTCATGGCAGATACCACCCTCGAAGTGTTCTCCGCCACATACCTGCTCAACAAATCCTGTGCCGCATGGATCCTCGTAAGTGAGTCGCTCATGGCTGTATGCGACCCCTCCAGCTTCGTATGTCTGCGCTTCATAGACGTGGCCAGAGTTGCCAAGCTGTGCTCTATCGTCTGGCGCATAGTCCTGAGCTCCATAAGGCTGTGCTCAATCATATAGCTCAGAGTCCTGAGCTCCATAAGGCTATGCTCGAGCGAATTAAAATGTGCGGTGAGCGTCGCATCGTCCGTCTGCGGCGCAGACCATGGCCGCTCCGTAATCCCCCGTAGCAACTCGTCACACATGTCAGCAATCTGACGGTCAACGCTCTTCTAGGCTCGAGCCGATGCTTGCGAAGGCTGCGAGGAATGCACACTGACATAGGGGGCCCTGGATGACTGTGTTGTAACATAGTGTGCCATAGAATCCCGTATCGTAGTACGTACCCCTCTGAAGACCACCAACGACGATCATCCAGAGCTTTTTTGCCGACGGAGCTGTAGAGGGCTGCGAGAAAGGATCCGAAAGTGGGCAAACCAAAATGCCTTCCTATCTTCAGGAGAATCTGAGTAGTTGATCCAATGCCAACCATAGTTCTGCCTCATAAAATGCCCCAGTACTATCTGTACCACCGAGGGACGATATCTATACAACGTTAAATAAATTCATGAATGTATAGATATAATAATTTGGATAATATTAACTATTTAACTTGCTTGCTAGGTCCGTCCCTCCAAATCTTCTTCACCGTCTCGCCAGAAGGAGCGTATGGAGGATCGTTCTGATCATGAGCAGACGGAGTCATCTCGACCTTCTCCATATGCTCCTATGTCTCCATGGTGCCATCAGCAGGAGGAAGGCTGGACGACGGAGTAGTCTCAGGCATAGAACTACTGGTCCCAGAAGTACTGCCAGGTACCTTCGACGGAGTCGGAGACGTTACTGGTTGGTACACTGGAGTACTCCGTGACGAGGATCTGGAACCAATAGTCGGTATCGGATGAGCACTCCGTCAAGAGGATCTACCTCCGTATGATTCTTATCGTCCTGCCATACCTGATAATAAATAACATATGATGATAAAATAAATACACAGACTTATAACCGTTCATCAAAATATACAGAACTGGAGCAACCCTCTGTTGAATTTTCTGGGTACGAAATATCACAATAAAAAGTATCACAGTCCCACAATAAAAATAATATTAAATTATAACAGTCACACAATAAGCGTAATATAAAAGTATCACGTTCACATAATAAGCGCAATATAAAAGTATCACAGTCATACAATAAGTACATTCCACATTAAAAATATATGTTACACTCCACATTAAAAAAAGTACATGGCTAGAGTTCTAAATAGATTTTATTTTACTTTCAATTCTCTTCTAAAAATTCATCTTCTTCATTTTTCTTGTCCTCCTCTTTCTCTTCCTGCTCATATTCACTTTTATCTACTTCATTTTTCTCTTCGGATAATTCTACCTCTTCCACATGATTAGACGTGTAATAAGGAACTTCCGTTGAGTCCACATCTATAATATTTGTTACAATAGGTAGCTCATCCTCCTAATAAGCTATTTCGTTAACGTGAAAGGTATTTTTAGCTTTCGTCTTGCATACTGCCCACTAGTCCGACCTCCTTGTTCCCCGTTTAGGATAAGTTATGAAGTATATGAGCTGAGCCTGACTTAATAGGATAAATGGTAATAGCCTTGATATCGACGCTAGTAGTTTATATCCATAAGACCATGCTTGTCTATTTTCCAATCTTGATCTTGAATCGGATCGAACCAATCATACCTGAATAACGCGATCTTAGCAGGCTCTGTTCCATAATTATATGTCAAATCCATAATCTTCCGTAAGATGCCATATAAATTATTACTTGGATCGACATCTTTGTAGCTCGAAGATCTGATACACAAACAACTATTTTTCATAGAATCGAGATCCGAGAAGCTGTCACTTATCGGTGCTTTTGTTGACTTGAACTTAAATCCATTCACACAGTAGCTTGGCCAGATTTTGATGACATAAATTGATCCCTTAGCTAGAGTTCTAATAGACTCATTCTCGAGCATTATGTGGGGACGATCGACCTAAATACCAAGAAAATGACATACATAAAAAGATTCTTACATATGCACTCAACCAAGAAGGGAAATAAAGTCTCATTTCCTGTTCTACATCTTTATTTGTTATGTATGGTCTTATCGACCTCATCTCATCATTAAATATGCTGGAAAACAATAAAATATCGTCCGATTAGTGTAACAATATTAGCATATACTATTACATTAAGATGACTTAAACGTTGACCTATTAATTACTTACCCCTCTAGCTTCTTCACTTCATCCTCATTGCAGTTGAGTAATATGTACAACTGAGCATCTCTTAGCTCGTCGTCATTCATATATCTCTGATTCATTTTGTCCGAAGGCTTACCGAAAGCATTGAATAATTTCAGTATTGCATCATTAGATTCCTGATATCCGTCGTCGTTTCTGGGAACTCTTGTTCTATTAGTAGCAACATACAACTTGAAATACATCGAGCAAAAATTTGTAATCTCCTCAAGAATATAGGTTTCACAAATAGAACCCTCAACCCGTGCCTTATTTTTTATCTTTTTCTTTAGGTAGTTCAGTTGACGCTCGAACGGGTATATCCATCGATAACCGACATGCCCACTAACAAGTGCCTCATAAGAAAGATGAATTGACAAAAGCTCCATGGAGTCGAAGAATCTAGGAGGTAACACTCTTTCAAGCTTGCACAGTGTTATCGCAATGTCCTTCTCTTGCTTTTCTAGACGATCGACGATCAACTTTGTAGAACAAAGATCTCTGAAGAATATGCTAAGCTCAGTCAATGGATCCCAAACTACATACAGTAAAAATTTCCAAAATGTAATTGAAATTAACCTCTCCATGAATACGTGACAGTCGTGGCTCTGCTCTTTATACCCGTCAGTTTGTTCTCATTCGGATTAACGCATCTTCTCAGATTTGACACGTACCCGCCTGAAAATTTTAGCCCATGAATCCACCTACAAAGTCTCCATTTATCCTCCTTGTCTAGTAAAAAATTGCCTTAGGCTGCTTATACTTCTCATTCCCTTCCTCTATCAAATGCAACGCGGGATGTTTGTATATTTCTTCCAAGTCCAACGTTGGCTTGGGATTGTCTTTTGTCTTCCCTTTTACGTCCATCACAGTATTAATTATGTTGTCAAACATATTTTCTCGATATGCATGACATCAAGGTTATGTCTGCTGAGATTGGTTCTCCAATATGGTAGATCCCAGAATATGCTCCTCTTCATCCAGTTATGAGTGTGACCAAATCTATCGCAATTATACCCCTTACAAGGCTCTTCGATAGCACTAGGTAAATTTTTAACCTCTTTCCATATCGTATCTTCGGGCCACCTTGAAGGTGAATTTGCCTTCTCCATAACGCAAGCACAAAATGCATTCATGTTCCTCCGGAACGGATGATCCGACGACAGAAATTGTCGATGATAATCGAAGAAGCACAATTTTTCTCCGTGTTTCAAACGAAAAGCCTTAGTACAATCCATACAATACGGACAAGAGAGACGACCATGAGTGCTCCATCCTGATAACATGCCATAAGCCGTAAATTCGTTGATGGTCCACATAAGTGTCGCCCTCATCTAAAAAATTTGCTTTTTTGAAACATCGTACGTGTTGGTGCCTACTTCCCACAGCTGATTCAACCCATCTATCAATGGTTACAAATACACATCGATGTTCCTCTTCGGATTGTTCGGACCCGAAATAATGACGGTTAAGAATATAACCAGAGTCTTCATGCACATCCAAGGCAGTAGGTTGTATGGGATGACAATCACAGGCCAACACGAATACTGAGAGCCTAAAAGTTCGAATAGGGTAAAACCGTCAAAGGAGAGCCCCAATCTTATATTACGCGGATCCAAAGCAAAATTGGGATACTCTCAATTGAAGTGCTTCCATGCTTCTCGATCGGATGGGTGATCCAACACTCCTTCAATTTGTTCTTGTCTGTGCCAACTCATATTTTCGGCAGTCTCCTTCAACATAAATAACCTCTGCAACCGCGGCATTAAAGGCAAGTAGTGCATCGAATCAGTCGACTTTCTTGCACCGACAGACCTTTCTGTACCAGTTGCCTTGTAGCGATCAACACCACAAAATTTGCACACATCTTCATCCTTGTCGTTTTTGTAGTGCAACAAGCACTCGTTGCGACATGCATCAATTTTCTCGTATCCCATCTAGAGCGATCTTACCATCATTTTAGACCGGTAAAAGTCTTTAGGTAACTTAGCACCAGCCGACAAGATCTCTATAATCAACTCCATCAGTCGGTTGTAGCATTTTTGCGATATGTTAAAATTGGACTTGATGCTCAACAGTCTTGTAACCACCTTCAACGGTGAATGATCCTCAAAACCAGGATATAATAGAGTTCTTGCATTCTCCAGTAACTCCATGAACTTTGTAGCATCGACATTCGGTGCCTCTTCAGCTACATCATGATTGTTCGGATCGAAACTAGGACCGACAACGTCGAAAACCATATTCACGCACCCGTCGTCATAATTAGCGTGGTTGTGGACACCCGTATATGGCTCCACATAAGGTTCTGGCTCCGATGCTAAAGTCACAAGTTCTCCGTGTAAGGTCCATTGATAGCAATTCGGTATAAAATCCCTCGCGTATAAATGATATGTCACATCCACTTCCTAGTGATATTTCAAGTTGCGATATCTCACACACGGACACTTAATTTTGGTGCCATCCATGTACTGAGGTAACGTCTTGGCGAACTGCAGGAACTATTCTACCCCTTGTATGAATTCATCCCGCACACATGTCATCAGGATGACAATTGTACATCCACGAATGATGATGCAGGTAGTAATTCAGATCCATTTCTAGATAATTTTACAAAGATGAATAGACATTGTTCAAGTATATTATCCAATTGGATGCAAAGATGGATAAACATGTGAACACTAATAAAGGATATGTGTGATATCACGTATTAAATGTGAGCCATTCTCTGAAAAGGATATGTGTGACGCCACGTCACTTAGTACCAACATATACTATAGGCTACTCACTCTTGACACTCAATACATATTTATACCTACTTCTATAACTATATATTTCTATACCCTTATATATGTATCTATCTATATAGATTAGTAACCCTCACTAGCTCATTCATCCCTCACTTAAAGATATACATATACACACCTCTCACTTGGACACTCTCATGCACTTGACACACACACACACACACACACACACAATGCACTGTGTACACATACCCCGGATCCCACTCTCTTAAACACACACTTACGCACACGATACACTAGTACAAATATACCATCATCCACACAAGGACACTTTACCACTCAACACTCATATACACTACTAATTGACACACATGAAGACAAATATCGGGAGGGTATGGCTGTCTTACAGTATTTCTTCAAGTCTACATACATATGAACTTGGATAATAGAACGAGCAATGCATGATCATATACAACCCCAATCCAACTAAACCTAGAAAAATTTCTAGTCCACAAGATGAGTTGAATGGATTTAACACTACAAATTTCTAATCCAACAACACCTAGACATCATGACAATCACTCTATGAAAAGAGAAAACTATCAACCAAACTCTATAAATAATTTTTAAGTTCACAAACCCTTATTTGTAGCACAAGCATATGGCCTGTAGGCCTTCACCACCTATTGTAGTGTGTGTTCGTGTCAGTATTAGTGTCAATGTGTCTGAGATAGTATCATTTCGAATAGGCTATAAATGTGTTAGTGTTAGTGTCAATGTGTCCACACCAGTCACCCCCTTCCCCTACACACACTCCATGTCAGTGTTAGTGTGTCCGTGTCAATGTCAGAATAATTAGTAAGTTTGTTCGTGTCAAAATATCTATGTGTGTCCGTATCAGTGTAATGAGAACTAGGTTTAGGGTTTATCTGACCGAGGAGGGGGGCTGACTGATCGAAAGCTGTGGGAAGGGGGCCAGAGCGCCAGGGGGGAGCCAGAGGGGGTCACGGAGGTGGGGAGCCGTAGGGGAAGGGGGAGCCGGAGGGGTCATGGTCGCCTGGGTCTCGAGGTCGCCTGGGTCTCAATCGGGGGGGGGGGGGGTTCAAAATTGTGAGAATGAAAATGAATGGGAGAAAATAAAAACTTTATATTAAAATTTTAGCGACGTATCAAAAAGGCGTCGCTAAATGTCACTTTTTTTATTATGCTGCGATGTAAATGTTAAAACGTCGCAAAATACGTCATTATAATTAAAATATTAGCGACGTTCAACGAATTTTACCGGCGTCAATTTTTATAATAATAATTTTAGTCGCTGGACGTCGCCAACTGCGACATATTGCGATATTTTTTGTTGGCGTCGCTAAAATTTTAGGATTTACTGACGTTTTATTCTGAGGTCGCTAATGACGTCGTTAATTGGACAAATTTTAATAGTATATACACATTGGTGGTTTTTCAATGTGGGACTAAAACTCCCAAAGCAAAGTGGAAAATACCAACAACTATTAACTTGATTGTCACCACATTTTGAGCGCTCAACCGAAAATGAGATACAATCAAACAAACTCCACATTAGCTCGTGTTCCCGCTAGCCGAGCAATGATCCGCCTTTAGACTGTCTTATAATGCTCTTACTCCACCTTGAGAAGAGTGCATGTATAATCAGACCGTATTATACGGTCCGATTATATGCATAAACATTCAGCACAATCTGTCTCGAACCAATTAGAGTCATCGAAACCAGTCCAGTAAACTTGGGTTGGGGCTCTGATACCACTTGTTGAGAACGTGGTGTGATCCGAACATGAGTTGGCCCTTGAAGTGTGATATTGGATTGGACACATATGTCTTAAAAGAAAATTCTCATGTAAGACTTGAACCAATATCAATTATCTACATTTCATAATCCCACTTCCTACCGGATGTGGAACTAAATTACCAACTCCATTGTCATCGTCTTTCAGAGCGCTCAACCATAAACGAGATACAATCCTCCAACAAATGGAAGCACAAAGTATAGATAATTGAAAATGGTTCCGAATCTTAATAAAGAAAAGAAAAAAACAATTACTTAAAATATATAGATCCAGATCAATATTATACCTAATAGATCAACTTTGATCGGTCGTGATATAAGGATGATGCCCTACATACCTAGTCCTCATCCATCTCCATCCGCCAACAAAGTGTTGTAGAAAAAGGATTCGAATTCCAATTGGCTGCGCCTTCCGCAACTTGCTTGAAAGAAGAATATCTCTCACTGTCCGGCCGGATATCTGGACCACCACCACCACCACCAATGCTGGTAGGAGGGCCTCTCGGTTCACCGTGAATTTCTAAATCAGTCCACAATACTCACAAATAAGAAGAAGAACACAAAACTAGGACCCACAGGTCATGCACTGGTCTAGTCTGGTCTGGATGTGATTTTGGAGCCACTATTAAACCAAAGCGAGTGAAAGAGCATGTGCATGTGCATGTGCTTGTCCTTACATTGCCAAATTAATAATGATAAGGTCAAGCCGACAGAAAAATGTGGGATATAATGCAGTTCTTCATGTGAAAAACCTGATCTTGATAGTGCTGATTAACAGTACTAATTGATCTATATCATAAAACCATGTGCAACTATCTACCAACTATCATGATGTTTAAGAGCTCACTTATCTGTACTTCGCTACTTAACAAGTACTACTGTCTATATTGATGATAAGGCTTCTAGAAGGGTGGGGGCAGTGCTGGTACTGTGACTCATAATGCCACGGATTGATTGATCGGTTCGTCTACACAGACCGCACAGCAGATAAAAAAAAAAAAAAAAAAATTATGCTCACGTGATGTCTGATATAATTTTTTGTGGCCTACGTAAACAGGGAGGCTGAGGTCATTGTTTTTTCGGCCAATCACGAGCTGCCACGTGGCAGTTCGGTTTCTTTCTCGGTCTGTTTTTTCGGACTGGATAAAGTTTTCCTGGATTGATTATACACTAAATTTCAACTCGATACCTTCAACTATACCAGTCTTTCAACTTTATATCCTAAACTTTAAAACACAACAACTTGATACTATCAACTATTAGAAATTGTCATGTTGATACTCTCGGTCAACCAAGTTTATCTATACCGTTAAGAAAAAAAAAGGACAAAAATATCCTCCCTCTCCCCTCCCCCCTTCCCGTCATCCGTGATCCATTGACCAATAAAATAGTCCAATCGAATAAACCGGATCATTTATCGGTTCTGTTTCAGTTATATATAATTTCGATTCGATATCAATTTTAGATTTTGATTTATTTAATTTTGACTATTTTGTTTCGGTTGAAATCGAATAAGCCGAACATCCCATTGAAAATCTTTGAGACTCGTCTCACTGTTCTAGTATTTGTACCCGGTATATGCATATTATACATGTATTTTATTGTTTAATTGCTTACATCTTACTTTGTGCCATTCATGCATTGTTTAGGTTATTTTTGTAACCTTTTCTTAGTTGCATGCTTTGGACAGTTTGTCCCTTGGTTTTCTGGGTGGATGGCTGTGATGAACCCGGGTGGGAGGCATGGATTGTGATCCAATGGCCTACAATCAATCCCTTGGCTATATAAGCAATTGCATTCTCTTTCTTCTATTTTTTTTTTCCTTTCCTTTCTCTTTCCTTCTTCATTTCTTCCCCAGCAGAGAGCAGCAACTAAGCTTGGCCTTGGCCGTGGGTGACCTTGGTAGTGTTGATATTAGGCTAGACCTTGATCGAAGGCAAGTACATCTTGCCAACCAAAGGAACAACCTTGGATCTTGCTTTGTTCTTAGTATAACTTATTTTTATCATTTGATCGGTTTTATTTTTGTGTAACACTTAGAACTTGCCTCATTTGATAATTTTATTTTTCTTGAATTGGATTGTTCTTGGAGCCCGAGAACCAGCAAGTCGGAGAATACAAGTAGGCCTGAGAATGCATGCAAAAAGTACGCAGGGAACCTTTGTCGCATAAGCGAAGTTCTAGTGAGCGCACTTGTGTGTGTTCCACAAATTTCTTGGAAAATGCTCTAAGATATGTTAAGTACTCTAGGCGCACTTCTCTACTCCTACGTACGTTTTGTACTAAGACAATTCCTTCAAAAGTACGCCAATCCTACTTGGCGTACTTTTGAATAGGTCTGCAGGTCATCAAGAATGTACGCCACTGCTTAAAATCCATGTTGGTGTACTTTACAAATATTGCAGAGTTGGCACAATTTTATGAACTTTTTTTACCGTCACACTTTATCGCTTTTGAAAAATGTCACACTTTGCTGTGTGGCGCACTATGTGGCATTCTTTAGAGATGGCACACTTTGTAGCCTTTCGTATTACTTAATGACTAAGCAAAGACTTCTGACCATTCTCGAGAATTGTGTCATCGACTGCAGAGTCGTCTCGACTGTTATGCCATGTCTTGGAATTTATGTTTGTCTTTTAGTAGACCTTCCTGCGCTTGTTTGTGCGCCCAATCTCACTACTGACATACTTGATGAAAGTGAACCAAAGTCATAACTTTGGTACTTTTATTTGTGCACCAATGAAAGATTTGTGCGCCAAGCTAATGGCTCGCGCACTTCTATCATTGTGTGCCAAGATCATAGAAGTGCGCTATAGAATGATTGTGTGCCATCTTGTTTGGAACACTTTTGTTTCAAAGTGCGCCAGAACTACCTGAATTAGTGATTTGTGCGTCAAAACTCTTTTTAGCCATTTGTGCGCCAATACCGGTTTGACCATTTGTACGCCAATAGTGGTTTTTGATCCATTGTGCGTGGATGTTATTTTCTTGCCTGATTTTATGCACCAACCTAGAATTGTTAATGACTTCTGACCATTCTCGAGAATTATGTTCTCGACTGTTGTGTCATATCTTGGAACTTGTGATTGTACTTTAGTAGACTTTTCTATGCTTGTTTGTGCGCCCAACCTCGTTACTGGCATACTTGATGAAAGTGCGCCAAAGTCGTAGCTTGGGTACTTTTATTTGTGCGCCAATGATAGTTTTATGCGCCAATCTCCTGGATCACGCACTTCTATCATTGTGCTCCAAGATCTTAGAAGTGCGCTTTAGTATAATTGTACGCCATCTTGCTCAGAGCAATTTTGTATCAAAGTGCACCAGAACTGCCTGAATTAGTGATTTGTACACCAAAACTATTTTTGACCATTTGTGCGCCAATACCCATTTTGGCCATTTGTGCGCCAATAGTGATTTTTGACCCAATGTGTGCAGATGTTATTTTCTTGCCTGATTTTATCTGTCAACCATGAATTGTTAATTTATGCACCTGTATGCCAGTATTCTCTTTAACATTCTTAACTCTTGATGATTCCCTGGTTCTCTTTTATCCCGTCATTTTAGTTAACCCTGGTTATTCTTGAGCATAAAATTCTTGATATTGATCTTATTTTCTGACATCATCTAGTGATTGTACATTATAAATGATAATCCTGATAATCCTAATCCTCTACTGATACTCTTGATCCTGATAAATCTTGATAGTGGCTCGGCGTAGAGCACTCCTGACTTGAGAATTCCAATAACTGTCCTGATCAAGGCTATTAATAGCACCTGTACTGCATGACCTGTATCCCCGTAGTTGATTTTGATTGTACTCGTCAAGTTACTTTCATGTCATGCATCATGTCTATGGCAGATTCCTGAGCACCACGATCGGGAATCCTTGATAATTGTCTAGGCTAATAACTAGAATAATAATAATCTAGAAAGCATAGAGAGATTTCTTGGCTACATATAATTCTGGTATCCCAGCGACACCTGATGGATTTTGAGCTCTCCGTCGTGAGAGACACACTTTCAGTACACCATCGAGTATTGAATTACCAAAAAAATAAGAAATAATTATACCTGATAAATCTATACAATATACATGTTCGTCTCAATAATCCGAATAGTCTGCAGGACATGTAGCTGTAAGGAATCTCAAACTGCATGTGTTAGTAACTAGGATTATGATAACCCTATTTAGCTAATGATAGCAAGTCATAGGGCATGATTGTCCGTGATCGCTTGATTTCTAGTCTAGTCTAGTCTTGTCCTAATTTCATTAATAGCTGATCCAGAAATTGTAACCAGAGTACTGATTCCAGATGTCCTTGTTTAATTACTCCTGAACTGCTTAACTGTTATCTTATCCGTTGCACTGTTTAACTGTTACCTTACTTGCTATTTCTTACTGATTTGTCTGCATGCTAGTTTTAGTTTATAAGTTTGGCTCCCTTGTGGTAATTGCTGATTTGGGGTCTGATCCCACTGATTTTGTATGGCCAGATTTCGGAGCAGGATCGTAGAATCTACCTTTTTCCGCCTCAAGATGGTGAACACCAGCACCAGAGGACATGAGTAGATTTTTTCTTCATCATCCACTTGATCTTGTACTTATACTTTTGAGGCGTTTAGCCACCGAGCACGTGTTTAGCTCATATTTTAGAACTTGACATTCTAGCTCGCGGGCCTACATGTAAAGCATATTCTAGACTATAGCTAGAGTTGATCATGTAATATTGTACTATTGCTTGTTATTTATTTTGTAACTAGCTTTATGATCATCTGTGTATGTATAGTTTGAGACATCTTACTATTATATGTTTGGTGATCATACATCTTGTAACTTATTGCTTGCTTGATATTGAGACACCTAGGACTCTTTGTTCGCCATTAAATTCGAAAGTTCTAAGAGAGCTTAATTTAATTAACAAATGATAAGAAATTACAGAGAGGTCTTAGGAGATAATCTAAGTACAAATTTATTTTTTGGGGGGTAACGATGGAGGGTTAGGAGTGTAGGAACTCTCTTTACTCCGTGGACGATCCAATGCAGGAGGAGAAAGCTCTTCTCTCTTGCTTGACTGTAGGTTCATCGATAGCCCAACGTACGGGTGTTGTACCTTGCTATTTATATGCCGCATTTGCTCTTGGTTGGTGGCCGCATAGGGCCCCTTCAGCATAATGCAGTCATATCGGTAGCCGCATATCACGGGAGAACTGCCACATGAGCTCGGTTGAGATATATTATTGATGAGATCTCGTGGTCGTTTCAATCCGTTGTGTGCGTGACCTGGTTAGCTGGACACGTAGCCCGCACCAACTGTGCGAGGATCTCTTTGGTTGTAACAGAAAGATCTCGTGAGCCAGGGGCCGCATAGCTGTCTTGGGCGCATAGTCATTGTGGCCGCATATGGTCGAGGTTGCATATGGAAACTGTGTGGGGTCTAGGCCGCATATGGACGAGGCTGCAGAAGGGCGAGGCCACAGAGTGTTGGATGCGTGTTTCTGTGCATCTGACGAAGTCATTAATGCTTGACGTGACTTTTTATCTTTTTTGTGAGTCACCGTCTCCCTCACGATTCTTGAGGCATTCAAGGCAATACATGCTCTTTCAAAACTTTATGACAGACCTTTGGGAGCCGTATCAGGGGGACATTATGCGGCTCTCCTCTTTTTGTCTATTTAGGCCGCATGAAGGCTATTATGCAGCTTTCGTCTGGCCGCATAGATCATATCTTTATGCGGCATGAGCTCTATACGACCTCTAGTATTTTTTATGCTTCTACAAGACTCACTTCAAAGTTTTCAAAATAACAAGTTTGAAATACTTTGAATAAGAAAAATGGTCAAGCACTTTTGGCCGCATAGGGACGACATGCCGCATAACCATGTTGCCGTATAGTGGACTCTGCTAGGCTGTCAAATCATTAATAAGAGGATTTTGCCCAATCTTCAAGAAGATCTTTTGGGATTCTGCATCGTCAGGGAATAAAGTGGACCAACAACCGAGAAGACCGTCACCCGTAGCCATTACGTGGATCGAGGCAACTCGAGATCCGAACAACCGCCGCTTCATCTCCAGTCGCATGTTGCTTCCTATATATATAGGGGACAGAGGAGAGAGAAAACTACTCTTTCATATTTTCTCGTTTCCTTCTTTTCGGCTTACTCTTGCTGCCATGGCCTCCAAAGTTGCTTCCTCCGTCGCTGCCACCACCGCTAAGGATAAGGGGAAGGCCAAGAGCAAGGGGAAGGCCCTGCCACAGTGGCTGACCCTTCGCCATTCCCCGCCAATGTTTAGCCGTCAATCAAGGGTTGGTCTTGAACGAGAAAGATAAACTGATTCTCCAAACTGTAGAGACACATGTGCATAGTTGGATGCATGGATTCGTCTATGCGCCACCTTCTCACTGCCGCATGGGTATCCGGATAGGCGACCTTGCCATATGTGAAGCTATGCCGCATAGTGACTTGTGCCGCATGGGAGACCATGCCTCATAGGCTACCATGCTGCATAGTCACAGGGTTTGGTTTGGGCGCGTAGGCCATCCAGTCGCATGAGCATACCCTTCTGAATATTTGAAGTTCTGATCATGCTCTTTCATTTTTTTTGCAGTAAGTCTTCCCACTGCACCCTCTGGCAAAGTAGTCCTTGGTCACGGTATGCTTCCGTTGAATATGAACCTTAGGGACATGACCATGGTCTTCAAGACCCAGATCAATAAAGACCTCCCTCCAGGACGTCAACAAAAGATTGCTGAGCAGTCGCTTGGCTTCTTGCTGAGCCAGATAAACTCGAGAGAGATCGCGGGCGACGATGGACCATACTTTTATAAGAAGCCGTACTTCTTTTTCGGGGATGCGCTGGAATCTTTTTAACCTGAGTTGGGGACAACCAATAAGAATTGGTCTTTCACCTTCCGTGGGACCGAGATGACGTTTCCTTCTTTTGAGCGTTACTTGCCTTTGTCGGATCTAAATGAGATGATGGGTCCGCATCGGATCGGCTGGAACTTGACCCCTGAGCCACATATGGCTCTCCTTGGCCATGTTAGGGCTGGAAAGAACTAGGGGGAGTTTCATAGCGCGAATGAGTCATCCTCGTACTCCTTGATTGGATTGAAGCCAGGCCTTGTCGAGAGTGATCTATGATCTAACCTCAATATATATGTGGCAAGCACCTTCCTTTATCGGGTCGTTAAGAAGGGAATTTACCCCCCGGGGCAGTTGCGGGTTCTTAGCTAGGCTCATTACAACGAGACCTGGTGCCGCCTGACCCTGTGGAACTTAAAAAATTATAAGCAAGAGCTCTGTGCTGCTGATCTAGTTTTTGCCGGGAGGGGTACGTGCCACGACTTAAAGATGAACCGCCCTTTAATTGTGGCGCTGATGGAGTTATACAACCTTCGTACTGGGACTTTCTTTATGCCTAGTGGTGAGATGGGATTGGCTCTGCATGAGATGCACGCCGTCACGAGACTTCCCTCGGGCGATGAACCCTATGAAGAGTACACTCCAAGTAATAAAAAAACTCGGAGAACTGAAGCGGCAAACCCGGAGATGCTAGCGGTGTACAAGGAACTGTTATGCCATCACGATATCTGCCAGCGATCGTCGAAGAAGACGAAGAAATCCACCGAGGGTTCCTCTCTTCATATTATAGCTTGGGCTCATCATCTTTTTCCAGTATCCAAGGAGTCCACTAGAGTTCATGTTCAGGCACCACGATCCGAACTTGAAGTGGCTGACTCCATCCGGGAGTTGAGGGAACAGGTCACTCCCGTGGAGGAAGACGTGGAGGGTTCCTTAGAGGAAGAAGAAGGACCCGTTAACGAACTGAGTGACCTGGAGGGGGAGCTCAATTACTTTCTCATGGACACCCACAAGCTATCCGCCAAGGCTGTACTAGCGGGATACTTGATGATCTGGTTACGTAACTGCATGGTCCGTGGAGGATCTGGGACAATAGAGAGGATCTGCCGCACCCTCATTCTTTCGGCTGTGAAGTTGGCTTTTGGCCACAAGTTAGCCCATCTACCGGCTATGGTGTGTTGTATCCATCGGGGGCTCCGCAACTTTGCCCAGAATCTCGAGGACCATTATGGTAAGGGGCATTTCAATAGAATTGAGATCCCTTACCATTATCTGATTGGTTGGCTTCTTTTGCATCATGGGTCTCTGATGAGCCCTGGGACAGATAAGGGCATGGTGGCTGCTAATGCCAATATTCGCAAGTATTGGGGGAATAAGTGGAAGTATGACATAGTTCCCATCGGCAGAAGGCAGCTCTCATTCATGACTGAATGGAGTTTCTTCATGTCTGAGCCAGATTTTACAGACGATGAAAGAAACGTCACTTACTAAGACAACGGGGGGACGCCCCGCAACCTCTCTGAGAGGCTCTTTCGCAGGCTTTAGGCCATTCGTACATCCCTTCTAGTATACCAGAACAAAGCAGCAGTCTTCGTAGAGCCTTACTTGCTCAGCCGATTTGCTCGCCAATTCGGCTACACCCAGCTTCTACTAGGTCACCCAAGTGCTTCTCTCGGATATAATGGTAGCTTGCTTGATGGGTCCCGAGCCTGGGCTTACTACAGCGCAGCCGGTACTCAGGCTCAGTTTCGCCTACCCTTTACCGGTGTCGTGCCGAAGATGTTGTATACGACCACACAGTACTACTACACAGCTAATGATCTACCGGCTGGTTTTGACTCAGAGCAGAGTTATATCGAAGGCACCATGATGATGCCTCCAGAAGCGAGGGCGCGTCGGACACCCAAAAAATGAAAGAGTGTTGCTAGGTCTCTGCTCGTGGAGTTGGAGCCGCCAACTGGGGAAGAGCAGACGTCATCCCCTTCTGATGATCCTCCGATTTTGAAGGACAAATCGAAGGTCGGGACCCAGCATGCTCACTACTCCAAGAAGGCGGACCGATGTGGTCCTAGAGACGGTACCAATGGTGAAGACTAAGCCCCCCATAAAGGGGATCGCAAGTAGAGAAGTAGGACCCCTTGTACTAACGGTTCCTAAAGCAGGACCCGATTTAAATACTATGACGGTATCCGTAAACCCTCTTAGTTTGATTCTTCCGAATCCTTTTTATGAATATCTCTCTTCTGGTCTGTTCGAATTACAGACACAGGTGAAGATGAACTGTCCCCGGCGGGCAGCTGCTTCAGTAATTTCTTATGCTGAACCGGAAGAGGGAACCCCTCCGGAGTCCGACGTGGGTGCCTCAGAACCATCACCTGAAACTTTGGGAGCTCGGGGCTTGGATGCGGCTTTGGCGGAGGAGTCTTATACCCCTTTGGAGCACATATCCGTGGAAGACATAAAAGCGATGGGGGAGGCTATGACAATACTGGACGAGCCACGACCTACGCCACCTCCCTCTGGTACGACATTTAACAATTTCACAAAAGATCAGATTTTCTGGCTTCAGCTTCATATTCTCCGGACGAAGTTAATTGTTGGTTGTTCTGGTCCTGCAGGGTATGTTCCTCCCTTACGGACAGTGGGTGTGGCTGTCGAGGAGGCTATCCCAGAAGAAGGGGTTAGTGAACTTATCAGAAGGAGTTCTGAATCCCTCTCTCGCCCCTCTAGAGGCGATGAGCACCCTGCAGGATCTGTTGCGGGTCTTTCTAGTGTAGTAGCTACTACTCCCGATGTTATTCCTGGGCACTTGGTTGTCGAGGCCTTTCCGGATGGTAGGATGGTTGGTCGTTCCGAGAAGGTTGTTCCCGATATTCCCGACATTATGGTGGCGGGATCGTCATCTGAGGTCGCTATCCGACAGTCTGGGGTTGATGCGCAACCGGGTGTCGAAGGGGCGGGGTACCCTGGTACTCCTGTCCTATGTTGTACCTCCGGCCTCGCTTATCTACCGGGTGTTCGGGACTTTGAGATGGCCATGAAGGAGTGGAACGTAAGACATCCCACAAGTCTCTCTTCGGCTATTGCTTCACCTTCGAGGACATCGGGAGTTGACGTGCAACCTGCTGCGCTTGTGGCTTCTTCCTCCTACTAGCCGCCCTTGACTCTGGCGACGCTGGAGGAGATTGACAAAAGTGTCCAGATCTCCCTTCGTAGCTTCTACATATTTCTGAGGCAGGGGGTCCAGAGTGTATTAGAGAGGAACATGCCTTTCGACTGGGAGAAGCGCTTTGCCGATATTCAGGTCAATTCTCTGAGGAGCATCCCTGGTTTGGAAGAGACATCGGACCTCCTAGACCAAAAACGGAGGGAGGTGAAGCGGTGCTTAATGGAGCTGCGGCAACATCAGCAAGCGGATATGGGGATACTGATATCCCGTGAGTATAATGAGTTCTCAACGACACTGGAGGCGGAGAAGGCCCTCTTTTCTTCATTTAAGGAAGGTTTGTAACGTGACCTCTAGAAGTTGCAAGAGGAGCGTAATCGAGTGGGTACCCTTAGGGAGGATTGCCTCACCAGGAAGAATGAACTAACCGAGGAGATCAGAAAACTCCAAGCCAAGCTTGATGCACTAGAAAATAGCCTCTGAGAGGCCCAGCAGGAAGAAGGGGACATCCAAACCGAGGCTAGCCGGGTAGCGAAGAACATGGCTGCTGTTGAGGTCATGGTGCAAAATCTAGACGACCGATATAAGTCATATGTCTGCTATGAGGATCCTGAGGTCCTGGCAACAAAAGTTGAGCACCGGACTAAAGCGCGCCTGGACAACCATATCGTCCATCTCCAAAGGCAGATATCAGAGTTGTGCTCCGACCAACAACAGTAACAGTTTTAGGAATTCTCCTTTTTGTCTTTCACATCGTAGTTTGTTGTAGTTTTGTGGTTGGGGTGCTATTAGCCCTTTAAATATAGTTTGCCTTTTCTCTTCCATAAGGAGAAATAAAATCTTTCTTTGTTATTGCAATTATCTGCTATCTTGATTTTGACAGAATCTTAATAAACCACGTCTTGGGCTATGTGAGAGTGAATGATCGCATCTTGCGGAATGAGTCGTTACGACTCTAGGGTGAGTCGTCGGTCTACCACTTATAACTATTGGATGTCTTTCGGACTCCTTCCACAGATTTACCTTTGGTGTGATGACTTCCAAGGATGCTCCACAGGAAATCGAGGAAACTACTTCCCCTCCCGTGGACAAGGTTGCTTCAAGTCCCCGTTCTGACACGCCCAAGTCGCTACCTGTTGAGAACACGGAAGAAGCGTCCACTGCTCGGGTGCCTAAGGCAGACATTTTTTGGGAACTCCTCGGCTCCTCATCGAAAGAATCACCTGTCACCTTAAAGGGGCAGATGGAGCATACCAGCGTAGATACCTCCCGTTAGTTGTTTGCATCTTCGGACACTTGTGTTTTTTATGCCCTCGCGATGTATATAAACAATCTGGAGGATTCTAAATCCTCACAGAGTTTGTGTTTTGCTCTTAGTTTACTTTATGTAGAGGAAAGAAAAACTTTTAATTTTGTTGTATTCCTACGTGTGGACTTTCTGGGTCTTGTACTAGAGGTAATATGGACGTAGTACAACTTCACAATTATTGTGGACATCCCACTGGGGGATTTTTGGTGGACTTATTATTTGTTGCGCACGTTGAGTGCAAATAAAAAATTCGAAAACAATCCATATCAGAGGTAATAGGGACATGATAAGTTTTGTGGACCCATTACTTTTTCCGCATGTTAGTGCAAGTAATAGATTTAGAACAAGCCCTGCTAGAGGTAATATGGACGTGGCCGTTTTTGTTGACTTAACACCACTGGTGTACCTTGGTGAGTACGAGTAATAAGTGGGGATGAAAATCGATATCAGAGGTAATATGGACGTGATGATCGATAGCCAAAACCCGGGAGGTTTGCTCAGAGTTAATATGGACATGGCAAACTCAGCCGGGGAAAAATGTTAGGATGATAGTTAAGAGGTAATATGGACGTAAATCGACGTCCGAAAAACTCGCTGAGAAGTGATTTCATGAGTGTGGTCTATCCGAACATGAAGTTAGACCTGAGGATTGCTCCGCTGGGGAAATTGGTGGGATGATAGCTCAGAGGTAATATGAACATGGCTAGCGTCTAACGAAATTATTTTTAAGTGGTCATTGTAGGAGTGTGCGAGTGGACCAGAGGACTACTCTGCTGGGGAGATTTTAATGATCCATCCTCTATTGCGTATCCAGGACTCCTGGATACAGATGATGTCTTTTACAGGAATTTGCAAAGAAGGGAAAAATGTTGCGCATAGGCACTTGGTGGTGATAAAGAACCAAGAGTTTAGAGATGTACATCTGGGTTGTCCCGCTGGTGATGAGGGAAGTACAAGTCAAGTTTAGACGTAGTACTTTTTCAGGAACTTACTGTTGATAGGCATTATGATCAAGTCACCGTTGGAGGATACGGACTCCACGATGAACGGTCCCTCCCATTTAGGCTGGAATTTGCCGGCTGTCTTGTGGGTCATAACCATCGTCCGTCTTACTGTCAAGACAAGATCTCCTACTTGGATGGTTTTCTCCTTGACCCGCTTGTTGAAGGCTCCAGAGAGACGCGCTTGGTACAACTCAATGCACTGCTGAGCTAAGAGTCATTTTTCGTCGAGTGCTTCCAACTCTTGTAGTCGTCAGCGATGGTTGTCATCCACGGTTAGCTGATTGGAGAGAGCTACTCGGAGTAAAGGGATTTGGATCTTGAGCGGGAGGACCGCTTTGCTTTCGTACACCAAAGAGAATGACGTACTTCCTGTAGATGTCCGGACCGTTGTACGGTAGGCCCAAAGATATTCACCCAACTTTTCATTTCAGTCGCGCTTGTTAGATGACTCGCACTTCTTAAGAAGCTTGATGATGGTTTTTTTGAATGCCTCAGCCAACCCATTTGCTGTTGGGTTGTAGGCTGTCGAAGCCACATTCTGAATCCAATTTTTGTTGCAAAACCGATAGAATGCATGACTTACGAACTGTGGACCATTATCATGAATGATCTCTCCTGGCAAGCCGAAGCGGTATATGGCGTAATGCTTGATGAAGCTGATCACGTTGGACATCTTGACTTATGCGAGTGGTACGGCTTTCGCCCACTTGGAGAAGTAATTGGTTTTAGCCAGGATGAACTGATGCCCTTGAGAAGAAGGTGAACTGATTGGTCTGATATTGTACACCCCCCATGCTTCAAACGGCCAAGATGCGACCCTTGGGTGCAGGAATTCTGAGGGCTGGTGGATGAAGTCTGTGTGGATTTGGCACGTCTGGCATTTCCTCGCATAATCAATAGCCTATGCTACCATCGTAGGCCAGAAATAACCCATTCTCCGAAGACGGTCCTGTAGCTTGGGGCCGGATTGGTGGGCACTGCAGACACCATCATGCGCTTTCCGAAGTGACTGTTTGGCTTCTGCATTCGATAGGCATCATAGCAGAAGGCCGTTGTATGTGCGACGATATAGCATTTTAGTAACCGTATCGTAGTAAAACTGGAGGGAACGTCTCCTGATGGACGTGGATTCCTTTGGGTTCTCGGAGAGAATTTCATAGACCGTGTAGTCAATGAATGAAAGCCTCAAGTCTTGGACATCAGTGTGTACTTCCGTCATGCAGCTCAGACATAGGCAGAGGTTATTTTTGGGGCAGACCAGTTCTTGACCGATCACCGTGATAAGCTGATGGGTGTTGTCTGGAACTGCCAAGGAAGCTGCGAGGCCAGCCAGGGCGTCAACCTCGATGTTTTGCATCTAAGGGACGTGCTCAATTAAGAATCCCTCGAAGGTTGAGATAATGCCAAGCGCAGCTTGGTGGTACAAAATTAGGTTTTTATTCCGGACTTCATTATCGCCTCGTACTTGGTTGACTATCATCTTAGAGTCAACGCATGCCTCTAAATAGTCCACCCCACTTGTTTAGAAAGTTGGAGTCCAATAATGAGAGTGTTGTACTCTGTCACGTTGTTGGAGCATGGCTCCGTGAGAGAATAAACTCGATTAATGACCAGATTATAGGAGGAATTAATATTATTCTAACTCCGACGACGATATTGCCTTTGGGCCCTGCTCTCGAAGCGTCATCGAAGAACATCTGCCAGACAGCTTCGCATGAAGTCATGTTTGAGTTCGCCACTTCGTCTAAAAAAATTTCGTAGAGTTTCAAGGTTTCTGGCACCAGGTGTGCTGCCAAGAAGTCGGCCAGTGCTTGACCGTTGAAGGCTTTCTGAGGGACAAACACCATGTCGTACGGAGACAGTAGCATCGCCCAGGTGGCCAGGCGAAAACTAAGTGCCCCCAGTTTGGTCATGAGGACTCTGACGGGATTGAACCACGAGATTACATGAATGGTTTGCCCAGCCACGTAGTGCCGAGTCTTCTGGATAGCAAATACTACAGTAAGGCATTCATTTTCGACGGGGGTGTACCTATGCTCTGCACCGACCATCATCCAGCTAAGATAGTAGATGGCTTGCTCATGGCCTGCCTCACTATTCTGGGCTAATAGAGTACCGAGAGAGTGATCCATTGCACGTACAATAAGTAGGAAGGGCTTTCCCATGACCGGGGCTACCAGCACTGGAGGATTTGATAGGTATTTCTTGATGTCGTGAACGTGCATTGACATTCTTCATTCCAGATAAAGGAGACACCTTTCTTCATGAGCTGGGTGAATGGCTGAAAATGCTCCGAGAGATTTGATATGAACCTCCTGATGTATGCCAGCCTCCCTTGAAGACAGTGTAGCTCCCAGAGGTTCCTCGACGGATTCATCTCAAGGATTACTTTTATTTTATCGGGGTCTATGTGAATACCCCTAGAAGTGATGATAAATCCCAGGAATTTGCTACTGGAGACTCCTAGGAAGGATTTGGTAGGGTTCATCTTGAGCTGGTGCATACGCATGAGGACGAACAGAATCTTCAAGTCCCTGAGGTGATCACCTTTGGAGTGACTTTTGACGGTGATGTCATCGACCTAACACTCCACCATCTTGCACAAATGTTCAGAAAAATGGTGCTCATAGTTCGTTGGTATGTAGCACTTGCAATTTTTAGACCAAAGGGCATGGTTGTGTAGCAGTATACTCCAATCGATGTTCAAAATGATGTATACTTCTCGTCTTCAAGAAATATCTTGATTTGATTATAGACAGAGAATCCGTCCATGAAGGACATGCGCTCGAAGCCATAAGTGTTGTCGATCATTGCATCGGTGATTGGAAGTAGAAACTCGTCTTTAGGGCACGCCGAATTTAGATCACGGAAGTCCATGCAGATTCGAACCTTCTCGTTCTTTTTGACTACGGGCACGATGTTGGCCACCTAATCTAGATGTTGTTCTTCGTGGATGAAGCCACTAGCTATCAGATTGTTGACTTCAGCTTCGATGGTATTCAAAATGTTCGGCCGGAACCACTGTTGCTCTGTTTGACGGGCTTAGCGTTCGGCGATGTATTGATCTTATGGACCGCGATTTGGGAATCCAGTCCTGGCATGTCTTCGTAACTCCAGGCAAAGACATTAATGTATTTTCTGAGGAGCTGTAGCAGAAATTCTCGGTCTTCATCGAACAAACTTTTGCTGATAAAAATAGGCTTAGGGCAGGTCTCATCACCTAGATCGACTTGTACAACTTCGTCCTCAGTAGGAGGTTCTCGCTGCTCAAATTGCAATACAACGTGTTTGGAATCTAGGCATTGAGCCCACGGTACTATTTTAAAGGGTTCGATAGGATCTTCGTTGTCTTCCTCAGGGTCAACTAACACTATGTTGGCGGATAACGTTTACCTGAGCATGTCTCCGATACTGATGTCGGAGTCCCAAGCGGAAGATTCTGAATAGTGAGAGTGCACTTTGTCTTCTTCATCTTAGCCTTTGGGAGTTGTGGGAGGAGTTACATATCCTAATCCATACTTGATTTTATGGCAGTAATCCTCGGACTTGTCTGCGGGAGCAGGTAGACGTAGGGACAGTCGTCGGCCCTTGCCGTGTTTTAAGCCCTTAGTGGCCTTCAGATCGTATCCCATCTTCTGGATAAGGTGCTTGGCTTGCGAGCTATATCGGTTGAGTGATATTTTGCCAGTATCAGGTCCCAGATCCAATTCTTCTTGGACGAAGGATTGGGGGTATTCTACTATGTCGAAGATGATGAGTTTATCTCCCCTTCTTCTGGACGGCATTTTTGATCTACATAAGCCAAAGCCCATAGCACTGGCTACGTCTCCAGCATAAATACGAGGAGGATGTATAGCTGATATAGGATCTTATGGAACAAGATTTGATTCTGCAAGCAGTTCGGTACGAACGAAGAAATTTTGAACAAAAGGATCAGAACACGCTGATAGGAAAGGACAAAAAAAAAAGCAATGCCAAGAGCTCCGTCAATCCAGAAGTAGGAGTTTTGGCTGGGAAGGATCTGGTTCACTGCGTAGGTGGTAGTCACTTGTGTCCATTGAGTACAGTGTGCTTATATGTGCAAGTTTGAAGTAGTTCAAAGATAACCCTTTATTCATAAATAAGGTCTTTTCTTTGGAGATTACATCATCGAGAGAAGGGACGTTGGCATGAGCGGCTACGTACTCCTCCAAATCATCTTTCTCGAGGGCCACTCCGAGTGCGAGCGAAGGCTTCGGTGGATTCCTGTGCAGTTTTACCACCAAGGATTTTGAATTTATAATAGGTGCCGGAGCCTCCCTTGGTGGTCTTCGAAGGCGAATGACCAAAGGTTCTGAAGGCACAAGTCCTAACGTCAACGCCTTCGTTGACTGCACCCGAGTCTTCTCGGACGCGCACAGTTAAACAATAAATATGCAGCTAATAATATAGAATTTAAACAGTACAACAAGGCAAGGTATACTTGCCTGGCAAGGAAGTTGCGCAGTACCCATAGTCTGCTCCAGAAGCCGCGCAGGTAAATCCAACAGATCTTCGGGGTCAGCGTACACAGGTACGAGACACGGGGTGACTGCTGCGTTTGTCTGGCAAGGGTGACGGTCTATGATGAACACGAGGATGAGGGTGATGTTGATGATGGGTGAGATGATGCTGATAACGACGATGGCGATGATGATGGCGAGGATGATAACGACGACGATGATGACGACGGTGTCAATAATGACGATGAGGGTTAAGTTGGAGGTAATGATGATGATACTAAGGGTGATAATTATGAAGATGATAGAAGGTGACGATGACTAGGATTGATGATGACGACGTTATTGGCGACGATGATGACGAGGACGACGGAAGTGATGACGAGGATGATGGTGCTAATGAAGATGACGAGGCAATGATTAGGGTTTTATGCGTTGAGAATGAGAGATGATGATGATGGTTTGAGATGACGGTGATGACCATGTTGAGGATGTTAGGAATGATGATAATATTGATTATCCTGATGATGGGGATGATGACGATGTCGGTAACGATGGCGATGGTGCTGACGAGGATGAGATGGTGATGATAATGGGAGAATGATGGTATTGGTAATGAAGGTGTATGTTGATGGTGGTGTGGTTGATACTGCGATGAGGTGGTGCTCCGGGGATGGCCGGAGACTGGTGGGTCACGGTCGGCTCAGGTCAGCGGGGAAGAGAAGGAAGAGGGTGAAGGGGTGGTGGAGGCTGGTGAAAGAGTAGGAGGAGCTCGGCCAGGGGAGGGGGTGGCAATGGTAGTGATAATGTAGGTGGTGGTGGTGGTGACTGCTGCCGGAGTTCGGCCAGTCGAAGGAGGAGGAGGGGACGGGAAGGGTGGTGTGCAAAGGCGGGGGAGGGGAGGAAGTCAGGCTCCGGTGAGTCGAGCTCGGCTGGAGGAAGGAGACGGAGGAGAATGGAATGCAGGGAGGAAGGGAACGACGGAGGGTTGTGGTGACTGTCTGTCCGGCGCGGGGTCGAGTCAGTCGTGGTGACGGGGCTGCTCCGGCGCGTCGTCGGGGAGTACAGCTGTCGGGGGAGGGGGATCCGGTCAACGGGATGAGCGGATCTGGAGGAGAGCGGCGGCGGCTTCAGTGGTGATGGAGTGGTGGAGGAGGGAAGTGGATGGTGGTTCATCGAGGCGGGGCTGATCCGGAGGTCCGGCGAGTCTCCGGTGAGACTGGACAGGGACTCGGGGGAGGGGAGATGAACAGTACGTGAAGGGGGGGTGTCGGCTGAATTGTAAATTTAGGTTTTGGAGTTAATAAAAAAAGAGAGGTAATTATATACATGTGAGGGAGGGTTGGTTTGACCTAGGAATATTTTGACTTTGGTCAACGCTCTCCTTGGGATGGGCCTTGGGCTCGCTTGGGGATGTTGGGAGGGCTAGAATTTTGCATTAATTAAATGCAAGGATAGGTTTAATATACGGGGCGATGTGCGCGCGTTGCACATCCCGAAAAATTATGAAAAAATCCACGTGAAGGGAAAATTGGGTTTTTTCACGTATTGTCCAATGGTGAGGACACCTCGATGCATTTTTGCATAAAAGTCCCCAACAATTGGAAAAATTGCACAAGTACAGAAATTGGATTTAATTTATTAAATCGAATGCGCACGATGTTTCGGAATTAATTAGGAGTACCTGGAAATAAAATTAGGTCGGACACAAGTGTCGGGGGCATAGAAGATACAGTGTAGAATATTAATAAAATTCGGGTGGTACAAAACGGTCAGGATTCTGTCTCCAATTTCGATTGGAACGCACAAGGGTATAAGTTCGTATTTATTCTTAGAATTAGGAAATAACGTCCGCGACGTTTATTGTGCGACTAAAATGTCGTACCAGAAAGCATGATTATAAATTACACAAAGGTCGTAATAGATGGTAGTCATGTCTAGGACAGGGTTATGAAATTCGTTGGAAGGCAATGGCTAATGTAGTGCTCCAATTAATGAAGCAACGATAAGGTGCGCTACGTGTCATAAACAATACAAAATTAATTAAACACCGAGTCCTATTTCTATTTGGATTCAAACTAGCCCTACTTTCTCTATTTATGCCAAGTAAACCTAATTTTTGGTGAGAGGGTTTACACGTTCCACGGACGGTCTCTGGGGCACCGGGGCCGATCCCATCCGGATAGAACTCAAACATTCTTTATCATGTTTAGTAGGGTGGCATATTCGCTTCACACTGCACCATTCTTGCAATAAGACTGATAGTCTCACGTATTGGACGGGATGGCTTGCAGCACCTCACGTACTTTTATTGCATACCATCCTCGTCAATGACTATAACTCATCATTTATGGCTATGCCAGCGACCACCTGTTCATATAGATAAGTCATCCTCGCTTAGAGGCAATCCATGTGAGAGTCATTGCATCGCATCCAGTAATTGTAAACACATAAAAAATGAGTATAACACACTTGTACATATGGAACACTTCAACATCTTCTGCAATACACCTGATAATCCGTGTAACTCGTGCACCCAAAATATAACATCGCTCACGACACTTGTGTTTGCTTATGCTATTGCCCCTGGATTTTATAATATATGCCCGTGCTTGATTTAACTTGGTTTGCCTTGGAAAGGGAAGGACAAATGGTAAGTTGTTAAGTCTCACTGTGTTACTCATATATCGCACGGTGTACTACTACACGAGCAGGTTTTTCATTATGCCATAAAACTGATCCTAAGGCAAGACAAGAAAGATAACTTAATAGATGGTGCACGAAACATATATAACATGTTTGGATTTTTTGAGCGGGCGAGAAGCCTCCCCATTGGTGCATTCATGTACTGATAACCCACCAGATTTCTTGCAGGGTGCGGGAGAATCTCGTTCGGTGCGGATGCCCCCTTCGCGCGTGCTAAGGCGTGGAGCTCACTCTAAAGCCTTGGAGCATTGCGTCCGGAGCTTAAGCACATATATAAGACTTAATATTGGAACATTGCCTATGTATTATTCCATAAATGTAGCCACTTGGCACGCTTTTACTGTTTCAGAGAGAGAGAGGCTTGAGCGACTTGTAATCTCGGCCTAGCGTCGCCTGTAACACTTGTTCAATATCAATAAAGAGCTTATTTTATTTCTATATTTGTGTTATTCAATGCTTCCACTATTGACGACTATGTGAACCTGTAACAAATCGCTTGTGCGTTTCTTATCCCGCTACACTCGGACTATTTGTGCGACTCCGTGGCTTAGACCTCTTATCGCCTATTCGGATCATGGACTTGCACGGGCGCGGCTTACGCTTGTGTGGTATCACGTCCAGATGGGTTAGATCGTCCCGCGGGAGCGCTGGTGCTGTAATTCCCGCCCTACGAGGATAGACGATTACCTGCGGGAGGTCGAGGCGTGACATATTGGTGTTAGAGCATGGCTTTACGCCTTTGGACTTTATATCGATTTTCTCCGTTTTGAAAGCTCGTTTGTGGGTTAAGTGCATATAATCTCTCTCGTTGACCCGATGGGATGTTCCAAACAATGAGTCTAAATACTTTCAAAAAATACATGTGAATGATATGATTGCTTGTACAAAATTATGATACGATGGCATTTGTGCCAACCTGTGTTAGGCTTTTTGGGAATAGACTCGTGGTAAAAATTTGCAAGATATATGCGAACCTGAATACCTATACATAATTATCCAACTGGTTAATATACGAAATAGAATATTGTTTAGATGATTAGCTGTGCACACAGCCTTTCGGCTAAGTTGTTTCGAGTATCGTACGCCAAGACCCTTTGGTGCAAGCTAGTTGCAAGCGAGATTGGGATATCGTTCAAAAAAGATAAGTTAGAACTAGAATGGCAACCGATAGAAACGTTATTAGTTTATCGCTAAGACAAACATAGAGAATCGTGCTTGGATTTTGGAAAATAACTCAGAAGGTATTTTGTGTCGGAAGATACAAATCGAATATGGTTTACTTGGATGACTACCAACAGGAATATATACGAGACTAATATTTAACAGGCGATACTTAGGTATCGTGTAGGAATTTTAAGGAATGACTTGGTGAATATGCTAGCGATAGATGCGGACATGATTAAGAATTTAATTGGGTGACTCGATTCCTGAGTGGTGTATAGATCATTTAGAAATGTCCAAACAGATTCATAGGCCTCATACGATGGTTGGATTGAACGATTGAGAATATCTTGAACAAGTGATAAGGCTTATATCGAATAGGGATTCATGGAAATAAAAATCGATATCTTGGTTAAGAAAACTTGGTGGAAACTTGAGGATCGTGCGAGCGATTTTGGATTGGATCAAACGGACTTAACTTGAATACAATATCGCTCGAATAGAAGTTAGCCTGAGAATGAATATTGTGGTTCGATGAAAGAGGTAAGCGATAACGGATTTAATCTGGAGTTTGGAAGAACGATCTTGAATCTAGTTCGGAAAGATAATGTCACGCCCCAGTCCCAAAATGATGAGGGACTGGAGAAGCGTGGCAATGGCCAGCAGCACGCACCGATGGACAACCCAATTTAATGGATCCATCAGGGCATGCTTAAGCTGTAGTCTAACAGGAGTTAGGGCATTTGTTACAAGTCTCAGGTTATTCTAATCTCATCCACAACAGATAATCACAGATTAAATGCCAGAAATAATGTAATGGAAATAAATATGCAATATCAAATAAAGTTATCTCGGGAAACAAATCCGAGAATTATTCTGTTACATTTAAGGAAAAATAGACAGGAATAAAATGCTGAAAAGTGGAAATACTGTATAGCTGAAGCCGGTGCTCAAGAGAAGTCTTCGGCCACTATCTCGTCCTCTGTTCCCTGTTCTGCTCCAAGGAGTGCTCCGGTACCGTACACCTCGGGGTAGTTCTCTTCTGCTATATCTGGTGAACAAAACCAGGTCCTCAGCGGGACGTAACAAGGTACAGAAGAATACGAGCCAAACATATATGCAAAGCAGCAATGAATGAAACAACAGGGTAAACTATATATCCAGCTAAGTAATATGCAATATGAGAGCAGCACTAGAACTCAGGCTGACAGGGAGCCGGTAGCGGCAATAACTATGAACTACACTATGTTATATACTATATTTTATATAAAATATCAGCCTGTAGCCTGTGTGTCTCTCCCCACCCAATGTAATTCCACGTCTCATGTCCACGATGTCTCATGTCTGTGTCATGCACGATTATAACTAATGCAGCTAGTCTGATATCTATGAATCGAATGTCTAAGAATGTAAAGTCTATGTCATAACCATGCATCCTATACAGAATCACCTCGAATGTCTCAGGAAGACTCTGTCTCATGAAATAGTGTCAAGTGTCCTGGGTTCTGGTGTACTTGATAGGACAAGTACGAGAATTATCGGGTCTCATTATCCATGTCTATGTGACGTTACACAACTCCGCGTACGAAGTTGGCACCCGACTATGATCGGACACTAAGCACGTCACCCGTTTCCTAGGTTAAGCAGTTTAAACAAGTTTATAATTAATTCCACAAGAATTTAAGTGAAATACTATGTCAAGAATTACTGAGATTTGGCAGTCTTTACTTGCCCAATATTGCATAATTAAGTCCAGAAATAAATAGCAAGCTGCAGGGTTTGGCAAGGTACACTTGCCTGTGGTTCCGGCTACGTTTGCAGTTCTGACTTCGGCGGAAATTGCAGGCGGTACTCCGGTTGCTGAAACAAATATCACCATTAGATCCAGAAAATATCAATCAGCTAAAAATGCCTGTCCTTGGGTCCAATTTGGAGACAAGGGCAGAAACGGCCGTTTCGGGTCAAAACGGGGTCCACCGGTGGGCCCGCTTTGCACCGAAAAATGCATCAGGGTCAACGGTCTCCAAATTCACCAAACTTAGTGTCAACAGGTCAGAAACGCTGATACGAACCCCACGGAACTTCCAGAATTGGATTCCGATGAGCCGTTCACAAAATCGCCCGTCGAGCGGGGCCTGTGGGGCCCACGACACGCGATTTTGTCAACGTTCTCAGAATCGAACCAAACTTGACCCACAGGACCAGCGTATTGCTACGAGTCCGATGGCGCAAGTTTCGTCTCGATCCGACGTGTGTACACAAAGTTAGGATGAATTGCAGAAAAGGCGGATACGGGACGATGTCCGCGGATACGCGTTGATTCCGGTGTGCACGCACACCCGAATCAGCTTCCGCGAAATCCCACACGTCCGTATCGACGAGGCGCTCATGTCTGTGAAGACCGTGCACGACCAAGTCGTCCCGTTTGGCGGGGCGGACTCGGTTCCGGGGTGAAACAGGGTCTGGGTTTTTCCTGTTTTTGGATCGCGGTGTGCGATCACCACAGGACGCGATGCCCCGAACAGTTTGTCCGGACACCGAGAGGGTCATACAGGCTTCGCAACGCAATTTGCAGAATCGAAAACGGAGCTACGAGCAAAAAGTTACACGCACCTGAAGGGACCCGAGAAACCGGGGTCAAAATCGTGTCCGACACGTGTCCGACTCGTGTCGGACACAGGGGATTCAATTTAGGGTTAGGGTTTTCTCCCCTGGCCGGCGGCGCTGCGGCGGAGGACGGCCGGTGCTCAGGCGGAGGAGGCTGGGGCACCGGCGGCCGGGCTCGCGGTGGCTGGGGACTCGCCGGCGGCCGGAGCGGCGGCGCGGGCTGCTGCTGTGCTCGCTGCTGTTGCTGCCGGCGGTGGGGGAAGCCGCCGGAGATGGGGGAAGCGGAGGAGGGAACTGCGGCGGGCGGCGCGTCGTCGGCGAGGCGGCGCCGGCGGCGTAGTGGCGGTGGCGGCTCGAGGCGGTGGAGGGGAAGATGGCCGAGAGGGGGTTCGTCGGTGAGGGAGATCCGGCCGGAGGGGGGGTTTTATAGGAGGCCGGGGGAGGTGGCGTGGCCGGGGTCGTGGGCGAGGGTGGCGGGCTGGGTGGCGACGTGGCGGGCAGCGCGGCGCGGGCGGAGGCGTGGCCGCGGGCGGGGAGGCGGAGGAAGCGGGCGGCCGCGGGATCGTGGGGGAGACGGGTCTGCCGGGCGGGTCCCGGGTCGGGTTGTGGGTCGGGTGGACCCGCCCGACCCGCTAGGCTCGACGGGCTGGGCCGGCCTGCGGGCCGCAGTTGGGCCGGGCCGGGCTATATAATAATAATAATAATAATAATAATAATAATAATAATAATAATCATAAAATTAATTAATAAATTAAATAAATAGTTTTTAGGTATTTAAAAATAGGTCCGGGGTCCAATAAATTCCAGAAAAATTGCCCTAAGTCCAGTTTTTCATTTTACATCCAAAAATATTATTTTCATAATATTTTAATACTGTTTAATATCAATTAAAAATCATTGAATAATTAAAACCCTGTTTTTAATTTACAGAAAAATCCCAGAAAATTCCAGAAAATTGTGAAAAGTCCAGTTTTTTAAAATTTTGAAAATTCAGGGGGTTTACAGATAACCTTCGAAATCAATCCCAACGAGAATGATTATCCCGCGAGAGCGCCGACGTAATGATTTCACGTACGGCAGGGATAATCGAACTCACGGGAACATGTTCGATGATTATTCCAAATGAACTCGATGAATAGAATGTATCAAAAGTGGATAGACTTTGGATTGAATATTAGAACTTAGTTGTTTGAGGATTGCTAGAAGGAGACAATGGAATTACCGAACGGTAACATTGAAGTTGGATGATTTTGCTAGACGAATTATAATCACTGCATTAACGGACATGACTTGATGGATTATATATATAACTTGGATGGAGCAAAGTGAAATGATAAGATATCTCGATTGTTTCGAAGATAACCATAACGTTTAATGTTCTTGTCTTGTGCGAGCGTAACTCTATGCTCGGACATGTGTCATGCCCGAATTAGGACGATTATCTACCGGGAGCGTTGGCGTGGTGATCTCATATCCAACGAGGGTGATCGAACTTAAGGAAGACCAAAATATGACAACTGATGGATCGTCTTAACTTGTGGCTCGACACGATAAGACGAATTTGGAACATATAAGTGAATCAGAAGTGTTTCATGGATAAGTTAGCCTAGGACCTGGAGTAAATCACGCTTGATGGTTTCGTGAACGGATACGTGAATCTTGTTGGAAGACTTGGAGTTATAATCAAAGGTTTAGAATTGAATCTTGGCTTGGTGGTCTAGACTTAGATTGGATATATGGGTTATATCAAAACATGCTTATGGAGATAGACTATGCGAATTGCTAGGCTTATCATGCAACTTGGATATATCATAGATTTTATTGAACGAACTCGAACCTTGTGCAACGAACGTGTTAATATGAGTAGGATAATCTGTGCTTGATATTTAGAAATCTGAGTAAAACGAGTTTGGGTAGAATATCTCGTACAAATAAACAATGGTTTGACCTTAGGAATTGGGACGAGCATCGAGCGACGAATTTGTACGATGAATCGTGTGCTTGAACTTGTACCTATGACCTTGTGAGCTGACCTAGTAATTAGGCAGATGACCCTGTGCCGATTGAAAGAACATGTGTGACCGACTTTAGCATATTGCTTGAACAAGCCATAGAACTGGTGCGGCAAGACTTAGTATGAGACTTAAAAATAGTAAATGTGTGCTATGTTTGACACAAACGAAATGTACGATAGGATATAGACGATAGTCGATTGATCAGATAGATCGTGCTTAACGGTAGTGCAAAACTTGATTTGAGTTGGAATGAAAAATGACTTTGATTTTGGTTGACCCTGTTGGAAGTATCATCGCGATTCATGAAACGAGAACCCTCGAGATTTTTGCAAGTAGCTTGTCCAATTTTATTATCGGTAAGTTTTGTTGAATGCATATGTTTAAGGGACGCCTTGAACGTGTGTATGATCCAAGACCCAGTGATATGTTCAACTCGAGTGCAAAGACTTTGCTATCGCTAAGTTGGATGACATGCATATGTTTGAAGGACGCTTTGAATATGTGCATGATCCAGACTCACGATATGCTGATCTCAAATGCTAGTGAAAGTGAATATGTTAGACTCGCATAGACGAGTATATCAATTTGGATAAGTTTGCCTCAGCCTTAGATCATCATTCAAGATGGATTGTAGCATACCCCGCATTAAGCTATATGTTCTGCGCTAAGGCGCAATAGAGACCGAGTCAGAACTTGGATTGAATGATAGAGTCATTCAA
This sequence comes from Iris macrosiphon, assembly GCA_036927795.1. Classification (NCBI taxonomy): domain Eukaryota; kingdom Viridiplantae; phylum Streptophyta; class Magnoliopsida; order Asparagales; family Iridaceae; genus Iris; species Iris macrosiphon. The sequence goes on from JAYESA010000012.1 coordinate 182,602,822, forward strand.
TGAGACTGACCCAGCATACATACGACACGGTATAAAGAACGAGTAGGAATTATGTTCGAACGGATCTAGTGGTACCGATTTCTATGCTTGAGATAGATTCGAAATACGATAGAACGGCTTGCGCTCAGGAAGTCTCGAGGACAAGACTTTTTCTGAGTGGTGTATAATGTAATGACCCATTCCGTTCAAACGGACAACTGATTCAAACGGCGCAAGTGTAATGACCCGACCCACTTTTCTCAGCGAGAAGACTCGTTTGAGGCAAAAAATTTCCAGACTTGGCCCTTCAGGAGTTCAGACTTAGACTTTCAAAGTCTCGCTCGACCAAGGCGAATCATCGCTAAGGCGGGTGGCAACAATAAACTTGTCTTTGCTTAGTTAGCACACTTAAAATATGGACGATACATGCTAGTCGCTAGATGAATCACCCCCTGCATGCTAATAAAGAATACAACGCACCTAGCTAAGGGAATAATTTCAACTTGTATTGCTTGTGTTAGAACATGAAAATAAAACTCTGCTTATAAATGGACCCTTACCTGCTACCTTTGTCTTGTGTAAGTAGACCCTGCTATGCCTCGAGTAGAACATTATGTATATGTATATATATATATATATATATATATATATATATATATATATATATATATATATATATATATATACTCTTCGTAGTGTACTGTTTACTTATTTACACTGCACGTCCCTAGATCATGTCGCTCGGTATGTCCCTTTACGGTTTTACTCCTAGCTTTACCTTTAGACCCGTGCAAAACATAAATGCTTATGTTCAATATAAATGCAATGCTTGCATGCTTATATGTTAACTTGTACTCGTTGCCTCATTTTAATGCTTGTCACATAATTTATGCCACAATCAAGTAACATTATCGCGTATCGTGCATGCATCTAGTTAGCCAGAAGACTATCAAATAGTCATCATTTGTAATATGAACCTGCAAGTTTCTGGGACCGTTAGGTCACCAAGGCAATCCCTGAACCAGGGGAATGCATCAAGTCAAGTTGAACACTGAACGAGAATCATGTCAAGTAAATCAAGAAACATAGCTCGTGGAGCAATACTCGTTCACAACAAGAATCATAGATTATCATGTCAAGTTGTGAATCTGGAAGACCAAGACTTGCATGTCGCGGACAACTTGTTAACAAGGGGATCTTCGTATCTCGTTCCACGGACGGTCTCTTGGACACCGGGGCCGATCCGATCGGGATGGAACTCAAACAGTCTTCATCATGTTTAGCAGGGTGGCGTGTGCACTTCACACTGCACTATTCTCACTATAAGACTGATAGTCTTACGTACTGGATGGGATGGCTTGCAGCACCTCACGTACTTTTGTTGCATACCATCATTGTCAATGACTATAACTCGTCCTTTATGGCTACGCCAACGACCTCTTGTTCATATAGATAATTCATCATCGCTTTAGCGGCAATCCCCGTGCGAGTCATTGTATCGCATCCAGTAATCGAAAATACCTAAACGATCATAAGTATAACACACTTGTACATATGAAATACTTCAACATCGTCTGCAAAATACCTGATAATCTGTGTAACTCGTGCACCCAAAACATAACCTCACTCACGACACTTGTGTTTGCTTATGTTATTGCCCCTGGATTTTATTATATATGGTCGTGCTTGATTTAACTTGGTTTGCCTTGGACAGGGAAGGATGAATGGTAAGTTGATAAGTCTCGTCGTGTTACTCATATATCGCACGGCGTACTGCCACACGAGTAGGTTTTTTATTATGCCATGAAACTAATCCTAAGGTAAGACTAGAAAGATAACTTAATAGATGGTGCACAAAACCTATATAATGTGTTTGGATTTGTCAAGCGGGCGAGAAGCCTCCCCACCAGTACTGATAACCCACCAGATTGCTTGCAGGGTGCAGGATAACCTCATTCGGTACGGATGCTTCCTTCGCACGTGCTAAGGCGTGGAGCTCACTCTGAAGCCTTGGAGCATTGCTTCCGAAGCTGAAGCACATATACAAGACGTAATATTGGAGCATCGCCTATGTATTATTCCATAAATGTAGTCACTTGGAATACTTTTATTGTTTCAGAGAGAGAGAGAGGCTTGGGAGACTTGTAATCTTGGCCTAGTATCGCCTATAACACTTATTCAATATCAATAAATATCTTATTTTATTTCTATACTTGTGTTATTCAATGCTTCCGCTATTGACAACTCTGTGAACCTATTATAAATTGCCTGTATGTTTCTTATTCTGCTGCACTCGGACTATCTGTACGACTCTGTGGCTTAGACCTCTTACCGCCTATTTGGATCATGGCCTTGTAAGGCGTGGCTTACGCTCGTGCAGCATCACACCCAGATAAGTTAGATCATCCTCTCGGGAGCGCTGGCGCGGTGATTTGTGCCCAGCCAGGACAGTCGATTTCCTGCGGGAGATCGGAGCGTGACAATTGGGACTGCAACCCTTAAACCAAACAAGGACCGAGGTTATAGTCCTTCACCCGAGCAGAGCTTTGTAATCTAACCACGTGTTGAGAGAAATAAAACTAGAAGAGCGAGCTATAATGAAAGTAACATCATTCATTGCACGAGAAAATAGCTATACGACTTGCTACGATTAACAAGCTAGGGTTGCTACATGCCTTAATTATTAAATACATTTTTTAAGAATATTGCTACCATCGGCACTGTAGTCAACCCAGATGGCCAAAGGTACGCTTGTTAGGTACTTAAAAGCACATTCAACACCACTGCAACATAACTTGTTACTTTATCATAAACAGAAATTTGAACTTGTAAGCATAAACTTAACTTATAAACATATATTTGTCTTGTAATATAAACTTGTATATAAACTTGTCCTGTAAGTGCCGCAGCACGTATAAACTTGGTCAGTCAGGGAGCGCTTGCCTAGCAGGGCTGGTCCATACTGCATGGGACTCTTAGAGATTGGGTAGCCGATAGCGCAATATTCTTCGCTCCAATGATCTAGGTAAATATTATTTTATTTAATTATTACTAAATTATTTTAAGTTCTCGAGTCGTAGACACTTGAGAACTTCCTAGAATGACGAGTCACAAGTACGATCTTTTTACGAGTTATCGTATTCGTGACACGCGATACATTAGGCAATATTCACACTCGATTGCTCGACGCCAAAAGCAATGGATTTTCATACACAAATATTTCCACGATGTCATGAGGATTGTGAACTCGTACATAAACTTATCTCGTGAACTACATGCAAAACTTGTCTAGTAATATAAACTTGTATCGTCATAAGAAAGAACACACTAATTATCACTAAAATGAGTTATAAAATGGACATATTCAAAAGGAACACAAAATAAAAACAAAAATTCTTGGCCGCATGCGCCTACTGGCCGCATGGACTGACTGGCCGCATGGACTCAAGTGCTGAGTGATGGTCAAAAATGAAGTGTCAGTGAAGTGACATAAAGTGATAGAAGTGACAGGCCATAAAGTGTGTCAGGTAGAAAGAGACAAAACCATAGAAATATGTGCTAAGGTTCCAGAGTCATGCGTCCAAAGAAAGGTGGCTGCATATTCTGTTTGCCGCATAAGTCATTCGGCCGCATATTGCTCTTTGGAATTAGCAAATTTCTTACTTGTCCAGCGAACAAAACACAAGGAGTTACGCCACTTATCTCCAGAATACTTTGTGTAATGGTCGGTCATGCATCCAACAAGATGGACGCATACTGGTTGGTTATACGGCGAAGAGTCCAAGCCGCATAAGGATCATGTCGCATGGATGTCTCGGCCGCATAAGGTGTTGGCCGCATAAGAACTTCGTCTTCTCGTGACAGCAAGTTTAACCATGGCAAAAAAGTTCTAAAAACCAAAAAATTGTTTTCTTCATAAAAACTTTATTCTAAATCCAAATCCAGCAAACCAAAGTTCAAAATCGCATGAAAATAAATGCTCTATCAGATGAAACTACCGATTTTCAAAAATAACAAGTTTTAATAGATCAATACCAAGAAAAACTTATGAAACCTACAGGAAACCCTAACTTGAAACTCAGATATAGTAAAATATGTCAATCAAAACCAAAAATACCAAGAATTAAAAATGATGAGGAACACATGGGAAATTTTTTTCCATCAAACACATTTTTAAAATAATACATATATGACAAATCAAAAAATTAAGGTTTTATCATGGAGCAAGATGTACTTGCCTAAGAGTCCAACGACCTCTTCCTAGCTAGGTCCAGTGCTAAGGTTCGGCTAGGGGAGGTGTACGGGGGTGAGGGAGAAGAGAGCAAGGAAGGAGAAGGAAAAGGAAAAAGTAAAAATGAAGAAGAAGAAGAAGAAGAAGAAGAAGAAGAAGAAGAAGAAGAAGAAGAAGAAAGAGAGAAGAGGAAGAAAAGCTCATATATATATATACTAAGAGGAGAAGAAAATGGTTTAGTCATGGGCTCAATCAAACGAACCGAACCAAGTATCCATTCTATATGCGGGTCCTAAATCGGGTCTATAGTAATGCCAATGGGTATTCTACTGGTCTTGGGTAATCTCTCTCAACAACAACAAAAATAATAATAAATAAAATGACAGGAACTAACATGAGAAATACAGCAGGAATGCATTATCGGGAAAAAATTAAATTCTAGAAATTTAAGAAATACCAAATTTGGAATCGGGTGTGACAAGTTTTCTATGGAAGATTATGACATCATCCTAGGAATGGATTAGTTGAGTGCCCGATACGTGACGATAGATTGCCATGCTCGCAAGGTTAACTTTCTTATCCCTGGTAAGAAGGAATTTACATTTTCTAAAGGCGAGACGGAGTCTTCAACAACGATCATGAGAATGGCAGTGACAGAGAAAGTATAATTCCCAAGAGTTGTTAATAAAATCTCAGATGTATTCCTATAAGAACTTTCAGGCATGCCACTAGAAAGAGAGATCGAGTTTACCATTTATCTACTTCCAGGAACAACACCAGTATCAGAGAGAGTCTACAGGATGGCGCCTTCAGAGTTAGAAATCTTGCACCAGATGATAGAAGAATTGAGAACCAATGGATTCATTCGTGCATATGGATCACCTTGGGGAGCCCCAATGTTTCTAGTGAATAAGAAGGATGGAACATCCCGATTATGTGTGGATTATTGTACCCTCAACGTAGTAACCATCAAGAACAAGTATCCCTTGCTAAGGATCGATGACTTGTTCGATCAGCTTAGTGGAGCAGTAGTATTTTCCAAGATTGATTTGTGGTCAGGATGTCATCAGATCATAGTCAGAGAGCAAGATATATCCAAGACGACATTCAAATCAAGATATGGACATTTAGAGTTTCTAGTAATGCACTTTGGAGCAACCAATGCGTCAGCAGTGTTTATGGATCTCATGAATCGTATTTTTATGACATACTTGGACAAGTTCGTGATAGTGTTCATTGATGACATCTTGGTGTACAGTCAAAGTGAAGTAGAGCACGAGCAGCATCTTCGCACAGTTCTTCAAATCCTTAGGAAAAATAAGTTATATGCCAAGTACAGCAAGTGCGAGTTCTGGCTTGATCGTATTTCATACTTGTGACATATTATTGCAAAAGGTGGAGTTGAAGTGGATCTCCAGAAGACAGAAGCCGTTGAGACATTGCCAGTACCTAGAACGGTTGTAAAATTTATAGTTTCCTGGGACTAGTAGGATATTATCGAAGATTTGTGTCAGACTTTGCTAGAATTTTTGCGTCGTTGACACAATTGACTCGTAAGATTGTGCGCTTTGATTGGATAAATGAATGTCAAGCCTCTTTCGAGAAGGTCAAGCAGAAGTTGATTTCAGCAATAATTTTGACGCTTCCATATGGGATAAGTGGTTTCACGGTATATTAAAATGCATCAGAAAAAGGATTAGGGCGTATTCTTATGCAGCATGGTAAGGTTATATCTTATGTGTCTCGGCAGCTTTAAGACCATGAGAAGAATTATCTAACACACGACTTGGAGTTAGCAGCAGTTATCTTTATACTCAAACTTTGGAGACACTACCTATATAGAGATCGAGTATAGATTTATACTGATCATAAGAGTTTGAAGTACGTCTTTACTCAGAAAGATCTTAATATGAGACAAAAAGGATGGCTAGAGTTGATGACAAACTTTGATATTGACCTTCATTATATTCCAGGGAAGTCTAAAGTCGTGGCAGATGCTTTGAGCCGGAGAGCAGGAGCTTATTTTCTTACAGCGCAACGAGAGATTTTAGAAGATCTTCAGGATATAGACAAAGAAATAGTGTTGCCTGGCAACACTGTATTGATGGCTTGCTTACAAGTTCAATCCAGTATAGTAGAAAGGATCATAGCAGCGCAACCAACGGATGTCAACCTTCAGCAACTTAGAGCAGAATGCGAGGCAGGGCGTAGAACATAACTAAGCATTCAAAGTGACGAAATACTCTATTTTGGGAATCGTCTTTATGTACCTAATGGAGGCCTTCGTCAAGAGATCATGTCAGAAGCCCACACTTCTCAGTATTTCGTTCATCCAGGAGGAACGAAGATGTATAGAGACATTCGTCACCATTTCTGGTGTAATGGAATAAAAAGGGAGATAGCTCGGTTTGTCTCTCGATGTTTGGTCTGTCAACAAGTTAAAGCTGAACATCAGAGGCCCGCAGGACTTCTTCAATTTTTACCAATTTTGGAATGGAAGTGGAAGCATATCACCATAGATTTTGTCTCAGGTCTTTCTAGATCCCCAGCTAATAGAGATGCAATTTGGATAATAGTGGATCGACTCACAAAGGTTGCTCACATTCTTTCCTTCAAAGTGGGATAGTCTACAGAGCAGTTGGCTCGGATGTACATGAATCAGATTGTTAGACTTCATAAAGTTCCAGTAAGCATCATATCAGATTGGGATTCCAGATTCACATCTCACTTTTGGCAGAGTCTACAATAGAGACTGGGTACCCGTCTAAAATTTAGTACAGCTTATCATACCCAAACAGATGGTCAGTCAGAATGTACCATCCAGACTCTAAAAGATATGCTTCGTTCATGTACCCATTACTTTGGTGGTTCGTGGGAGGAATTTGTACTTGATCGAGTTCTTCTACAACAATAGTTTCGAAGAAAGTATCCAGATGGCACCCTTCGAGGCACTGTATGGAAGGAAGTGCAGATCCTCTGTAGCTTGGAATGATATGGCGAGAGATAATTGTTTGGTCCCGAGATGATAGCCCAGATAGTTAAGGTAGTCAAACAATTCTGAAAGCATCTTAAGGTGGCCAAGATCGTCAGCGTCATTGGGTCGATTTACATCGACGACCTCTTGAGTTTTTATCAACGACCATGTATTCCTTCGGATTTTGCCTACCCGAGGATTCATCAGATTCAGTGTGCGGGAAAAGCTTAGTCCTCAGTACATAGGTCCGTTCGGTATTCTCGAGCGAGTAGGAGATGTTTCCTATCGTCTTGCTCTTCCACCGTCGCTTAGTGATATATATAATATTTTCCATGTATCCCAGTTATGACGGTATATATCGGATATGAGTCATGTCATGGATCATTCAGAATTTGTTGTTGGTACCGACCTTTCGTATGAGAAAAGAAATGTATCCATTTTGGACCGGAGAGAAAGATTCTCAAGAACCGGACTGTTCGGTTAGTCCGAGTTGCTTGGGACATCACTCACCGGACGAGTCAACTTGGGAGCGAGAGGATGATATCCGTGCTCGATACCCGTTTTTGTTTGACTTGTGAGGTATACTTGTTCGTATATCTCATACCATGATCTTGTCTTGTGCATGCTTGTCATGTTCTAGGATTGTGCTTGATTCTCGTATGTCCTTGTTTACCTTGATGACATGTCCCTAAAGTTTTTTGCTAGATTCCGTGCCTTATTAAAATTTCAAGTACGAAATTTTTTAAGGAGGGGAGAGTTGTGAGACTCATCTCACTGTTCAAGTATTTGTATCCAGTATACGCGTATTATACATATATAGCATGTTTATTGATTAATTGCTTGCACATTGCTTTATTTCATGCATGCATTGTTTAGGTTATTTTTGTAAGTTTTCCTTAGTTGCATGCTTTGGACCGTTGGTCTCTTGGTTTTCTTGGTGGGTGGCTGTGATGAACCCGGATGAGAGACATGGATTATGATCCAATGGCCTACAATCAATCCCTTGGCTATATAAGCAATCATATTCTCTTTCCTTCATTTTTCTTTTCATTTCCTTTCTCTTTCCTTCTTCATTTTTCCCCAGCAAAGAGTAGCAGCTAATCTTGGCCTTGGTCGTGGGTGACCTTGGTAGTGTTGGTACTAGGCTAAAACTTGTCCGTAGGCAAGTACATCTTGCCAACCGAAGGAACAACCTTGGATCTTTCTTTGATTCTTAGTATAACTTATTTTTATCATTTGATAGGTTTTATTTTTGGGTAACACTTAGAACTTGCCTCGTTGATGATTTTGTTTTTATTGCATTGGATTGCTCTTGGAGCCCGAGAACCAGCAAATCGGAGAATGCAAGTTGGCCTGAGAATGCATGCAAAAAGTACGCAGGGAACCTTTGTCATATAAGTGAAGTTCCAGTGAGCGCACTTGTGTATGTTTCACAATTTTTTAGAAAATACACCAAGATATGTTAAGTACTCTGGGCGCACACTTCTCTATTCCTACGTGCGTTTTGTACTAAGGAAATTCTTTCAAAAGTATGTTAATCCTACTTGGCGCACTTTTGAATGGGTATGCAAGTCATCAAGAATGTATGTCACTGCTTAAAAGCCAAGTTGGCACACTTTGGTGAACTTTTCTTACCGACGTACTTTGTTGCTTCTGGAAAATGACGACTTTGCAGTGGGGCGCACTATGTGACATTCTCCAGAGAAGGCGCACTTTGTAGCCTTTCTTATTACTTAATGACTAAGCAAAGACTTTTAACCATTCTCGAGAATTGTGTCCTCGACTGAAGAGTCATCTCGACTATTGTGCCATATCTTGGAACTTGTGTTTGTCTTTTAGTAGACATTTATCCGCTTGTTTGTGCGCCCAACCTCACTTCTGGCATACTTGATGAAAGTGCACCAAATTCGTAGCTTGGATACTTTTATTTGTGCGCCAATGATAGATTTATGCCCCAAGCTTCTGGATCGCGCACTTCTATCATTGTGCACCAAGATCCTAGAAGTGCCCTTTAGTATGATTGTGCGCCATCTTGTTCGAAGCAATTTTGTATCAAAGTGCGTCAGAACTGCCTGAATTAGTAATTTGTGCGCCAAAACTATTTTTGACCATTTGTACGCCAATATCCGTTTTGGCCATTTGTGCGCCAATAATGGTTTTTGACCCATTGTGCGCGGATGTTATTTTTTTGCCTGATTTTATGCGCCAATCCTGAATTGTTAATTTATGCACATGTATGTCAGTATTCTCTTTAACATGCTTAACTCTTGATGATTCTCTAGCTCTCTTTTATCCCGTCATTTTAGTTAATTCTGGTTATTCTTGAGCATAACATTCTTGATATTGATCTTGATTTTTTGACATGATCTAATGATTGTACATTATAAATGATAATCATGATCTTATAACGATACTCTTGATCCTGATAAATCATGATAGTGGCTCAGCGTAGCGTACTCCTGAGTTGAGAATTTCTATAACTGTCCTGATCAAGGCTATTAGTAGCACATGTACTGCATGACATGTATCCTCGTGGTTGATTTTGATTGTACTCGTCAAGTTACTGTCATGTCATGCATCATGTCTAAGGCAGATTCCTGAGCACCACGGTCGGAAATCCTTGATAATTATCCAGGTTAATAACTAGAATAATAATCTAGAAATCATCTAGAGAGATTTTCTGGCTACATGCAATCCCGATATCCCAGCGATACATGATGGATTTGGAGCACTCCGTCGTGAGGGACACACTTTCAGCACACCGTCGAGTGTTACATTACCAAAAAAGATAAGAAATAATTATACCTGATAAATCTATATATGTACTTGTTCGTCTAGATAATCTGGATAGTTTGTAAGACATGTGGTTGTAAAAAATCTCAAACTGCATGTGTTAGTAACTATGACTGTGATAACCCTAGTTAGCTAATGATAGCAAGCCGTTTGACATGATTTGTCTTGATCGTTTGATTTCTACTCTAGTCTAGTCATGTCCTGATTTCGTTAACTGTTGATCCAAAAATGATAACCGGAGTACTGATTCCAGATGTCCTTGTTTAATTACTCCTGAACTGCTTAACTGTTATCTTATCCGTTATACTGTTTAACTATTACCTTACCTGTTATTTCTTATTGATTTTTCTGCATACTGATTTTAGTTCATAAGTTTGGCTCATTTGTGGTACTTGTTGTTTTGGGGTCTGACCTCACTAGTTTTGTATGGCCAGATTTAGGAGCAGGATCGTAGGATCTATCATTTTTTCTGCCTCAAGATGGTGAATACCAGGAGCACCCGAGGACATGAGTGGGTTTCCTCTTCATCACCTACTTGATCTTGTACTTATACTTTTGAGGCATTTAGCCACCGAGCACGTGTTTAGCTCATTTTTTGGAACTTGACATTCTAGCTTGCGGGCCTACATGTAAAGCATATTCTAGACTATAGCTAGAGCTGATCTTGTAATATTGTACTCTTGCTAGTTCTTCATTTTGTAACTAGTTTCATGATCATTTGTGTATGTATAGTTTAGGACGCCTTACAATTATATGTTTAGTGATCATACATCTTGTAACTTATTGCTTGTTTGAGATTGAGACACCTATGACTCTTTACCCAGAAATAATTGTTGGATTGTAGAGTAAAACACTCACATGTCTAGACAGTCGTTACCGTATCTCATGGCATTGAGTACTCTGGTGTACGTAGCTGGCTTTGTCCGCCTCCGCTCTCCAGTATTCTGGTTCTGAGACGTGACAAAATCTGATTGGGTCGAGACAGCCTCCTCTTAAAATAACAATATGAAGTAGTAATTAACTATTTATTCACCACAAAATGTCAAGATTAACTTATTTGTCAATGTACCGAACTCGAGTGGCTCTTGTGGTTACCGAGGAGAGGTATAGATCTCGGTTGGGTGGCAGAAGATCAGTAGATCGAGCCACGGGGACGTATTATTCTTTCCATTTATAAATGGCGAAAGTTGGAAGCAATGTGCCCAAAATGCATATAATGGAGTGTGCTCAAAAGTCCTGAGCGTTACGCTAGGTCTCGTGCGTTATGTCGGGATAAAAAAAAAACAAACAAACAAACTTATTTGTCAATGCGGAAAGAAAAAAACAAAAAAAAAAAAACAAGTGGGCATTTGCAAAAGGCGAAAGCAGACAAGGAATAATAATTCCGAACGACTACGACCCGCTTCAGAAGAAGGAATCGGACGGTGGAGAGTTGCTCAGGGGGACCAGCTGCGGAAAACCGGAGCCTCCCCACCCCAAACCCTTGGAGCTCCCCCCACTCACCGGTAATCTCACCTCCCACTAACCTCACCTCCCTTTCGGTAACCTCACCACCACTCACCCCTCGCCCCCCACACTCCTTATAACTACCCCCTCTCTCGCTCTCGCTCTTCCTCCATTAAAATCTCCGCTTCTTTCTTTCTTTCTTTCCGACCAGACCAAGAAGGAAGGAAAGAATTAATTAAATAAATAAATAAATTTTTGAGTAGGAAATAGAATTGAGAGCATCGAGGGAGTATCGAGAATAGTGAGGAGGTGAAGATGAGCTGCAACGGGTGCCGAGTCCTCCGGAAGGGCTGCAGCGAGGGCTGCGTCCTCCGCCCCTGCCTCGAGTGGATCGACGGAGCGGACGCCCAGGGCCACGCCACCGTCTTCGTCGCCAAGTTCTTCGGCCGCGCCGGACTCATGTCCTTCATCTCCGCCGTCCCCGAATCCCGACGTCCCGGTAACTAACTAATTAATTAATTGCATCAGAATATAATTAATTAGTTGTAGTTCTAATGCTTTTATTTTATACTTGGATCTCAAATAAGTTATAAAATTTACATTTCGTTTTTCATGAGTATTTGGATCTTAGATCAACGGTACACTATATTAACTAACTGACTGGACTATGTTGGTGTAAAAATTCATATATTTTTTACACCTGCTATAATTTTATTTCTTTTATGTACTGGCTAGAGTTCCTCTTTTGCAAAGACGAAATCAAAAAATTTAGCTCGAGTCTTTCATCGTGTTCAAGGACGGAATCAGAAACTCGAACTGAAGGACCGGATTAGGTTAGACTGGACTAGTTATAAACTGACACACATAAAAAAAACCTATATATATATATATATATATATATATATATATATATATATATATGAAAAAAGATCAAAAAAATTGGGGTGTGCTGAAACCTACTTATTTAGGTCCGTCCTTGATTATGTGATTAGGTGGATGTGAAAACAAATCAATCGTTGGTCCAAAATTCAAATACTAATTAGAATAATTATAAAGACTGGGATGTAAATTCTACAACTTTTTTGAGACCAAATTCTAAACGCCGCACATGTAAAATAGATATTTTTCGATCGTCTAACCATTGATGACGATGATATGATGCAGCTCTATTTCGGTCGCTGCTGTTCGAGGCATGCGGACGGACGATCAACCCGGTGAACGGGGCGGTGGGTCTGCTGTGGAGCGGGAACTGGGAGCTGTGCCAAGCTGCGGTGGAGACCGTGCTGAGAGGGGGAGGGGGGGCGCTGCGGCCGGTGCTGAAGGACCTCGTCGACGTCGAGCTCGGTGGTGGAGATTTTCCGAGAAATAACAAGAGGAAGAAGAAATTAGAAGAGCTAGAAGAGTGTGATGATCTCGACCTGTGCTTGACGCCGAGAGCCACGGAGGAGGGGAGGAAGAGGCGCCCGACGACGCCGTCGACGACGATGAACTCAGAGGGGTCGGTGACGATGACGAGCGGCGGGTCCGACAGTGGGGTCCACGTCGCGGGGCCCAGACTGTTCAATCTGTTCCTTTAGACTCCAAGGTCTTGATTTTGTTGGAAGGGTTTTTTGTTGTTGGTGGTGGTGATTTTCGACATGGGATTCCTGGTGTCTATCTATAATCTGAGGAAGATGATAGTGTCGGTTATTACTGTACTATGGCCAACTGTATTTATTATCTATTTGGAGTTAGTAAATAAAAGAAAAACTTTTTTTAATGATCTTCTAATGACAAGATTTTTTCACACCAGATTTTTTTTTATTTAGGAAATGATAATTGGACCGCAGTCTTGACTTGCAGACCACGTAGTCGAATTCCATTGTCCCCTCCCCCCCTCTAATTTGTTTTGGTCTGCCACCGATTGACCTGCCAATGAGACAGTGATACGTGGTCTGCAGACCAAGACCACGGTCCCTGAGTACCGTCCTTTCTTTTTAGTTTTTTTTTTTTTAACGCAAGAACACAATCAATAATACTTGGTAATAAAATTACCGAGTGATTTTTCGAATAAATTTGTGGGAGTACCCCTCATTTCTCTCTCCTTTCTATGGTAATTTGTCTTCTTCTTTTTTTTCCTTAGCTAATTTGTAACTAAATACCTTCTACTTATTCTATGTTGGCAGCAGCGACGGCAACGACAACGACAACGACAACGGCAACGGCAATGGCAATGGCAGTGGTGCTAAACTGGAACCTCTAAACTTCTTCCTTGTCTTGTATATGAATTTTTTGACCTAATTTTTACTTTAATACCTTTGTCATATATGTCAACATAAAACTGTAATTTATATGCCTCATCTTCCTCTGATAATGACGAGAAAACCAACCGCCACAGCCATTATTTAGCAGGAGAAAAAGAGGAGAGTTTGTAGCGAGATGTGGTGATAGACCAAGCTGGATCAACATCTCATGTTACTGCTGTTGTTTTTTCTTCAAATTCTACCTCTTAATGATGATTTAATCTCAGCACTGTGTTGTTTAGGCTGGTGAGTAACCCTAACCCTAATTCTCCATTGGCTAGTTCGTAGTTCACTCTAAAAAAAAAACTTAAAATAAAAACAAAGTGGGACAATCATGTATTTTACACGAGAGGGGGATATAATGGGCCTAAAGTGACAAAATGTGTCAAATTGACGGTCAAGTATGTTTGATTGTGTTCTTGCCACTGAAAAAGAGACGAAGCTTAAAAAAAAGTGGGGGGTGGTGTTGTGCGTGAACCTCTGGCTCTTGTCATTCGGAAGGGGCAAAAGGCTAAATAACCCTAAAAAAGTCCTTTAAAATCTTATTCTAAAGTTAAACCTTCATAAGTTAGTCTTGTTCCAAGTTTGTAAATAGGAACTTGTTTTTTTTTTTTTTTTAACTTAATATCTACATACAATCACCAAGTTTACAGTAGTCAATTATGAATCATCTCAATTAATTTTGACAACGTGAATGAAGGCAATGTTGGAGTACAAAGGAAAAGAATATTGTAGGGTGGAACTGCAAGCTAGGAGAGGACGATTCCACAAAGAAAATGTCCTTAGGATGGTAGAAGCTTTTCGGATTTAGAGTTCTCTAACTCATCATACAATGACCCTTAAATTCAATGGTAAACGATCTTGATTTTTTTTTTTTTTTTTTTTTAAGAATATTATAGGGATAATTTTAATTTTTTGACCATATAAATCTTAACATTTTAGATCAATTTCAACAACTGAGATTAATGATTTCTCTCCTCTAGCGGAGATGGTCGAAATTCGGTTGAAACTGTTGGATGATTGAGGATCGAATTGAGCTGGGTGATGAACAATAAAGGCTACAAAGAACTTAGAGAAGACAAAGAATCCAAAAAAAACTATGCAATAGGGTTCTCCCTTGACTTTATTATATCTGGTTGGGTGACTCGTCCTATACAGGACCTTGAGTAAACTTAGGAACTTAAAGTTTATCCGGTGCATAAGGACCAGGGTCAGAGCCGGTCCAAGAGGTTGAGTTATCCTAGTCGGAAATTAATTTGGTTGTTCTTTATCTTCGATTCCAAAAGAATGTAGCGCTTGACTCCAAAAGAAGATATCAAAAAAATTGATGGCGAGTGGGATTGGCGGTGACATCGAAGTCTCCGGTTCTGACGGCGTTGTGGAGCTCGGATTCCAAATTCCTCTCCTTGAGCTACTCGAGGCATTCCCAGTATGAACTCAAAATATGGATCTGGTGAATTGCTAGTTCATCAGACAGATAGGAGTTGGGGTGGATCGCGGATGCTATATTGCCGGAGAGGTAAGGACTTACGGGTCGGGAGGAGGGGGGAGGGTGTCACGTCCCAATCTCCCGCAAGTTCGATCATTCCCGTTGGACGTGAAATTATCACTCCAACGCTCCCGCAGAACAATCGTTCTCATAGGGACGTGATGTCGTACGAGCCTAGAGTTGCACTCGGACAAGGAGATGACGTCAAACGTCATGGTTATCATCGAAACGACCTAGTTGCAGTGAAAGCCAAGTATTATTACAACCAGCACAGATCAGAGTATACGCAACGAAGCTCTCAAAGGGTCCAAATGAAGATGCCACAAAAGAGAATGCCACAATGACTTACAACACTCTTGCTCTTACTTGCCCACAAAAGTACTTATCGTTCCACACGTCATGTCTCGTATATCCAAGCTGAGCCACTACATCTGCGTACCTGAAAGATATATCCACAAATGTGGGTCAGTACACAGTTGTACTGGTGAGCGGGATAACCCACTCGTCTAAACCGACACTAAGTAGATAGTGAATGCAAGAAATTAGATGGTGATCTTTCTATATGAACCTAGATTCATTTCATGGTAGTGACATAACATGTTAAGAAAATCTGCAAAGCAATTTAAGCATACAAGCATTGAACTCAAGTTAACACACCAGCAGTTTCATCAATCTTAAAGGAAATAAACATGCAAATATGTTTTACTCAAATCTCGTAAGTTAAGCGTGAATCTATCGCACCACATCACTCTCCAAGTCTCAAATCCAATCTCGATATGCACACTCTTGCCCGAGGCAATGTGGCCGTCCGCCGCACACTAATGCACTACAATAAAACCAACTCTTATCTATATGAAGGTCATTGGCCAAGCCAAAATAGACTATCCAAAGCAATTCGACCCGATCCAGCGCTGAGTAGCTAACCCGCCTGGTGGTCTTGAACTTCAAGTAATCATGCTCAAAGCACGTTACCAATTATTTCCTCCATGGCCAAACGGTCCCGGTGTCCCGGAGCCTATCACGTTCGAGGAAACCAAATTCTGCACGCAATAGGTTGTCCGTGACCATGCAACAATGAAATATAGGTACGACGATGAATCGAGCCTTCTCGCCCCACCAAACGATACTCGTCATGTTCCATCTGATTCACCATATCCGTTCTCAAATATTAGCCCAAGGCACCATGCCCAACGATAAGTTCCAGGTCTCGTGTTCCAAGCTCTACATATCTCTATCGATAGTTGTCCGGTTTTGAACCACAACTGCACGCTCCACTTGACGAAGCGTTCCAACTTGATACTCGTGCACAACATACGCTCTCTCGATGAAGTGTTCCCGTGTTCAAACCAAACAGTTCAACTCAAAGCCAAAACTCATATGTATCCAAACAGCACACACTCTATGGACGCCACAATACGATATTTTTTATGTTCCGGTCCAAGTGTCCAAGACTTTACGTGTGTTCCAATTGTTAGGCATGAAGGAGTAGAGGAGAAGGGACAGAGCCCACTCACCAAGTCTGAATCTGCTAAGAATTGTGCCTTGTCGATACGGCCGATTCCTTGAATCTGTGGTCCGATACGAAGCACGATACACTCAATTGGTATGACCGGATGAGCAGGTCGTGCTCTCCATATCATCCGACCCGATCAGACTAAGGAAGACGGCATTATCGCTCCAATCTGCTATCTCTGTACCTGCTCCGAACGAACACACTGATTCCATCGAACTCCGCACGCGATATGCACATAAAACCAACTCAAATCAATACTTGCTCCCAAATCCAACTTATTCAAATGCAACCAAACCTTTGTATTATTTCAATCTGATTCAGCGTAAAGTGTCGTGCGGTTGCGGGATATTACATAATATACCACTTAGAATAAGGTTCGACCTCGAACCAAAGTCCATTCATAATTCTCCACGTGCTCCTCTGACCAACACACAAATCTTCTCCACGCAACTTATATTTCACTAATCCAAACCCATCATCTTCGCTTTGCGCTAAACACTCGCACACCAATTCCATATTCCCACATTCTCCTTGCAGCTCAATTCGAATTCAGTATATCGCTTAGTTTAGATCATACACATATTTAAGGAGTCCCCAAAATACATGTATTTTAGCCAAGCTTAGTAATAGTGAATTTGGACAAGTTACAAGGGTAAAATCATGTCCGAGACATTTCTCACTCCACTCTCGACTGAACCGATCCTAACGTTCATCCCACAACTCATTCGCACGCGCTATTCCCAAAAATGATGATTTTCTACTGAAGATCTCTTCACCTGACCCAATTTAATTTGTGTTCTAACTCAATCCATTCTCTAGCGATAGCCCAAACTACGCACGCTCCAAGTCCTTGTCCGTCCAAGAGCAATGAGTATTCTGCAAGGCCCTATCATCCAACTATTTCTGAATTCATACTTGCATCGTCCAAGCTCAAGCAACCAAACTCTAACTTGACTTCAATCGTACCATGTTCCGCACACACTATCTCAAAATATCATCTTCATTCTCTGAACGATCATCACATCTGATGCTACCACAGCTAGACAATTTACCCAAACATCGTACTATGCTCTTAGATCAGCTTGCCCCAACACCTCTGCCTCAATCTCAATACCTCTCTGGGTGAACACATATTTGGGCTGCCACGTCATAGCGATAGTGTCGCCACGATCTCAATGCGGACACAATCGCCACAATTCCTAGGTCGCGCATGAAATAGTTCTTCGTGTTGCTTCCACTGCCTCGAAGCACCTGGATATCACATTCGCCCTCTGCATAAGCACGTACCGCAAACCAAGTCCGATTGTATCTTGTAGATCTGAGGCACATCTGTCCCATCCAGTAGTGCAAGGATCTGATCTGAACGAGCCGCAACTTTAACTTCTTGAATCTAGATATACAGTTGTCAATTCATATGAATGTTATTCCCTTTTAGGGCACGACGAGTCAGAGGCGATGCCATCTTCAAAAAATCTACGTTGACTTAGGCCATTTTCACTTGACTTAGGCCATTTTCACAACGACTCTGAATCTTATCAGTTGACTAAGGCCTTTTTCATCATCGCTTCGATCTTCTGGCTGCATCTTCATCTGAATGTTATCCCAATAAACTCCCAAATCCAACACTCAGTCACCTAGACCTATCTCCAACATACACCACTCAATTTCCACCCTCGACTCATTTCCAAATGCGATGATGTCACTACCACATTCCGAAAACAGGAGTATTTTTGACTTTTTATAATATTTAATATTATAGTAGTTACAATTAAGTAATTGCATGATAAGTATATTTAATTTAAATAATTATGTGATGTGTAATTAAATATAGTATTATATGCAGTGTTCATTTATTTTGAGCTAGCAGACTTGACCTAGAAGCCCAATAGATGAACACCTGTCCACATTATGGAATTATGTATTTAATTGTTTTATCTAGAATTTATTTATTGGAGATTGTAATTAATTACCGTATTTTAATTAATTATTGCGCATTGTCTTTGCTTCGATATTTGGAGCGCTACCCTGACTTCTGCCTTCCAACAAATTTCACAATCTTGCCCTAGACATGCCCGCCTTCCATTCTGCTATTTTTGTAACTCATAATTATGCTCTTTGTACATTATTTCTAGCCGCACAAAAATTGTCGCGGACGTTATTTAATAAATTCCTATTTTGTATCGTTGTGCGTTCCAATCGAAATTGGAGGCAATCTTGACCTATTTTTCGTGCGACCCAAATTAGGGTAATATCCTGTTCTGAGTCTACTTCATTATTGGTATTGATGACCTGACCTGATTTTGGCCCCTTGTACTCCTAATTAATTTTAGAACACAACTTGCATTTATTTTTAATTAAATTGAGGATACTATTTTAACCGATTCTGAAAATCCCAATTTAATTCCAGTGCCCTGCTATTTGAGCCCATACCAAACTTACAGCGCCCCCTAACCCTATAAAACATCGGACACCGAATCGCCCGCCAAATTTTCGTCATTTCATGCGTCTGTGCAAATACCCAAATTTAAGGGGGCTAATTTACAAATTTGCATTTTGTGTCATCACCTCAATTGTTTAAAACAATGAGGGAGCCTAATAATTATTTAACTAGCCTCTCACCCTCACCCCCACATGAAATTCTCCATGACCAATCTGGACCACACATTTAATGGGCCAATCCTAACCCTTGATTCCATACACCCTCTCTCCCTAAATAATGTCATGTCACATCAACCCTAATCCCCAAAAACCTAGGTTTCCCCACCTCCTCACAAGCCCCCATCTCCCTCAACCCAACCGTAGTCCCCTCCATTTTTATATTTTTCCTTTCTTCTTCTTCTCTTCTTCTTCTCTTCTTCTCTTCTTCTCTTCTTCCTCTTTTTGAATTTAATTGAAAAGAGGGGGGAAACCATCACCACACCCATCTCCTGTTCCCGGCCGACCTCCGGCCCTCTTCTCAGTCCGACCCGCCGGAGGAACTGTCCTCCACCTCTCCCTCGCGTCAGCCCGACCCCGAGCATCCTCCCCTCGCACCACCAACCGGCCAGGCCCCGACCCGCTGCGACTACAGCCGACTGTCCCCGACCTTCCCTGCCACTCCGGCACCGCCCCACTCTTCTTCCCCTCCTCCTCGTAGCAACCTACTCCGGCCAACTTCTCACCACCACCACCATCAACTTATCACCACCACCAGTGCAGTCGACATCCCCTCCTCCATCTCCCCTGAAGCGGCCCCGACTACAGCCGACTGCTGCTCCGGTCAGCCAGGCCCTGATTTCGACCCCGACGGCAACCGAGCATCACCACAGCCTGTCCCCGGCCCCGCACCCGCGCGGCTCCAGCCCTGCGACTCCTCCCTCCTGCCGTACTCCGGCCGGCAAGCCAGCCCTCCCCGGCTGTGAGTTTCCTTCTCCCCCTCTCTCATTCTTTATATATATATATATCTATATATATATATATATACACATATATATATGTAGCTAATGTAATGTATATGTACATATATGCCTAATGTATATGTATTTGTATGTATATAATTAATGTGTAGACATATACGTATATACGTATGAGTATATATTAATATATATATATGTATAACATTTATTTAATTAATGTTAATACGCATATATGTATAGTATATAAATACATTGGTAATGTATGTATTTAAAATATGAATATGTATATTATTTATTTTTATTTGATTGTATGAGTATAGTATGTATTTAAATTAATTATATAAGTATGTATTTAATTAATGCATATGTATATGTATGTATATTGGGTATTTTTTATATGGTATAAATTTAATTTGGTGAATTAATATTAGTATGTTTAAGAATGATGTTGACAATATATATGTATATTCTAAAAATGTACTTTTGCACATATATGATATATACGTATTTTGGTATATAAAATGTAATAGTATACGTATTATTTTGGTATAAATATATATATATATATATATATATATATATATATATATATATATATATATATATATATATATATATATATATATATCTTTATTGTTCAATTGGTATAGTATAATATGTATATATGTATCCCTACTAGATGACCCTAGTTGACTAGTGCCCTGCCGGGCATGGCCCTGAGGCCAGTGTTTTTTGACTGTGTGTTAGGGTAGCACCTGATACAAGTGATATTGTGATATGTTTTTAGGACTGTTGCTTCACCCAGGGGATACTCTGGAACATGACATCAATAATTACCAGCTAAGGACCCAAGGCAAGTACATTCTCTGATAATTTCCAATTGTTGATAATTTCTATAATTTCAATAATCTAGAAATGCTACATCTAAATCCTTGACACTGTGCTACACGGACTAGTATAGCTTGGATCTGCAGTCATGAGATGTTACATTGATTATCGTATTGACATTGTACACGACATGTATATTAGACATCGTACATGATAGATTGGACTTGCTCGTGTATCGTGACGTGTCATGGTTGGATCCACAGTACTAGTTGGGGGCGGAGAAGTAGTTAGTAAGAAATGTGATCATAACCTCTTATTGTAGTGTAGAACAATGTAAGTGTTAATCATGCTCTTCACCCATGATTAGCCAGGCCCTATAGCTATCGTACATGTTCCCAAGCCGATCACATTTTGAAACTACTATTTCAAACAGTTAGAATAGTTTACAGTTCCCTATTTTAATTCATATACTACATCACCCGTATATGATACTGCACCTTGTTCCTTTCATTTTCATATATGCGCTGACTATGTCATATTGCCTGTTCCTTTACATTACCTGTCTCTTTATTTTTTTTCTATTACATTTATTCACTGTCTTCTCAGTATCTAGCATCAACTGTTTATTGCTTTATAGTCCTTATCAATTATATGGAACTGTTATTTGAGATTTGTACTTTGCTCCTTCCTGACTGGAAACATTTTTCCAGACTATGCCTTAGAGGACCGCTGTCCGACTCTTTATGGACCATATGGTGAGTAGCTGCGGACTTGGTAGTTTAGTTGTAATTTCGGAAGGTCTAGCCGGAATCACTAATTCTTCTAGTTTTCTGATTAGTTCTTTTAGCAGACTATTTGGTACCGGATTTGTCTCCGACATTTTATTGAGACTTGGATATTTGTTGAGTTAGACTATTACTTTAGACTTGTGTTGTATTTAATTTTTGTTCGATATCTTATCGTGCTGTAATCCTGTGATTGAGTATGTGTTCATTTTATTCGTGTCATCCGTGCCTCCTTATGGAGATTGGATGCTTGTGTGAGATTTGCTAGATAGTATCATGACCTTGACAGCGTTCTACCGCCGATGCTGCGGCGTAGGCTGGACGTACCCACGTACTCGTGCCCCAATTCCGGGTGCGGGTCGTGACAGATGCCGCAAGGGTCATTCTATGTGTCTACAGTATTAACTTTAATTTGGGCGGTCAAGTCACTAGGGTCAGTTGTCCTGAAGCTACGCTCGATACAATTATAAGTCATCATGATGGACAGTTACTACAAACCATGTTATATCTCATCTACAATCTGAACCATAACCCAACGACCAAATTTGAATACACTTCTGAATTCGAGCACTTCATGCACTACCGCTGACGCATCTGCTAACAAATACCGCCTAACCGCCTAGAGTCTCACTATCTATCCAAGCCACAAATCAAGAACTGTGCTAATGGAAACAGTCTTCCAATACTCTACCGTTCTACCCCGAATCCATCAAAATTTTGAATCGCCTTGTTCGACTTCTCGCACTACCACTTGAAACATTTCTGAAACTATACACTTACTATGTTTCTTATCTGTATGTTACGCTTCGGCACGCACGTCCAACTTGCTCAAGCAGCACAGTGATTTTCTTCGACGTCGCCTTCTAGCCCCTTATCTTCAAAGGTCCGTCTACAACGATCCTTGTCCTCGTTCCATTCCTTAGCACCGTCTAAATTTATCCATGTTCCAATACGTCTGTACGATCTCGACGACTTGCGTGCCATTCCCAATATACGTCCACTTCGTTGCACCATTCCACTAAGTCTGTGTTCACTACACTCTGAGTCGAACTCCTTGAGCGCCAACATCCGAATCCATTAAGTTCGTGTGATTCCATCGCATCGTTCCTTCAAAATTGAATGAGTTCCTCTGCTTGACCAATTGCTCATTTGCATTACAAAAAACCATAATTCGTGCTTGCTACTCTTCGACACATCTATCGCTTGCGCATGCGTGCACCAACTGCTTGTCTCTTATGCTCAATTATATGCATCAACGAACGCTCCATCGAACTTCCAAATCACGCGAGACGAATGCTAATATTTGAACTTCCCGTTTGGCCTAGCCGATCCAATCTTCAATATTTGGTCCGTATAACATGTACTGCTTTCCTTCATTTTGCTTTTTGAGCTTAATCTGCATCACTCTTCCAATCTCAAACATTCGCTAAATTGCTTTGGTCATCGCCTCAATACTTTAAATTCTCAACACGTTCAATTACTTGTTCCATTCTCGTCCAACAAAACTTTCACTTATACGAGTTTGTTTCATGATCGCATCGAAGAATCCCCGAGTCAAACTCTATTACAACGACTTTCGACTGAATCTCGATACTATCTCATCTATTGCGAGCAAACTATCGCTCATCTGTTTCCAAACCTTTCAAACCCGTGCCCCATGGCATAGCATATACAACTTGGAAATTGAGTCGCTCCCGCACCATCTCTACTCTGCATCGACCAACATCTACTCCAAACTGACTATTCCTTGGTGATCCTGCCGATCACAACTCAACATTCGTTTTCTCAAGGTTCCGAAACACAACTCAACCGATGCGTTCAAAACTAACTTAAATTTTTGTTATCCGTGTCCGTCGCGACGATTCTATTGCTTTCCATCCAAAATGCTCCAATGTCCATATCACTACGTGGTATGCCATATACTACTTAGAATCGAACTACTGTCTCACATCATACTTTTCTTTGCACTGATCCAACATCCGTTCGAGGTATCCATTATGCGTGATCATGCCATTCACAACTCAAAGTCTGACACAAAACTCAGGCAACATATGAACCATGTTATTATTTTGTTGATCTCGCTTGTTGTATAACTCGTATAACGTTATATTCTAACTTGCACCATATTCCATTCTCAATACTCCCAACTATTTCTTAAACAGATCAACATATTCGCAGCACGAGCAACTCGTGCAACATCCTCTTTCCCTGATATTCCAAATTACTACTCAATTATGTTCAACACAATCGCTGCACAAACAACTCGTGCAACGCTCTTCCTGATATTCCAAGCCAAAAACTCATATCCGATCAACTCATATACTGCACGAGCAACTCGTACAATGTTCTCTCTGATATTTTTAGCCAAAACTCAAACTTCGTCTAACACATTCATATCTTTCTAATGTCTCTACTCACAATATGCCAACATACCCATCTCGTGTGCCAAATCAACTGCTCAACTAATGCAACCAAAATCTTCCCGACCGACTAGCCAAACAAACGCAACGATACATCTCAACTTGTTGCACGGATGCAACAACGTCACACAACTTGCTGCATGAATACAACAACGTCAAACGATGCTACCCGATTATATCGAAATCCTACGAAAACGAACGCAACAAAAAGCATGCACTCACAACTCGCAACATGCCAACATACCCATCTCGTCTGCCAAATCAACTGCTCAACTGATGCAACAAAAATATTCCCGAACAACTAGCCAAACAAACGCAATGACACATCTCAACTTGTTGCACGGATGCAACAACGTCACACAACTTGCTGCACGAATACAACAACGCCAAACGATGCTACCCGATTCTATCGAAATCCTACGAAAATGAACGCAACAAAAAGCATGCACTCATAACTAACAAATATATAGACTTATTATATGAAACTTCCAAATGTGGCACCGAGTAGAGCTAATAGTCATCTGATTCGCGAAAGCTATTTAGAGTTTGTGATGAAGAAAGCAAAGGAAAGAGTCCGAGGAAATGAACCGGACGCTCTAATACCAAATTTTTATGCCCCAATCTCCCGTAATTTCGATCGTCCCCGCTGGACGTAAAATCACCTCTCCAACGCTCCCGCAGGACAATTTTTCTCATCGGGACGTGATGTCATACGAGCCTGGAATTGTGCTCGCATAAGACAATGATGTCAAACGTCATGGTTATCATCGAAACAACCAAGTTACAGCGAAAGCCAAGTATTATTACAACCAGCACAGATCAGCGTATACACAGTGAAGCTCTCAAATGGTCCAAATGAAGATGCCATAAAAGAGAATGCCACAATGGCTTACAATATTCTTGCTCTTACTTTCCCACAAAGGTACTTACCATTCCACACATCATGTTCCGTATATCCAAGCTGAGCCAACTACACCTGTAATACCTAAAAGATATTCCCACAAACATGGTCAGTACACAGCTGTACTATTGAGCGGGGTAACCCACTCGTCTAAACAGACACTAAGTGTATAGTGAATGCAAGTAGTTATATGGTGATCTTTCTATTTGAACCTAGATTTATTTCATGGCAGTGGCATTACATGTTAAGGAAAGTTGTAAAGCAGTTTAAGCATGCAAGCATTGAACTAAAGTCAATACACTAACATTTTCATCAATCTCAAATTAACAAAATATACAAATTTGTTCTACTCAAATCCCGTAAGTTAAGCGTGAACCTATCGCACCACATCACACTCGAAGTCTCAAATCCAATCTCGATATGCACACTCTTGTCCAAGGCAATATGGTCGTCCGTCGCACACTAATGCACTACAATCAGACCAACTCTTATCTATATGAAGGTCACTGGCCAAGCCATAATGGACTATCGAAAGTAATTCGACCCGATCTAGCGCTGAGTAGCTAGTCCGCCTGGTGGTCTCGAACTGCAAGTAATCGTGCTCAAACCATGTTACCAATTGTTTTCTCCATGGCCGAACGGTCCCGGTGCCCCAGAGCCAATCCCGTTTGGTGGGTTGAGAAGGCTCGATTCCTCATCGTACCTACATTTCATCGTTGCATGGTCACGGATAACTTGTTGTGCGCAGGGTTTGGTTTTCCACCTAAAGTCTCACTATCTATCCAAACCACAAATCGAGAACTGCGCTAGTGGAAACCGTCTTCCAATACTCTACCGTTCTGTCCTGAATCCATCAAAATTTTGATCCGTCTTGCTCGACCTCTCTTACTATCACTTGCAACATTTCTTAAACTATACACTTGCTCTATTTCTTATCTGTATGCCACGCTTCGGCATGCACGTCCAACTTGCTCAAGCGGCACAGTAATTTTCTTCGACGTCGCCTTCTTGTTCCTCTATCTTCAAAGGTCTATCACCACGATCCTTTTCCTCGTTCCATTCCTTAGCACCGTCTTGATTTCTCCATATTCCGATGCGTCTGTACAATCTCGACGACTTGAATGCCAATCCCAAAATGCGTCCACTTTGTTGCACCATTCCACTAAGTCTGTGTTCACTACACTCTGAGTCAAACTCCTTGAGCGCCAATATCCGAATCCTTTAAGTTCGTGTGATTCTATCACATCGCTCCTTCAAAATTGAACGAGTTCCTCTGCATGACCTGTTACTACCCAAAATTAGAATACTGGAGAGCGGGGGCGGACAAAGCCAGCTACATACACCAGAGTACTCAATACTCTGAGATACGGTCACAATTTTCTAGACATGTGAGGGTTT
Source organism: Iris macrosiphon (assembly GCA_036927795.1). Classification (NCBI taxonomy): domain Eukaryota; kingdom Viridiplantae; phylum Streptophyta; class Magnoliopsida; order Asparagales; family Iridaceae; genus Iris; species Iris macrosiphon. The sequence continues at coordinate 182,629,256 of JAYESA010000012.1, forward strand.
ACTCTGCCATCCAACAGTCATTCCTGGGTCAAGGGTCCTAGGTATCTCAATCTCAAGAAAGCAACAAGTTACAAGAGGTATGATCACCAAACATATCATAGTAAGGAGTCCCAAACTACACATGCACAGATGATCATGAAGCTAGTTATAAAATAAAGAACTAACAAGAGTACAATATTACATGATCAGCTCTAGCTATATAGTCTACAATATGCTTTACAAGTAGGTCCGCAGGAAAGATATCAAGTTCCAAGACACGAGCTAAACACGTGCTCGGTGGATAAACGCCTCAAAAGTATAAGTATAAGATCAGGTGGGTGAGTGGAGAAGAAACCCACTTATGGCCTCTGGTGCTCCTGGTGTTCACTATCTTGAGGCAGAAAATACGGAAGATTCGTACGGTCCTGCTCCAAAATCTGGCCATACAAAACCAGTAGGGTCAGACCCCAAAATAGCAAGTACCACAAGGGAGCCAACTTAGAAACTAAAAAAATCAGCATGCAGACAAATCAGTAAAAAATAACATAGAAAAAGAGTAAATAGATGCATCAGGTAAAATAACAGTTAAACAACTCTGGAATATTTAAACAAGGATATTTGGAATCAATATTCATGTTACAGTTCAGTACTAGTAGCTGAATGAATCAGGACTAGACTAGACTAAAAATCAAGCAATCATGGTCAATCATGCCCTACGGCTTGTTATCATTAACTAACTAGGGTTATCACAGTCATAGTTACTAGCACATGCAGTTGAGATTCTATACAACCGCATGCCCTACAGACTATCTGGGTTATCCAGACGCAAGGATACAAAGAATAGATTATATCAGGTATAGTAATTTACAGGTAAATGCAACACTCGACGACGTGCTAGAAGTGTGCCCCTCAAGACGGAGAGCTCCAAATCCATCAGGTATTGCTGGGATACCGAGATTGCATGTAGCCAGAAAATCTCTCTAGATGCTTCTAATTCATTATTCTAGTTGTTATCATGGACAAGTTATCAAGAATTTTTGACTGTGGTACTCAAAAATTTGCCTTAGACATGATGTAGTACAGGACAGGACAGTAGCTTGACAAGCATATTCAGGACAGAAACAAGCAAATCAACCACGAGAATTTATCTTAACAGAACAAGCAATTCAGTTCTGAAAATTCTAGCATGTCAGGAGTGCGCTACGTCGAGCCACTATAAGGGATATCGTGGTACATGTCAGGTTATCTCGATATGACGAGCCATTATCAGTATTATCAGTACAAATCTGGTGTCAGGAGTTCAAGATTATCAGTGCTAATACAATTCATGTTCAGGAAATTTTGTGTTCTAGTAAGTGCCACAATCAAGTTATAAGCATTTTAGAAAAAAAACTTACATTCACAAGAATTAAGCAGAATAGGCTAAACAGTTAAACCACGAGAAAAATATATCATAAGAAGTCAAACTACTACAAGTATCATAGGCTCATGAGGTAAGATAGCCACAAAGAAAAAGCTGGTCGCATAGAAGAGTTGGTCGCATACAGCAAGCTGGCCGCATAGAACACTCAGGCCGCATGCAAGAAGCTGGCCGCATGGAAGAGCTGGTCGCATGCAAGAAGTTGGCCGCATGGAAGAAGAAAAGTCAACGTCTCAGTTAAAGTGCTGAGTGACGGGTCATTAATGCATGTTAGGGACGTGCCTAAAGTGACTGGCCGCATCAGAGAAGTGACCGATGTGACTAGCCAATAAATGTGTGTCATAAGAAAAGACAAAGCTATGAAAATGAGTGCAATGTCGGTGCCGATTCATGCGCCTAGGAGAAGAGAATATTTCTCCCCAACTGCATGCTCAAGCATGCCGCATGCTTGTTTGGCCGCATGAATACTTCAGCCACATGCACAAGAGTTATGTTACTTAAAAAATTTCAAGCACTTAGTTTTCAAAACTCCAGTGAAACAGTCACATGCCTAACAAGATAGGCACATGCTGCAAAAGAATGAGGCGGAAAGTGCATGTCGCATATGACAAGCTGGTCGCATAGCTCTCTCGACCGCATATTGTCCTGGCCGCATAAAGTCTTCATCGTCCCAACAGTAAGTCCCTATCATGGAAGCTCCAATATTTTCAAAAACTTGTTTTTATGGTAAAACTCTCATTTTAAGTCTGAATCTAGCAAAGTAAAGTTTTAAGACACTTGAGATTGAATGCTCAACAACATAGAACTACTATATTTTGAAAACAACAAGTTTTAAGAGATCAAAACCAAGTAAAACTCAAGAAAACTCGAAACTTAGAATTTAGATCTACTCCAACCAAGACTCCAAAACCGAAAATACCAAGAAGTAAACATGTAGAGAAGTTCATAGAGCACAATATAAGCAAATAAAATACAAGAAACCCAAAGACATATAAATGTGCAAGTTCTTCCTCATTGGCAAGATGTACTTGCCTAAACCTTTAGTTTTTCACTCTGTATTGGCACTATGTACAAGTGATATCGCTTTGTTGGCTCGAGCGGGAGCCTTCTCAAAGAGTTTTTCGATTGAAACACAAGACGATTAATCTGGGTGAGTGGGCAAAATTTCATTCTCTGATTCTTGCATGCCTTAATAATGAATCTGGATTTTTGTAATGCATGTTTGCTAAGTAGAGAATATTCGCATAAGAATGATAGAACGAGAACCTGTATGATTAACTAAAGAACTTGTATGCTTGTCTAAAGGAGATAGAACAATTGCCATGCTAAGTCAAGATAGAAATGTTGTATGCTAGATCACACTAGCACGGTTATCAAACGAACCTTGCCATGCTAATAAGAAGAGTAAAAGAATGATTGGATATGTTAATATATCGTATGCTAAACAAGACTATAACTGCATGCTTAGCTCGAAGAGATAAAATAACTGTGCCATGCTTGCTTAAATTAGAGATCGTTTATATGTTTGTTTGTCATTGATGCAAAAAGATAGAAATGTATGAATAACTCGTAATATGCTTAAGATTATTGATAAGAATGAGCAGAAACTAAAAGTGTGCCGTGAGGTACGGTCCCTGAGATCTAGTGGGGTGTGTTATTAGTTATGCGAAAATAAGATTGAACCACTAATAGTGTGCCCTGAGGTACGGTCATTGTGATCTAGTGGGGTGTGCTATTAGTTTTGTAAAGAGAAGATTGAACCTATCGCTTGATTGATAAGAAGAAGAGATAGAATTTGCTTGATCATTGCTTGCTTACATTATATAATTATTTGATAGATGTTTCATGTCATGCATTGGTCTCGGACAACTTCTGCACAAGGTCTAGTCTCTCGAACGGCTCTTGGGGCACTGAGAATCGATCGGTCAAGAAAAGATTTTTGAGAGCACCCTGAGGTACGATCCTTGTGATCTAGTGGAATATTGTGTCTATTAGTGAAAAGCAGAACCATGATGTCACAGCTGCTAGTATTCGAGTGTGTTGGTGCATAGATGAACCTTGAGTCACAGAAGCTGACATACGCGCATGCTAGTGCGGAGCTGAACTTTGAGTCACCGTTGCTAATCATGTGGCCACCCACGGACCATCATATAGTTAGGGCGCATGCTAGGTTATCCTTCTTGCAAATATAACTGTTTGATGTAGGGACGAACAGGAATTAGAACCTTATTCATATATGTAAATTATTGCTAACTTCTATGTTTGTTGCAAGGATAATCGTTCGGCCGTGGATAAGAATCACTGAATAAGTGATAATTCATATTCCCTTTGTTCCTTATCATAAATGCAAATGAGATGTATAAGTTACACTTGAATATGTTGTTGTTTATTGTACTGAGATGAATAGTCCGCTAGAGATAGCTTGTGTTCCTAAAAAAGAGTAAATGAATATGGCTCATGATACATGATACGTACTGCACGATAGAACACTGCCCCTACTGAATGTATTGAATATGCAACTGTTTTCAAGGATATATTTTTGAAAGAAGTAATTTGACTCTAATTCTGAGCTGCATGAAATGAACCTAGGTAAAAGTGGCAAGATCACTTGTAATGTAATATTTTACCACGTGATTACTTAGTATTAGTTTTAGAGAGTGTTGCTTCTGTTCTTTGATTTTATACTCACCAGTACTTTCTCCAAAGTGCTGAACCCCCACCAGTTTGCTTGTTCGCAGGTACTAGATCGTCCGAAGAAGTAATAGAATATCCTCATCATCAGAATCTGAAAATCTGGAGTCGATGCCTTGAGACGTATCGAGATGTTTTGAGCTATTTTTTTATAAAGGGATGTAATGTATGGAACAATGCCATTGTAATCGAGAGAGATAGAGAGAGAGAGAGAGAGAGAGAGAGAGAGAGAAAGAAAGCGAATTATAATCTCTGCCACTTGTAACACATCTTGAATATCGATAAATAGCTTATTTTCGTATGCCATTGTGTTCATTACATTTCTGCAAATGTTGTGTCGTTGCTTCTATACTTGAATAGCCTACTTGTCCTTATTCAAAGCATTGGCCTTATGCAAGCGCAACTTAGCCTTGCATGACATCACGTCCATGCGAGGATGATCGATTTTGCAATGCGCTAATTGAGGACGATCAGCCCCTTGCAATTCGAAGATCCAGAATTTGAATTGATGCACTTTCATTGATTCCTCCTAAAGATTTTCATTGATTCCTCCTAAAAATTTCATTCCACCTTAATAGGAGTACATTTATGTTTTGACTTCACGAATATGATATTTTCTCGGCATTTCTAATAATATCGGGCGGTATTCCTATCTTGGCATTTGTAATTTTCATAGTTTTAACTCCGATTAGTGAAGGACCGAAGAAGCTCTCAAGTTATGGATCAGGTATAGAACCCATGGGGATGTTAGGTTACAATTTTGAATCCGCTATTACATGTTTGCTCTAGTTTTTGTTGTTTTCGATGTTGAAACGATCTTTCTTTATCCATGGGTAATAAGTTTCAATGTATTAGGTGTATCGGTCTTTGTGGAAGCTTTGATTTTTGTGCTTATCCCAATTGTTGCTTCATTTTATGTATGGAGAAAGGGAGCATTGGAGTAGTCTTAGCTAAATACTCAGACAATAAAAAAAAAAGAAGTAAAAGATGACATTGAGACAGTTATGAATTCGATTGATTTTTCGTTACTTGACCAAACAACCTCTAATTTTGTTATTTCAACTACATCGAATGATCTTTCAAATTGGTCAAGACTCTCCGGTTTATGGCCTCTTCTATATGATACTAGTTGTTGTTTCATTTAATTTGCTTCATTAATAGGCTCGCAATTCGACTTTGATCGTTATGGGTTGGTACCAAGATCGAGTCCTAGGCAAGGAGACCTAATTTTAACAGCTGGAACAGTAACAATGAAAATGGCTCCTTCTTTAGTAAGTTTATATGAACAAATGCCTGAACCAAAATATGTCATTGCTATGGGAGCCTGTACTATTACAGGAGGGATGTTCAGTACTGATTCTTATAGTAATGTTCGGGGAGTTGATAAGCTAATTCCTATGAATGTCTATTTATCGGGCTGTCCGCCTAAACCAGAAGCAGTTATAGATGCTATAACGAAACTTCGTAAGAAAATATCTCGAGAAATCCTTGAAGATAGAACTGTGTCTCAACAGGAAAATCGGTGTTTTACTACTAATCACAAGTTTTATGTTCAACGTAGTATTCATACTGGAAATTATGATCAAGGATTACTCTATCAATCACCATCTACTTCAGAGATACTTTCTGAAACATTTTTCAAATCCAAAAGTTTAGTATCTTCACACAAAATAGTGAATTAGGCAAAAGAAAATTGTGCAAAATAAGCAAAAGAGCGGGTCAATCTTTGAAAAAATTATGAATCGGGGCGTGACAAAACCCACTACTAAACTACTACCACCAAGGGGAGGGTCCATGGCTAGGGGAGGGTGTTCAGGTTCGGCCAAGGAGGAGAGGGAAGCAGGAAGAGAAAAGAAAAGGAAAAGAGAAAAGGTGAAAGAATGAGGAAGAAAGAGAAAGATGGGTATATATATCAAGGGTTGGCTAACACTATTCACCACTCTAGAAATTGCACAAAAGCAGCTAGAAAAATCCAAATAATATACGAAAAGCAATTATACAATAATATCAAACATATACCATATATATTACAAATAAGAAAGTACAAAAATAGTGAGACGGGTCTCACATGACCAATTGCTTCTTTGCGTTACCAAAATCCATACTCCGTGCTTGCTACTCTTCGACACATCCATCGTTGGCGCATGTGTGCACCAACTTCTTGTCTCTTATGCTCAATTCTCTGCATCAACGAACGCTCCACCGAAATTCCAAATCGCGCGAGCCAAATTCTAATATTCAAACATCCCGTTTGGCCGATCCGATGCAATCTTCAACATTTGGCCCGCATAACATGTACTCATTTCCTTTATTTTGCTTTTCTAGCTTGATCCGCAACACTCTTCCAATCCCAAACATTCGTTCAACTGCTTTGGCCATCGCTTCAATACTTCAAATTCTCAACACGTTCAATTACTTGTTCCGTTCTCGTCCAACGAAACTTTCACTTATACGAGTATGTTTCTTGATCGCATCAAAGAATCCCCGAGTCAAACTCCATTATAACGACTTCCGGCTGAATCTTGATATTATCTCATCTATTGCGAGCAAACCTATCGCTCATCTGTTTCCAAACCTTTCCAACACACGCCCCATAGCGTGGCATATACCACTTGAAAATCGAGTTGCTCTCACGCCATCTCTACTCTGCATCGACCAACATCTACTCCAAACTGACTATTCCGTGGTGATCCTGCCGATCACAACTCAACATTCGCTTGCTCAAGGTTCCAAAATACAACTCATCCGATGTGCTCAAACCAACATACATTTTCGTTATCCGCGTCTATCGCGACAATTTCATTATTTTCCATCCAAAATGCTCCAATGCCCACATCACTACGTGGTACGCCATATACCACTTAGAATCGAACCACTGTCTCGCATCATAATTTTCTCCGCACTGATCCAAAATTTGTTCGAGGTATCCATTCTGTGTGATCCTGCCATTCACAACTAAAAGTCTGACACGAAACTCAACCAACATGTGAACCATCTTACTATTTTGTTGCTCTCTCTTGTTGCACAACTCGTACAACGTTCCATTCTAACTTGTGCCACATTATATTCTCAATACTCCCAACTATTTCTTAAGCCGTTCAACACATTCGTTGCACGAGCAACTCGTGCAACGTCCTCTCTCCCTGATATTCCAAATCACTACTCAATTATGTTCAACACATTCTTTGCACGAACAACTCGTGCAACGCTCTTCCTGATATTCCAAGCCAAAGACTCATATCCGATCAACTCATGCGTTGCTCTGCAACGTTCTCTCTGATATTTTCAACCAAAACTCAAACTCCGCCCAACACATTCATATATTTTCAATGTCTCTACTCACAATATTCCAACATACCCATCTCGTCTGCCAAATCAACTGCTCAACTGATGCAACCAAAATCTTTTCGAACGACTAGCTAAACAAACGCAACGACACATCTCAACTTGTTGCACGGATGCAACAACGCCACACAACTTGTTGCACGAATGCAACAGCGCCAAATGATGCTACCTGATTCTATCAAAATCCTACGAAAATAAACGCAACGAAAATCATGCACTCACAACTAACAAATATATAGACTTATTGCATAAAACTTCCAAATGTGGCACTGAGTAGAGCCAATAGTCATCCGATTTGCGAAAGCTATTTAGAGTTTGTGATAAAGCAAGCAAAGGGAAGAGTCCGAGGAAATGAACCGGATGCTCTGATACCAAATTGCCATGCACCAATCTCCCACAAGTTCGATCGTCCCCTCGGAACGTGAAATTACCACTCCAACGCTCCTGCAGGACAATCGTTCTCATCAGGACGTAATGTCGTACGAGCCTAGAGTTGCGCTCGCATAAGACAATGACATCAAACGTCATGATTATCATCGAAACGACCAAGTTGCAGCGAAAACCAAGTATTATTACAACCAGCACAGATCAGAGTATACGCAGTAAAGCTCTCAAAGGGTCCAAATGAAGATGCCACAAAAGAGAATGCCATAATGGCTTACAACATTCTTGCTCTTACTTGCCCACAAAGGTACTTACCGTTCCACACATCATGTCCCGTATATCCAAGCTGAGCCAACTACACCTGTGCACCTGAAAGATATGCCCACAAACTGGGTCAGTACACAGCTGTACTGGTGAGCGGGGTAACCCACTCGTCTAAATTGATACTAAGTAGATAGTGAATGCAAGCAGTTATATGGTGATCTTTCTATTTTAACCTAGATTCATTTCGTGGCAGTGGTATGACATGTTAAGGAAAGTTGTAAAGTAGCTTAAGCATGCAAGCATTGAACTCAAGTTAACACACTAGCAATTTTATCAATCTCAAAGGAACTAAACATGCAAATTCGTTCAACTCAAATTTTGTAAGTTAAGTGTGAACCTATCGTACCACATCGCACTCCAAGTCTCAAATCCAATCTCGATATGCACACTCTTGTCTGAGGCAAGGTGGCCTCCTGCCGCACACTAATGCACTACAATCAAACCAACTCTTATCTATATGAACGTCACTGGTCAAACCATAATGGATTATCCAAAGCAATTCGACCCAATTCAGTGCTAAGTAGCTAGTCCGCCTGGTGGTCTCGAACTGCAAGTAATCGTGCTCAAAGCACGTTATCAATTGTTTCCTCCGTGGCCGAACGGTCTCGATGCCCCAGAGCCTATTCCGTTCGAGGAAATCAAATCCTGCACGCAACGGGTTGTCCGTGACCATGCAACAATGAAATGTAGGTACGACGAGGAATCGAGCCTTCTCGCCCCGCCAAACGATACTCGCCCTGTTCCATCTGATTCACCATCTCCGTTCTCAAATATAGCCCAAGGCACCATGCCCAACGATAAGTTTCAGGTCTCGTGTTTCAAGCTCTCCATATCCCTATCAGCAGTTTTTCGGTTTCAAACCACAACTGCATGCTCCGCTTGACGAAACGTTCCAACTTGATACTCGTGCGCAACGCACGCTCTCTCGATGAAGTATTTTCGTGTTCCAACCAAATAGTTCAACTCAAAGCCAAAACTCTTATTTATCCAAATGATGCACACTCTATGGACGTCACAGTGCGGTATTTTTCATGTTCCAGTCCAAGTGTCCAAGACATTACGTGTATTCCAATTGTTAGGCATGAAGGAGTGAAGGAGAAAGGACAGAGCCCACTCACAAAGTCTGAATCCGCTAAGCACTTTGACTTACCGATACGACCGATTCCTTGAATTCGTGGTCCGATGCGAAGCACGATCTACTCAATTGGTATGACCGTACGAGCGGGTCGTGCTCTCCAAATAATCTGACCCGATCGGACTAAGGAAGACGGCATTATCGTTTCAATCCGCTATCTATGTACTTGTTCCGAACGAACACACTGATTCCATCGAACTCCGCACGCGATCTGCACATGAAACCAACTCAAATCAATACTTGCTCCCAAATCCAACTTATTGAAATACAACCAAATCTTTGTCTCGTTTCAATCCGACTCAGCGTAATGCACCGTACGGTTGCAGGACATTACAGAGATAGGTGATTGCCCTAACGAGTGGGGTTGTCCAAACCCGACGGTTTGTCCGGCTTATTCCAGGGCCGGTCCTGATTAGGACTAGCAACGGTAATCTATAACCCAATCCAGTTATCTAGAATTATATGGTTTGGATTTAAAAAGTAAACTAGAAATCTTTGTTGTTAGGATTTGATCCTGATCCAACCAAATCCGAAATCCGATAAGAAACAAGGAACGAATTTAAATAGAATAAAGATTTTTTTGGTTATGGGATTGTGCAGCTATGCAGTTTTTGAAGCACAAGAGTGTAAAGGTCCACTCTTCAGCACTGCGCGCCGCGTCCTCGCTGACGCGGCATCGCACCAAAATCAGTGTTCTTAAGTCTTAACTGGGAAACGTATTGACATGGGCCCCACATGCGAATTGCTTGGTAAACTCGACATGGCACTGTTGTGATAAAAAAAATAAAAATAAAAATAAAGGAGGACGAGGAGGAGCAAATAGTCATAAATTTAATGATATTTTGGGCCAGTTTACCTAGAATCTTATGAATCCAATTATTTTATTAACGCAAAATAAATTTAGTCACATATCGGTAGAATGGATTTACCATGTGACATAGGTGGATGACGAATAATTTTTTTATGCCTTATTTTTAACTACCATACTCGTTCGATGTCATTGATTATATTTTAAATAGAAAATTTACTGTAGCGAAATGAATTTATATTAAATTCATGCAGACGAAACAAGTTTGGATAATTTTAAAATAGAGACAGAGTCCGCCAACAGTATTGGCGGAAAAAAAAAACGAACACGTAGGCAAAGTGGACCCCACATGGCCAAATTTTGCCAACACCACAAATTCAGCCAATAGTGTTGACGAAATTTGGCCTTGTGGGGCCCACGGGTTGGTTTGGGTGGTTGAATTTTGTTTGGTTGTTTTGGTTTGGTTTATTTTATTAGTTTGTTTTAATTAGTTATGTTTTGGTTATTTTTTTATTTAGTTTAGTTTTGGAATTTGATTTAAGAAAATATATTTTAACAAAATAAAATTAAAAGTAATTAATTATAAAGAAATTTTTAGAAATTTTTTTTTTTGCACATGTCCACTATTTTTGTCTCACGGATTTAAAATAATTAATACTAATTTTTTTTTGGAGGTCGAAACATCGTTTTAAATCCGTAGGCCCCCACACCCAATATAAATTAATTTTGCTACAGTAAATTTTAAATATTCAAAAATAAAATGACCGAAAGTAAAATTTGGAGGTCGAAACATCGTTTTTTTGCGATTCTAAAACTTTTCGAAGTCCGTCAAACGGTGAAACAATTTATCTCGTAGTATTTTTCGATATGGTCATTTTGGCACAAACTGAAGCTTGTTTCGATCTCACAGTCAAAAGTTATGATTATAAAGTTTTAAATTTTATATTTTTGCCTGTAACATGTACATCTTGCTTCGGATAAAAAAAAATTCTACACGATTTGTGTTACTCTCGTCGAAAACATACAAATCGACTTATTGTTTAACAAAAAACGATTTCAAAACAAATAGTTATGGCCGCTCGAAGTCTGCTCGACGGCAGACGTAATATTCTTACGACATATTTTTTATTATTACTTTTTCTTAACGTCCGTTAACGACAAAAAAAAATAACGATAGAAATATAATATTAAAAAATATAAACGTCCAAAGAACGTTTTGATATTTTTTTCATAATTTTTTAAACTTTGATGTTTTAGATGGAATTGATACAAATTTTGATGCTCTGGATACAAATTTCCGAAATAAATTTTTTTTAGAATTAATTTATTTTAAATTTATTTCGTTAAAATAAATTTTCTTAAATCTATTTACAAAACAAAACTAAATAAATAAAACCAAAATATAACTAACTAAAACAAACTATTAAAATAAATCAAACCAACCAAACAAAACCGAACCTGTGGGCCCCCCACATCTAATTTCCGCCAACACAGTTGGTTCTGCCAACACAGTTGGCTAAAATTGACCCCCCACCAATTTCAGCCACAATGTTGGCGAAAATTAGCTTGTGGTGTCCACTTTAAATTTATTTAATTTGTTTTCTGTCTACGTGTACGTGTTTTGTGTTTTCCGTCAACACTGTTGGCGGACTCTGTCTATATATCAAAATTTTACAAACTTGTTTCGTTTGAATGAATTTAATATAAATTTATTTCACTACAGTAAATTTTTTGTATTTTAAATTATGCAGTATTTGCATTTCATATGTTGTCGGTTTAGTCCAAAATTCCAAGTGACGCTAGCTTACACTTTCTTATCATTTATCCATAATTATGAAGCAATTGTGAATTTATGACAACAACCACAATTATCTAGGGGTGTGTGAAAAAAAACGAGAAGTTAAAACAAATCTGAAAGAAAAAGGAAAATAAAAATAAACTGTTGGATTTCTTAGACATATGATTCGATCTGGTCATGGTTCGATTGTTTCTGAGTGTTTTTTAATGTCATCATTCAAGATTGAATACTAGAAAACCAATGTACTAAAACAAGTTTATCAAACTATATATGATCGTTGGTTGATTATAAATTTTAAACTAGAGTAATAATGAATTTAACATAAATACATTTCAATAAAAAAGAAATTGATGAGAAAGATATACTTCTAAAAATTTCAAATTATAATTCCGTTTTGGTCGGCAACCAACACGTACGTACAAAGTTTGGTTGTGCTTGCTGGTGGGTTCCACTTCTTTTGTTTTTGTTATTGTTTTTCGATTAATATTCCTTTATTTTAAGGGCCTCCTCTTTATTATTTATTTATGCGAAGATTCGTTGGTCCACCAATTCCATTAATTGAGGTCTTCTTTCTTGCTCGCGTCGTCGCGTCCGGATTGGCGGGACCCACCAAAGCACTACTAAAATCTCAACTTTCAAGGACCCGGAGATTTTTCGACTCTCTGTCCGAGAGGAGATCTGTTATTCCACTAATTTTGTTTAATATTTTGTTCATATTCTATTACATGTGGATCTCTTTTTTATTTTATACATGCTGGAGTCTATATGTAATAGAATGGAAACAAAATATATGACAGAATTAGTGGGACAGCAGACATGATCTGCTCTGTCCCTGCTTGAAAAAAAAATGCGAAAGAAATCAATACTAAAAAAGGTTAATTAGTACATGATACTTTTCATTGGTTAACTTAAAATATTACAATTAACCATTGTGGATCACCACCAACACTATTGTGACTTTGGGGGGAAAAAAATGTTGCCACAAATGGCAAGATTTTTTTTTATTTTTATTTTTTAGACTCTGGTGAAGCTTACATGATAACGATTATTGAAGATTGTGTAAAATTGGTTGTCTAGTACTAGACAATATACTTGACAATATTTTTATCTCTATGTCATCAATTATGAATAAAAAATATCTAAAAAAAAAAGAAAAGAAGAAGAGAAATTGTCTTTGAAAGTAAAAAAAAAGAAGTATTGGTTGGTTTATGAACAAAAAATTCCGAAACTACTTCCGTCTACCCCTCCCTCCCGGCTGCCCCACTCATGCGCCCCCAATGGTCGTCCCCGAGCCCCGGAGGGGGGGAAGAGAGAGAGAGAGAGAGAGAAAGAGGAGGGATGGATATTTTCGGAAAAAAAAAATTAGAATATCAAGTTGCTCATTTAAAAAGTTTAGAATATCAAGTTAAAAATAGTGATAGTTGAGAATATCAAGTTGCAAACTAGTATAGTTTTTCTTTCGAACTTTCAACATTGTATCTTATGATAACAACAGACACTCCAAAGAATAGTACATTTGAACAATTGGTTTTAATTTTGTCAACAACATCCATTACGCAGTTGTACCACAACAGAGGATGATTCTTAAAAGTGAGAACTATATTAAAAAAAAATTGAATAAAATTTTGACTGAATTATATTGCTCTGTGTTAATATTATCTTTCAAAAAAACTACATTTTGTGCCCTTTGAATCCAATTTTTGGATAAATAATCTTATTGCTCTTACAATTTACTTAACAAAATACAGTTGCATGAAGTAAGCAGGAATTTTAAGATAGTTTCATGTTGCATCCTAATCTCTAAAGAGGAAGAAACCATAAATATTATTAAATTTATTTTCCATTGCTAAAGTACTGATCATAAGCTTTTATGAACACTGAAAAGCCAACCACCAAACAAAAGCATTCATAGGCAGATATCACCTCCCTCACGTACACGCATATATGAGCATATCTTCTCATTTTATAATGGCTCGTTTTAAAGAAACTCCAATAGTTACTTAGGACAGCTTATTACTTCATGATAGTCTAATTTTTATAATTTTTATTTAGGATATTTTAAAATTTATTCAGGACAGTCCAATCACCCTAAACTTTTTCAAAAACCTTCATTCTAAATTTCTACTATTTCTCTTCAAATTCTCAAACCACCAAATTCTAACCCTAGTCCCAATCCCAAACGCTGGAGGAGGAGGAGGAGGAGAAGGAGACGGGAGACGGGAGGGTGAAGGAGGCAGAGACGCGCGCGTGAGGGCTGTTGTTGCTGCCGTTGCTTGCTGCTGCCGCCACCGTCGCCGACCCGCCCCTACGCGCGCATCCGCCTCCTCCGTCTCCCGCCGCCGTCGCCGGTCCGCACCCCGCACGCGTCCGCCCCGCGCAGCCCACGCACCCCGCACGCCCCCCCCCCCCCCTACTCGCACGTGTCCGTCCCGGACAGCCCCCTCACCCCGGACGCATCAGCTCCGCACCTCCGCCACGCGCCGCCCCCGCTCACCGCAACCACACGCCACCGTCCGTCCCCGCACCCCGCCGCTGATGCTGTTGCTACTGTTTCTTCTTCTTTTTCTCCTTGTTATGACTGTAAACAAAATTGACAGCCCTTACAATAGGAAGGACTGTCATTTTGTTTACAGTTCTAATTATTTAGGACTGTCACAAAGTTGACAGTACTTCCAATTGGAAGGATTGTCACAATATTGACAGTCCTTCCAATTAGAAGGACTGTCAATATTGTGACAGTCCTAATAATTAGGACTGTCATTTTTTTTTATAGTCCTAATTATTTAGGACTGTAACAATATTGACAAATCTTTCAATTGGAAGAACTGTCAACATTTTGATAGTCCTGAAAAAAAAATGGTTGAAAAACAGAAGTCACTAACTTTTATATGAAGATTTTAACTGCACTCAAATAAAAAAATTGGATAACAAACTTATAAATAAATTAAAAAAAATTAAACTGTTCTAAATATAATTTATGTAGTACCAGAATTTGCGTTTGTAATCCCTTCATGTTCTTCCTTCTTCAAGTGCATGCATGCATCATATTTCTGTATTTTGAACCGACAGGAGCAGGTGATTGTTAAGAATTAGGTCTCAGCTTTTGCATTCATTTCCTTTCCTTGTGTTATAATAATACACAAATGCCTTTTGCTATTATTTAAATTTGCGATGACTCGGATCTCCACCACAATTGCTTTCCTTTCGATCCCTGCTGGCGTCAGAGGTTCAATAATCCTGTCGTCTTTCTCAGCACCAAACATGGGCATGGCACTTTCTGATTGGCCTAGGCATATGTTTGCCAATAATTCTAAGTTTACTACCAAATGCTTACAACCCTCTTAGCCCCTGCTATCTCCCCCGACCCATCTTTCCTCCAATGAACGACAGCCACATAACATTTCGGTCACGTAACGATCATTCGGACAGCCATCGAATCTTACCTTCTCCAATAGACGGTCGTCACGTGACCGCCACATGGAGGTTGTAAGAGAGTTGTAGGTATTTGGTTGTAATCCTAGCATAGTCCTATGTTTGTTGAGATTTATTTGAAAGAATCCAGTTTCGTTCCTCCACTAAAACTAGAATAAATGTTTACCAATTAATTCAAATATTGTCACATATTATTTTTATTCAAAATTTTGGTAGTGATTTAATGAACATCTTAGTTTTAACCACTAATTTGACACGTGACAACTTTTAGTGGAAGGATGAACATTCATCATAGTTTTTGTGGGTGAACAAAAATGTACTCTATTTGAAATTGGTTACTGGTGATCCGATCTATCACTCCATGATGTTGGCAAATTTTAAGTGTATTTTCATATTTGAGCTATCATGGTGGTTCAAGTGATTGTTGGATAGAAGGTTTTTTCCTCTGGTAAAGAAACATTAATTTTCGTCACCAATTCCAATAATGATTTCTTTCGAAGCTAGGCCACAAAGCAACTCGAACGTGGATGAATGACACAAAGTGGTACTATGATTGTACAATTTACACTTCGCATGTACACATCAGGTTTGCGATTTTGTCGCAGAGTACACATCAGGTTTGTGTACACACTTCGCATGTACACATCAGGTTTGTGTACACACTTTGGATCTCGAAAATATTATTCACGTAGGCTAGTGAACAGTGATTTTAAAATCCAAAGCCTAATACCGAACACTTTGGAGACCCAAACTCTAATATATATATATATATATATATATATATATATATATATATATATATATATATATACACACACGAGAGATCCCGTTACTTTATAATTCTTAATAATACACCATTTCAATGTTCTCTCTCTTGTGAAATTAGACCTCCTATGATAATTTCGGTTCATTATATACCCTGGTAAATTAAACCCCTTATGCTTTACTAATTGTTGTGGGTGCTCGATTAGCTTTAGGACACTATTTTTTTTCTTCAGAAAATTAATCAAAGAGTATAAGAACTGTGTTGCATCTTGTGGAGTTAAGTTCCTGATTGCATTGCCAAAATAAAATTGAATGACGAAACAACAATTTGGAGCAAAATAGCCTAAGTTTGTCCTAGAAAAACCTATGTACATGTGATAGCACCTAATTTCACAAGAGAGAGAACATAGAAACGATGTATTATTAAGAAATATTTAGTAACAGGATCTCATATATATATATATATATATATATATATATAAATATATATATATATATATATATATATATATATATATTAAAAATAGAGTTTGGGTCTCCAAAGTATTCGGTATTAGACTTTAGATCTTAAAATCACTGTTCACTAGCCTACATGAATAGTATTTTTGAGACCCAAAATCTAATATCGGACACTTTGGAGATCCAAACCCTAATTTCAACTATTATGTGAGACCATATTACTAAATAACCCTACTATTAAGACTCTGTTTGATGGCTTTTTTTCCATAAAAAATATTTCCATCATAAATTTTTACAAATTTGTAGTATTTAATAGCCTATATTTTTTCATGAAATTGTTTCAAAAAATAAAAACTATTATTTTCTATACTTTTCTTCAAAATAGTGAAAAATGAAAATGCCCAACACATACAAAGTAAATTTCATAAAAATCTTTTGTGTCATTTCTCTCTCTCTCTCTCTCTCTCTCTCTCTCTCTCTCTATTTGGGAATCGGACCGAAAAAAGAAAATATATTATCCTCTCCTCTCACAATTTTTGTTTCTCTTAAATTTTTGGCACACTCTCTCTCTCTCTCTCTCTCACATACACACACACGATCCGAACACCCCCTCCCCCCTCCTCCCGACGCTACAGCAGCCGAGGATTCCCGTATCGAGCAGACCGCCAGCCATATCCTTCCCGTCGTTCGTCTCCTCTGCCCTAGCCCCAGAGCCTCAGACGAGAAACCTCCCTGGCACTACCTTAGCTCATTTTGTATGGATGGCAATAATTTATAGTGCCCAACACCAATTATCCTCCCATGATACCAGCAATTTCCCTACTGCTCAACTTTACAGGTCGTTTCCTATATAATATGGCACTAGCATGAACTGCAGAGCATTACACGAACACTATTTCCAACATGATTCATAGAGCATTATGAAAAAAAAGTTAACATTCCAACTTAAAAGCGCAAAGTCTATTTCAATGATACTTTTTTAAAATGATGTACCACTTTCAATGATAAATTAAACCTCAATCATCTCAACCTATCCCGCAAACCAGGCACGTTGGACAATTCCTATACAAAAATAATAATACCACAGCTCATTCTATATTGCCTATACTTTTTATAACATGTTACATTCTTACTGATATGAGTGGCTTAATATAAAATAGTATGACTTCAGCAGAGGAATTCTGAAAATATGACAGTATGGTGTTGTTTGGTTAAGTTTTTAGGTTTGGGAATGGATTTTAGATTCCTTATCTTTGTTTGGTACGTGCAAGATTGGAAATTAGGGGGGAATAGAAGGGACTTCATATTCCCATGGTTGTGGAAAAATAATTCTCAATGTCCCTTTTGAAAATATTTTTGCTTTCCTATAAATATTACTTGAATATTTTGTTTGGACAATAACACCCTCACTTTCCTTTCAAAATTTTAACTTTCATCACACACAAACATGTAAATTTAGGTAATAGAAGCATGAAAGGATATTTATGGAAAACTAAATAAATTAATATTCATTTTTCATATTTTCAACCTTATATAACCAAATATGGGTATGAGAATGTTGAATTCTTTTTCCATTAGAATGGAATAGAAAATAAATTTCTAGGAATACAAAACCTTCATCCAAACGCCACATATGAGTGTAAACTTTTATCATTTCTTGCAATACCTGTGTCTATTCAATTTGTTTTAAAGTCCGGTTAAAAAAAATTGTATCTTCCAACTCTTCATAAATGAGTTGTTCTGCTCTTTATTTCCTGCATAGGTCCATGAGAAGATGATGTTATACTCTTTTTATTGACTAACTTGCCTACCCATGTTACCGGACCCAGTAAAGTGGTGTCTGTATCGTGTCCATACCCATATCCGCGTCCATATTTGTGCAACATAGGTTACTACATATTGTACCTATTTATTTAAACATGTTTGTATCCCGTATCTTATGTCTCTAATTGTGCAACATAGCTGCCTACTTTAAAGTCATGTAGTGATGAAATATGACTACCCTATACCTTACAATTGTTTAAAGAGGCTTCAACAGTATGACTCACTCTACTATTTTGAGGCATTTTAAACTGAGAAATGTTCAATTACATGCTAGTTATTTCTTTTATGATAATAGTGGATGAAGTATCGGTAAACGGAGCTAAGATATTTAAGTACCTCTCATGGTAATGGTAGGCCTATTTATGTTGTTCCTTCATTTTGATATACAATTTGGTGTCAATACTGACAACCTAACCGATGAAGTTCGTGTTTTTGAATTACAATGTTTATACAGTGGCTAGAAGACCATAAGTAACCTATATCCAATGCTACTTGAGTGTCTTCTAAATACAAGCTTAAATAAGTTGGTAGATGCGTACACGTGAGACTGCCTAATTCACTATAATTTTTGGCTAAACTTTGCATCTTTGCTGGAGATTATAATAATTGGTATCATATGTGGATGAATATTGGGCTGCTTCCATCAGCCAATAAGCTGCTCCTTGTTATTCAAATTAAGTAATCCCTTCTGTGGGTAGGCAACTGTATAGCTACGAGTCCCTTCTAGTTTTAATTAAGGAGCAGGCGTCATTTACAAGTTTGGTTTTTGCGAGAGCTTCTATTTTCTTTATGCATTTCAATGAAATTTTGAATAATTGGAGAACTTTGTAGCTCTAGCTATTAATCTACTAACATGAAGATCTGATGTAGTGCACTTATCAGTAACTATTTATGGATATCGATAGGCTTAGTCACGTGATGCTTTATAGTTTGTTCGCAGAGGTTTCCTTTCTTGAATGTTATTTAAATTGAGTATCTATTTTCTTTTGAATGAATAATAACTTGAGGACTACTTGTTTCAGTCATTGTCTGTAATATCAACAAATATTGGTTCCTTGAGATTTTTGATGTCCTTACATATTATTTCACCAGTACATTGCAGCTCTAATGATATTTTCGCTCCAGTGTGGCAGATGTGATACCTAATCTTTTGTATCGCCTGTATCTCTTGTATGTCCTGGCTGTAGGATGAATTTGGTTAGAAGCTGTGCATAAGTTCTCTTTTCTGATTGCTAGATCTAGTTTTTCACTCTTATAATAACATTTTTAGTAAGTATGCATACCATCGCATCTTTTGTTAATGTTGGACCACTTGTTATTTCCTTTCCAATGATAAATTTGATATAAAATAATGCTTTTTTTAATCTTCGAATTTGTAGGCTTTGGAATTTCACCTGTAATTTTACTTGGAACTCGATTTGTGTATTACCTTGTAATTATACTCGCTTTTAACAAGTATGTATGTATTAATCAGTACTTTCAATTATATTTTGTGTTTTTCCTTCTTGATGATTGTATCTGTCCATTTCCTTTTCACTTCTAGTCCAATTTTTCAATAATGGTCACGTGTGTATCTATCTACTTCTGAACATTGACTACACTGGAGGTCATTATGTTGTGTAAAGGTTATTATCAAGGGAGAGCTTTTATATTATTATTTGTTGTTTATCAGATTTGCTTATGTTATAACAGTTAATATGGCAAGTCGACAAGCAAATCGAGCTAACATTTTGTGTCCCTTGGCCTAACACGGCCACAATCTCAACCCGAGATTCAGGAAACTACTCCAACCTCATTTCAAGTTGGATCCCAAACCAAAAACAACCAGAGAAAGCAAGTTAGATGGACCGAAAACATGGATCAAGTACTAATAAATGGTCTTCATGAGATAGTGTTTGTCGGACCAAAATGAACCAAAAAAAAGGCTCAAAGGCTGAGGAATTTACAAAGGTTATAAATGCTATAATTTTCTCACTTTTAATATATTTAAAATATGAGCATGTGAATGTACCCTTGATGCATTTGATGCTTTATTTCAGGATAGACAGTGCAGGAAGAATGTTATGCTTCCGTGTGTGTTGGCAATGTGAGAGGTAGAATGAGGACGCTCAAAAAGGATTGTGATGATACGACGGAATTGTTCAAGACTAGCGGACAAATTTCAGCTGATCCATCACTTGGGAGATATATATATCAAGGTAAAACAACATATTATAGGTATCCACTTTTCTTGTAGTTGTAGCATTAGTTGGGATGATCTCGTATTCATATTATAGGTTTCCACTGATTTCTTATGGTTGTTATTTTTTTTATCAGCATTCTATGATTCTATAATCAAAAGTTCAGTTTTATGAAAGGAAGTTGTTGCTATTTGCTACATCATGCTATTTAAGTGTGGGTTAAAGCCTATCAAACTTTATTGTTCTATTTATGTTCTGAAAATAATATCACTTCCTCCTATAATCTTAATGCCCTCAACAACATTTCTTTCTGAAATCTGATTATCATATGAAATTCCTGACTGTAGATACTTTGCAGCCAAAGGTACCCACCAAAATTTAGTGAGAACCTGTTGTACCATCCAAAGGCACAATATCTTTATAGGGCCTTGCCCTTGATGAGAATGGTATGGATATGTAAAACTAGTGCCTATTATTTGGGCAAGGCGTGAAAGCCTTACCCTATAAACTTCTAGGACTTAAATTGACACGTGGAGAACCTGTTAAGTAGGGCGAATATTTTCATAGTTGGAATTAACTTCCAATAGTTCTTTTATAAACTATGTTCGGTATGTTGCATATTCAGAGCAATGTGTGAATGGATAGGCAGAGGCAGAAGTGAATGGATCCATGACTTCTCGCATCGGATAAGATCCTTCCAGTCAATCATCATATTTTTGTTTCTCTCCTCTTTGAGAATTGGTAATGGAGTGTACATTTATGAGAAAATCAAGTAATCCTAAACTGACTCAACAAAATTTGCTAAACTGGCACGCAATCTTCAATCATGGATTTCAGGCTCCAAATATAGCTTTTCAGCCATCAACTATTGCATATAGGCCACTGCCAACTTATGTAAATCTTGTCGCTTCAATGTTGGGGTTTGTAACTCATGAATCAAGTACTTAGCTAAAAGTTATGCACAAAGTAGCGTACAATTTTATGTCTGTTTATGAACACCACCACCATGACCAAAACAGTTCAATTGGAATTTTGGCTCATGTTTGCAAATTGTTAATGCAGCTTTCCCTCTTTGGGCAATTGTGTCACTGGGATTGGTTGTAATATTACTTGCTAATAACATCTGATGAAATAATTATCTCGGAATTTTTTAACCAACCTCAAAGAGATCTTGAAGTAATATATTGTGGCAAGATGAATCATTTTTTTGCATATTTGTTCTAAAATTTTGCAAACTGTTATAAATTGTTACAATCTTTGGTTCTAAATTGTTATATTGGATGTGTATCATTTCAGGAAAAATCTGACGGAGTAAAAATGAATGAAAAACTATGGCCCAGGTACAATGATTTGCTTATGGTCTCTGGTAATGACGTCGCGATAGGTGATGGTTTTGGAGAATGATTTTCCTCCAATGAGCGAATCTGGTGTTAATCCCGTGGATGACGACTTGGAGGGTGAAAATGACGTGAAGAAAACACAACCAAGTCATTCAACGACTTCGAATCGGTCGGTGCAAGGAGGTGCCCCACAACGACAAATGTGTGTAAAGCCAATGAAAGATGATGCCTTGGCCCTTGGAAAAATAGCGAAGTCTACCAAGATGATCGTCATTGCTTTCGATAAAGAGGCATCTACTCATGAAAAGCAAATGACACGGAATTACGTCAATGGACAAGCACTCCTAGAAAAGTTAAAAGAGATGGGCATCGACCAAGGAGACATAATGGATTTGATGTAAGTCTTCGAAGGGGATGAAAAAGCAGAAAATTTCTTTCTTTGAGATCACGGATAAGGAGTTCCAGCGATCATGGATCTATCGTAAGCTTGGACGGGATCACCTCGTTGATGATTAGCATTTCATCAATGAGGAGTTTCGGCGATCATAGGTCTACCGTAAGCTTGGACAGGATCCCCCGTTGACTTTATTAGTATTTCAGTGTTGTCTTGACTTTATTAGCATTTCAATGTTGACTTGACTTTATTAGCATTTCAATTATGGATATGATACATTTGATCTTGATTTGATTAATTTTGTTTTTTTTTTGAATTTAAGGCTCATTTTGGACTTTCTTATTTTTATTATTCATTAAAATTTTCTTGGAAAATGTAAGTTTTTCAATGGAAAATATTAATTTTCCAATAAAAAATGCAATCAAACAAAAAAAATATCATTTTCCATGAAAAATAAATATTTTTCGTGGAAAATAGTGATAATCAAACACCCAAATTAAGTTTTCCATGAAAATTTATTTGATTTTCCACAAGAAAATAATTGCAATCAAACAACGTCATTATGGAAATTTTCAAAATTCCATGGAATATTTTTCCTAGTAAAATAATTCTGTGAAATTAATTTATTTTCCACTTTGCAATCAAATGCACGCACCCTAAGTTTCTTAAGCAATGTAACACCTGTGCTATACTGTACACAATGGATGTAGACCTAATGAAACAAAGGCACTTAACTGTGGAATCCATTACTAACATAAAGTACTAAGCTAATCTTGTTTACCATGCTCATTAAAATAGTTTATGCTACACTAAGACTTCTAAATTTGAATCAGTAAATATAGTAAGGAAAGAAATCGTACCTACAGAGTTCGTTTTTACAGGAGGAAGGATCTCATCTATTCATCCACTCCATACCGAATGCAGAAGCCGACAGGACCATGAGGAAGGGGTGTTTCATGTGCACCAAGGCCAGGAATGGATCTCCTCAAGTGACTCTCAACCTAATAGTTGACTTCTGTTAACAGGCCATTAGTCAGTGCTATGATAAGCACAGGGCAGGGAATGTGGGAAAAGTAGTCATACCGTGTCTCCTCCCTCAATTATATAGTGATGCGGCTATGTGGCCCGTGCAGCTGCTCTGGTACTTGTCTTCATCGCTCAATTCCAGTTCCTATACCGAAAGAGGCAATTTTTCTTCCTGAGTAGAAAAACAGTGATTGATTAATAGAGTGATAGCAGAAGTATGAACTAAAGAACATTATCACCACAGACGAGAGATGGAGGATGATATTTATTCATACTTTAAGACAGGTATTCACCTCAGAATCTAAAGTATGCGTAAACACCAACAACAACAACAGCAGCAGACAGCAGGTTATTTTAGATACTGGCTCAAATGATATATTTTTTCCATGCATATTTTTCCGACAATCGCCAAAATCTTCAACCATACCATTTATGATCACTAGCAATTTTTTGAGGTGTCAACAAATTAGCATATGTATACTGCATGATATTACCCCTCTGAATAGACTTTTACAAGGAAACAAGGACTAACACCAACATAAAAATAAATGTACTTTATGAATAAGATTGTTCACTAATACTATCCAATGGTTCGCCAGACATGCTTTTTTAGCCCCCAATTCATTTTACTACACATAGCTTTAAACATCACTAAGAGGGGAAAATATATTATGTACGAAAATATAAATTAATAAAGATATACATGAACAAATAGATCTCACTTGCAGACTGTAACCAGAAATGGAGGTTGGGGGAAGACTCAATTCAAGTGACTGCAAGTTCAGTCAATCCCTAGCACAGATTAATAAACACAATTAAATGACACAACGGAAAAAGAAAGAAACAGCAAGGACTGCTTTTATACAGAGTAGTAAATGTCCCCTTACTAACAAGACCACATGCATTACATATATACATAAGCTTCACTTTGACCAGTTAAAAGTACAAGTCTTTGGTATACAACTAATGTAATTCCCCGAGTAAAAAAAAAAGCCCTTCTGTATGGTAATATGCAACAAAAATGCATGAATCAAGCTAAATTGCACGTGCCAGGCATAGCTGAATTAGAAAAATGGAGCTTCTCATCGATCAAGTCTTCATGCTTTATTACCTTCGGCACAAGCTCCAGTTAGGGGTAAAAAAGAAAAAGAAAGCTTGCTGTGGTGTTAGTAGTAACAGATCTTGCTCTACACTTGCATCTGAGTTGCTCTGTATTTTAGTTGTAAGAAATGGCCTTGCAGGCTACACTGTTTTACCTGTTTTGGGTGTGCAAGACAAATTACAATATATGTCATGAGATGAAAAGCTATAAATAAAACTGTAGGTAAAAGTGATAGGTCAACTTGCATGCATTGCCGCTATGCTGGATAAGAGATCTCTGGACTGATCCAACAAAGCTCGCTCTTGTGCAGCTACTTTAGCGAGTTCAGACACCAAGGAACCCGTTCCTTCTACCTGTAAGCACAAAAGGAAATGTCCCATGGTAATTATATAATAACATGGGTTGAGCCAATATCTCAGCTGGTTTGGTCTCTACAAAGGTTCCATGGTTATTAGATAGTACTGTGGGTTTGAGCCAATAGCTCAGCTGCTTTGGTCTCCAGAAAATTATAGTGCTGTATGATCAATCATAAGTTGAAACACGCAAACACTCACAAATCATGCAGAATATGGTCAGTAGCATGGGTTAAGGCGTGGGGAACTGAGAAATGAGAAACATCTCTTGATGATAATAACAGTCAACCAAGCAAACCTACATGATTATGGGTAGTTTCAAAAAGAGCTACTATTGGTATCATCAACACACCAATGTGAATATCTATATGTTGCCCAAGGAGTAAGGACCTCCCCAAGCTTGTCAGAGGAACTGACCATGGACCACCCAGGAATTCCTAGTTTCAGAAAATTGTAATTCAATTTTTTTGTACTCATATGCTTTAAGCCGACCCATTTATATTGGGTAGGGCCATCTCCCACCAAATTATTCTCTATTTATCAATAAAGGGTCGTCAAGCCCCACCACAAAAGGTGGTTCTTTCAAATAATAATAATAATAATAATAATAATAATTGAAGTTTCTTTATCAAAGTCACTTCTATAGTAACTTAGTAAGCGAAAAAACAGTGTGCACATGATCTCCAAAAGACAACAACATCAATCACAGAACAAGTTAATGTCAAATGCACTTCTACTGCGGCCATAACCAAAAGGAACCCATAAATACACAAAGTGTCATTTATACGTTATCTGTTAGGATTGGTGCAGGTGCCACCATAATCTGTGTATGACTAGTCATTCAACGACAGTAATATTACTGCATGTGACAGGTGCATTCATAATACACTAGATAACACGCATGCACACACAGTGTAACTAGCTTTAAACTAATTACACCCACAAAAAAAGTGCACGGTGGCTATCCAAAATGCAATCTACACCACCCATTTTGATTTATATATCCTAAAACCACAGTAGGCTAAATGACGCGGGAAAAAAACCTAAAAGGAGAGATGATTTTTATGAAATTAGGGATTTGAAAATTTTGGGCGCGGAAGCTTTAATTGAAATGTGAACAATCACTATTATAAATTTATCACAAATAATTTTTAATAGAAAGACAAGAATAATAATCAAGAATACCCGGTTTGGAATGACGAGTAGATGTCGTTGGATCTCGATGCTTGACTTTTGTACTCGAGACCGTTGGAGACGTCAACGTCGGAAGGCGGAGAAGGAATAGATGTCGTTGGATCTCGATGCTCGACTTTTGTACTCGAGACCGTTGGAGACGTCAATGTCGGAAGGCAGAGAAGAAACTAAAATCGTGTCACGACCCGCACCCGGTTATTCGGGCACGAGTGCGTGGGCACGTCCAGCCTACGCCGCAGAATCGGCGGTAGTACGCTGTCTAGGTCAAAACCACACTTAACTAAACTAGCTCATCCACAAATAATATAAGCAAGATAATAATGAGAATGGAAACTTAAGATTGCAATTGAAATAATTGTGACAACAGCTTCAAATGTTTAGTACAGAAATTCAGAATGAAATCGGGGACAAACCCGATTAATAAGACAAGAAATAGGAATAAAGATAGCTAATGCTAACTACTCTGCAGGAGTAGTCTCCTGGGTGGGAACCGGCTCTGCAACTGTATCACCTGCTGGCTCATAGGGTCCGTAATAGGTAGGGGCAAGGTTCTCATCATCGCCTAAACAACGTATCCAGTCAGGAAAGGAGCAAAGTACACAGTGCACAACAAGATTAAGCTAAATATGTATGACAATTAAACTGAGTATCATATTGAGAAATTGCATAAAGGAAACATCAACATCTCAGAGTTTAATGCTATAAACAGGAATATGAGTAAGCAGGAAATAAAGTGAAACAGAAAATGAAACTACAACAGTCAGTAAGAACTATAACAAGACTAGGACTATCTGTGTGAACTTGTGTTTGTTTTAGAATACATAGTTGGCATGTAGGGGTTTATAAGGCTAATCTGGCCGTCATAGACGGCTATTAAACAATACAATCGAGATCTGGCTGATGGACAGTCGTGTACCAACAGCTATTAAACAATACATGGGGAAGGGTAAACTACATGCCTCCTAGTATTCTCCCACCCGATATGTAAACAAGACATGAACTCCAATATTCAAGACATGAAATACAGTACTTTAACACTACGTGAAATCAGCAAGGGTACTAGTAGAGCAGGGAATTAATTATCACAATATAAAGATTAACTTGAAGTGCAGGTACTTGCCTGTTGTTTGGATCCGATTAATGTTCTAGGGGAAGTTTCCACAGATGAGTCCAAAAGCTGAAATAGACATTACCATCACTCTCAGAAGATGTCAAATAGCTAGAAACGCCTGTCCTTGGGTCCAATTTGGAGACAAGGGCAAAAACGGCAGTTTCGGGCCAAAACGGGGTCCGCCGGTGGGCCCGCTTTGCACCGAAAAACGTGTCCGGGTCAACGGTCTCCAAATTCACCAAACTTAGTGTCAACAGGTCAGGAACGCTGATACGAACCCAACGGAACTTCCAGATTTGGATTCCGATGAGCCGAACACAAAATCGCCCGTCGAGCGGGACCTGTGGGGCCCACGACACGCGATTTCGTCAACGTTCTCAGAATCGAACCAAACTTGACCCACAGGACCAG
This sequence comes from Iris macrosiphon, assembly GCA_036927795.1. Taxonomy (NCBI): domain Eukaryota; kingdom Viridiplantae; phylum Streptophyta; class Magnoliopsida; order Asparagales; family Iridaceae; genus Iris; species Iris macrosiphon. Next base: position 182,656,731 of record JAYESA010000012.1, read on the forward strand.
CGTATCGCTACGAGTCTGATGGCGCAAGTTTCGTCTCGATCCGACGAGTGTGCACGAAGTTAGGGCGAATTGCCGAAAAGGCGGATACGGAGCGATGTCCGCGGATACGCGTTGATTCCGGTGTGCACGCACACCCGAATCAGCTTCCGTGAAATCTCACACGTCCGTATCGACGCTGCGCACGTATCTGTGAAGACCGCACGCGACCAAGTCGTCCCGTTTGGCGGGACGTACTCGGTTCCGGGGTGAAACAGGGTCTGGTTTTTCCTGTTTTTGGATCGCGGTGTGCGATCACCACAGGACGCGGTGCCCCGAACAGTTTGTCCGGACACCGAGAGGGTCATACAGGCTTCACAACGCAATTTGCAGAATTGAAAACGGAACTACGAGGCGAAAGTTACGCGTACCTGAAGGGGACCCGAAAATAGGGTCGAAATCGTGTCTGTGTCGTGTCGGACACGACACGAAGAAAAGGGGATTTAGGGTTAGGGTTTCGGGACAGCGGCGGCCGGCCGGAGGCCTGGGCGGCGCTGGCTGGCCGGTGGTGGTCGGGGAGGGTTCGCCTGGGCGAGGCGGATCCGTCGACGGGCGGGGCGGCGCCGGAGGCCGACGGGAGGCGGCTCCAAGGCTGCTGCTGCTGCTGTTCTGCTCGTCGGGGCCGGCGTGCGGCGGAGCTCGAGGAGAGGGGGAGGAGGAGACGGTACGGCCGTGGCAGGGTGGCTGGGCAGCGGCGGCGGAGGGCGTCAACTGCTGGGGAGGGGTCGCCGGACGGGGTGGTTTAGGGTTGCGGCGAGTGTATTTATAGGGAGAGGGGCGGTGGTCGTGAGGTCCGAGGGAGGCGGCCAGGTGGCGGGGCAGCCGGGGGTCGTGGGCGAGGGGCCGCGCGGGGCGGGCCGAACGACGCGGGCGGCCAGGCGACGTGGCCGACGCTCCGCCGGAAGTCGCGCGGGGCTGTGCGGGTCGTGGGGCTGGGGTGGAGGCCGGGTCGGGTTCGTGGGTTGGCGGGTCGGGTCTGACCAACCCGACCCGACCCGATAGGGCGGGGGCTGGGCTGGACTGGGCTCGGCCCACTGGGCCGGGCCCAAAAGAAAAAAATAAATATAATAAATATAATAATAATAATGATAATAATAATAATAATAAATAAATAAAACAGTTAATTAATTAATTAATTAGAAAAATAATTTTTAGGCATTTAAAAATAGGTCTGAGGCCCAGAAAAATTACCCTAAGTCCAGTTTTCCATTTTACACCCAAAAAATATTATTTTCATGATATTTTAATATTATTTATTGCCAATTAAAAATCGTTTATTAATTACAAGCCTTGATTTTAATTACAGAAAATTCACAGAAAATTCCAGAAAATTGGGAAAAATCCAAGATTTAAAAATTTGGAAATTCAGGGGGTTTACAACCTACCCAACTTACAAAATTTCGTCCTCGAAATTTAAATTATAGCAGGGTTCTCTCTGTCCAATCTCACTTGATTGCGGTCGCTACCCAACTTAGAATTCTACCCATATCCTCTAAGGCTGTACAACTAGTAAAGCTAGGCCCAACTTAACAAATCATGGTATTGAATCTTTAAGTCTGCAACACAAAACACATCACCTAGGGTATTGCCTTAGTCATAAAGGGTTATCATCTAGCACTACAAATCAAACCTACACAGGATTTTGTCTTTCCGGAGTAAGGGAAGACGAGGATCAATAATAAGAGTTTAAGGGCGAGGTGGTAGAACAGAGGTATAGGGATCAAGGCGTTTAAAGAATTCTAATGGGGATGGTCAGGCGGTTATGGATTGAGATTCCATTCTGGTAATTATTTATTCGCATGCTCGTATTAGCACGGTTAGGTAACTGATACGATATGCTCGGACATGTTTAGGGGCAAGTATACTAGTCACTATATCTCTCAATCCACGTAAAGTAGTCGTGCGAAGTGCGAATCAAAATGCACTAAGGTTGATCAGACCGTAGTACACTGATTCTGAGTAGACACTTGTATTAGTGGGGTTGATCAGGCCTCAATAATACATGTGTCATGAACAAGCCCGATAAAGAGTAAGCTTGCAAAACTAGGCTATAAAATAGCAGCATAAGTCAAGTTCAGCAAAATTAAGTGCGCTAGATGATGATGAAAAGGAGGTACAAATTATTTAAATCCACAAAACAGCACATAGTAAGCATAATAGCAACCTCTAAAATCTTCTATAGTTATCAAATTTAAAAGCATACTAGGTTATTTAGCAAGTTCAAATTTACTAGGTTGGGGCTGAGGTCACGAACCAATAGGCATGAGCTAAACAATACTAGGAAAGGTATCTACGAATCACTTACGCGCATTAGCTGCTTCCAGAGTTTGCGCGTTCTCCACGGTCATCACGTAAGCTTGTCCGCGTCTTGGAGTAGCGGGACAGTCCCTCACTTGATGTTCTGTTGAGCCACAATATAGGCAGGCACCTAGTCTCTTCCTACAAACTTGCCAAGTGTGGCCCGGTCTTCGGCAAAAGTTACAAGTAGCAGTTGGTTGGTTCTGTCCTTGAGCCTGGTGTTGGGGTGCTGGAGCTCGAGGGAGAGGACGCTGAGTTTGCTGCGGGGATCTCTGCTGTTGTTGTTGTTGAAAAAGGCGTTTGTTGGGTCCCGAATTTCCGGTATCTCTTTCTCGCTTTAGCTTATGCCCCATGTCTCTCTCAACGCCTTGTGCCACGTTCAAGATTTCCTCATAGGTGCGAGCTCGGCTGGTGGTGACAGCAAGGCGAATATCCGGAGACAGCCCCTTCTTGAATCTACGGGCTCTGTCTTCCGGGGTACGAACCATGTACTCCGCAAAGTGGCTTAACCTGCTAAATTCAGCAGTATATTCATCAACAGACATGTTACCTTGTTCCAGTCTCTCGAATTGGCTTTCGAGAGCTTCCCGAGCCACTTCGGGGTAGAATTTCTCCTTGAATAGCCTCTTGAAGTCCTCCCAGGTGAGGTCAGGAGCAGATAGTTGGGGTTCATCTCTGAACCAGGTTCGAGCTATATCGAACAGTTGCAGGCTTGCGGACTCCACTTTGAGATCATCGGGAACCCGAGCAGTCTTCAGGAGTCTCTCGACATTCTCTATCCACTCATCAGCGTAGAGAATGCCCTCAGTTCCGTAGAACTCCAGAGGCCTAAGGTTCTTGAAGTCTTTGGCACTTCCTGGCCTCTTGAGTGGCGACTCCTGGGACTTAATAGCGTCTGAGAGGCTGGTCCGCAGAAGTGCAGTCTGTTCCTTCTGAGATTCCACCAATCCCTGGAACACTCCAAGTAGTTGTGCCCCATCTAGAGTAACTGCCGGAACAGATGGAGGCGGCGGGAGTGCAAGAGTCTCGGGCACATTCTGCTCAGCTGGTTCTGATGTGCCTCCTACTGTGTTCCTTGTCTGGACCATTCTGAAAGATTAAGGGGTAGGAGAATCAAAATAGAATACTTGGAAATCAAAGGCGATAGGAAAATTGAGCAGAAATGATACCAAGAATTGAAATAAGGACCCTATACTGTGAATGAGCTTTTCCCTAGAATCCTCAATCTTATTGCAGGCATGTTCGGTCCCTAAGTTGAAACCGAACAATTTAGTCGTTTGACCTGCATGGGCCACCACAAAAACGTGTCACGACCCGCACCCGGTTATTCGGGCACGAGTGCGTGGGCACGTCCAGCCTACGCCGCAGAATCGGCGGTAGTACGCTGTCTAGGTCAAAACCACACTTAACTAAACTAGCTCATCCACAAATAATATAAGCAAGATAATAATGAGAATGGAAACTTAAGATTGCAATTGAAATAATTGTGACAACAGCTTCAAATGTTTAGTACAGAAATTCAGAATGAAATCGGGGACAAACCCGATTAATAAGACAAGAAATAGGAATAAAGATAGCTAATGCTAACTACTCTGCAGGAGTAGTCTCCTGGGTGGGAACCGGCTCTGCAACTGTATCACCTGCTGGCTCATAGGGTCCGTAATAGGTAGGGGCAAGGTTCTCATCATCGCCTAAACAACGTATCCAGTCAGGAAAGGAGCAAAGTACACAGTGCACAACAAGATTAAGCTAAATATGTATGACAATTAAACTGAGTATCATATTGAGAAATTGCATAAAGGAAACATCAACATCTCAGAGTTTAATGCTATAAACAGGAATATGAGTAAGCAGGAAATAAAGTGAAACAGAAAATGAAACTACAACAGTCAGTAAGAACTATAACAAGACTAGGACTATCTGTGTGAACTTGTGTTTGTTTTAGAATACATAGTTGGCATGTAGGGGTTTATAAGGCTAATCTGGCCGTCATAGACGGCTATTAAACAATACAATCGAGATCTGGCTGATGGACAGTCGTGTACCAACAGCTATTAAAAAATACATGGGGAAGGGTAAACTACATGCCTCCTAGTATTCTCCCACCCGATATGTAAACAAGACATGAACTCCAATATTCAAGACATGAAATACAGTACTTTAACACTACGTGAAATCAGCAAGGGTACTAGTAGAGCAGGGAATTAATTATCACAATATAAAGATTAACTTGAAGTGCAGGTACTTGCCTGTTGTTTGGATCCGATTAATGTTCTAGGGGAAGTTTCCACAGATGAGTCCAAAAGCTGAAATAGACATTACCATCACTCTCAGAAGATGTCAAATAGCTAGAAACGCCTGTCCTTGGGTCCAATTTGGAGACAAGGGCAAAAACGGCAGTTTCGGGCCAAAACGGGGTCCGCCGGTGGGCCCGCTTTGCACCGAAAAACGTGTCCGGGTCAACGGTCTCCAAATTCACCAAACTTAGTGTCAACAGGTCAGGAACGCTGATACGAACCCAACGGAACTTACAGATTTGGATTCCGATGAGCCGAACACAAAATCGCCCGTCGAGCGGGGCCTGTGGGGCCCACGACACGCGATTTCGTCAACGTTCTCAGAATCGAACCAAACTTGACCCACAGGACCAGCGTATCGCTACGAGTCTGATGGCGCAAGTTTCGTCTCGATCCGACGAGTGTGCACGAAGTTAGGACGAATTGCCGAAAAGGCGGATATGGAGCGATGTCCGCGGATACGCGTTGATTCCGGTGTGCACGCACACCCGAATCAGCTTCCGTGAAATCTCACACGTCCGTATCGACGCTGCGCACGTATCTGTGAAGACCGCACGCGACCAAGTCGTCCCGTTTGGCGGGACGTACTCGGTTCCGGGGTGAAACAGGGTCTGGTTTTTCCTGTTTTTGGATCGCGGTGTGCGATCACCACAGGACGCGGTGCCCCGAACAGTTTGTCCGGACACCGAGAGGGTCATACAGGCTTCACAACGCAATTTGCAGAATTGAAAACGGAGCTACGAGGCGAAAGTTACGCGTACCTGAAGGGGACCCAAAAATAGGGTCGAAATCGTGTCCGTGTCGTGTCGGACACGACACGAAGAAAAGGGGATTTAGGGTTAGGGTTTCGGGACAGCGGCGGCCGGCCGGAGGCCTGGGCGGCGCTGGCTGGCCGGTGGTGGTCGGGGAGGGTTCGCCTGGGCGAGGCGGATCCGTCGACGGGCGGGGCGGCGCCGGAGGCCGACGGGAGGCGGCTCCAAGGCTGCTGCTGCTGTTCTGCTCGTCGGGGCCGGCGTGCGGCGGAGCTCGAGGAGAGGGGGAGGAGGAGACGGTACGGCCGTGGCAGGGTGGCTGGGCAGCGGCGGCGGAGGGCGTCAACTGCTGGGGAGGGGTCGCCGGACGGGGTGGTTTAGGGTTGCGGCGAGTGTATTTATAGGGAGAGGGGCGGTGGTCGTGAGGTCCGAGGGAGGCGGCCAGGTGGCGGGGCAGCCGGGGGTCGTGGGCGAGGGGCCGCGCGGGGCGGGCCGAACGACGCGGGCGGCCAGGCGACGTGGCCGGCGCTCCGCCGGAAGTCGCGCGGGGCTGTGCGGGTCGTGGGGCTGGGGTGGAGGCCGGGTCGGGTTCGTGGGTTGGCGGGTCGGGTCTGACCAACCCGACCCGACCCGATAGGGCGGGGGCTGGGCTGGACTGGGCTCGGCCCACTGGGCCGGGCCCAAAAGAAAAAAATAAATATAATAAATATAATAATAATAATGATAATAATAAATAAATAAAACAGTTAATTAATTAATTAATTAGAAAAATGGTTTTTAGGCATTTAAAAATAGGTCTGAGGCCCAGAAAAATCCAGAAAAATTACCCTAAGTCCAGTTTTCCATTTTACACCCAAAAAATGTTATTTTCATGATATTTTAATATTATTTATTGCCAATTAAAAATCGTTTATTAATTACAAGCCTTGATTTTAATTACAGAAAATTCACAGAAAATTCCAGAAAATTGGGAAAAATCCAAGATTTAAAATTTTGGAAATTCAGGGGATTTACAAATCGAGAGATCCACTTTAGGATTTTGGCATCGCACCATACAAACTCAAAATAGATTTCTCATTCTCAATTCTACGATCCATAACTTATGAAGATATAAGCTATTTATAGGCTCTCAAGAAATAAAAGAAGATAAAATCAATCTCTAAAGGCTTATCTTAAAGCCTAACTAATAAAACAGAAAGATACTCTCTATCTAAAATAACAAAAAAATAACTAAAAAATAACAATAAAGTTGTTTTCCAGTGGTTCTTTAAATTTAGAAGACTTTGTAGGTTCTTTAAATTTATTGGTTTCATCAAAAGACCTATTTAATTCTTTGAATGATGATATATAACGCTCAAAATTTATTAATGGTTTAAATCTAGATTTATAAATCTCAAGATTTATTACTGGTTTAAATCTAGACTTAGACTCGGACTTGGATTTAACTTCATCATACTCATTAGATTCTACTAATGAATTTTTTATGGATATAGGATCACCATTAGCAATAGTTTTTGTCTTAATCTGGTGGAAATGTTCATCAAGCAACTTTTTCATTTCGCCAAGCAACTTATCATATACAGCATCGATTCTTGCACAAAATTGTTGTGAGAAATTTTGTGTAGACATCATTTTTTGGGTCTTACCTACCTACGTATACAAATATTTCTAAATCAGAGTTTAGCTCTGATACTAATTTGACGCGGGACGAAGTCCCAAAGGAGATAATTTTGTATAAAATTAGGGATTTGGAAAGATTTGGAGGCAGAAGCTTTAAATTGAATGTGAACAATCACTATTATCGATTTATGACAAATAACTATAATAGAAATATGAAAATAATAACTGAGAATACCGAAGGAAGTCGGAAGGAAGTCGGAAGCGGCGTCGGAAATAAGATCGAGAGATCCACTTTAGGTTTTGGCATCGCACCATACAAACTCAAACTAGATTTCTCATTCTCAATTCTTCGATCCATAACTTGAAAATACAAACTATTTATAGGCTCTCAAGAAATAAAAGAAGATAAAGCCAATCTCTAAAGACTTATCTTAAATCCTAACTAACAAAACAGAAAGATACTCTCTATCTAAAATAACAGGAAAAAAAACTAAAAGATAACAATAAAGTTGTTTTCCATCACTAAATATTAAGGGTTAGTTAGGATTGTGGTTACGTTTCACCTAGGACTGCATTTGGTGCCAAACGTTGGGGGGCGAGCCAAAACGGTTTCTATTCCGGATGGGTGTTTTTCCCAACGTGACATTCATTTTCGGGTTCAAATGGACATTTCTGAAACACTAGCCAAACGAGTGCGCGGGAGTAGGGGCGGATGTAGCCAAGTGAATCAAGGCAGTGAACCCACCACTCGTCTATCTATTTGTATAGGTCATCCCTTGCAATTCAATTGGGACAAGGGTCTCAGACAGAATTTCCAGAAACATTTGGAACATTTCGTTTTTCCATGATACTACACGATAGCTCTCTGATCCGTTTTAATGGATTGGTATTGCTTAGAAATGGTATTCTACCTATAATCTCCGAAGCGATGGGTCCTTTTTTGTGATGATAAATAAGATGTACCGCCTCTATGGATCTTTGCTTTGGAGCAAAACAATTCGAATTAGGAGTTGCATATGTCGTACTCTGATTTGGATGAGGTTTGCTATTACCAGCATTGCTCATTCCCACAGAGCGGTAACGCATCCCCCTCCCCTTTATCGATTTGAGGGTTAGGGTGACGTATCTAGAAGATGGAGCCTAAACCCTGGATTTGGTGCGCGGAGTAATCTCTTCGTCTAATCACGAGGCCACATAATCAATGAAGTGAATAGCTTTATTTAAAGCCAGGACTTGCTTATTGAAGCAAAGCGGTAAAAGGTCGGGATAGCTCAGTTGGTAGAGCAGAGGACTGAAAATCCTCGTATCACCGGTTCAAATCTGGTTCCTCACATGGCCAAGCGGTAAGGCAATGGGTTTTGGTCCCGTTACTCGGAGGTTCGAATCCTTCCGTCCCGCGATCTAATCGATTATCGAGAATTAATCCCGAACCCGTTGTATCATACCTTTTTCCGATATATGAAGTCGTAGACTTGACTAACTCAATTCTTATGAAATTGCGAATCATAGTGTGATATGGATGACCGATAAGGATCAACACTTTGCTTTGAGAGGTAGTGATCTTCCCTTCCGGATGTCCCTGACCTATCCACGTGGTAGTTGGCTTTGGTCAACGTCACCAGGGAGTCTGAAACCTCTTGTTCAAAAGGGAATGTCAGATCCAATTTCACTTGGGGTTAGGCACGAATTATCCGTCTGCTTTCGCGTATTGAACTACCTCCCACAGGGAGGGGAGAAGCTATTCTGATATATAAATTCGATATATATATTAAATCGTAGAAGCGGTTTTTGTTTTATTTCCTTGGAACATACAAGGCCAGAATTTTTTGCCTTGAGACGCAATATAAGATCATCGCACCCCCGCGGAACCCTTCCCCTCCTGGTCAGCTAGCAAAAGGAGCGACTTTAGGAGCTACTTTACGAGCTACTTTACGAGAGAATCACGGGGACTTCCCCCGTGAGACTATAAAGTTATATTAAAAAAGGAGCTACAAGCTCAATTTTTTAATATAACAAGCTTTGATCAGGGGAAGCCATTGGATTGTTCGCTTCTCCTTATGTGGTACTCGACCGGCTATACTTCGCTGACTTTTTTTTCTTTCACTCTCTTATCACTTTGGCGCAGCAGAATTGGAAAACGGGACATCAAAATGTTGGAAATGTCTTCCTCCGACAAGCAGCCCAAGTCAACAAAGTGTTGTTGTCCAAGCTAGGATGGAAGATTGTTATGAATGACTCAGCTCTTTGGGCTCAAGTTCTCCGGAGTAAGTATCTCGGGAATAATTCTACCTTTTTTAGAATCTAAAACACAAGGATGTAGCTTTATTTGGTCTGGGACATCAAAATGTTGGAAATGTCTTCCTCCGACAAGCAGCCCAAGTCAACAAAGCGTTGTTGTCCAAGCTAGGATGGAAGATTATTATGAATGACTCAGCTCTTTGGGCTCAAGTTCTCCGGAGTAAGTATCTCAGGAATAATTCTACCTTTTTTAGAATCTAAAACACAAGGATGTAGCTTTATTTGGTCTGCGATTCTGAAAATTGATGTATGAGCAAACGAGAAGAAACGTAACTGAAATCCAATTTGGCCCCAAGTGTTTTAAAAATCGTTTAAGTGGTGGACCAAGAGGATGCAAAATTGGTGGGCGTTAAGACAATCAAAACCATTGAATTTGTTATTACAGGATGTATAAGGAAAAGATCTTGAAATTGCGTGATATTCCTACGTATTAGTTTTATCATTTATCAAATATAGCTTAAAATGGACGATATCGACCTTCACTATGAATGGTCTCCATACACTTTTTTAGGGGTGTGTAATTAAAATTAGTTACACCTACATTATTATGACCCAAGTCTCTCTCTCTCTCTCTCTCTCTCTCTCTCTCTCTATATATATATATATATATATATATATATATATACTCTCTCATCCCCAATGGTTGGTGTAGTTGGTTAAGCCCACTCCCTCTTCTACAAGAGGTCGAGTGTTCGAATCTTGTCGATTGCATTTAATATTTGACTTACCTTGGGAGTGCGAAGTGGAGCCTTCGCATTCTCCCCAGATAGCCGATCAGTTATGATCGTGTCCCTCACACACACACACACACAAGTTTCCTCGGGTCCACGTAAATATTTTCCTAATGGGAGTCCAAATGCCAAAAATCTACTGGATATCAATGTCTATGTGCATCACACCACATCCTAACTAAATATATTAAAGGGATGATAGTTATGGAATGATTGATGGGCTATCACGAATTTTTACATGTGGATTCCACCTAGAAAATTTTCTAAGGGACCCTTAGGGACTATTTACCTTTATGTTATTTGTTGGTTAAGATATAATATCGACCATAATTTGCAATATCGGCCGATACCAATCAGATACGGTCGATACCGAGACGGTTTGGTATGTCCCTCTCCGATACCAATACTGACCAATAGTGATATCGGGGGCCTCTAATTTAGTCAATTCAGCAAAAGACCCATCAGCAAGGTGTAAAAGCCTAGTGAGGTTGTAAAAGCATGAAAAGAAGAAAACTTATCTCTTGCAGGTAAATCGAACGGCAAGAGTGAATACTATTTCATTTAATTCCAAAATTGCTATAAAAAAAACACATGAAATATTTAAAAACTATGCCTAAATATATTTTTGTTTCCTTCTAAAATTTTAATAATTTATTAATAATTATTTGTTTTCCGATACCAAAAAATCCAATATTGCGATCCGAACTTGTCGATAATGTCGATCATGATACGTCTGATACCGACTCTGATACCGATATTGCGAACCATGATATCGACATATATTTGTCTTGCCATAGACCAAGTATTCGAACTTGAGGAGAAACATTTTGTTATTTTACATGGTTTCTGTTCCAAAGAAGTCGCCACTCTAAAGAGGAAGAGGAAAATCTAAATAACCAAAATGACCAAATAATTAGGCAATCAGAACCAATGATCTAAACCATTCCAACTATGGATTATGTGGTTGCTCCATGATCCAAACAGTTGGGCTGACCAGCCCAATCTTAGGACCTTCACTCCAATTAGCTGAATACACACAAACAAAATGAAGTTCACCATGCTTCTAAGAAATGGGTTGCTTGGGCTTAGTGCCAGTCAACTCAAAAGTTCCTTTGACCCAATGAAAACAAAAATATATTTGTAAAATGTCCAGTTCAATGTCGAGGATGGTCCCTCATACCGGTCATGGTTCGAAGTGTCTGAATGGTTCAATCTTCAATGTGATCCAACCCGGTTCATAGAGACCGAACAACTCAAACATTCGAAAGGGTCATAGTCCAAATAAGTTGTTAGAAAACTAGCTGGAACAGTATACAAAAAAGGTATATGCGTATAATAAGTGTACTGTACACATCTTGGACAACTATACCTACGTAGAGAGAACATTTGGCATACATGTCAAATAACTACCATGCCGAATAACATTTGGCATACACACATGTCAAATAACTACCACGCCGATAACCAAAGTATAGTATTTATAAGACATGAACATAAAATGAGGCAGCTAAGGTGGATAGAGTGCAATGCATGAAAAAAGAAGAAGAAATGAACGTATTCATGGTAAATATGGAATAAAGGTTTTCTTGTTTGTGTAGTGTATTTGTGTTACGTTAGATAGTTGGCACCAATTCCGGGCAAGATGGGAGAAAATCTTGTTAGGTGTTTTCGACATGTGGAATGCTGCCCAATAGATACACCATTAACAATAGATAGTAGTTAAAGGAGCCTCTAGGAAGACCTAAACAAACATGGATTGAAGATGTCAAGAAGGATCTACTTTGTTAGTTTTTAAAGAAGACGTGGCCCTTAGGCCTTCACAGAGCAGAATGGAAGAAAAGGACTCAAAACAGCAGACCAAGCTCTCTTGTTGTTGTATAAAATGAGACAGCTAAGAACCTATGACTTAGGGAGATTTTTTCTGGAGGCTCTAGCCTGCTCCAAAAGAGAGAGTACTAAAATTTAATCAACATAAAATTTGGAGACCTGTTGATTGGAGAATCCTATAGGATCAAGCAGACACTAACCTTCGACAGTAAAGAACATATTGAGGAACCCATTGACTGCATCACATCAACTGCTGAACCGACTGCATCTTTTACCTCTTGTAAGTCTGCCTGTTGCAGATCGAATAGATGTTAAGACTTTGTAGTTTGTAGGTATAATGTTAAGATGCACATTTTCTATGTAACATTGCATCTAAAAGTACAAACCGTTGCTTCACCAACAACTGGAAGTCTGAGTGTGCTAGCCTTTAATGCTTCAATAGCTCCAGATAATGAACCGAAATGGTCTCTGTCTATATGAGACCACTCTTCTAAACAAGACATCTGCACTAAACAGAGAAGAGTTTTAGATCAAAGAAACAGAAACATTTAATGCATAACCACTGCTGCCGGCGTTTTAGCATATTCATAACAAATACTGCAGAAAGAAATCTTCAAGAGGACAAATTTGCAGTATGAAACACATATTTCAAATTGAAATTCAGGAATATCTTCCACCTTAGACATCAAATGCACAAAGAATGTGGAATATATACCTAAATGTTCAAAAGCGTGAATTGTGGCATAGACACACCATCACAACGAAGTCTTCATCCAAAATATTGGGATGGATTAGTGTTGTAGACAAAAGCTAACACACTGTTGCATCCAAGCGCATCTAAAAGCATCATTTAACTCTGTGGACAGAAATCACCCCTTTATGATAGCTAACTCGCGAGTTATGCAGAAAATACATGAAAGATCCTCTCCAAGAACTGATTTGATTTTATATCAGATTGTCAGGTCTAGTATGATTTACTTACTGTTGATTAATGGAAAATTTTGGTGACAAGAGAGATCTATTTATACTCGGTCTTTGAAATAGCATATTACAGCATTATATGCACAAAGAAGATACGTAAGTAGTCATAGTATGGAAGGTCAGGATCTTATACAATAGCTCTTACCAGTTGTCACTTTGAACATCTACAGATACCCTATCTTTTTACTACATGAAGACACTTTGGGCCACTATTCCCTGCCATCTTATTTTTAAATGGCAGTAAGTTACTACTTCGCTTCTGATTTCAGAGCCGAAAGGCCTGAGAAAGCTAAAATATTTCCTGAAGTTTGATGAATGCTACGTCAAAACTTCCTATCAAAACGGTATAAAATGACAGATCGACCAATTGAGACAGGGTTCCGATGAAAGGGAATATATCTCAAAGAAGGAATATTCGTGGCTTCTCCACAAGTCATGGGGCCTCCCCCTTGACAATTTGAACTATGCTGATGACACCCTCCTATTATTTGAGGCTAATCCAAACATGACCAATATCTATCTATTGTCGTTTGAGATAGTTTCTTTTGGAACCTCTCTATTAAAGGGATAGTATCCTCGTAGAGGAAACTATCCTTGAATTATCATGTAAAACACCCAGATATTAAATGGAAATAAGTGGGTTGATGGTCCGTACGGTAAGTTACTTCTCCACAATCAAGCTTGACAATGCTTATGCTATGAACATTTTCAGCCCAGTACATGCACATTCCAAGAATTCCACACAAAAGGATACTCTTGTACTGTTAGATATATTCAGATGGATGGTCCGTTATTGTAGTAAGTGATAAGTTGCTTCTCCATGACCAAACCTAATGATGCTTCTGTTTTGAGCATTGTCAGCCAAGTCATGGACATTGCCGGTAAGGACTACTATACTAGTATAGTATTAAATATGTTCTGATGTGCAAGTGGTGACAGATGGTTACCAGGTGGGCTCTGTAATAAAAAATTTCTCCACCTCTATTTACTGTGATATGTGGGATGCAACATAGTGATGCAGACTAAGAAGTAAGAACAGATTTGTCATTGCTCATTCCAGTGGAACAGGTTAGTGTTGCAAAATTTCTTAATGATCCTTGTTTGTCTCAAGATTAAGTTGTTATTAGGACATGCCTCTATACTGTGATGACAAAGGTATCCATCAATATTAACGATCCAATTGACCGGCACTTCAAGGAGAACAATCTCGAAGTCACGTTTCTCTTAAATGCTCACCATTCTTGACGTAGATGATCTTTGCAATAACGGGATATTAAAGGCCTGAACCTTTATACAGTATTTTCTTTGTCCAAGTTGAGCATGCTAAACATCTATCCTCCTCTAGAGAGGATCCTAAACATGCATTGCCACTCATATCTTAAATGGAAGAAAGTAGCTAGAGATTGAACTCCCTTAATATACATAATTGGACTCCCCAAGAGTTAGAAAGCTCTTTAGTCTTGGCTACCTTTTCATCCTGTAAGTCGCAAACTTCAATATATAATTTAATGATATTAATTGAAAGCCAATATTGAACTCTGTACTCAAACCCAAGTCAAAAGGTGAAAGTAGGCATGATCTAATACTGGAGTCCAACAACAAAGTACACAAAACTATAGCTTAAGACCAACTCTAAATACTGTTCATTAAAAAAGTTCATAGTAGTCCTAGTTCCACATTGTAAGGTACCCAGTTTGGTGCTAGATAATAACATTTCCATTTCCAGATATAGCCCTTCACTCTTCTGCATTGTACCATATAAACCAAGGTTCGGAATATCAGTATCAGAATCGGACCCTTCCTATGAGTATCGGAAGATCGGCGGTATCGGTAGTATCGACGGTTTAAGATCGGAGTATCGGAATTTTTTTTGTATCGGAAAGCAAATGATTATTAATCAATTTAGAGAAAATATTTTAGACATTTAAGCATAATTTTAAGTATTTTGGTGTTCTTTCATAATAGTTTTGAAATTGAATCAAATAAGCCACCCCTGTTGATTAGTCTACCTCCGATACATAAGTTTTCTTCATTTACATGATTTTACAACTTTACTATGCTTTTACATATTTGTTCATTAGTCTTTTTCGTTCAAATTTTTTTGCCAAATTGAATGGAAAAGAGACCCCTAATGTTGGTGTCGGTCAATATCGAATTGGGACATGCCAAACCGAATCGGTATATGCTGTATCGAATCGGCATCAGCGGATAGTGCAAACTATGATATAAACACCCTAAGGATTTGCCGTTTGATATTAATCTTCCAAATCCTCTATGTAGTTTAAATCACACCATGAGTATTCAGAATATTCCTCATACTTGAACTAAAAACTTTAGGCTTACTCAAAACTTTCTAGATAACAAGATATGATTTATAATCCACTTAGATTGGCTAAAAACTCAGGCTATAAAATGACTTCACCGCACAGATGGGCTAGTAGTTTCCTGGCATGGTTAAAACCATTTATGACACTGAAACATATGAAAATGAGTCAAACTTGAGTGCCTCAAGGATACCATGAATTGTTTCAACTTTCAAGAATTGTAATGTAGCCCAACAGTAATTTTGGTTTCATGATCATGCTAACAACCATGGTAATCCAGACTTGCTCAGGTGGCTACATGCTAGAATAGATGCTCACATAGCTTGTGCTTGGCCACTTCTGCAACCCTAGTCATGGAGATTAAGATCTCTAACTCGCTCCACTCACCCCACCCCTTCCCCCACCACAAACACACACCAACCCCCCTCTGTTTGTGTGTCTTATTATTGTACCTGGACCAGTTTATATATTTAGAAACCAAGCTTGACCATGAACTTTCGTATTAAAGATGATGAAATGAGTGTTTGTTAGTGCGGTAATGGACATGTGTCTGTGTTCACTTAGATTTCAAAACAAACATGAAAAGGAAACAGATGTTCTGATTTAATAAAAAATTGGCAGTCTGATCCTACATCAACATTTGCTCCTACATATAGCATTTTCCAACTCTTCAAAATGGTGGCTATGAAGCCATACCATACTAAAGAATGGAATGTGTTCGTGACCGAGAAAATTCTAGGTTGTCTGAAGTTAAGCTATATCCAACTTTAAAGTGAAACAAACATTAACATCTATTAATGGATCTGTCTCATGCCAACTTACCAAGTCCTATTGTTATAGAGATGATTTACTCAATAACAACCATTATTGTCTTTGAACAGCACTGTGGCCAACTATTATATTGAGACTCGTGGCTCATCCATCTGCTAAGATCATAGCTAGTGATAGGAGTAAAAGCCACTCTGACATAGTGAGTGATACTCCTAGGAATATAGTGAACAGAACTCATGTCTAGAGACTTCTCTTGCATCAAATACTAGCTAACTAATGGTTTTCGGCTATAACACCAAACGTAAACTTATTTATGAGTTAGCAAGCTTCAAAAACATTTATTGGGCAAATTACATATTAACCCCCTATGGTTTTGAGTTTTTTCAGGATACCTCATTGTGTTTTAAAAATTGTCACTGTATGTCAGTCAGCTTAACATCCAGAAGAAACTCATGGAAACTTTGATATCTTTGTTTGGGATTACATTATTATGCATTTTTTTTACTTATCATGACCCTTGAGTAACCGAAAATCTAAGTCTTTCTGAAACTAGAATACTCCATTTGAAGATTTACTCTTGGAAGGCTTTCAGAATGACACTCAGGATAAACAGTCATGTCAAACTTATGACTTCTTCTCCATCAATATTGTTCAAACAGACAAGAGTGCAGAAGGTTCAGTAACAAGAAAAGAGTCAGTCTCCAGTGCTATGTTTATTCTAATTGATAATACAAATATTTAACAGTAATGATCTTACAAGGTGACATAAGAAGTCATTAAATATAACCAAAAATGCAGTATTACTATTAAAAGTTAAGCATAATGTTAACCATAGGGAAGAGGAGGTATATCCTATAGATATGCGAAATAAAATGAAGAAACAAACATTTGACAAAATGTGTAAATATGGACAGGATGAAACTTACTTGACCCTTAAGAATGGACATTAGTTTTAGATTTTGTGCCAGTAGTTGAAGCTTGATTCTTCTAAGGGTGACAGTGTCACGCAACTCAGAGATTGTTATCCATGCACTATACAAGTTTTTCTGAAACAGGGCAAAAAGATAAGAATTATTGAACTGAGCTAAAGCTCTGAAATCAAGCCTTACAAGCAAGACGAGAAACATGTGTACCCCAATTGAAACATACAGTAGCATAAGAAGCTCGGAAATTGATTTTAAAAATGCCCGTTGCTAAACCGTAACCTTGACTTTGTCGATATATTTAATCATACTGCAATGCATAATGGCACAAATCATGTGGGAAAATCAATTTTGAAGTTGCTTAATGCTTAGTTCGATGGAAGTTATCATGTTGCACAAGATCAGAGATAGATGATGATAAGAGCCACAGAAAACTTAGCTCATACTTATCAAACTATGAACAACAAGAAATTTAAGCTTATGCTGACTTTTATATATGAGATCTACAGCACTTTCTTGTGTAAGAAAACATTAACGACTTATATTGTTCAACATAGAAGATGCATAAACAGTTTTCTGGGTGCAAATATAACCCAGTTTTGTTTCAAATTTCTTGGTGCGTGGTCACAGGTTGACTTGCAGGTTTGATCCTCCCTCCCTTTGACTCTTCCCCTTCTTCTGCCTACATTCCTTGCTGCTATTGACATTGGCGAAACTTTTTTTTTCCTTGTATTTTAGGGAGACGTCAACAAAAGAAGACTAATTTGAAAAGTTAGGTGCTAGCAGAGACTTCCTTGTACACTTATAAGGGCCCCCACTAGGACAATTCGCCAACAACCAGTCACTATAGGAGTATAATAGCTTTAGGCCTGACTATCCGGGAAGCATACACATGTATAAGAGTCCAACATGTGTTAGACACAAAGTTTCCTACAACCCACCTTTGGCAAGGGTCAGACACTTCAATTTCATGTACAGATCTTAAACGAACAGAAAAAAAATTTGTCCAACACTTCATGACCTTGTTTGTGTCTGCTTCTTAGTCTCAACATAAAAACTGCCGAATAAACGTCTGCTTTGACCTAGGCAGTCCCTCCTCTTGGCTAAAGTACATCTTCGTACCAAGTAGAACTCATAGAGAGAGTATTAATTAGCTCTGAGCCTGACGTAGAGAGTTGTTGGGTATCGGCAATATTTTGGAAGGTCTATGACCCGACTAAGGAAGACACGACATGTCATTGATCTGATGGTGGCGAGATTGAGAACTCTACTACGAATGCCGACAGGCCAAATCACCACCTTGGACAACCATAAGGATACAATAACCTAACAATCTCAGTTCCCACAAAGTAAAGGCTTTATGATAATTTAATTCTTCAATAACTTGATTACAATTTACAATAGACCCAAAAGGACTTTATTTATAGGGTAGGGAGAAACAAAAAAAAATAGAAAGTCCTAAAAGATCTAGAAACTACTTAAATAATAAATAGACCTAGAAACTACTATTACCATATATAGAAACTACTTTGTGCGTGGTCACAAAGTAAAGATATTTAAATTGTTATTTGGCAAGATTCAACTTGAGGCTTCATTTCCTCTCCACATTATTAGATCCCAAACCCCATTAGACTTAGCATACTAAAAAATCTACTATAATAACAATAAGATAAACAAATAAAGTTATAAAACATGTAGTTTATCAACATGTCCTATATGAGCTTGCTGGTGATTTGGTAGTGAACATGTGTTGGTTGGTTCGCATAAAACGTCATCAAGGTAACGGGATCCTACCTACAAGAATAGAAGTTTAAAGAGTTACCAAAAAACTAATGGTGTCTAACGGCTGTAGATGTTTAGCTCTAAGAGCCAGATGCATAAATACAGGGTCCATCAGAACGTCATGATGTGGTTCAAAAAATGTGACCAAGGTACCGATTTCTGACTTCATGATAGCACGAGGTCAGTAAATTGTAAAACTTGTATGATGCATTTTAAAACTCGCCATATTTGGACACTTGTCATATTTTAGATACCTTTTATAACAATCATGCATGTTTATGCGTGACATGTCTAATCCATATAAGCTTGAGGTCGCATTAAGAATTTTTACATGTTTAAATTGGACTAGTTGAATCAGGGAGCATGCTTGTGTCCATGAACTCAATACTGTTTACCAACTCTACAAGCTATTTGATTATTGCATTTCAGAGGATCAGTCTTAGTTATTAAGTACTGCAATCGTTATTGTTCATAACATTCTATGAACACTCAGATGATATCAATGGATTGTATTACACTGCAAATGAGTGCCCATTAGTGTGTAGATAATGGAATATTACGAATATTTTATAGCATCTCAGATGTATATATCTCATTTATCTATCGTTTCAATACTAAAAATTAATTAAACTTCCTGTTTATCAGCTGATACGGGAACACAAATATAATTTTCAGAATCATATTAAGAAGATTTTCCAAAATAATGGATTCTAGATTGAGCATTTCATCCCAATTTTATGACACATCTTTTATGAGACACATATTCTGTCTCCCACTGTGCTCTTCGAACTCTCAATACTCCAAAGCTTTTGTTCTCAAAATATATTGCAAGTTTCTTATTCTATTTCTGCTAGTTTTGTAATGTACAAATTTTTGATCTTTTTCAATATTCTATGGCATATGATAAGCCTAGACATAAAACATTTTTTAAAAAATTTGGCCGATTTTCTTTGTCTCTTCCCTAAGAATACTTCCAATCAAAGTCATTTATAAAGTCAAAAAGAAATGCAAATAAGATTTTACTTACTTTTAAAAATTAAATATTTTACTCTTCTTGTATATCCTATGAGCTGATACAAATTAACTGGTACGTTGCGACACAGGATATAATTAAAATCTCCATGTCCAGCAAACTTTCAGAATATAGAAAGAACATTCAACAGGCTTTCTTAAATTGGTACAAATTTAAAAGTGCTCAGCAAATTTATAAATGATAAAAAGAATAAGCAAGCTATTGAAGCAAAATTATACAAGGGAAAAACAACTAATAGACCAACATTATATCGAGCAATAATCAATTGTAGTACTGAAAAGAACTCAAGAACACCAAAATACTACCTCGGCCTGGAGAATTTGTACATCAAGTGCCGTGTCGGCCCTCACATTTGCGCACCGCCATTGCAAATGCCGGTTATGCAACAGCCTCAACATGTGCGCCTCCTCGATCCTGTTCTCACCCTTCTTCGCCCTCCTCACCTCCGCCGCAAAGCTTATGATGGACGGAGCATTCCCCGGCTGGGCTCCCGTTGAAGCAGCAACCCCACCCGCAATCCCCACTCCGCTTCCCCTCGTTCTCAACGGGCAAGCCGCTCCCCTCGACAGGGACACTGTGAGCTGGCTCTGCGTGCTAGGCCTGACCGGCCCTCGAATTGGTGACCACACCGACGATCTCTGCGATGAAATCGGACTGTCCATCAAGTTCCGCCTCACCGAGCTCATCTTAGGCGAGCCTACACTCCTCACGCAAGGCTCCGGGACCCGGCGGACCCGGCTGTTGCTCTCCTGCCAGACCCTAGCGGGCACAACAATCCCTCCACTCGAGGTGACCTTCCCCAAAGCGGAACGTGCGGAACGTGGGCGTCACTTGCACCCGAATTGCTCCCGGAGGACGCGCTTTCCATGTCTGAATCGGCCATTGGTGAAGCCCCATCAAAAGAGATCCTCCTCGTCCCATCCTCGAACCTGACCGTAGCTAGGATTGGATCCTTATTGTCGAGAGTGTAGTCCAGGCTCCGCGACAGCGGGTTCAGGAGCTGCCTCGCAATCGCCCGCGCTGCGAGCCACCGCTCGAACAGCTTCGAGTTCTCGAACCCGTCGCGCAGAGCTGGCGTAGCTGGCACCGCACTCCTCCGTCTCGCCGGCGTCGGCCTGCGCTTGGAATTAGGGTTAGGGTTCGGAGAAGAGGATGCCTTGGCCTTGCTGGTTTGGTAGAAGAAGGACTCCCCCTGGAAGGACACCGACAACGAGCGGGTGGTGGTGGTGGTGGTGGTTAGGGCTTTCGCAGCTTTGGAAGAAACATGCTGAGGAGTGGAGGGGCGGGAGCGGTCGACGGAGTGCGACCGCTGCTTCCGCAATGCCGACGGAGTCGACGGCCGGGGCGTCGGCATCAGCGAAGGGAACCTCCGCGAATTCGAAGAAGAGTACGAATTCGAAGTCGACGTCGAGGTCGAGGAAGAAGACTGCGATGGAGAGGAGAGGTATCGAGAGGAGATCTCCTTGGCCCTCGGCCGCCTCAACGATGTGTCCTTCGCATTGTCCTTCGCGGAGGGGACCAGAGGGGGGCGTAGGGGCTGTTGGGGAACGGGGTGATTTTTAGGGTTCCGGTAGGCGGGAGTGGCGGTGAAGGTGGCGACGGGAGACGGGACAGCGGCCACCATGGATCTGGACGAGCTAGATCAGGAATTGTCGCCGGGGGGGGGGGGGGGGGGGGGGGGGGGATGAGGGGCGGTCACATTACCCGGCGGCGGACCGGACTCCACCCACTGCCGCCTGAAGAAGAAGAAGAAGCAGCAGAAGAAGAAGAAGAGTGGAGTTTTTTTTTTTTTTTAAATAAACAGAAGACTGGAGTTAGCAGCAGGTTATTTATTATTATAATAATTATTTTACTTTTCTAACTAATAAAGATTTATTAACTAAGTTTTTTTTTGTGAGAATATTTATTAACTAAGTTATCAGGGCGTAAAAAAAAAAAATCGGTCTCATATTGTTAGAAAAATAATTTAAATATACTTGGATTAAGATTTATTATATAAGTTTATATTTTAATAAAATTTTATTATAGATTTATTTATATTTTAATTATATTTTTTTTATGGATATGTCTCTATTATTATAATGGAGGTTAGAAACGGTTCAAAAATCAGCTGTCCAAGATAAAAAAAAATTATAATAATAGAGACATGCATAAAAAATTATAACTAATATGTTCAAGAGGCAGTTGAGAGAGTTGCCCAGACATATCCATAAAAAATTATAATAATCAGTTGTCCAATATATTTCTAACTAATACGTCCACGTGAGTTGTCACTACCACATTTCTAGAATAGAGGTATTTTTGTCATTTTGCATTAGTATAAATATTGTGTTTATATTTTGTTTAATATATAATGTGTATTATATATGTTACTATTATTATTAATTGTTAGTTGATTAGTCTATTTTATTTTAGACTTAACATTAGTGGACCTAACTAGACTTGACTTGACCCATTGATTCAAATAAATAGTTAGTCATTACTAGATTAATTCAACTAAACCTATCTAGACTCAAGAATAGAATATTCTTCCTATGGCTTAGTAGATCATATTCATGAAGGAATGAGAGGGGCACTTGAGTCAATTCAAACATTCCTCAACCTAACCCTAGCCATAGAGGGAGCTTATATAAATATTTTCATTCATGAGTAGCCTTCATTTATTTCAAATCCTATCCATCTCATTTCATTCCAAGGAGGCTAAGGAGCTTGGCATTGCTAGAGGAGCCTTGGAGAAGAAGAAGTCACATTGGGAATCCATCTCCCAATAGGTAAAACTCTTGTCCCTCTTGTCATTTCAGTTTTTAATGGTGAAATAAATCCCTAGAAACCTACCTATGGTTAAGGACTACTCATAGGAAGAAGAACTAGGTTCTTTAGAGACCTATTGTGAAAGTTACATTGAGTTTTGTGCTAATTTGGGGAAAACTCCGAATTTGGACCACTAGGTGTTTGTAGGAATGTCTCATAGGTGATTATGGAGTGTGATGGATGATTTAAGAAGGTACACGTATCCACAAATGGATACGGAAAATCCTTATCATGATACCCATGATACGGTGGTGTAGATGGGTAGCTTCAATGCATTTGGTGTCCTAGCATGCCAAATTTCTTCATAGTATATTAGAATAGCTATTATATATATTATTTATACTATATTAAGTATTTTAGGTGTGTTCATATTGATATGGGAGCGTGTGGGTGTTGGTATCAAGAGTATCATACGTGATACTTGTGTGTGGCCTATTGATGCACATTAAGTGTTTGATAAAATTGCTTGTATAGTTGTTGGTACCTTGAGTGATATATCATGGCTTGATACATGGATATCATATTTTGATATTGAGTGCTTGGTGCCTTGGTGTTGTTAAAGTGTAAAATAGGTTATGTGCATTGTGTGCTCACTGAGGTACACAGTGATGTACACATGCAGTCTCTATGCACAGTTGATCTAGCTAGCAACAGATGTTGGTGTGGGACTGGTCTAGGGTATGCAAGGCAGTGGGCAGAGGTGCACACTGCATACAGGGAGAGCAGTGCAGTTTCAAGAGGGAGACCAGTGCAGTTTTACCCTTACTTCAATTCAACAGCTCGTGCACTGAAGGGCATCATTCAGAATGCATCAAGTAGCCAACTACATCAAACTCTGCAAGCACAGGAAGGATGCAGTAGCAGTATCATTTTAGCAAAACAGGGAGGATACATGTGCAGAGCATGCAGCAGTTTATAGCAGTGCAATAGTCTTCAGGTGCAACCTCGAGGCAGTACAACAAGGGGTTAGGAGCTGCTGTGTTGGATTAGAATTTGCTGTGCAAAGCCTTGGGGCAGAAGGAATAGATATCAGTGCAGGGTGTTTGGTTACAGGTAATCAGTTGGCAAGTGTGGTCGAGTGGTAGCAGGTTTTGATGAGGGGAAACTCAACTATACACTGCAACTTGCAGTGTGCTGCAACATCAGGAAGAAGGGAAATGCAACAACAGGTTGTTGTGTGCATCTGAACGAGCAGAAACAACAATACCTATAGACAACAGCATCAGTTGTAACAGCAATTGAAATAGGTGGCAGTGCATGCACACATGAGTGTGTGTGTGTATATAAAATGAGTTGGGGGATATAGCTGGAAGTTGAGGAGTTGGGTGTTTGGGCACTCGGGTGGCAGTGGGGTGCAGTCCTTGTACTGCACCATTATCTCATGCCTGCAGGCATCACATTGGAGGTTAGTGCAGAATTAGGGGAGTTGACGAGCATTAGTATAAGACAGAGGGACTTGTAATGACTTGCTGTGGTGGACTGCATCACAGTGCAGTCCATTGTGGGTGAGCAATAACTTGTTTTGGCAGCAAGAGCAGGGGAGGTTCATGGAAGTTCAGAGCATTTAACAGCAGCTCGAGAATTCATGTGCACTGTGTGCTCAGGTTATATAGCAGTGCACTTGTTCGCAGTCCTGGGCAGTGGGCAAGTACAGATTGGTGCACAGTTTTCCAGTGTGCAAGTGATTATGGAGTATCAATTCAGTGAGTATAGGTTGTGTCATATGCACCATGGGTATTCCAGAGTATAAGAGAGCCTATATTTGTGTATCAGGTTGTGAGGCTAATAGGGATGGTTGTTGTATCAGTAAGGTGTCAAGAGAAAGGGCAACTGTAGTTCTTTTAGTGAGCGGTAGTAGGAATATGAGTGTTGGATATCTAGTGTCAGTTATGGGTGGTTGATGGAGTGAGTTTGTTCAAGTTAGCATATAGGTAATGTAAACCCCCTGAATTTTCAAAAATATTAAACTTGGATTTTTCACAATTTTCTGGAATTTTCTGCGAATTTTCTGTAATTAAAATCAGGTTTTTAATTATTAAATAATTTTTAATTGATAATAAATAATATTAAAATATTATGAAAATAATATTTTTGGGTGTAAAATGAAAAAACTGGACTTAGGATAATTTTTTGGAATTTATCGGGCCCCGGACCTATTTTTAAATCACCTAAAAAAATTATTAATTAATTAATTATTTATTTATTAATTATTATTTATTATTATTTAAACCTAACCCAGCCCGGCCCATCGGCCCAGCCCAATATCCTAACGGGTCAGGTCGGGTCTGCCCAAACCCGACCCGCACCCGACCGCGACCCGCTCCCCAGCCCTCACCCCCGCACGACCTGCGCTGCCCCCGCGTCCGGCGCAGCCGCCCGCGGCCGCCGCGCCACGTCTCCGCCCCCCCCGCGCCCCGCGCGGCGCACGACGCCTCCCCTCCGCCTCTTCCGGCCACGCCACCCTCTCCTCCGCCCTATATAACCCCTCTCCCCCAGCCCTCTCCGGTCACCTTCCTCCCCCGACCACCCGCCGCTCCTCCACTCCGCCGCCGCCGTCTCGCCCCAGCGCCGCCTCGCCCCAAGCCGCCGCTGCAACCCCCGCGAGGCCGCCCAGCCTCCTCCCCCTTCTCCCCGACTCCTCCTCCTTCTTCCCCAGCTCCGGCCGACCCCTGCGCCGCCTTCCCCGCCGCCTCCGGCAGCCACGCGCCCACGCCCTAGCCCCCGGCCGACCTTCCCCCGCCGCAGAGCCGCTCGAGCCGCCGGATCTCCGGCCAAGCTCCAAAACCCTAACCCTAATTCTCCTTGTGTCGGACACGACGCGGACACGGTCTTTTCGGTTTTTGGACCCTGTTCAGGTTCGCGTATCTTTCTGCTCGTAACCC
Source organism: Iris macrosiphon (assembly GCA_036927795.1). NCBI lineage: Eukaryota > Viridiplantae > Streptophyta > Magnoliopsida > Asparagales > Iridaceae > Iris > Iris macrosiphon. The sequence goes on from JAYESA010000012.1 coordinate 182,682,097, forward strand.
CGTTTTCAATTCCGTAAATTGCGTTACGAAGCCTGTATGACCCTCTCGGTGCCCGGACAAACCGCTCGGGGCATCGCGTCCTGTGGTGATCGCACACCGCGATCCAAAAACAGGAAAAACAACGACCCGATTCACCCCGGAACTGGGTACGCTCCGCCAAACGGGACGACTTGGTCGCGCGCGGTCTTCACAGATACGTGCGCGTCGTTGATACGGACGTGTGGGATTTCGCAGAAGTCGATTCGGGTGTGCGTGCACACCGGAATCAACGCGTATCCGCGGACACCGCCATGTATCCGTCTTTTCTGAATCGCGCCCTAACTTTCTGTACACACGTCGGATCGAAACGAAACTTGCGTCATCGGACTCGTAGCGATACGCTGGTCCTGTGACCCAAGTTTGGTTAGATTCTGAGAACGTTGACAAAATTGCGTGTCGTGGGCCCCACACGCCCCACTCGACGGGCGATTTCGTGATCGGCTCATCGGAATCCAATTCTGGAAGCTCCGTTGGGTTCGTATCACCGTTCCTGACCTGTTGACACTAAGTTTGGTAAATTTGGAGATCTTTGACCCTGACACATTTTTCGGTGCAAAGCGGGCCCACATGTGGACCCCGTTTTGACCCGAAATTGTCGTTTTTGTCCTTGTCTCCAAATTGGACTCAAGGACAGGCGTTTTTAGCTATTTGATATCTTCTGAGCATGAGGGTAATATTTATTTCAGTATCCGGAGTCATTTCTGGAAATTTCCCGAGAACAAAATTGTAGTGGGATCCAAACATCAGGCAAGTACCTGCACTTCAAGCTTAATCTTTATATTGTGATAATTAATTCCTTGCTCTACTAGTACCATTGATGATTACACGTAGTGTTAGAACATTGGAATTCATGTCTTGCTTTTCGTGTCGGGTGGGAGAATACTAGGAGGCATGTAGTTTACCCTTCCCCCTGTCGTGACTGCTAGCTGTTGGTACGCGACTGTACCCTCATCCTTATACTTGTTTATTCCTGACTGCTAGCCGCCTATGGCGTGCCTTATTAGCCTTATAAACCCCTACATGCCAACTATGTATTCTAAATACACAATTTTACACACATAGTTCCTGTTGTCTTGTTGTAGTTCCATGTTCCTGTCTCATTTATTCCTGTTTTATTCATATCCCTGTTTTACAGCATTTAACTCTTAGTTATTGTTACTACTTATTTATGCATATTCTCAACATGATACTTAGTCAGTTCTTTCCTACTTGTCATAAATATTTAGCTTAATCTTTGTTGTGTATTGGTACTTTGCTCCTTTCCTGACTGGATCCGTTGACATATTAGGCGATGATGAGGACTGCCCCCACCTTTTATGGTCCCCATGACGTAGCAGATGGTACATTTGAGGAGCCTGTTCCTACTCAGGAGACTACTTTTGAGGAGTAGTAGCCAGTTAGCTAGTATTTTCTTTCAGCACAATACTCGGGTTTGTCCCCGATTTATCTTCTGATTCTGTAATAAACTGTGGAATTGTTGTCACAATTTGTTTTATCTCAAATCTTAATATTCCTATTTCCTGTTATTATCCTTGCCTACTTATTTTATTGTGAATGAGCTAGATTTAATTTAACTGTGAATATGACCTAGACAGCGTACTACCGCCGACACTGCGGCGTAGGCTGGACGTACCCACGTACTCGTGCCCGAATATCCGAGTGCGGGTCGTGACACATTTTTATGGTGGCCCATGCAGGTCTACGACTAAATTGTTCGGTTTCAACTTAGGGACCTAACATGCCTGCAATAAGAATAGGATAAGTTTTAGGATCTCATCCACTTGCTTGAATCGTTCTTGACATCTATCTCGGATTTGAATTAACTCCTTGACTTGCATCCTGTCTTGATTCATGTGCGCCCCTTATCGTTTATTTTGGATGCAGAGTAAAGGATCTATCAGCAAGCGACGAGGTTCCTACAAGATCACCACGGGATGCTCTACCAGCACCCGAAACCAGACCACCCTTGGTACCACAAGCAGCACTCTCCCAACTAGCCCAGCAACAGCAGATGGCACCACCTCAAGGACGCGGACAAGTTTCCGCGATGACCGTGGAGAGCGCGCAGACTCTGGGAGCAGCTAATGCGCGTAAGTGATTCGTAGATACTTTTTCTAGTATTGTTTAGCTCGTGCCTATTGGTTCGTGACCTCAGCCCCAACCTAGTAAATTGAACTTGCTAATAACCTGGTATGCTTTATATTTGATAACTATAGAGATTGTAGAGTCTTTTGCTATTGCGCTTATTATGTTTTTGTTTTGTGAACTTAAATAATTTGTACCTCATTTCATCATCATCTAACGCACTTAATTTTGCTGTACTTGACTTATGCTGCTATTCTATAGCCTAGTTTTGCAAGCTTACTCTTTATCGGGCTTGTTCATGACACATGTGTTATTGAGGCCTGATCAACCCCACTAATACAAGTGTCTATTCAGAATCAGTGTATTACGGTCTGATCAACCTTAGTGCATTTTGATTCGCACTTCGCACGACTACTTTACGTGGATTGAGATATATAGTTGACTAGTATACTTGCCCCTAAATATGTCCGAGCATATCGTATCAGTTACATAACTGTACTAATACGAGCATGCGAACAAATGATTACCAGAATAGAATTTCAATCCATAACTGCTTGACAATTCCCATTTGAATTCTTTAAACGCCTTGCTCCCTATACTTCTGTTCTATCACCTCACCCTTGAACTCTTTATTATTGATCTTCGTCTTCCCTTATTTCGGAAAGACGGAATCTTGTGCTTGGTATAAGTTGATATATAGATAGTACTAGATATACCCCTCAGACCGGTCGAATTGATGATGACCCTTTATGATTAAGGGAATACCATAAGGTGATGTGTTTGGTGTTAAAGACTTAAGGATTCAATACCATGATTAAATAAGTTGGGACATAGTTTTATTTGATGTATAGCCTTAGATGATAGATGGGTAAATTCTAAGTTGGGTAGAGACCGCAATGTTCATTTGAGAGGAATCCTGTAGACTGTAATCAAGTGAGATTGGATAGAGAGAACCCTACCATATTTTAATTTTGAGGACAAAATTTTTATAAGTTGGGTAGATTGTAAACCCCCTGAGTTTTCAAAAATATTAAACTTGGATTTTTCACAATTTTCTAGAATTTTCTGCGAATTTTCTGTAAATAAAATCAGGTTTTTAATTATTAAATAATTTTTAATTGATAATAAATAATATTAAAATATTATAAAAATAATATTTTTGGGTGTAAAATGAAAAAACTGGACTTAGGATAATTTTTCTGGAATTTATCGGGCCCCGGACCTATTTTTAAATCACCTAAAAAAACTATTAATTAATTAATTTATTATTTATTAATTATTATTTATTATTATTTAAACCTAACCCAGCCCGGCCCATCGGCCCAGCCCAATATCCTAACGGGTCGGGTCGGGTCTGCCCAAACCCGACCTGCACCCGACCGCGACCCGCTCCCCAGCCCTCACCCCCCCACGACCCGCGCTGCCCCCGCGTCCGGCGCCGCCGCCCGCGGCCGCCGCGCCACGTCTCCGCCCCCCCGCGCCCCGCGCGGCGCACGACGCCTGCCCTCCGCCTCTTCCGGCCACGCCACCCTCTCCTCCGCCCTATATAATCCCTCTCCCCCAGCCCTCTCCGGTCACCTTCCTCCCCCGACCACCAGCCGCTCCTCCGCTCCGTCGCCGCCGTCTCGCCCCAGCGCCGCCTCGCCCCAAGCCGCCGCTGCAGCCCCCGCGAGGCCGCCCAGCCTCCTCCCCCTTCTCCCCGACTCCTCCTCCTTCTTCCCCAGCTCCGGCCAACCCCTGCGCCGCCGTCCCCGCCGCCTCCGGCAGCCACGCGCCCACGCCCTAGCCCCCGGCCGGCCTTCCCCCGCCGCAGAGCCGCCCGAGCCGCCGGATCTTGGCCAAGCTCCAAAACCCTAACCCTAATTCTCCTTGTGTCGGACACGTGTCGGACACGACGCGGACACGGTTTTCCCGGTTTTTGGACCCTGTTCAGGTACGCGTATCTTTCTGCTCGTAACCCCGTTTTCAATTTCGTAAATTGCGTTGCGAAGCCTGTATGACCCTCTCGGTGCCCGGACAAACCGCTCGGGGCATCGCGTCCTGTGGTGATCGTACACCGCGATCCAAAAACAGAAAAAATAACGACCCGATTCACCCCGGAACTGGGTACGCCCCGCCAAACAGGACGACTTGGTCGCGCACGGTCTTCACAGATATGTGCGCGTCGTTGATACGGACGTGTGAGATTTCGCAGAAGTCGATTCGGGTGTGCGTGCACACCGAAATCAACGCATATCCGTGGACACCGCCCCGTATCCGTTTTTTCTGAATCGTGCCCTAACTTTCTGTACACACGTCGGATCAAAACGAAACTTACGTCATCGGACTCGTAGCGATACGCTGGTCCTGTGACCCAAGTTTGGTTAGATTCTGAGAACGTTGACGAAATCGCGTGTCGTGGGCCCCACTCGACGGGCGATTTCGTGATCGGCTCATCGGAATCCAATTCTGGAAGTTCCGTTGGGTTCGTATCATCGTTCCTGACCTGTTGATACTAAGTTTGGTAAATTTGGAGACCTTTGACCCTGACATATTTTTCGGTGCAAAACGGGCCCACATGTGGACCCCGTTTTGACCCGAAATTATCGTTTTTGTCCTTGTCTCCAAATTGGACTCAAGGACAGGCGTTTCTAGATATTTGATATCTTCTGAGCATGATGGTAATGTTTATTTCAGCATCCGGAGTCATTTCTGGAAATTTCCCGATAACAAAACCGTAGTGGGATCCAAACATCAGGCAAGTACCTGCACTTCAAGCTTAATCTTTATATTGTGATAATTAATTCCTTGCTCTACTAGTACCATTGATGATTACACGTAGTGTTAGAACATTGGAATTCATGTCTTGCTTTTCGTGTCGGGTGGGAGAATACTAGGAGGCATGTAGTTTACCCTTCCCCCTGTCGTGACTGCTAGCTGTTGGTACGCGACTGTACCCTCATCCTTATACTTGTTTATTCCTGACTGCTAGCCGCCTATGGCATGCCTTATTAGCCTTATAAACCCCTACATGCCAACTATGTATTCTAAATACACAATTTTACACACATAGTTCCTGTTGTCTTGTTGTAGTTCCATGTTCCTGTCTCATTTATTCCTGTTTTATTCATATCCCTGTTTTACAGCATTTAACTCTTAGTTATTGTTACTACTTATTTATGCATATTCTCAACATGATACTTAGTCAGTTCTTTCCTACTTGTCATAAATATTTAGCTTAATCTTTGTTGTGTATTGGTACTTTGCTCCTTTCCTGACTGGATCCGTTGACATATTAGGCGATGATGAGGAATGCCCCCACCTTTTATGGCCCCTATGACGTAGCAGATGGTACATTTGAGGAGCCTTTTCCTACTCAGGAGACTACTTTTGAGGAGTAGTAGCCAGTTAGCTAATATTTTCTTTCAGCACAATACTCGGGTTTGTCCCCGATTTATCTTCTGATTCTGTAATAAACTGTGGAATTGTTGTCACAATTTATTTTATCTCAAATCTTAATATTCCTATTTCCTGTTATTATTCTTGCCTACTTATTTTATTGTGAATGAGCTAAATTTAATTTAACTGTGAATATGACCTAGACAGCGTACTACCACCGACACTGCGGCGTAGGTTGGACGTACCCACGTACTCGTGCCCGAATATCCGGGTGCGGGTCGTGACACGTAAGGTTTGATACCAAGGTATTAGTACTTGGTTGAGGTAAGGGTATCAGTTAGTAGGTATCCCATGTGTTCTAGTATAGACAAATATCTAGGGGAGTTTAGATGTTAGGTCGGTGTTGCAACCAAGAAAGGAGCTAAGGTTCAATCTACTACAGGAAAATCGCAGTGGTTGTTGCTCGGGTAGACATGGATGTGTGTCTATGAGTGTGGGTTTAGTGTGAAGGTACTCAATAAGTGTTAGAGGATGTGGTTGATACTTGGAGATGTCAAGAGAGGTGTAATACTACTTGGTGGTGAGGTTAGTTGGTAGTACCTAGATAAGTAGTGTGGTTTGATGTTAGTATAGGTAATAACAAGGTACTAAGATACTTAGGAAGAGTAAGTTGGGGATGGTGTGAGAGCATATTTTTGTGATTAAGTATTAAGATACTACGTATTGGGTAGGATATCAAGGTAATAGCTAAGGTATTATGTGAAGATATATGGTGCATTGGTGTATTGAGGTAAGTATGAAATTGGGTATTGAGTTTAGGTTAAGTAAAGGATAACATGTTAAGTATTAGAACAAGATTGTGGTACCATGGTACCCTTGTGTCATAAGTAGTGTGATATATATATATATATATATATATATATATATATATATATATATATATATATATATATATAGAGAGAGAGAGAGAGAGAGAGAGAGAGAGAGAGAGAGATAGAGAATATTATCTATGTAGTTATGTATATTATACTATATATATATTTGTATATATTGATACTTATTTACCTATGTTGTATATATATTTTTTGATAATTGGATGTTGGTATACATATGAGGTATAGGGGTAAAGTCAAGGTAAGGGTTGAGATAGATGATATTTGGTTATATACTATAATAAGTATTTTGATACTTATAGATAAGTGTATTTATAGTATTTTAATATCCAGTATATCTATAACTTGGGATTTACCTAGTTTAACCCAGTTAGCCTAGTATTGACTAGTATACCATAGTATGGACTTAGAAGTGGCCTAGAAACATCACAACAAGTTAGTTAATCATGTATATCATATCATATCATATCACTCATTGACACTTAAATTCATATTTAGGTCCTTGAGGCACCGATACAGACACAGTTTGATATTTATTGCTCTGGACCACAGGCAAGTACATTCTCTAATAGTTTCAATTATTTGATAATTTCTATATTTCAAGTACTTAGAAATGTTACATCTGATTCTTGATACTTTGGTACACGGACTAGTATATAGCTTGGATCTTCAGTCATGAGATGTTGCAATGGTTATCGTATTGACAACGTACACGACATTGATATTAGACATTGTATATGGTATCATTATTATTGGACAATGATCGTGTATCGTAACGTGTCATGGTTGGATCCACTCTACTAGTTGGGGCAGGAGAAATTACTAGTAAGAGATGTGATCATATTCCTATTATAAATTGTAAAATATTATTAGTGTTAATCATACATCTCACGTATGATTAGACAGGCCATATAGCTATCGTACAAGTTCCCAAGCCGATCACATATCGAAACTAGTATTTCAAACACTTAAAATAGTTTCAGTTCTCCATATTCAGTTCCGTAGATCATATTGCCTTGAATCTGATATTGTAGTTCATTTCTCTTTCATTTCATAGATGCACTGACTATATCCTATTGTCTACATTGCATGTTCTCTTTACTATTTGCCATTGCATTTGTTTATTATTTTCTCTCAGTATATATAGCATCCTCTATTTATTGCTTTATAGTCCTTGTCAATTAATTGTAACTGCTATTGGGTTGTACTTCGCTCCAATCCTGACTGGATATATTTTTCAGACTGTAACTTAGAGGACTGGTGTCCGACATATTACGGACCACATGGAGAGTAGCTGCAGCCTTGGACCTTGTAGCTCAGGTGTGATTACCGGAAGGTATAGCCGGAATCACTAGTTATATTAGCTAGTTCCTTTTTGGAGTTTTTGGTACCGGATTTGTCTCCGGCATATATTGAGAGTTGGATGTCATTATTTGAAGTTTAGATTATATTATTGTTTAGACTTTGTGGTTGTGTTTTGATTATTCTTTCGATATCTTACCGTGCTTTAGTTTTGTGGTTGAGTATTTCATATTATATTGTTATATATGTGTCTCCTTATGGAGTTGGATATTCGTGTGAGATTGATTAGATAGTATTGTGACCTAAACATCGTTCTACCGCCGATGCTGCGGCATAGGCTGGACATACCCGCGTACTCGTGCCCTTATATCGGGTGCGGGTCGTGACAAACATCCCTCCAACAGTCTGATATCATGTCATTCTAGAACCCTGATAGTGTCAGTCATTTCAACTTATTATCTGTACCCAGTCTTAGGTACGTCATGGGTAATAAGTCAAACAAAATTCCCCAGTGGAATTACCCGAGAGAATGTAATGTCCTACTACGTCCATATTACCTCTAGTAGAATATTCGCCTTCTTGACCAAGTCAAAACTCTCTTCCATGCTTCTTTTTTAAAGTATTTTAGAACTTGTTCAAGTTTAAAAACTTTGAAGGGGGTCTTGTAGAAGCATGAAAAATTTGAGTTCATGCGCCAGAAGTTATGACCTCAAAGCCTGCCTCTAGTCATGCTGTAGAGAAGCTATGCGGCCAAAGGACTCGTCTAGATCCCCAAAGCAAGTCTGCAAGTGCATCCATGCGGCCAGACTACAAGTCGCATACAGGTAAGATCTATGCGGCCACATTGTCCATCCGACCAAGGCCAAACGAGAGCACATATGCGGCTAAGTACCCATGCAACCTCGTCATCATGCGGCGATAATGTCCATTCGACCAAGGCCAGACGAGAGCACGTATGCGGCAACGGTCCTATGCGACAGTCAGTTTGCAAGATCGTGTTGTTACAACCGAAAAGATCTTCAAACAATCAGTGTTGACTGTGTCCAGTTGGCCAAGTCACGCACACAACGGGTTGAGAACTGTCATGCCCCAGTCCCAAAATATTGAGGGACTAGACACGTGGCAATAGCCAGCAGCACACACCGATGGACAAATCCAATTTAATCGATCCATCGGGGCGTACTTAAGCTGTAATACAACAATAAGGGTCTACTAATCCCATCCACAGAAATGAATACAACAATACCAATAGAGTGAAAATATAAACATCAACAAGTCACAAGTAAATAAATTGGGGAACCACCCGATAATAAGTCTGGTACAATAGTCAAGATACAGAAATAAGATATCAACAACAAATACTGAGTATGGATAAAGCATATACTCAGAAGATAGCCTCGGTGATCACTCGTCTACTGGATCTGGTACTGCTCCAGTGCCTGCTCCTGTTCCTGCTAATGCTCCTGTGAATGCTCATGTCCCGTATACCTCGGGGTAGATGTCACGACCCGATCCCAATAATCTGGGTCCAGTCGGATCATGCCCAGCCTGCACCGTTGTGAGACGGCGGCAGTAAGCTGTATCAATCCGTAGTAACACACAGACATCCAGAATACATGAAGGAAATTCAATTTTTTATTGCTAAGTCTGAGAGAGAAATTCTTTTACAAGCAAAGATTAAACAAAACATGGTCCAGGGTTATTACTTCGACCCTGATTATTACAATTTGGAAATAAAAGGGGAAACACTAAACATCGGCCTCCTGGCTAGGTTCAGCTAGGGCTTCAGTACTCTGGTCCGGACCATAAAAGGTATCATACGCCTCATCGTCACCGCAATCACCTAAAATTGTTAATCTCCAGTCAGGAGGGAGCAAGAACATATATCCAATTCCAGCATCTTAACGATAATTAAAATGATGCAATGAGATAGTTTTGAACAATATTTATATTTTTGAATGCAACAAATATGAGACAAGAACAGTAAAAGTCGATGAAGCAAATGTTGACAAACTACAATCACTAAAAGTGTTTTGAGAAAGGTAGCATCCCGTGGCCGGTTGGGGTTGGAGGCAATCTGTGTTCTAATGAACACGGTGCGGCGTCAGTCCAGTGAGATTGGACTTCAGCTATCCACAATGAGGCAATAAGGGGCTTTGACCACGGGTGCTAACTTTACTCCCCAGTTCCCAAGGCAATAGTCAATGGGTCAATGAGTCAATCAATCAATCAATCAGTCGGTTCCGTGAAATCAAGTATCGTCTCAATATATCTATATGACATGCAACATATTTAATTACAACTAAAATACCAGTTTTGAATTATATGAAACTTGCCTGGAGTTGGTTGGTGACGCGGGTGAGATGTCGCGACGGTCTCAACCTTAGTTACAGGGACCTACAATTATTAATAATCTGATTTTAGAATTAAACAAGGGTTTTAATCTGACTTGATTAGTTAACTAAGTTAATGATTCAATTCAACGATCGATTAATAATAATAATAATAATAATAGTGATTTAGTAAAACAAAACCCTTTTTAATAATAATAAAACTTTATTTATTTTATCGTAGAAAATATTTTATGGTAAAATATTGTTTTGTTTCTAATAAGGTAAAATAGGAACGTACGATTATAATAAAATAATATCGTTTGTTTTTAGCAATCAATTTGTAAGAGAACAATATTTTGGAAAACCTATTTAAATACTAACCTATTATATTTTGAATACTAAAAATCATTTCAGAATTATATATTAATTAATTACTATTTAGTATTTAAATACTGAAAATCATTTCAGAAATTACCTATTAAATAATTACTAATTAGTATTTAAATACTGAAAATCATTTCAGAAATTATCTATTAAATAATTACTAATTACGTAATATCTAATAAGGTTTTTATTTTATTATATATATATAATTAATATACGTATTGAGGATCGTTGTATTAAATCGTTAATTAATTAACCAACCAAAAACTAACAAATCATTAATCTACAAATTAACCATAACCTATAAATTTCTAAGCTATCCCGGGATTGACAGAGCTTTATTCTGTCAGTCCCGGTCGGACAGGGGAGTGGTTTTGGAAGGGACATTGCGCTCTGATAGGGGCACCTACCGGGAAGCTGAAGGAGGAGTACCGAGGGGAGGCCTCGGACTCGGGATCGGGCACAGACGGGATCGGGGACGGACGCGGGGGAGGGCCGGGACACGCGGAGAAGCCGCGCGGGGAGGCGTGCGGGGCGCTGGCCGGCCGGGGAGGCCGCGCAGGGGCGCCGGGGCCGCGGGCTGGCGCCGGCTCGGGGGTCGCCGGAACCGCGCGGGATGCGCAGCCGGCTGCTGGCCGAAGCGGGTGCTCGCGCGGGGATGGCCGGTCGGGGTGAGAAGGAGGAGGGAGGAAGAAGAAGAAGAGGAAGAAAATGTGAGGTTCTGAGAAAAAGTTCTCTGGGAGTGGGAATAAGTACGTGAGGGGGAGGTAGTTTCCAGATCCGGGAGTGGGGGAGGAATTACGGGGGTTGGTTCTGACTTAGTCTAGTGGGTATGGGTTTGGATATTGGGCTTTGGGTTTAAAAAGAAAAGGGTTTTTAATATAACTTATGGGTTTTACAACCTTCCCTCCTTAAAGAATTTCGTCCTCGAAATTAACTACAATTGAAGGGAAAACAAGGGTAAACATACCTTAAAACAGATGAGGGTACTTCTGCCTCATCTCAGCCTCTCGTTCCCAGGTGGATTCGCCTGGGGAGTGGTGGAGCCACTGAACTTTGACCAGTGGAATCACGATGTTCCGCAACTGCTTCTCCATACGGTCTACGATCCTTACTGGCTGCTCTGATACTGTAAGACTTGGTCCAATCTCCAACTCTGAATGATCCAGGATGTGGCTCGGGTCTGGAATGTAACGCCTCAGCTGCGATACATGGAAGACGTTGTGCACGCCTTCAAGATTAGGTGGTAACGCCACTCTGTATGCCCTCTCCAACTCTGCTCACTATCTCGAATGGGCCGATATACCTGGGACTCAGTTTCCCAGCTCTGCCAAAACGGATAGTTCCTCTGGTGGGGGAGATCTTGACGAAGACACTATCACCTGCTTCGAACTCCACAAGTCGGCGACGGCTGTCCGCCCAATGTTTCTGACGATCTTGAGCCACCCGAAGTCTATCTCTGATCACCTTGACTTTTTCAGCCGCATCCGTAATCATCTCAGGACCCAGCATGACTCGTTCTCCTACGTCGTCCCAAGCCAAGGGAGTGCGGCAACGACGTCCATACAGAGCCTCAAAAGGAGTCATGCCGATGCTGGCCTGGTAGCTGTTGTTGTAAGCGAACTCTACCAAGTGTAGGTGGTCCTCCCATGATCCTCCAAAATCCAGGACGCAAGATCTCAGCATATCCTCTAACGTCTGGATGGTTCTCTCTGACTGTCCGTCGGTCTGTGGGTGATATGCAGTGCTGAACTTCAGTTGGGTCCCCAGACTCTCTTGCAAGCTCTTCCAGAAGTGAGAAGTAAAGCGGCTGTCTCGGTCTGATACAATGCTCACAGGAACTCCATGTATCCGGACGATTTGCCTCATGTATAGGGCAGCTAACTTCTCGGTGGATAAACCAACCTTGAAGGGAATGAAGTGGGCAGACTTAGTCAATCTGTCTACGATCACCCAAATAGCGTCCTTCCCTCCTTGGGATCGAGGCAATCCTGACACAAAATCCATAGTGATGTGCTCCCATTTCCATTCTGGAATGGGCAGCGGCTGAAGAAGTCCTGCTGGTCTTTGTCTATCTGCTTTCACCTGCTGGCAGATCAAGCATCTGGCAACGAATTTTGAGACATCCTTCTTCATTCCATACCACCATACGTGCTCCCGTATATCTCGGTACATCTTATTTGCTCCAGGGTGGATGGAATACTGTGAGTGATGAGCTTCCTGCATCAGCTGTTCCCTCAAATCACCAGCAGGTACACAAAGTCTGGTGCCATTCCTCAGTGTTCCGTCGTCTGAAATAGAGAATCCCTCCAGTGTGCCAGCTAACACCTGGTCCCTGAGCTTGCACAATGCTCCGTCCTCGAATTGAGTCTCCTTGATTTTGTCCATCAAGCTAGACTGCACTTGCAAATGCATCATGGGGAAGTCGGCGCCGGATACTATTGCTTCCCGTCCAAGCTTCTTCATTTCTTCTGCAGGCAATACGAGTTCTAGTCCCAGCTTCTCCATGTCCTCCAGTAGGTACCGGTCTGTCGTCAAGAACATCGCCATCGGATATCGACTAAGTGCGTCGGCGACCACATTAGCCCTTCCGGGATGGTACTGCAGGCTGATATCAAAGTCCTTCATGAGCTCCAACCATCGTCTCTGACGCATGTTGAGCTCCTTCTGTGTAAAGACATACTTGAGACTTTTGTGGTCCGTGTATATCTCTACTCTTTCGCCGTACAGGTAGTGCTTCCACAGCTTCAAGGCGAAGATGACTGCTGCTAGCTCCAGGTCATGCGTCGGGTAGTTCTTCTCATGAGTCCGTAATTGCCGGGAAGCATAAGCAATTACCTTTCCATGTTGCTGGAGCACACATCCTAATCCTTTGCCGGACGCGTCGCTATAAATTGAGAATCCTCCTGATCCTGAGGGTAGCGACAAGATCGGTGCTGTTGTTAGTCTTCTCTTCAGCTCTTCAAATGACGCCTGGCACGCTTCGGTCCAGACGAACTCTTCATTCTTCCTGGTTAGCTTGGTCATGGGCTCAGCAATCCTTGCAAAGTCCTTCACGAATTTCCTGTAATATCCAGCTAAGCCCAAGAAGCTTCTGATCTCTGCAACTGAACTGGGGGTATTCCATGTCTCCACGGCAGCTATCTTCTTGGGGTCCACTGATATGCCTTCTCCTGTGACAACGTGGCCGAGAAAGTCCACCTTGTCTAAGAAGAATTCACACTTGGACAGTTTTCCATATAGCTTCTCCTTTCTGAGGGTTTCCAAAACTATCCTCAAATGCTGCTCGTGTTCTTCCTTGGTCTTCGAATAGATCAGAATGTCGTCAATGAAGACAACGACAAACTGGTCCAGGTATTTGTGGAAGACCTTGTTCATGAGATTCATGAACACTGCTGGGGCATTTGTAAGACCAAAGGGCATGACCAAGAATTCAAATTGTCCATACTTGGTGTTGAATGCCGTCTTTGGGATATCTTCCTTCCTCACCTTGATTTGATGGTAACCCGATCTGAGGTCTATCTTCGAGAAGACCTTAGCTCCACTTAGCTGGTCGAATAGGTCGTCGATCCGGGGCAGCGGGTACTTGTTCTTGATAGTGATGTTGTTCAATGCCCGGTAGTCTATGCACATTCTGACTGTCCCATCCTTCTTGGGTACAAACAAGACTGGTGCACCCCAGGGTGAGGCACCGGTCCTGATGAATCCTTGCGCCTGAAGCTCGTCAATTTGGTCTTTCATCTCCTTGGACTCCTTGGGATTCACTCGGTAGCAGCGTTGGGAGATTGGTGCTGCGCCTGGTACAAGATCGATCGAGAATTCCACATCTCGATCAGGGGGTAGCCCTGGAAGATTGTCCGGGAAGACGTCTATAAATTCTGCTATGAGAGGATGAGGGGGTCCGGTTTCTTCAGTGATGGATGTGTAGGACACACACTCCACGCCTTCAGGTGCTCGAATCACTTTGAGTTTAGGTCCTCCAGGTGGGTCTAGAGTTACGCAGCCTTCTCGACAGTCTATCAGAGCATGATGCTGACTAAGCCAATCCATGCCCAAGACTACGTCATAGTTTGGCAGAGGCATTATTAGGAACTGAGTCTGAAACTCATGTCCTGAGATAGTGACTGGGCAGCTACAAGTTTCACTAATGGGTATTGGTCCTCCACCAGTCATAACTCTACAGATTATCTTACTTATGCCAGTAACTAGATGGTGTGCAGAAATGAAGTTTGCAGATATAAAACTGTGTGATGCTCCAGAATCAAATAATGCTAAGGCAGGGTGCGAATGAAGTAGAATGGAACCTGCGATGACATCTCCTTCCGTCTCGGGTTCAGCTTCTGGCTCTTCCACAGTCAAGGCAAAAGCTTGCCCGGCTCTGTGCTGGTTGTAGCGCTGCTGCTGGGTAGGCAGTGGACCTCTCTGCTGTCCAGCTCCAGTTTTGTTGTATGCTGTGGGGCAGTCCTTCACTTGATGGGTGGCAGATCCACAAGCAAGGCAGTGTCCCAATTTCTTCCTGCAGATCTCTGCGGTATGACCTGGCCTTTTGCAGTAGACGCAGTTGACCGCCTTGGGTTGGTTGTACTGATGCGCTTTGTTGGCCGCTGCTGGCTGTTGTTGCTGGGACTGCTGGGGATAGGAGGGCCTATTGTTGTTGTTGCTGTGTCTCTTGTTGTTGCCCTGATAGCTGTTGCTTGACCCTGGATGCTCCCTCTTGGGTCGAGCAGGTGTACTGGCCTCTACATCTTGGGCCACCTTCAACATCTTGTCATAAGTCTTCGCACCGTTAGCAGCTACTAAGGTGCGGATCTCTTCACGTAGTCCGTGCCGGAACTTCTTAGCACGTTCCACAGGGTTGTCCACCAGGTGACTTGCAAACCTGCCAAGCTTGTTGAACTCAGCCGCATATTCTTCAATTGTGCGGTCTCCTTGCTTCAGATCTTGAAACTGTCTTCCCATAGCTTCGAGGGCAGCCTCTGGAAAGAACTTCCGCTTGAACTGCTTCTTGAATAGCCGCCAGGAAATCCCTCCAGCTTGAAATCTTGGCTCGTTGCGGTACCAAATGTTAGCCAAATCTCTCAGCTGGAGTGCTACGGCCTCAACCATGAGGTCGTCTGGAAGTCGAGCGACGCTGAGGAGTCGCTCCATATCATCTAGCCACTCGTCTGCGTAGATGATGCCTTCGGTCCCCTTGAAGGGACGCGGGTCCAACTTCTTAAAATTTTCCACAGTTCCAACCTTTACCTTGGCAGGCTTCTGTTCTGACTGGGATGTTCCTAGCGCTGCCATGGCTACATTATGGGCGTTCTCCATGCCCTCTTTCATAATCGCGGTCTGCTCGCGATTTGCTTCAGCTTGGACCCTCTGGGCTTCAAGAACTCCTCGTAGCAGGCCTACGAGTTCAGCGGGGTCCACTGGCACAGGTGGTGCAACAGGAGGAGTCACATCGGCTGGAATTGATGTGGTCCTGGGAGGAATGGGTGGGGCTGCATGCACTACTGAAGTGTAGGCAGCGCGGGGAGCTCTTGCAGCATGGGGGCGATCTGTGAGCTGCAACGGAGAGGGGTCGGACTGAGCTTGAGTTGGGGTGTGCTCAGAAGACGAAGCCTCTTCTTCGGCTGGGCCGGAACGGGTTGTCTTTCCTCGTGCCATCTTCTGGAAGGTTTAGGAAGCAAGCATAAGCAAGGTAACCTATGTTCTATAAGCAAGCAAAAATAATTGTATATATGTATAGATAGAAGAATTTTAGTCCTATGATGTGACAGATTGAAATTTTCTCAAGAATTCTAAGTGTTCTAATTGTTTCTAGAGTCTGTTTTCCTAAAGTCATACTAAACCTAAAGTCAAAGGCAAGTCGGTTTGTTTGGCTAGCCTAAGTTGACTAGACCAAAGGTTGTAAACATAGACCTGCATGGGCCACCACTGAAAACATGTCACGACCCGATCCCAATAATCTGGGTCCAGTCGGATCATGCCCAGCCTGCACCGTTGTGAGACGGCGGCAGTAAGCTGTATCAATCCGTAGTAACACACAGACATCCAGAATACATGAAGGAAATTCAATTTTTTATTGCTAAGTCTGAGAGAGAAATTCTTTTACAAGCAAAGATTAAACAAAACATGGTCCAGGGTTATTACTTCGACCCTGATTATTACAATTTGGAAATAAAAGGGGAAACACTAAACATCGGCCTCCTGGCTAGGTTCAGCTAGGGCTTCAGTACTCTGGTCCGGACCATAAAAGGTATCATACGCCTCATCGTCACCGCAATCACCTAAAATTGTTAATCTCCAGTCAGGAGGGAGCAAGAACATATATCCAATTCCAGCATCTTAACGATAATTAAAATGATGCAATGAGATAGTTTTGAACAATATTTATATTTTTGAATGCAACAAATATGAGACAAGAACAGTAAAAGTCGATGAAGCAAATGTTGACAAACTACAATCACTAAAAGTGTTTTGAGAAAGGTAGCATCCCGTGGCCGGTTGGGGTTGGAGGCAATCTGTGTTCTAATGAACACGGTGCGGCGTCAGTCCAGTGAGATTGGACTTCAGCTATCCACAATGAGGCAATAAGGGGCTTTGACCACGGGTGCTAACTTTACTCCCCAGTTCCCAAGGCAATAGTCAATGGGTCAATGAGTCAATCAATCAATCAATCAGTCGGTTCCGTGAAATCAAGTGTCGTCTCAATATATCTATATGACATGCAACATATTTAATTACAACTAAAATACCAGTTTTGAATTATATGAAACTTGCCTGGAGTTGGTTGGTGACGCGGGTGAGATGTCGCGACGGTCTCAACCTTAGTTACAGGGACCTACAATTATTAATAATCTGATTTTAGAATTAAACAAGGGTTTTAATCTGACTTGATTAGTTAACTAAGTTAATGATTCAATTCAACGATCGATTAATAATAATAATAATAATAATAGTGATTTAGTAAAACAAAACCCTTTTTAATAATAATAAAACTTTATTTATTTTATCGTAGAAAATATTTTATGGTAAAATATTGTTTTGTTTCTAATAAGGTAAAATAGGAACGTACGATTATAATAAAATAATATCGTTTGTTTTTAGCAATCAATTTGTAAGAGAACAATATTTTGGAAAACCTATTTAAATACTAACCTATTATATTTTGAATACTAAAAATCATTTCAGAATTATATATTAATTAATTACTATTTAGTATTTAAATACTAAAAATCATTTCAGAAATTACCTATTAAATAATTACTAATTAGTATTTAAATACTGAAAATTATTTCAGAAATTATCTATTAAATAATTACTAATTACGTAATATCTAATAAGGTTTTTATTTTATTATATATATATAATTAATATACGTATTGAGGATCGTTGTATTAAATCGTTAATTAATTAACCAACCAAAAACTAACAAATCATTAATCTACAAATTAACCATAACCTATAAATTTCTAAGCTATCCCGGGATTGACAGAGCTTTATTCTGTCAGTCCCGGTCGGACAGGGGAGTGGTTTTGGAAGGGACATTGCGCTCTGATAGGGGCACCTACCGGGAAGCTGAAGGAGGAGTACCGAGGGGAGGCCTCGGACTCGGGATCGGGCACAGACGGGATCGGGGACGGACGCGGGGGAGTGCCGGGACACGCGGAGAAGCCGCGCGGGGAGGCGTGCGGGGCGCTGGCCGGCCGGGGAGGCCGCGCAGGGGCGCCGGGGCCGCGGGCTGGCGCCGGCTCGGGGGTCGCCGGAACCGCGCGGGATGCGCAGCCGGCTGCTGGCCGAAGCGGGTGCTCGCGCGGGGATGGCCGGTCGGGGTGAGAAGGAGGAGGGAGGAAGAAGAAGAAGAGGAAGAAAATGTGAGGTTCTGAGAAAAAGTTCTTTGGGAGTGGGAATAAGTACGTGAGGGGGAGGTAGTTTCCAGATCCGGGAGTGGGGGAGGAATTACGGGGGTTGGTTCTGACTTAGTCTAGTGGGTATGGGTTTGGATATTGGGCTTTGGGTTTAAAAAGAAAAGGGTTTTTAATATAACTTATGGGTTTTACAGTAGATCTCATCTGCTAATCCTGTGGACATAATCCGGATCCAGGTTCTCAGGGGACATAGCAAGGTACAAAATAACTCATGCCAAAATAAATACAGTGCAGCAATAAATGAAATAATAGGGTAACTATATAACCAGCTAAGTGATATGCAATATAAGAGCATCACTAAAACTCAGGCTGAGAGCACTACAAGCTCGGTGTTGAGGAGCCGGTAGCAGTGATATCACTAGTAGAGTGCCTAGCTCTAATGTAGAGTCTAAGGCCTCACAATAATATCTCACTAGTAGAGTGCCTAGCTCTGATATAGAGTCTAAGGCCTCACCAGAATAAATATATATAAATCAGCATGTAGCCTGTGTGTCTCTTTCCACCCAATGTAATCACATGTCTCATGTCCATGACACGCAAGATCATATCTAATGCAACAAGTCATAATAAGATCTAAGCATCTATATAAAGAATATGTCATGAAATCTGTATCCTATACAGAATCACCATGAATATCTCAGGAAGATTCTATCTCATGAATAGTGTCAGGTGTCCTGGGTTATAACGTACTTGGTAATGCAAGCACGAGAATGTAAAGGGTCACGATATCCATCTCTAGGTGATGTTACACAACTCCGCGTACGATGTTGGCACCCGACTATTAATCGAACGCTAAGTAAGTCACACGGTCCTAGGTTAAGCATGTACAACAATGTATAAATAAGTCAAGAAAATAAGTAGCAAAACTGCAGGATTTGGCAAGGTACACTTGCCTGTGGTTCTGTCTCCAACTGTAGCTCTGACTTCAGTAGGAATTGCAGGTACTCCTCCGGTTGCTGAAATAAACATCATAATCATGCTCATAAGATACCAAATAGCTAGAAATGTCTGTCCTTGAGTCCAATTTGGGACACAAGGGCAAAAATAACAGTTTCTGGTCAAAGCGGGGTCCACATGTGGGCCGCTTCGTGGACCGCTTCGCACCGAAAAATGTGTCAGGAACAATGGTCTCCAAATTTGTCAAACTCAGTGTCAACAAGTCCAGAACGATGATACGAACTCAACGAAACTTTCAGAACTGGATTCCGATAAGCCGATCCCAAAATCGCCCGTCAAGTGGAGCCGCGGGGCCCACGATACGCGATTTTGTCAACGTTCTCAGAATCGAACCAAACTTGGGTCACAGGACCAGCGTATTGCTACGAGTCCGATGGCGTAAGTTTCGTTTCGATCCGATGTGTGTACACCAAGTTACAACGAGATTCAGAACAGACGAATACGGGGCGTTGATTCCGGTGTGCACGCACATCCAAATCAAATTATGCGAAATCCCGCACGTCCGTATCAACGGCGCGCACCTTTCAGTGAAGACCGCACGCGACCAAGTGGTCCCGTTTGGCGGGGCACACTCAATTCCGGAGAAAAATGGGGTAATATTTTTCTGTTTTTGGATCGCGGTTCACGATCACCACAGGACGCGACACACCGAGCGGGTTGCACGGGCATCGAGAGGGTTACGCAGGGTTCGTATCACAACAGACGGAACGAAAAATGGAGCAACGAGGAGAGAGAAAAGAGTACCTGAACAGGGCTCCGCAGAAACCAAAATTCTCGTATCCGCGAGTCGTCTCGACACGACACGACACAGTGTCTGCACAGTGATCTAGGGTTAGGGTTAGGGTTCGATGCTGGGACGCCGGGGCTGGCAGGAGGAGGGCGGAGCCAGGGCGGCGCTGGGGCTGCGGCTGGAGGCTCGGCTGCTGCTGTCGAGTCGGTCGGGCTCAGGCGAAGGCGGCGGGGTCGAGGTCGAGGCGGCCGGGGCTTCTCACGGTGCTGCGGGGACTGGGTCGAGGAGAGAGGCGGAGAAGATGGAGGAGGAGGCCAGGGGAGGAGACGGGGCTGGGTGGCTCACGGGGACGATGGGGAGGCAGGGGTTCCGGCGGAGGGGGTTGTCCGGGGGCGACAGGGAAAGAGAGAGGCGGAGGCGGGTTTATATAGGGACTGAGGGAGGCGAAGCGGCAAGCATTGCGGGGAGAGGAGAGGAGGAGCTGGGGAGACGCTGGTGGAGTAACCGCCGCGGGAAGGCGGCCGGATTCGTAACGGCCGGCGGAGCTGAAGCGGCAGGGTCGGGGGAAGAGGGTGCACTGTAGCAGCCGGGTCGGGTAGGGTAGGCGGGTCGGGTCAGAGTTTTGGGCCCGGATCCGACCCAATAAGGTTGGACCCGGTTCAGCTAGATCGGGTCCGGTCCGGTTCAGTTGGTTTGGTTTATTTGAAATAAACCGGGTTTTATTCAAGGTTTAATTTGGTTTATTTAAAACTTGATTTTTAGGTCTTTAAAAATGCTTTCGGGGTCCAATAAATTCCGAAAAAATTATCCTATGTTTAATTTTTTATTTTACACCAGAAAATATAATTTTTATAATATTTTAATACTATTTAATATTTATTAAAAATCATTTAATAACAAAATATCTTGATTTTAATTATAGAAAAATTCCAGAAAATTCTAGAAAAATTGTAAAAATCCATTTAAAAATTCCTGAAAAATCAGGGGGTTTACAAGAACAACCCCGAGATTTTATCAACCGCATATCCCAACCGAGGCTACGTGGCAGACCACCCGTGATATGCGTCTACAGTTGCAACCACCAGCATGATGACTATATATAGGAGGAACTTGGACATTCTCAAAGCCCCCCCTTTTTTTGGAGAGACCGCGTGTCATGCCCCAGTCCCAAAATATCGAGGGACTGGATGCGCGGCAATGGCCAGCAGCACACACCGATGGACAAACCCAATTTAATGGATCCATCGGGGCATACTTAAGCTGTAATACAACTATCAGGGTCTACTAATCTCATCCACAGAATAAAAACAGCAATATCAGCAAAAGAAATAAACAACATCCAGTCATAAGTAATTAAAAATCGGAGAACAACCCGATATTAAGTCTGTTTACAAAAGTTCATTTAAACAGGAAATAAAGAGTTTATTGGCTATAATAACTGAGCATGGAAGAAGCAGATGTTCAGGAGAAGTCCTCAGCGATCACCTCATCCTCAAGTTCCGGTGCTGCTCCGAGAAGTGCTCATGTTCCGTACACCTCAGGGTAGATCTCGTCTGCTAAATCTGGGGACATAATCCATTCCAGGTCCTCAGGGGACATAGCAAGGTACATATAAAACAAGCCAAAAATAATGCAGTGCAGAAATAAAGGAAACAATAGGGTAAATAAATAAACCAGCTAAGTGATAATGCAAGTGAGAGTTTTAGTCATACTCAGGCTGAGACTACTACAGGATCAGTGTCAAAGAAACCATAGCAGTATTTTCTCGAAGGGCCAGAACTTGCGCCAAAGCTCTGTATCAGAGACTAAGACACCTCCAGATGACAATAATTATAATATAAACAGCCTTGATATGGTAATATTCTCCCCACCCAATGTAATCTCACGTCACAGTTCACGATGTACATGTTACGCAAGATCAAATCTAATGCAATAAGTCAGGACAAAATCTAAGCATGTAAAGATGTCATAAACATGTATCCTATACAGAATCACCTTAAATATTTCAGGAAGATTCTGTATCATGATCTGTGTCAGTGTCCTGGGTATAATGTACTTGATATGGCAAGTACGAGAATATAAATGTCACGATATCCATCTCTAGGTGACGTTACACAACCCCGCGTACGGTGTTGGCACCCGACTAATAATCAGAAGCTAAGTAAGTCACACGGCCCTAAGGTTGAGCATGTACAACAGTCACAGAAAATAAATCAAGAGAACAAAATAAATTATTATACTGCAATTATGGCAAGGTACACTTGCCTGGATTTTGGGCTCCAATTGTAGCTCTGGCTTCAGCGGGGATTGCAGGCAGTACTCCGGTTGCTGAAATAGATATCACCATCAGATCCAGAAAATATTAATCAGCAAGAAACGCCTGTCCTTGAGTCCAATTTGGACATAGGGACAAAAATGACATTTCGGGTCAAAGCGGGGTCCATATGTGGGCCGCTTTGCAACGAAAAACGCGTCAGGGTCAAAGGTCTCCAAATCTGTCCAACTTAGTGTCAACAGGTCAGGAACGATGATACAAACCCAACGGAACTTCCAGAATTGGATTTCGATGAGCCGATCACAAAATTGCCCGTCAAGTGGAGCCTGTGGGGCCCACGACACGCGATTTTGTCAACGTTCTCAGAATCGAACCAAACTTGGCTCACAGGACCAGCGTATTGCTACGAGTCCGATGGCGCAAGTTTCGTCTCGATCCGACGTGTGTATACTAAGTTACAGCGAGAACCAGAAAGGACGAATATGGAACGGTGTCCGCGGATACGCATTGATTCCGGTGTGCACGCACATCCGAATCAACTTCTGTAAAATCCTGCACGTCCGTATCAACGGCGCGCACGTATCGGTGAAGACCGCACGCGACCAAGTCATCCCGTTTGGCGGGGCGTACTCAGTTCCGGGAGGAAATAGGGCATTGGTTTTTCTGTTTTTGGATCGCAGTTCGCGATCGCCACAGGACGCGATGCACCGAGCGGGTTGCACAGGCACCGAGAGGGTCACACAGGGTTCGCGATGCAACAGACGAAAACGAAAATGGGGCAGCGAGGAGAGAGAAACGGGTACCTGAACAGGGCTCGAGAAACCGAAGTTTCTCCGTGTTCGAGACGCGAAGTGTCCGTGTCCGAGCGACCTAGGGTTAGGGTTTCGAGGGCTCTGCTGACGGAACTCGCCGGAGGAGGGCGGCGCTGCGGCCGGAGGCGGGCCGGAGGGGCAGGGTCGGTCGAGGGCGGTGCGGCGACGCGCTGGAAGGCGACGCAGGCGGCCGGCGGCTGGGCAGCGGGCTGCTGCGGGGTCGGGGCTGCTGTCGAGGAAGAAGGAGGAGGAGGTCTGCGACGGCGGCGCTGGCGAGGGCGGGGCACGGCGGGGAGGCGACTGCGCTGCGGTGGCGCGGGCGGAGGATCTTTAGGGTTCAGGTGGGGGAATGGCCGGAGGAAGGAGATCGGGGGAGATTTTATAGGAGAGAGGGAGGAGTTGGACGGACGACCGGTGAGGGGAGGGGAACCGGAGCGGTCGTCGGCGGTTACAGAGAGGGGAGGAGTCGGAGGGTTGCCGGCGGCCACGGCGTAACGGCCGGAGCGGCGCGGGAGGGGAACAGCCAGGGTCGGGCTGGGGGAGATGAGAGGTTGCGGGTTTCGGGTTTGACGGGCCGGGTCGGGTCTGACCCGGATCCGCCCCGTTAAGGGGTTTGGGCCGGTTTGGGCAGACCGACCGGTCCGGTTCGGTTTAAAATGGTTTAGGTAAGCGGGTTTAATTAATTAGGTTAAATTAATTAATAGTTTTTAAGGCTTTAAAAATCCATCCGGGGTCCAATAAATTCCGGGAAAATTATCCTATGTCCGGTTTTTAATTTTACACTAGAAAATATAATTTTTATAATATTTTAATATTAATTAATAACATTTAAAAATCCTTTATTACCAAATACTTTGATTTTAATTCCTAGAAAAATATCAAAAAATTACAGTAAATTGGGGAAAATTCCAAATTATCAATTCTTGAAAATCAGGGGGTTTACAATCTACCCCCCTTAAGAGGATTGCGTCCTCGCAATCAAAGAATAACCGGTCAACAGAGATGACACGGTTGCAAAATTTATTCGAATCAGAAAATCAAGGTTGAGGGTTTAAATACATAGGGAAAATCATTTCCCTAAGCAATGGAAGTTATGCAATTTCCCAAATGTTGGAAATCTAGAAAATTACAGTTTTTAGAAAACTAGGTTATCTTTCAAAAACATATCAGGTTAACATTTATAAAACATTCTAAGTTATTCTTTAAAAACATAATAGATTAACAATTCTAGGTTATCACTAGATTAGCAAGTTAAAACTATCAGGTTAAGTCTAGGGTCACGAACCAACGGACATGAACTAAAAGCAATACTAGAAACAGAACTATAAAAACTTACGCGCATTAGCTACTCCATGATTCTGCGCGTCTCCCACAGTCATTGCGAAAGCTTGTCCGCGTCCTTGAGGTGGTGCTCTCTGCTGTTGCTGGGATTGCTGGTAGGGTGCTGCTTGAAGTGCCAAGGGTGGCCTTGGTTGATGTCCTCCTGGTGTTGGTAGAGCTTGTTGGTTTGCCCTTGGTGATCCTTCTCCACGTTGAGTGCAATCCCTTACCGAATGCTGACGGGATCCGCATGCTAAACACAGCCCTAATCTACGTCGGCATTCCTTGGCGAGATGGCATGCTTTGCCACAGTAGTGACAAGTAGAAAGGACTATTACTTGTGGTGTAGATGCTTTCTGCTGTTGGTGTAGGTGAGGTCTCTTTGCAGCTTCTTCTTGTGGTGCTCTGGCTGTTGCTGATGGGGAAGGCCGCTTCAGACTGGTCTCCCTCCTCGTGACGCGCTCCATGCGTCGGGCTGCAGCAAGGACGTCCGAGTACGAAGTTGGTGCAACGGATCCAATTAGTTTCTGTAACTCGAAGTTGAGTCCGTCGAAAAACTTCTCGGCCTTCTCTTCTTCTGTCGGGATCAATGTTGGGGCGAAGTGACTTAGACGAATGAACTCGACGTTGTACTCTTCCACCGTCATAGCTTCCTGAGTGAGGCGATTGAACTTGTCCCGAAGTTCTGATCGAGTGATAGCCGGAATGTACATCTCCTGAAAGAGTCTGGAGAACTCTTCCCAAGTAACTCGGTCTGGTCCGAGCCGTGTCTCCTCGGATAGCCACCAGTGATGAGCATTATCCGTCAATTGCATTCTGACGGCAGTCATCCAACGTTCCCGGGGAAGCTCAGCTGCTTCTAATTGATGCCGAATGTTGGTGAGCCATTCATGAACTTATGTTGGTCCCTCCTTGCCAGAAAAGGTACGGGGCTTCAGCTGGCAAAAATTGGTGATAGAGCCCGTCATTGGTCGTCGAGCTGGTAGATTGACCTGCTCCAGTGCAGTTACTATGCTGTTCCTCAAGTACTCAGCCTCGCGACACTGGGCCTCGCTTTGGACTTGTTGCTGGGCTTGCATCATTGCGTAGATCATTTGGAATATTTGTTGTCCGTCAATAAGCTGCCCTTGTGGGAATACAGGCATCGGTGGAACGAACTGCGGAGGAGGTGGAATGTCATCATGCCGAAATCCAGAAGCTTGATGATCTGCTTGGCTGCTTCGGTGAGTAGAGGGATCTCCACTCAATGTCGTCACTTCATCTTCTCCGTAGGTGGCTTCAGCACCTATTGGTGTTCTTGCTGGAGTTCCTTCGTTTGCTCGTGAATCCATTACTCTGCATCAAAAATAAACTATAAGAGGCGCACAGGAATCAAGGCAACATGCAAGTCAAAAATTAATTCGAATACGATACAGATATCAAGAACGATTCAAGCAAGTGGATGAGATCCTAAAAACTTATCCTATTCTTATTGCAGGCCTGTTCGGTCCCTAAATTGAAACCGAACAATTTAGTCGTTGACCTGCATGGGCCACCACAAAAACCATGTCACGCCACAGTCCCAAAATATCGAGGGACTGGATGCGCGGCAATGGCCAGCAGCACACACCGATGGACAAACCCAATTTAATGGATCAATCGGGGCATACTTAAGCTGTAATACAACTATCAGGGTCTACTAATCTCATCCACAGAATAAAAACAGCAATATCAGCAAAAGAAATAAACAACATCCAGTCATAAGTAATTAAAAATTGGGGAACAACCCGATATTAAGTCTGTTTACAAAAGTTCATTTAAACAGGAAATTAAGAGTTTATTGGCTATAATAACTGAGCATGGAAGAAGCAGATGTTCAGGAGAAGTCCTCAGCGATCACCTCGTCCTCAAGTTCCGGTGCTGCTCCGAGAAGTGCTCATGTTCCGTACACCTCAGGGTAGATCTCGTCTGCTAAATCTGGGGACATAATCCATTCCAGGTCCTCAGGGGACATAGCAAGGTACAGATAAAACAAGCCAAAAATAATGCAGTGCAGAAATAAAGAAAACAATAGGGTAAATAAATAAACCAGCTAAGTGATAATGCAAGTGAGAGTTTTAGTCATACTCAGGCTGAGACTACTACAGGATCATTGTCAAAGAAACCATAGCAGTATTTTCTCGAAGGGCCAGAACTTGCGCCAAAGCTCTGTATCAGAGACTAAGACACCTCCAGATGACAATAATTATAATATAAACAGCCTTGATATGGTAATACTCTCCCCACCCAATGTAATCTCACGTCACAGTTCACGATGTACATGTTACGCAAGATCAAATCTAATGCAATAAGTCAAGATAAAATCTAAGCATGTAAAGATATCATAAACATGTATCCTATACAGAATCACCTTGAATATTTCAGGAAGATTCTGTATCATGATCTGTGTCAGTGTCCTGGGTATAATGTACTTGATATGGCAAGTACGAGAATATAAATGTCACGATATCCATCTCTAGGTGAAGTTACACAACCCCGCGTACGGTGTTGGCACCCGACTAATAATCGGAAGCTAAGTAAGTCACACGGCCCTAAGGTTGAGCATGTACAACAGTCACAGAAAATAAATCAAGAGAACAAAATGAATCATTATACTGCAATTATGGCAAGGTACACTTGCCTGAGTTTTCGGCTCCAATTGTAGCTCTGGCTTCAGCGGGGATTGCAGGCAGTACTCCGGTTGCTGAAATAGATATCACCATCAGATCCAGAAAATATTAATCAGCTAGAAACGTCTGTCCTTGAGTCCAATTTGAACGCAGGGGCAAAAATGACATTTCGGGTCAAAGCGGGGTCCATATGTGGGCCGCTTTGCACCGAAAAATGCGTCAGGGTCAAAGGTCTCCAAATCTGTCCAACTTAGTGTCAACAGGTCAGGAACGATGATACGAACCCAACGGAACTTCCAGAATTGGATTCCATGAGCCGATCACAAAATTGCCCGTCAAGTGGAGCCTATGGGGCCCACGACACGCGATTTTGTCAACGTTCTCAGAATCGAACCAAACTTGGTTCACAGGACCAGCGTATTGCTACGAGTCCGATGGCGCAAGTTTCGTCTCGATCCGACGTGTGTACACTAAGTTACAGCGAAAACCAGAAAGGACGGATACGGGACGGTGTCCGCGGATACGCATTGATTCCGGTGTGCACGCACATCCGAATCAACTTCTGCGAAATCCCGCACGTCCGTATCAACGGCGCGCACGTATCGGTGAAGACCGCACGCGATCAAGTCGTCCCGTTTGGCTGGCGTACTCAGTTCCGGGGGGAAACAGGGCGTTGGTTTTCCTGTTTTTGGATCGCGGTTCGCGATCGCCACAGGACGCGATGCACCGAGCGGGTTGCACGGGCACCGAGAGGGTCACACAGGGTTCGCGATGCAACAGACGAAAACGAAAACGGGACAGCGAGGAGAGAGAAACGGGTACCTGAACAGGGCTCGAGAAACCGAAGTTTCTCCGTGTCCGAGATGCGAAGTGTCCGTGTCCGAACGACCTAGGGTTATGGTTTCGAGGGCTCTACTGACGGAGCTCGCCGGAGGAGGGCGGCGCTGCGGCCGGAGGCGGGCCGGAGGGGCAGGGGCGGTCGAGGGCGGTGCGGCGTCGAGCTGGGAGGCGGCGCAGGCGGCCGGCGGCTGGGCAGCGGGCTGCTAAGGGGTCGGGGCTGCTGTCGAGGAAGGAGGAGGAGGAGGAGGTCTGCGACGGCGGCGCTGGCGAGGGCGGGGCACGGCGGGGAGGCGACTGCGCTGCGGTGGCGCGGGCGGAGGATCTTTAGGGTTCAGGTGGGGGAATGGCCGGAGGGAGGAGATCGGGGGGGGGGGGGGGATTTTATAGGAGAGAGGGAGGAGTTGGACGGACGACCGGTGAGGGGAGGGGAACCGGAGCGGTCGCCGGCGGTTACAGAGAGGGGAGGAGTCGGAGGGTTGACGGCGGCCACGGCGTAACGGCCGGAGCGGCGCGGGAGGGGAACCGCCAGGGTCGGGCTGGGGGAGATGAGAGGTTTCGGGTTTCGGGTTTGGCAGGCCGGGTCGGGTCTGACCCGGATCTGACCCGTTAAGGGGTTTGGGCCGGTTTGGGCAGACCGACCGGTCCGGTTTAAAATGGTTTAGGTAAACCGGGTTTAATTAATTAGGTTAAATTAATCAATAGTTTTTAAGGCTTTAAAAATCCATCCGGGGTCCAATAAATTCTCGAAAAATTATCCTATGTCCGGTTTTTAATTTTACACTAGAAAATATAATTTTCATAATATTTTAATATTAATTAATAACATTTAAAAATCCTTTAATTATCAAATACTTTGATTTTAATTCCTAAAAAAATATCAGAAAATTACAGTAAATTGGGGAAAATTCCAAATTATCAATTCTTGAAAATCAGGGGGTTTACACCGCGGACTAGAGCACACATGTGACCTCGACTCTATGCATCCTCATCCTTATGAAGCCAAAGTGTCCATCATACCAAGGGCGGACGAGAGCACATATGCGGCCTTGACTCTATGCATCCTCGTCCTCATGAAGCCATCCATCAGACCAAAGACGGACGAGAGCACATATGCGGCCTCGACTCTATGCGTCATCGTCCTCATGAAGCCAAAGTGTCCATCAGATCAAAGGCGGACGAGAGTACATATGCGGCCTCGCCAACATGCAGCCAGAGTATCCATTTGACCAAGGCCCAAACGAGAGCACATATGCGGCTACAAGACCCATGCGGCCTCACCATTATGCGGCCAAGTTGTTATACGGCCTCCAGCTCCAGCTCACAAGATCTTTTTGTTACAACTGCATAGATCTTCGCACAATTGGTGCTGACTACGTGTCCAACTGACCAAGTCACGTCCACAACGGGTTGATAACAACCCCGATATCTCATCAATAACATATCTGAACCGAACTCACGTGGGAGCTTCCCCGTGACGTGTGGCCACAGTTACAACCGCATGTTGTTGAAGTAGCCATATACGAACACTAAGCAGGAACATATGCGTCATCCATAGCACATCCACAGGGCGGCTATAAATAGCAATGTACCACACCCATACAAAGGGCTGGTTGGCTATTTGTGAACCTACACTCAAGCGAGAGAGGAGCTTCTGCATCGGATCATCCACGGAGTAAAGAGAGTTGCTACACTCCTAACCCTCCATCGTCACCCCCTAGAAAATAAATTTGTACTTAGATTGTCTTCTAGGACTTATCTGTACTTTCTTTAGTTTGTTAATCAAATCAAGTTCTTTTAGTTCTCATTTTGGTTTAATGGCAAACAAATCTGATTCATCTACATCCGGACCAACTGCTCTGTAGACTGCCCTACTTTGAAGAAAATTATACCTGCAAATTAAAGTTACTTGTAACGTCTGCTAGAAGCCTCCAAAAGAAATTGCAAGAAAATGTGTTGAGAGGAAAGAAGCTGGACTCTAGTCATTGCTTTGCTTCTAAACTTTGTAATTGCCTTGCTTATAAAATTGTAAGAGAGAAAAATAATTTTGTAAGAGAAAAAAAAATTGTGTTGTGTTTATTTTTCATGAATTATGGGCTATTTATAGAAATTTTTGGGGCCAAATGATCCCAAATACCCTAAAAAAAGAATTGTTATAATGGATATTTTGGTCATTTTTTAGTAAAATAACCAAAATACTCCTAAATCAGTCAAAAATATGCCACTAAAACGGGTGTATTTTAGTAAAAACATCCCCCAACAGTTATATTCAAAAAAAAATCAGCCGAACCGGGCCGGGCGAATTGGACCCGGATCGAACGGCACAGGGAGCGGGCCGGGACGGGCTTGCGGGTCAGATCCTCCGACCCAGCTCGGACCCGAGGGGGGGGGCTGTGGGCTGGACCGGGCAAGTCCATTGACCGGGTCCGGGCTGGCCCGGACCGGGTTACGGGCCATCCGCCAATTCTAACACCTTTATTGTGAACATATACATGAAACTACTATCGGGAAATTATTGATTCAGTGTAGTCCTATAATTTGCAGGTATAATCTGAACTAGAGGTAAGCATTTGGTTTATTCGATTTCAACCGAACCAAAATAGTCTAAACCAAAATTCTAAAAATTTAAAACCGAAACCGAACCGAATAAGCTATTTAATCGATTTATTCGGTTTGTTCGATTGGACTATTGTTATTGTTTAATGGATCAGACCCAAAGTTGATATCGTAGATAAACTATATTAAAAATTATAATTTTATACACACGTTTGTTCTATTTCAAAGTTGGACCCAAAATTGGACTACATATACATAGAATTGTTGTTCCCAAAATATACATATTTTTAATCAAAAAATATGCATAGAATTAGGATATTTACATAATTATATAAATCTTATTACGTTTTAGGTTTTGGACAGAAAAACGAAACCCAAAATCGAAATCGAATAAAAAAATTTAGTATTTTAAAAAACTGAAACCGAACTGATTGTTTTTTAAACCGAATCAAATATCTTATTCGGTTTGATTCGATTCAGTTTAGACCGATTTTTAGTCCAATACTGAATAATGCTCACCCCAAAAATGAACCAAAAAGTGTGACTGTGAGATTGATTAATATCATGGAATGGAGAGTGCCAAAGTGGTACCAATTCCACAAGTGTGTACTTAAAACGGATATTGCTGTCACGGGGTTAAAGTTTTCGCTTAGCTAAAGGCATTATAGGCTTTTACAGCGAAACAAGAGAAAGTATGTTTTGTTTGGTTTGGTTTATTTTGATTTAGTTAGCATTACTATGCATTGTAAATTTTCCGTTCCTCTTGTATAACATAGTTTGTATAACATGGGATTGAAGTAAATTTGCAGTTATAATTATTAATAAGAGCATAATTAGTAAGGCCATCCCAGAATCTAGATTCTAATTCAGAATTTAGATGTTCGTTTGGTTCAATAGTAAAACTCATTCAAAGTTTCTATTTCTAGATTTTCAGGTCCAGTTCATCCACATGAGCTGAAAATTTCTATATTCAAAATGTAGAAAATTATTTTGAAGAATAATAAGTCTCAGTTTGAAATCTAATTCTAGATTTACATTATTTTTTTTCCTCATTAGTTTTGACCACACAATACAATGTTTGAAACCAAAGGTCATTTTATTATTTTCTACTATTCTCATACAAATCTAATTTATTCTACATTTATCCTCTCTCTTTTTATTTCAAGATACAATTTTGAGCAAAAGTGCATTTAAGTACTTAGTTAATTAATTAAAAACTAATGGGAAGACTTAGAAAATGAGAAAAGTTGTGACAAAAAAAAAAGGACAGAGGGACCAGACAGTGCGAGACTTCGAGCATGGCACACGCATGAACCAAATCCACTGATGGATTGATTGGTAGATGGTCAGTTGGTAACCTGTTCTAGAAATGTTGTAATCTAAAATCTACTCGTGTACTGCAGAGCAAATCCCAGTGGGACCATAATCTGTTACTTAGATCCCAAATCCAAATCTACAGAAATTAATACATTTCGACTACAGAAACTCATGATAAGAACGTGTAATCATATGATTCATGTGTGCAAATTTTGTTGGAAACGAAACGCAAAAATCGTTTTCAAAACAAAAGAATATCTGTAAAAGAATCGAGCAAAATGAACAAACCAAAAAATATCAAACACAAATCGCAGACACAAAAATTTTTATGTAAAAAATTCAGACTCACGGGATGATCAGAGTCCAACCCTGAAGAACCTCCACTAATGGAATAAAGAGATTACATCCTCTACAAGCTCCTCACCGATCCAACACGGATCACCGCAACTCTTCGAAACAGAAAATATATTACAACCACGAAGAAAAAAAATAATGAAAAAATAACAAATTGATCTCCTTCTCCGAAACGGACTACAATTCTTCTTTCTTCTCTCCAAAGTTTATGACACTATTGCGTCTTTTTTCTCTCTTATTTTTTTTTCATGTTTTTGTATATTGCATTACCCTTTATATAAACTCTTGCATGAATTATGATTTTCATATGAAAATCTATATATGGAAGCCAAAAATATTTATGAAAATTCAATTACATTCAATGATATATTTAATGGAAATCAAATCATAAATTTGCTTACTATAAATTAAAAATTCAATTATATGGAAAGTTAATATATGAAAGATCAAATCATAAATATATAATTAAAGTAAAAGATGAAAATCCAATATAATATTTTCTTACCATAAATGTTCCAATACACGGCGCTCGATGCACTTTTCGAGCTTTTCCGACACACGGATGACGCTCGTCGCACTCCGAGGTATTCTCCGCATAGGTTGCGAACCCCACCCACTCCAACAAATAGTTCCCTTTACAACTATGTGGAGGGGGTCGTCGTCCCGACGATCCGCCTGCAGTACTCAAACTGTCCCCTTTGAATCTTTGTGAAGATGTCTGATCCGTTGTCATCTGTATGAACCTTCTCAAGCGTCGCTTCCTTCTTTTCCACAACATCCCGTATCCAATGATACCGAGTCTTAATGTGCTTGGACCGGCTATGAAATGTCTGGTTCTTCACAATGCGAATAGCACTCTGACTATCGCAAAGCAAATGATACTGCTCTTGCTTTAGCCCAAATTTTTGCAACAGCTTCTTCATCCACAACAACTCCTTGCAAGCCTCTATCGCCGCAATTTACTCTGCCTCTGTCGTCGACAAGGCAACATACTTCTGCAACTGCGACTGCCACGATACTGCTCCACCAACAAACATCGTCACATAGCCCGAAGTCGACCGTCTCGTGTCTACATCTCTAACCATATCAGCATCGGTATACCCAACAGCTTTGGTTCGTCACCACCCAAAAAAAGTCTCCAATCGGCAGTGCCCTGAATATATCGTAAAATCCAATTGACCCCACTCCAATGTACCCTTCCAGGATTGGAAGTATACCTGTTAACTGTGCCAACTGCGTGAGCGATGTCTGGCCTCGTACATACCATAGCATATATAAGACTCCCCACAACAGAGGCATATGGAGCCCGCTCCATATCTTCCTTCTCGTTCTCGGTAGATGGACACTGCTCCTCAGTGAACTTAAAGTGAACCGCAAGGGGTTACTAACTTTCTTTGACCCGTCCATCCCAAAACGTTGAAGTACCCGATAAATGTACTTCTTTTGGGACAAGTGTAGCAGCTTGGACTCTCTCTCTCTCTCGGCTGAGCTACATCCCAAGAATAGTCTTCGCTGCGGCCAAATCCTTCATAGAGAAGGTCGCGCCCAGTTGGCGCTTCAACTCCGCTATCCTTGTGGCATTCCGACCCATCAGAAGCATATCATCAACATAGAGCAGTAAAATGATGAAATCATCCTCAGCAAAGTACCTCACAAATACACAGTGGTCCGACGTCGTCCGTGAGTAACCATGCTCCCCCATAAACGACTCGAATTTTCTGTACCACTGCCTTGGAGCCTGCTTCAGACCATACAAACTCTTCCTCAATTGGCAGACCAAGTGTGACTTGCCCTTCTCACAGAATTCCTCTGGCTGCTCCATGTATAACTCCTCCTCAAGATCACCGTGGAGGAATGTCGTCTTCACGTCCATTTGCTCGACCTTCAAGTCAAAACCGGTTGCCAATGCTTGCACCACCCGAATAGACGACTGCTTGATGACTGGCGAAAAGATCTCATTAAAATCTATGCATTTTCGCTGACCATAGCCTTTGACTACTAGCCTCGCTTTGTATCGAGGACGAGTAGCATCATCTGTCTGCTTCACTCTGAACTCCCATCGATTCTTCAAAGCCTTCTTTCCATTTGGCATCTGCACCAAATCATAAGTAGAGTTGGCCTGCAAGGAACTCATCTCCTCTTGCATGGCCTCCATCCACTCCTGCCTGTGTTCGTCTTCCATAACCTCTGCAAAACTTTCGGGATCTCCCTTGTCAATCAGTAGCACATACTCCTCGTAGATGGTCGACGCTCTCTATCACTCCTCCTTAATGGAACCACAGGTGCTGGCTCTATACCAACATCCTCCTCCCCTTTAGGAACTACCTTCTCGGCATGCTCATCCTTTTGAGGGTCACCCTGACCACCATTAGCAGGCTGATGATTAAGGTTGATAGCAACTTCATGTACTAGCTCCCCCAAAACTGGATCCTCTGCGATGTCCTCTGAAAACTGCTTGAAGCAAAATGACTCTAACTCAGGCAATTCCTCAGCCTCAGAAGGCATCTCGAAATCCTGAGTGTTGGTCATGGACCATGGTCTAACCCTCGACGAATACCACGTCCCCGCTTCTGTAGAGATTTTTTTCCATTGGGTCGTAGAGTCTATATCCAAACTCATCCCGACCGTAACCGACAAAGACGTACCGCCTCGTCTTCGGCTCAAGTTTGGATCTCTCGTCCTTCAATACATGCATGAAGGCCATGCAACCAAACACTCGTAGGTGATTGTATGACGGCACTTTGTCGTACCATATTTTGTCAGGCACATCACCCTGCAAAGGAGACTAGGAGATAAATTAATAATATAAGCAGTTGTGTAAAGATACTACCAGAATAATTCAAATTAACGACGTCTGAAAACGTCGCTAAATGGCCTAAAAATATCACTAAAAAAATTAGCGACGTAATTAACAACGTTTTAATGAAGTCGCATTTAAGCTAGTCGCTGACAAGAAAAATGTCACAAAACGTCTCTATAGCGACGTTTTCGAGTGACGTATTTGCGTCGCTAATATTTATCTTATTGGCGACGTTTAGCGACCCAACGTCGATAAATTAGCGACGTAATTTGTGTCGCTAAACGTCGCTAATTTTTTTCTATTTAGCAACGTTTTGCAACACATTTAGCAATATTTTATTGACCTGGCAAATACTGCCATGTCAGCAATTTAGCGACATTCAGCGACGTATATAAAAGTCGCTAAATTTTCAGTAAAAAAATAAATAAATAATGTAAAATAATTTCCAAACCAATCTTCCTGCAGTTTATGAATTCTTAATTTATATAAATAGACCCGGAGCAACCCTCCGTTGAATTTCCTGGGTTCGTCGACCCCTTCGGTGGAACACTCAACACCGATAAATTAACATACATTTAATATGAATAAAACAAATTCACAGGCTTGTAATAGTTCATAAAAATAGACAGACCCGGGACAACCCTCCGTTGAATTTTCTGGATACGAAATATCACAAAAGTATATGAAATATCACAGTCACACAATAAACACAAAATAAAAGTATCACAGTCACACAAAAAGCACAATATAAAAGTATCACAGTCACACAATAACCACAATAAAAGTATCACAGTTACACCATAAGTCTTATCCAATTTCTCAATCTCTCAAGAAAATCCAATACGCTGGGGCAGAACCCAGTCCTTCAGATACTTCGCATAAGCAACGTCTAGGTGATCAATCTCCGCTATAGGTGTTGGGTGACTGGAACTCCCTCTCTGAGCTGGTGTCTGCCTAATAGTAGGAGGCACCACTTCCTCCTTAACAGTAGAAGTTGTCACTTCCTCCTTAACAACCGCTTCCAATTTAACTGTAGGAGGTATCTCTTCCTCCTTAACATTCACTTCCTCCTTAACAGTAGGAGGTATCACTTCCTGCTTAACAGTAGGAGGTGCCTCTCTCAAGCGACGTGCATGTGCTCGGGTCATGAGTGCCATCTGGTAAGATAGATGGAAACAAAGAATATAATTGATAACAGATATAAATATATGTATCCATATAGTTAAAATAGATGTTACGTTCCACATTAAAAATACAGTACAAAATTTCTTAACTAATTCCTTAATTTGGGAAATACCAAATATTTTATAAACTATCCGAATACAAAATTGTAAATACTTATTTATCGATACTGCAAACCCAACTTAATTTAGCATCACTCCATAAGCATGTTGCATACTGAGGTAGCCAAGGACTTGATAAAAATGTGCATCATTGATAAAAATTTGTAGTTAATGGGAAGTAGTACATAATTCATGGATGGTTGCATCATTTTAAATATTCCAAGGGAATATGGGTTGTTCATATACTACTTTTAATATCCATATATGGTGTAAATGAATTTGGTATCGAACCAGATACTATGAGGGGAGCAATATATTAATTAATATAGTCTCTCTCTAGGAGAGAAATGTGGGTCTCAGCATGTTTATAATTGTTCTTTATACGGATACGGTTCCGATACTAAATTAGACATCCATATTTGATGATATTGAATCATCCTGGACCCATACAATGGGTGCAAATATTACCGAATACTTTTAAATGTTTCGAGACAAAATTTCTATCCAACTTTGAATATTTAAAATCATTTTTTAGCATAGGATAACTTAAATTGTGTAATTTCACTGTATATGAATTAATAGTGTATTTTGTGTCTACTATACGTATATGTATATATTTTCTGAATAGACAAACCAGATATCAAACTTTCTCAGAAACAAGATAAATATTCTGATATCGATACTGTGAACCCATAATTTATGATCCAATGGACATTGGTAGCCACTATTGCATATGATATCTAACACTGCAATTTTTAGCATCAAACTATAGTACCTTATGGAAGATAAAAATCTATTATATAAGAATACAAGATTTCCAGTATAACAAACAACATTGTTCTTCCAATAAAAGTGCCTTACAAGAATATTAGCCCGCGACATGACATGAACGAAATCATAAAATTTATACAGTTTGTTATAACAATGTTTCATAAGACTATCCCACAGTAAAATTTTGAAACCCAACACTCAAAATTACAACAATGTCCTGTGTGTCCATGTGTCCTGATTATGTCCAGTATGGGTGTGTGTCCTAGTTGTGTCCGGGTCTGGGTTAGGGTTTACCGAACCGGGAGGAAGGGAGGAGGAGCGCCTGAGAGAGGGGTCGACGGAGGAGGACCACGCCGGAGGGGAGGAGCCACGCCGGAGGGGGAGGAGCCACGTCTGGGTTCGCCTGTGTCGGGGTTGGGGGGCGAACACGACCGCGTCGTGGTGGGGGCGAGGGAGGCGGTCGTGTGTCGTGTCTGTCTCAGTGTGTGTGTTTGTGACAGTGTGTCGTGTGTGTGTCAGTGTATGTGTGTATCGTGTCTATGTCAGTGTGTGTGTGTCGTGTATGTGTCAGTGTCATATCGTGTCTGTATCGGTGAGAGAAAGAGAGATAGGGTTAGGGTTTACCTATCGGAGGAGGAGAACCACCTCCGCTACCACTACCACAATTGAGTTTCACCGTTGTAATCGACTTTCCCAATTCATCATTATGAATAACAGTAAAAGGAGAACCACCTCCTCTACCACCACCACTATTAACCTCGCTAGAAGATTCGGTCCACACCATACTTGCAGATGCAACAGAAAGACGAGGTCTTTGAAACCCTAGATCTCACAGCGAACCTCAACTGACGACAAACAACCAACGGAGATTTGTAGAAATCCTAGATCTCATAAATAAACCACGAACGATCACGAACAACGAACGTCGAATGACGAATCATGAAAACTAGACGAAAAACAGCCAAAAATTTTGATCGGCCCTGTCATGGATGGGATGTACAGTACTTTCAAATATATGCTCTGATACCAAGTGAAGTTTGGAGATAGAGAGGAGAAGGAAAAAAGTAGGAGAAGAGAATATGAGAAAGGAGATTGCAAGGACCTTAAACCTTATGTTGCATCTTATGTCTATTTATATTGATATGCAATACACCCATAATTACTATTATATCCTCATATGATAAATAACAAAATAAAATAACTCTAACAACAATGTTTAACTATCAGAAAAGATGCATTGTGCTTGCACCTGCTGGTAACTTTGGTGTGGACCTCTTTCTTATAAATATGAAAAGATAGAACTAAACTCTTGGTTCTTTTCTACCTTCTTAACAGGTTTAAAGTCAAAAGTATACTTAATCAAACTAAAATATATGGGGCCTGAGCCACTGATCAAAATGTGCTCCACATGGCAACAAAGTCCCAGGAACACACATATGGAAAGCTCTACATGTAAGTGACCCTTTGAATATCTATCCATTGTTAGTTGGTTCCACATGCAAAGTTCTCTTTGCCAACACTAACTTTACGTCGGGATCCTCCAAATGGAACAAAAGCAGTATGAATTGAATTTTCCTTTTATGATTTTAATGCGTATCAACTATATTTTGTTCATATTTCCATACTGTTTTTGTTCGATAATGAGGGACTTGTGCAAAGTTTCTCTATTGACAATGTATGGTGTTAGTTTATTCATACCCAAGTCACTTTCTTCTAGGGACAGAATCAGAATCCAATGATAAAGGGCCGGAGAAACAATTTTTTTTCCACCGAAGTTCTAAAAGGCTAATTCATTATGTATTTTGAAGTCATAATGTATGTAATAAACAATTTCAGAAATTAAGAGGGTCACCACCCTATCAGAAAATTTTAATTTTACAGTGCAACTTATTACACTTGTGAACATTTTCAAAAGTATGGTCCATCCTGCTTCCTTCAGTTAGAAGTCCTTAGCCTGCCATTAACTAAACCAAAATCAAACCCTATATAGTAAAGCTTCTCTTTCACCAAACCTGAAAATAGTTCAAGCTACATACTCAAAAGATACATTGTATAAATATAGTTGATGTTGATGTGAAAGAATCGAAGGAGAGAACCACAAAGTACGACGCTCTCGCAGGATAATCGTTCTTCCAAACTCCAAGCCAAATCTATTACCGCTTAACTCAATCCATCAAAATCATAATTCTTTCAACTTGCATCAATCCGAGCTATCTTCCAACCATTGTTATGGTCTAAAATCCCAAAATTTGAAATCATCGCATTCATACTCAAACCGAATTTTATCGAGCGATATCCTACTCAATCCAAATTTTCCCTGCACGCTATCATTCGTTCACTCCATTATTTCTAATTGCACTTACTCCGATCGCATCTCGGATTATTCGATCTTAACTCAAGTTTCTAATTCACTTGTTTCAACTCAAATCGCTTGTACAATCCTCTAAGTCTTTTCCGATCATGATATCGATTCCAATTTCCCTGAATTTGTATTCGATGTAAGCCTTATCCCTTATTCAACTCATTGTAACTCGTTCGAACTAAACATCGCATGCTTTCTCCGAGTTCGTTTACTTGCTAGGCACTGTTTATTTATACTAAGGCTTTACCCAATCTCGTTGCTTGTCGCTAGACTCGCTTAACTCTCCGAATCCACGACTTCGTTCAAGCATTTCTAAGCCAACAAATACACCATTCAGGGTTCGAGTTATACTCCTTGAATCTTTACAACTCATTATATCCACAAATTTGCAAAATCGAACAGGGGACTTATCGCATATACTACTCAGGAATTGAGTCATCCTAATAACTCCTGATTCGTGCTCGCATCCTTCACTCGTATGCCCAA
Source organism: Iris macrosiphon (assembly GCA_036927795.1). Lineage (NCBI taxonomy): Eukaryota > Viridiplantae > Streptophyta > Magnoliopsida > Asparagales > Iridaceae > Iris > Iris macrosiphon. The sequence goes on from JAYESA010000012.1 coordinate 182,721,935, forward strand.
TTCGTTCCTTAGAACGGGAATCGATTCTCTGGCCCAAACCGTTGCTATGACTCCAACACAGTCCCTATTTATCGCCTTAGCGATCTTAGACTCGTACCCACCTGTATTCATAGTCCTCTATACAGACTATGCTTCAAATCATAACTTATCGCTATGAATAACCGTCCAACTATTTCCGAAAATTCCCTACACGATTTCCATTACTCGCCTTAGCGGCAATCCGATAACGTCTCTATCGATTTCCCTCCAAGTCAACTTTATTCTCATTCCAACGATACCCAAATCTCGCTGCAACTCACTAGCACCAAGGGTCTTGGTGCACGATACTTAACACAAATTGGCCAAAAGGCCATGTGCATAGCCCACTGTCTGAACGATATTCTTATCTCGCTCTACTCGCTTGGTGTTTTCATATCGACATAAAACTTGTCGATTATAACACGAGTCTCCTCTCACAACATCCTCTATGAGTTGGAACAAAAGCCCTCACATCATAATCCCGTCCAAGCAATCGTATAATTTCCACGCACTTTTTCAAAAATATTCAGACTTATTGTATGGAACGCATCTCATTTTGGCCAAGCGAATTCAAGGGTCTACTCGGAAGGAACAAAGTCCTCTTTAGAAACTTTCTTTTGAGAGATCAAAGGATCTGAAGCATGCTCTGATACCAATATGTCACGCCCCGATTTCGCCTAATCGATAATCGTCCCCCGGGCGTGATGCCGAGCACGCGTAGGGCGCGCGTGCACAAGGCCTTAGGCATAAGGATATTCTTTAGATCAATGCAACAGAGTAGACAAATAAGATAACGCAAGGTTGAGACATAGAAAAGTTTCTCTTTTATTTATAATGAACATCCGGTTACATTGCTTGACTCAAAAATATAAAATGCCCCACGGGCTTACAAACTTGGACGCAAAATGAGATAGCCGATCCATACATTATGTCCCTTTACATAGTTTCAAAACACAAAACTCCTTGGGTGCGGGTAAGCACCATCGCCTTAGCGTTATTTCCGCAACGGGAGAGAGAGGAAGGCTTCCAGCTTGAGCCTCCAAAGTCTTGGCCCCGACCCGCCAAGAATCCCAAAAGTCCGGAGAGAGCTTCAGCTCCTCGCCGCATTGCCTTGCGCCGGGTAACCTGCTACAACGAGGGTCAGTACTTCGAAAAGTACTGGTGAAGGCTAGCTGCTCAACTTTACCAAGCTCTTTAGATGAGTTTTAAATGAACATGCAACATTTATGTTCTTTGGTGGGTTTCTATTCTTGCCTAGTTCAGATTTCATTTAGCAGGTATGCAAGAACAAAATAACATAACTTCACATGCCACCGTTCGGTGATTTTACCTGTCCCGTCTGAACCACCTGTACAACTTACCATAGCCTTCCCTGTCACGAAGACATAGTTAGTCTGCACAGTTTAAATATACACAACATCTTTCTTTGTTGTTCTACCAGCCATCATGGGTTTAGTCTGGGCTGGCGGCGACGCTTGCAGCGCGGGTAGCTAGCCCCGCTACAATTCCCCGCTCCCAGGACTAAGAAAGTAGATTCCGCCCGGGTCGAAACGTCCCGGTGCCCCGGTAACCGCTCGCAGGAACCTGGATCCCTTGTGCACAAGAATTCCCATGACCATATCTATGACTCTACCTCATAGATTTACTTACTAGCCATTTAAAGAACATCATGTACGAAACTGCTTTACTGTACTATCACAATCAACCAACAGTTATATGAAATAACATGCAGCAGTTTATAGAAGAACACTTTGAACTTATTGAAAAGTACTTTGAACTATCAATAAATACCAACCCATTAAACATCCGATGACCATGCATGCATCAATGAATTTATGCAAGGTTTTATATGACAAGCAATGGGTGTTCCAAGCCTACTTCTTATCTTATCTTGTTATCCAACTTATTACTTAAGTGGTGTCTTTTGATTGAATGCACAACTGAGTCAATTTTATTATGAACGGAGCCCTTGGAAAGAAGGTGCTTATCGAAATAGAGCCACTCACACAGTTGGTTGTATAGGAAGGAGTAGAGATCCCTAAGACTCCGCTCGCGCGTCGTCTACCTGATCACCTGCACGCACCAACGGATGATCAATACCTCCTGCTTCGGTCTCCAAGGCTCGATACGAAAATGCGAAATCCTAAGAACGAAAACAATGAAATCCATCGAAACCGTTCAAGAAAACGCAAGTCCTAAAACCAACAAGTACGCAACCAAGCGGCAATCGAAAACGGGCAAGGAAAACCAACACAACGGAAAGGCCTCTCTTTACTCTGCCGCCGAGTCCTTCCTTGAGGCACGATCCATTGATTATGGGACCTGATTCCGAAGAAACCAATCCATAACGAGGAAAGGATCTTGATTCAATCTGTCCCGTTCGGACGGTCGTAAGTATTTCTTGGCCGCGCTCCCCGAATAGGGGGAACGGGACGAACGGGGCGTTACATCATAACCATCTAATAGGAAGTTTCGTCCCGAAACTTAAGAATAGAGCCTACCACTAAGGAATAATGAGGGAAATTTTCCCCTCATATCAGATTCAAGTTCCCAGGTCGACTCCTCGACCAAGTGGTTTCGCCACAGTACGCGCACTAGCGAGACGTTCGGTTCCGCAACTGCTTCTTTTTACGATTTACAATTTAGACAGGCTCTGCCGCGTACGACAAGTCCGCTTGCAGATTCAGCTGACCCAAGTCGACTTCGCAACTAGCGAGTAAGATCTCCATGTTCTATATGATACAAGGCGGGGTTATCCCCTTCGCTATGTGCGTTCATCTCTTTTATTGGCATGCAAAGGTTATCGCCTGTAAACTAGCACGTAACATTCATTTTCTTAGTGTGTAGCTAAGTAGAGATTGGTTCACCGGGGTCACTCACCCTAGCGATGTATCGCATCGGTCGAGCTAGACTCCGGACGCGCTTCTGATAGCCTAAGTCTGACTCCATTGAGGATCCCAACAGGAAAGCCTTTGCATCGAACGAGCCATCTCGCTGAGCAAGGCGGTTGAATAGCTACACTTGTGTCGTTTGAATCGGCCCTCCGGGTTGAGCGGAGCGGGTTGTTACACCATATACCACTCAGAACAAGTTCCGTCCTCGAGACTTCCTGAGCGCAACTCGTGCTATCGCATAACTTCTAAACTTCCCTATACATCTCGTCTTATCCTTCAAGGACTGTCTCAATACTACAATCCTCTATTTTTCTCACCATGCGTTACGCCAATGTTGGCCAATTCTCATCGAACGACTCTATCGTTCAATGCTATCGAGTTATGCTCAACTCGATCGTTGCACTTCCGTCTCAAAGTCTACTGCGCCTGGCGCAGGGCTATATTACCCAAGCACATGGTATTCTATAACTCAACGGGCACTTACAACTCATAATTGGGTGGACTTGCCCAACTAGTTACGTTATCACCATAGGAACCCAACACAATTGAGCCTATTACTTGACGTTGCCTATCGAAACCCATCGTTACGCCTAACCCAAAAGCTCGAATCTCGACAATCTTCCAATCTTGATTTTGCATCAAATCTCACCAAATAAATTCGCACCCAATCGCCAACGTTTTCCGACTCAGTCTATATTGCGCCTTAGCGCAGAGCTAAATTGCCTACCTGGAGTACGCTTACGTCCTTCGCACCCTTGGCTCAGTCGAACTTAACTTCCTATTCGTTTTTTTTTTCTCGTTCCGTTCGCCCGAGTGCTTAATCATTTTATCCGAATGATCCATTCGTTCAACTATTGCATTCCCAAACTCAGTCTCGTACTGCGCCTTAGCGCAGAACTATCCCGGTAGCACGAGGAACGATACAATCCTTCCTCTATGAAAATTTAGGTTGAGGCTAAATTATTTCAGTTGCCATACTCATCCATGCGAATCCGAACATTTTTCTTTGCAGCTGCATCCGAGTTATGCATATCGCTAAGTCTGGATCGTACCCATATTCAAGGCGTCCCCCAAATATGTGTATTTCAACCAAGCTCAGTGACAGCTAAGTCTGACAAGCTACTCGTAAAAATCTTTCGAAACGCGGATCGTTCTGCTATATGAATGACCGAACTCTTGTTCGATCCAGCTATCGTCTTATCCTTTACCGTCGCGTAACCTATCCGACCAAATCAATTTATCACCCGAGTCCTATCTTGCTTTACGTTTGTTTCAACGCGAACGTTGCTAGTGTACATTCCCAATTACAAATTCTAACTCTAAGTCTTGTTGCCAGAGTTCTATCATTCTTCCCGAACGATAATCTGAAGTCAGCCACTCCAGTTTAACTCAAGACATAGGGTGAGAAATTATATTTTAGGTCATAATAGGATTTCCTAAATAGAAAATCTTAAAATAAAAATTTTATTGTAAACCCCCTGATTTTTCAAGATTTTTAAAACATGATTTTTTTTCAAAATTTTCTGAAATTTTTCGGTAATTTTTACTAATTAAAAACCAGGATATTTCGGCATTAAATAAAATTAAATATTTTTAAAATATATTAAAATATTATGAAAATAATATTTTTGGGTGTAAAATAAAATATTGGACTTAGGGTAATTTTCCTGGATTTATTGGACCCCGAACCTATTTTTAAAGCCCTAAAAAACTATTTTTAAAATTTAACCCTGAACCCGGTTCACTTGAACCAAACAGAACCCACTCAGCCTGCGGGTCGGATTCGGGTCAAACCCGCAACCCGAACCCGCATTCAGCCTCTAGCGGGTCGGATCGGGTCTGCCCGACCCGAACCCGCTACCCCTTCTCCCCCACGACCCGCACCCCCGCGGTCCGCTCGGCCACGCGCCGCGCCGCCCGCGAATTCCGGCCGCCCCGCACGCTCCGCTCGGCCCACGTCCCCCGCAACCTCCGCCTCCCCCGCTCGACCTCCGCCTATAAGAAGCCCTAAAGCTCCTCTCTTCTCCGGCCAAACCCCCCCGCCGGAACCCTAGCCTCCGCCACCTCCCTCACCCGCTTCCTAGCTCCGCCTCGCCGCACCGCCCTGCCCAGCTCCGCCCGCCAGCTCCGGCGGCTCCCCCAGCAGCAGCAGCCAGCAGCAGCGTCTCCCCCCGGCCCGCCTCCGGCAGCCTGAGCATGCGCCGCCTCCCCGAGCGCCGCCGCCTCCGGACCTCGATCGCCTCCGCTGCCCCCGGCCTTCCTCCGGCCGCCGCAGCTCCGGCAGAGCCCTAACCCTAACCCTAGATCCGACTCGGACACGCGAATTCTCAGTTTCTGGAGCCCTGTTCAGGTACCCATTTCTCTCTCCTTGCTGCTCCGTTTTCGATTTCGTCTGTTGCATCGCGAACCCTACGTGACCCTCTCGGTGCCCGTGCAACCCGCTCGGTGCATCGCGTCCGGTGGCGATCGCGAACCACGATCCAAAAACAGGAAAAACAACGCCATGTTTCACCCCAGAACTGAGTACGCCCCGCCAAACGGGACGACTTGGTCGCGTGCGGTCTTCACCGAAACGTGCGCGCCGTTGATACAGACGTACGGGATTTCGCAGAAGTTGATTTGGATGTGCGTGCACACCGGAATCAACGCGTATCCGCCGACACCGTCCCGTATCCGTCCGTTCTGGAACTCGTTGTAACTTTGTGTACACACGTCGGATCGAAACGAAACTTGCGCCATCGGAGTCGTAGCGATACGCTGGTCCTGTGACCCAAGTTTGGTTCGATTCTGAGAACGTTGACAAAATCGCGTATCGTGGGCCCCACAGGCTCCACTTGACGGGCGATTTTGCGATCGGCTCATCGGAATCCAATTCTGGAAGTTCCATTGGGTTCGTATCATCGTTCTGGACCTGTTGACACTAAGTTTGACAAATTTGGAGAACTTTGTCCCTGACACGTTTTTCGGTGCGAAACGGGCCACATGTGGACCCCGCTTTGACCCGAAATTGTCATTTTTGCCCTTGTCTCCAAATTGAACTCAAGGACAGGCGTTTCTAGCTATTTGATATTTTCTGAACTTGATGGTAATGTTTGTTTCAGCATCCGGAGACATTCTTGGAGATTTCACGAATACCAGAGCTACAGTTGGAGCCAGAACCACAGGCAAGTGTACCTTGCCAACTCGCAGTGATTCCTGTTATAGTACTTGCTTGAGTTCTTTGTACATACATATATAATCTTGATGTAACTGTTCAACCCAGGACCGAGTGACTTTACTTAGCGTCCGATTAATAGTCGGGTGCCAACCCCGTACGCGGAGTTGTGTAACGTCACATAGAGATGGATATCGAGAACCTATGTATTCTCGTGCTTGTTTTATCAAGTACGTCATACCCAGGACACCTGAAACTATTCATGAGACAGAATCTTCCTGAGATATTCATGGTGATTCTGTGTAGGATACAGGTTTTATGACATAGACATTATATTCATAGACTTTAGATGACTTGCTGCATTAGATATGATCGTGCGTGACATGGACATGAGGCATCGTGGACATGAGACGTGTGATTTCATTGGGTGGGGAGAGACACACAGGCTACAGGCTGATTTCATATATATAGTACATAGTAAACTACATAGTAAAATACATAGTTATTGCTGCTACCGGCTCCCCGACACAGAGCTTGTAGTGGTCTCAGCTTGAGTACTAGTGATGCTCTCAACTTGCATTTTACATAGCTGGTTACATAGTTTACCCTATGGTTTATTTACTACTGCACTGCATTTATTTTGGCATGAGTTATGTTGTACCTTGCTATGTCCCATGAGGACCTGGATCTGGATTATGTCCCCAGGTATAGCCGAAGAGATCTACCCCGAGGTGTACGGAACAGGAGCACTTCTCGGAACAGTACCAGAACCTGAGGACGAGATCGTGCCAAAGGACTTCTCCTGAGTATTGGCTTTATATACTCAGTTATTTCCATTTCCAGATACTTTATTTCATGTCTATTTGCTTTGATGTATCAGACTTATTCTCGGGTTGTTCCCCGAGACACTTTTGTTGAGATAAGTTAGTTTATATTTATTTGCATTTATTCTGGCATTTAATCTGTGATTATCTATTGTGGATGAGATTAGAATAGTCTGTGACTTGTATCATTGGACCTATTTATTGTTGTACTACAGCTTAAGTACGTCCTGATGGATCCATTAAATTGGGTTTGTCCATCGGTGCGTACTGCTGGCCATTGCCACGTGTCCAGTCCCTCGGTATTTTGGGACTGGGGCGTGACATTTATTCCACCTAAAAATAGTCCAACACCAATTATGGACGTCCAAATATGATCAAATTAAATATTTGATACAAATTTGAAATCTAATCAAATCTTACATTTAATGTAGATTTTTAAATTATATCAAATCAAATCTTTGACCATATTTGTGCTCCAAAATTTACCAAATTCAGACTGGACCACAACAATCTCCCCCCTCTAGTCTGATGAGAGGGTGTTGACCCCATGGCTTCTCAACTGGACTCCATGTCTGTCATCCCGCAACAGAGTTCCTGCTCCCCCATGCCACCGATCTCCGAACCCTGAGTTGCTTTGCATCTTCCTTCGCCTCCAGCTTATCGACCGTCACGTCGACGCTAGCTGCCATGCGTAGCACCTTCTGTACCACTGGGATCCTGCCAACATCAATGACAACGCTGAGACCAAAGTCCCTGACTATCAGCATCACCGTGAATCTTGGTTGTATGTCCCCGACTTTCATCTTCCACCGAAACGTGTTAACATTCCGACGAGCTTCTTCACCCTTGGCTGGCCCAACCAAGCGGACGGTACGATTCTCCTGATATTCGAACTCCTGAATCTGCCCATATTCGTGTCCGAACTTGAAGCTCTCCCATACACATGCATCCTCGAACAGAACATCACGCACTGTACATGTCATCGATGACCCACAACTCCTCCGGAACTGTGTGAATGGTGACGCTCCCGTCTCATATTGAGTTTATTGCAAACCTTGATCTCCTTCCTGGCCTCGAACTGCTGAAACCAATGTCGCTCCGTAAAGCTTTGGCAAACCACATGTCGTCAAAACTGGATCCGTGAAGCAACCCCCACCTGAAGACTGACCAGTTGTCATGTGACCGACATACTGACCCTCAATCTTTGGCGCATCACCATTCGTCGCTTTATCTCGACAAACTGAATCCTCCGTAATCCTCAAAGTATCTTGAAGTCCCTCCTCAACAAGTTTTCGACAATCCAACTCATGTCGAATATCCCTCGAACCTCCATCCGATGTCTATGGCATGCATGTACAACTCAGCGACTTAAGCCTGTACATACCACAACAAAACTCTCCTCGAACCAGCTATTGGGAACACTTCGTAAGCATCCAATCTGTCCCCAAACAAACTACGACAACTATCATCTGCCAGCCTCCCTACCGAAACTAAGTTGTAGCACAAACTCTACAACTAATTTGACCAAATATGGTCAAATTAAATATCTGATACAAATTTAAAATCTAATCAAATATTATATTTAATGTAGATTTTTAAATTATATCAAATTAAATCTTTGACCACATTTGTGCTCCAAAATTCATCAAATTCAAACTGGACCCCAACAGTATACTGCAGAGAGCAGCAGAAGCTACACAAAGCCAATTCATATGTTTTAACTTGGTGCTATAATTTGCAAGCCAAAGCTAATTCTTCTTGTTCTATAATTTGCAAGCCAAGTCTCCTATAATTTGGAAGCCAAGTCTCCTGATAGAACTGCAGACGGAGAGTTTTACAGACAAAAAAGCATACACACATACATACATACATACATACATATATATGACTCGATCCAATAATAGATTTTTTTACCTAACAATTCATCCCACACTAATTCTTGTTACAATAGCTTGGAACGCTTACATTCTTGTTACAATAGCATCTTCTCTAATCCAATCGTCTTCTGCATAAAATTTTGTAACAAGAATTTTATGCTTCCGGTTCTTTCTTTAATATTTTCAATACGGAATTTTGTGCGTCGATGGTTACATGGTCCCAAATCTTAGAATCGTAATTCATATAGCAGTCTTTGATCTCTTCAATAATATTCTCCTTGTTGGCATCTGCATACAATAAAACTTTTGACTTCTAAATCAAAAAAAATGCAAGCATTCGAAAAAAGAAGGAAAAGAAAAGAACCTTACGGGATGAGAACCGGTAAAAAACATACAGAGTATTACTCAATTCAAGTACATGTTCTTTCTCAAAATTCAGCAAATCTGAAACTGAATATGGATCAACAGTACCATAGTGCTCATTACCAACTATATTTATAAATGTTTGTCCTGCATAAATTACTCTTGTGTATTAATTTCAGCAAGGTCAATAAAAATTGGTAGAAGTATCAACATACATCCAAGAATCAATATTTAAAAGCCTAGGTTAGGTGGAATGTTCGAATCAAAGACTACAAATTAAATACATAATCCTTATTGATATATATGTGGAATGTATATGTCATCAATGCATGAAAATTTAACTTGCATGAAATAAATGTCTTATTAGGCTCAACTGAACGGCGAAACATACATCCAGACTTTGTAAGGTCCAGGTTCTCAATTTATGCACCCTTTAGAGCATTAAGTTGTCATGGGACGTTAGATGCCATTGATCTTGCTAATTGATCATCACGTTGGGATTTTCAATCGGTCTCGAAAATAGGCTCGGGTAAGGGGGGTTGTCCTAATATTCATCTACATATTCCAATAGTTTTCCATAACTTGCGCTAATGACTAAGGCTAAGTAGACATGTAAACTACCGATAACTATTCTTCTTGTCTAATTTGGACCGATAGCAGTGACACAACACACGTGCGGGATGCCGTATTTATTCCCTAATAATTTATACATATCGAACGTGATATTTCAAAAACACTTAGTTAGATGCAGATTTACTTGCATCTATCTTCCTTAGCACTTGTGATAGAGTATATATAACTGTTTCATATCTTATTTGAAATTTTGAGATGATATTGAATATTATGTTGTGTGGTTTATTGGATGGATTCATTGGAGGTATAGACAATGTTCTAATGACGATAATGCAGCGTAGACTGAACATACACACGTCCTCGTGCCCGAATATTCGGGTGCGGATCGTGACAATACAAACTAGGCCTAAGCATGACCACAACCCCTTCAATTAAATTAAATACAAGCATACATTAAGCCAATGTGTATTGTCCTGTAACATATCCAGACATACTTTTAGTTCTGTCTGACCGGTTTTAACTTAGAGTTTAGACCCTAACATATTCATCTAAAGAGTTTGGCCCCCTGGATATAGTGTTTTTGGATTCTAAAATGTACACCGTAACACTAAATTCAGGAACTTAACTCTCTAAATGGACATGTCAGGACCTAAACTCTGTATAGACTATAATTAGCCCAAATAATATTGTGGGTATTTATAACCTTAACTTGTTAAAGCACCAAAATTTCATGCCTGTTCTCCAACAACACTTGTGATTTCACAATTACGATTAGTTAGAGAGCCTCTCTTTTAGCTAATATCTTTTACTTCAATGTTTTGTGTTCATAGTTCTTCTTACCTACAAACCTTATACTAATGATGCCAAATGAACAAACTAACAAAGACACCCTTTACTAGTTATGAACTCAAGTATTAACCCCTATTATCTAAACAATACATGCAGAATTAAATCCTATGACTTGGATATGAGGAGATCACCTACTGAAAGGAAATAGATTTCTCATCAATGACTGAAGAAATGTTCACTCAGTTGAGTAGACTTCGCACTCGTCACTAAACACAACAGGACAACTTTACCATAGACCAAATGATCAATATACCCTTAAGGATAATGCCTCCAAATCTGCAACGTGCAACAAACTAATTTTCGATACTACGAAACTTGGTTAAAATTAGATATAAAAAAAAACCATTTCTCACTTCGCTTTTCTTTTGCCTGAGATGAGAAACTCAAACCATACTTCCATTTTTTACATATTCATTACTCTACATCTCATACTTTGCATTATTTATCAAATTTGTATTTTTTTATATATATATATATTTCAACCAAAACCCTAAGTTTAAGTACGAACCATTAAATAGTTAAAAAGCCCAACCAAAAAAATAATTGATGATATCAGTTGAGTTTGGATTTTTTTTAGATTTACTTAATTCAATGTTGGGTTGAAACCGAATATACAGGAACATATTCGTGTCAACAGAATGGACGTGTGAAATAAATTTGGTCAAATGGACATAATTGTAGTTGGGTTACGACAACAATAACATTGTTATGCAGTCATGGCAATGCCATGGTGCATTATGGTACCATTGTAGTACAGTTGCTAACAATAATGTGGCAAAAAATGTCGTTACACCATTGCAATATTTTGTTAATAATTCTAGAAAGAAAATAGAACTATAACTTGCCTCATTGTCACCGGTCTCGACTAAGGGCTCAAGCTGCTAATTTGGAGGATAGTGAAGAGTTGTTGTAGGTGGAATCTGTTAGAAAAATTGTCGTTTTCTTATTGAAAAATTTTGTGAATAAAAAGAATAAAATTAAACTGATGTTACTGGCCTCTGGGGAAGTCGTGCACGAAGCACTGCCCTAAGAGTTGATTCGGGATCTGTGTGCAGACGTTCCCGAAGCTCCTAGTGGTAAAACTCCCGCACTACCGGTATCTCGTCGCCGCACACGACTCGGAGAGAACGACCAGGACTTAGCTATGCCCAGAGCTTGGAGACGAGCGAAACGACGAAGATTGGACAGAATAGAATGTTGGCAGCAACAGTTTAGAGATGAAATTTCTGATTGTGTTTACAAAAAAAACCAGTCAAATATATATAATACTCATTCAATATGTAACGGTCTGAATTAATTTTTCTATTAATTCAGCCGTTACACAGGAGAAGAAGAGAATGAAAAAAAGAAGAGCAAAAAGAATTTTAGGGTCCCAGCCCGAACCCGAAGAGGAAATCGAATCGGCATTCGGCGTCCGCAGATGTGAGCGCGTACCCGCACCCGTTACGCGCGCCAAACCGAACCGAGCTGGGTCGGACGGCGGCGGCGGCGCACGTGTGTGGCCCAAGGGGTTCCCCACACAACAACTTTAAGAAAGCAAAGAAGGGGAACTAATATATGTACACAAGAAGGGGTTGGCCCATCCGATGTGGGACTAAAGAAAGGAAGGAGCTTGAGCTTTTGCTAAAGCAAAGCCAACAGAATCTTGGGGGCAGAAGCAGGTTGAAGGAGACTGTAGTATTTTTAACTTGGGACTTTGGAGAAGAAAAAATTCAAGTCCTATCCTAGTCCGGTTTTCCTGGTAACTCATCAGTGGTGAATAAGTTCACTCTTTGACCGATTATTGTTCCAGCAATACAAGCTTACATACAGATCTACGTTGTTACTCCTCGATTCCAAAAAGCAAATCAGTGCTCCCACGTCCATTCCTCTTCGTGTTTGCTTTGGATAAAGGCTAAATTCAGGTCACTCTCTCGAAGTTGTGTACAACAAGTTGGAACTTGATGGAACTGTTGGTGTATTGTTATGTTTGAGTGCAACCGGCTTTGGAGGTTCGAGGGATATTCAACATGAGTTGGATTGTCGGAAACTTGTTTTGTGTTCATAGTTCTTCTTACCTACAAACCTTATACTAATGATGCCAAATGAACAAACTAACAAAGACACCATTTACTAGTTATGAACTCAAGTATTAACCCATATTATCTAAACAATACATGCAGAATTAAATCCTATGTCTTGGATATGAGGAGATCACCTACTGAAAGGAAATATATTTCTCATCAATGACTGAAGAAAAGCGAAGTGAGAAATGGTTTGGTGCATTATGGACTACATAACAATGTTATTGTTGTCGTAACCCAACTACAATTATGTCCATTTGACCAAATTTATTTTACACGTCCATTCTGTTGACACGAATATGTTCCTGTATATTCGGTTTCAACCCAAAATTGAATTAAGTAAATCTAAAGGAATCCAAACTCAACTGATATAATCAATTATTTTTTCGGTTGAGCTTTTTAACTATTTAATGGTTCGTACTTAAACTTAGGGTTTTGGTTGAAATATATATAAAAAAAAATTTACAAATTTGATAAATAATGCTAAGTATGAGATGTAGAGTAATGAATATGTAAAAAATGGAAGTATGGTTTGAGTTTCTCATCTCAGGCAAAAGAAAAGCGAAGTGAGAAATGGTTTTTTTTTAATCTAATTTTAACCAAGTTTCGTAGTATCGGAAATTAGTTTGTTGCAAGTTGCAGATTGGGAGGCATTATCCTTAAGGGTATATATTGATCATTTGGTCTATGGTAAAGTTGTCCTGTTGTGTTTAGTAACGAGTGTGAAGTCTACTCAACTGAGTGAACATTTCTTCAGTCATTGATGAGAAATATATTTCCTTTCAGTAGGTGATCTCCTCATATCCAAGGCATAGGATTTAATTCTGCATGTATTGTTTATATAATAGGGGTTAATACTTAAGTTCATAACTAGTAAAGGGTGTCTTTGTTAGTTTGTTCATTTGGCATCATTAGTATAAGGTTTGTAGGTAAGAAGAACTATGAACACAAAACATTGAAGTAAAAGATATTAGCTAAAAGAGAGGCTCTCTAACTGATCGTAATTGTGAAATCACCAGTGTTGTTGGAGAACAGGCATGAAATTTTGGTGCTTTAACAAGTTAAGGCATGAAATTTTGGTGCTTTAACAAGTTAAGGTTATAATTACCCACAATATTATTTGGGCTAATTAGAGTTTATACCAGCTTAGAGTTTAGGTCCTGACATGTCCATTTAGGGAGTTAAGTTTCTAAATTTAGTGTTACGGTGTACATTTTAGAATCCAAAAACACTATATCCAGGGGCCAAACTCTTTAAATGAGCATGTTAGGGTCTAAACTCTTAAGTTAAAATTGGTCAGACAGAACTAAGGTATGTCTGGGTATGTTACAGGACAATACACATTGGCTTAATGTATGCTTGTATTTAATTTAATTTAATGGGTTGTGGTCATGATTAGGCCTAGTTTGTATTGTCACGATCCGCACCCGAATATTCGGACACGAGAATGTGTGTACGTCCAGTCTACGCTGCATTATCGTCATTAGAACGTTGTCTATACCTCCAATGAATCCATCCAATAAACCACACAACATAATATTCAATATCATCTCAAAATTTCAAACAAGATATGAAACAGTTATATATACTCTATCACAAGTGCCAAGGAAGATAGATGCAAGTAAATCGGCATCTAAGTGTTTTGAAATACCACGTTCGACATGTAAATTATTAGGGGATAAATGCAGCATCCCGCACATGTGTTGTGTCACTGCTATCGGTCCAGATTAGACAAGGACAATAGTTATGGGTAGTTTACATGTGTACTTAGCCTTAGTCATTAGCGCAAGCTATGGATAACTATTGGAATATGTAGATGAATATTAGTACAACCCCCCTTACCCGAGCCTATTTTCGAGACCGATTGAAAATCCCAACCTGATGATCAATCAGCAAGATCAATGGCACCTAACGTACCATGACAACTTCTAAAGGATGCATAAATTGAGAACCTGGAGCTTACAAAGTCTGGATGTATGATTCGTCGTTCAGTTGAGCCTAATAAGACATTTATTTCATACAAGTTAAATATTTCCATTCATTGATGACATATACATTCCAGATATTAACATATATTTAATTTGTAGTCTTTGATTCGAACATTCCACCTAACCTAGGCTTTTAAATATTGATTCTTGGATGTATGTTGATACTTCTACCAATTTTTATTTAACCTTGCTGAAATTAATACACATGAGTAATTCATGCAGGACAAACATTTAAAAGTATAGTTGATAACGAGCACTATGGTACTGTTGAGCAATATTCAGTCCCAGATTTGCTGAATTTTGAAAAAGAACATGTACTTGAATTGAGTGATACTTTGTATACTTCTTACCAGTTCTATCCCTTTACTTAAGGTTCTCTTCTTTTCCTTCGAATGAAATGTGCTTGTAATTTTTTATTATACCATCGAAGAATCTTGATTTAGAAGTCAAAGTTTGATTTTATGCAGATGCCAACAAGGAGAACATTATTGAAGGACGCACAAAATTTAGTGAAGAAAATATTAAAGAAAGAACCGGAAGCATAAAATTCTTGTTACAAAATTGTATGCAGAAGACGACTGGATTAGGAGAATGGTGATTCACAACTAATGCTTTCCTCTATTGTAACAAGAATGGAAGCGTTCCAAGCTATAGTGTGGTATTACTTTTTTAGCTCTGCAGGAAAGATGATCTTTTGGACATTTTTTGATAGAAATTTCGGTCAAATTATTTTGGTCATCATCGACATTTTTTTGGATGAATTGTTAGGTAAAAGAATCTATTATAGAACCGAGTCATATGTATGTATGTATGTATGTATGTATGCTTTCTTGTCTGCAAAACTCTGTTGTATATTCGTCCGCAGATCTATCAGGAGGCTTGGCTTGCAAATTATAGAACCAAGTTAAGCAGAAGAATTAGCTTTGGCTTGCAAATTATACCCCCAAGTTAAAGCATATGAATTGACTTTGTTGTAGCTTTTGCTGCTCTCTGCAGTATACTGTTGGGGTCCAGTCTTGATTTGGTGAATTTTGAAGCACAAATATAGTTAAAGATTTGATTTGATATAATTTAAAAATTAACATTAAATATAATATTTGATTCGATTTTAAATTTGTATCAAAATATTTGATTGGACCATATTTGGTCAAATTAGTTGTAGATTTGCGCTACAATTTAGTTTCGGTAGGAAGGCTGGTGGATGATAGCTATCGTAGTTTGTTTGGGGACAGATTGGATGCTTACGAAGGATTTTCAACAGCTGGCTCGAGGAGATTTTTTTGTTGTGGTATGTACAGGCTCAAGCCGTTGAGTTGTACAGGCATGCAACAGACATCGGATGGAGGTTCGAGGGGTATTCAACATGAGTTGGATTGTCGGAAACTTGTTGAGGTTGGAAGAGTGAGTAGGTTGAACGGAGAAAGGTGGAGACGAGATGGAACTGTTGAAGTAAAATGATAGGAGGATATGATTAACCCAGACAAGAAAAATAGACTTTGAAAGTTTGAGGCAACGAAACCTAATAAAAGTTGTTAAATACAAATATAACTTTTTCTATTCAGAGGATCTGTAATAAATTTTTTATTACAAAAAGAAATCCACATGGCACTTGAATCGCCTGTATGTCTATGAAAGGGACCCAAAACATGTGTGAAACGGGTAAGTGTCCAACAAATTCAAGAAATGAGAAATATTTGTAAAATATCTTCTTTTGAGAAGAAATATACTATCTTTTAGATTAACCTTTTAGATATCTTTTTCACGGAACTCAGTAAATTTTAAAAAAATCAAAAATTGTAAAAAATCTTTTTGCTATACCTATGTGTTGCATTCCCGTAGAGTAGTGAACATCCTGTGAAGCGATAGTCCGCTGGCGGCAACGGCAACGCCAGCTAGCCGCTTCAACTATTCCTGGTAATTAATCAAAATTAGTTTTCTTCTTGTAAAAAAAAACAAGTAAAAAAAAAAAAAAAGTTCACTATTGAGGTCTTATTCAGTTTGAACTATCCATACCAGACACCACTACATTTGATAAAAAGAAATCAAGAAAAGTACTCAAAAATAGTCTTAATCTATAGTTTGATTTTTGCAATTCCAAACCAATAATTGTCTAAAATTTCAACAAAATTAGTCGTTTTTCTCATATTGAGAAGAAAAATAAAAGTGTATTCACTATTTAGAACATATTCTCAGTTTCACTTTGACAACTCCTGACCACTATTTTGTCTAAGAAATCTAAAAAATATTCAAAACTCTTGTAAGAAAAAAATAAGGTAATTACTTTCTCTTTTTCTGTTTTAACTTTGCAGTTCCAGGAGACTTAAAAAAATCAAAATAATAACAATAATTCTTCTCTCATAATAAAAAGGAAAGGAAAGACTGTCTAATTATTTCAACAGCTTAATCTTTGTAATTCTAGGACAAACTTTGTTTTTTTAAAATGAAGAATATAATAAAAATATATTCTTCTCTCATAATATAAAGTTTAGTAAAGATTCCTGACTATCTAATTAATCTCACAGCTTGATCTTTGTAATTCCTGAACAAATTATGTTTTAAAATTTTTTAAAAATATATACTTTTAAGAATAAAATGGGGCATAAGATTCTTTACTATTATAAAAATTTTCGCTTCATTTTTTTAATTCCACGAGAGAATCAAAATTACTCCTTTTTCTCGCAATTTAAAGGAAAATGAAGCCCCTTTTGATATTCCCGAAAATACAAACCAAAAGAAATCGCTAAAAGGAAATCAAGAAAATAGTCAAATCTTAGATTCTCGTTGAATTCAAAGTTCTAAAAAGCATCACAAAAATTGAGAAAAAATACATATACAGAAAATTGCACCGACAACAATAAACTTACTACTTATTGTATAAAAAACATATAATTTCTAAAATTTGTAAAGTGAGCATAAAATTGTCATGAAATAGGATCCAAGTTATTTTAAGTCCTAAATTAGGACGTAAATTGTTTATAAATTGTTTATAATTTTTTTAAAACATTTCTTATGTTAAACTTGATAGTTATGATCTGCTTGACAATTATGGAAGTAGCTGTTTTGAGTTGTTTTTAGAGTACCGTTAAGAGCCGCTATGAGAGATCAGTGATTTTAAGTAGCGGCTTTAAAACAAATCCAATCCATACTTGATAACAAACTATTTTGAAAAAAATTTACAAAAATAAATGAAATAAAATTAATAAAACAGCTCAAAACCCACGATTTGGGCTATTTATAAGCCACCCAAAATTACATTATACTGTTTTGGGAATTTTTGGGCCGACCAGAATCAGTACCTCATAAAAATAATCCAACATCAATTTTCATACACGACCCGTTCAAAAACACCCCAAAATCGATGTAAACACGGTTACAAAGCAGACCTTTAATGACAAAACAAACAAAACATGACTTGCATTGCCCTAAAATAGGACGTAAGTTTATTTTTATATTATTTTATAAATAATTTGCGGGGAAATAATCAAATTTGAGTCCTTTTTAGTGCTTAAGTTACTAATACACGTTTTACCAAATCCTCCTTAACCTTAACATAGTTTAACGTAGAAAAAAATAAAATAAAAATTATGGCCTAGTTTAGGGTGTAATAAACCAACAAAATACATCTTACGCCCCATTTTAGCCTATTTTAGGATCATCTGCTTACTTTGCAAATTTTAGAAACTACATGTTTTTTATACAATAAACAGTAAGTTTAATGCTGGAAGTGCAATTTTCTGAATATACAGAAGATTGCACCGACATCAGGGAACTTACTATTTATTATGTATATGGAAGCTAAACTTTAGAGCTGCAGTGGACCAAAAACAATCCAAAAATAATTCGAATCGAATTAAAATTACCAGAAATAATCGAAGGATCTGCTGGTCCTTCACCCAAATAATGATGGGAAGAGAGGATGAAGACGTAGGATCAGGTGGTGATTTTTTTTTTATATAAAAAAGGAGGCGGCGGTGTTTCTAATGGTGAGAAGTTTGTTAAGAAGGGGATGGGTTCTTTGGTTGCTAATGGTGATGGTGTGGAGTGTGGAGAAGATGAAGATGAGGAGGAGTTGAGAGTTTACGTGGGGAAGAAGAACCGAGGAGGAAAAGGAGAAGGCTGTGTTGAAGAAGAAAGGAAAGGAAAGGAAAGGAGAGGAGGGGGGGGGAGCCGTACGTGTAAGTTTGTAGAGAAAGGGGAAAAGGAAATGATATGTGATGAAGAAGACGAGGGAGGGGAAAGTGAATTTGTAGATGATGGGTGAGAGAGAAGAGGGGGGAGAGAGAAGGTTGCAGAGAAAAGGAGCCAGTGAATAGTACGCACGTGTCGAATGGCTATAGGAACAAGCTACGAGCACTATTTGCGTGCTCTGGGAAGAAAACAAAAAAATAATGTCAGATGGAAAAGGTTGTTTTAATTTTACCGTTTTGGTCATAAATGTTTGAAATATCAGAAAATTTCATTCTAAAGGAAAACAAAATTTATTATATTACTGGAAAAAAAATTTATTTACAGATAAAATATTAGTTAAAATTGTTATAAAAAAAAATTTGTCAAATTTTCATCCAAAGGGAAGTAGCAAAACTTTGGTTAAATTTTGAGTTAGGCGCTAACTCCATTGGATACAAGGATTTTTCTAAAAAAAAAAAAAATCTTTTAAGCAGGCAAAACTTTTTTTTCTTTTTTTTGTCAAAAAATTTACTATAGCAAAATTAATTTATATTAAATTAATACAAATGAAACAAGTTTATCAAAATTAAAATAAAGATACAGTACGCGAACTCAGTTGGCGGAGAACAGACCGCAGCCGACACGTGTATAGCAAAAGGCAAACGTGGGTCCCAACCTGGACCCACGACTCAATTTTCGCCAACTAAGTTGGCCGAAATTGTGCTTGCACAATTTCGACCAACTTGGTTGGCGGAATTTGGGCAGTGGGGCCCACGGGTTGGGGTAGTTTGGTTTGTGGTTTGATTTGGTTTGTTTTATGATTTTTTTTTAATTAGTTATGTTTTGATTTTTTGATTTTTTTTATTTTTTTTTGTTTTGAATTTTGATTTTTTATTTAGTTTTTTTTATTTAGTTTTGTTTTGGATTTTGGTTTAAGAAATTTTACTTGAACGAAATAAAATTTAAATAAATTAATTATAAAGAAAAATTTAGAAAAAATAAAAAAAAACGGTTTGATTTTTTTTAAAAAATTGTAAAAGAAAATTATGTTTGCAATGTTTAATGAGAAAAAAATACTAAATAAAGAAAAAAAAACTAGTATTTCTTTGTGTCCTCTAAGGCTTAGTTTATTTTAATGGTTTAGTTTTTTTATATGAAAAAAAATAAGAAGACTAAGTAAAGAAGAAAGACAAATAATAGGTTGGGGAATGATTTGGTTTTTATTTGGGTTTGAAATTTGGTCTGGGTCTATGGATTGGTGTTGGTTTATGTCCAACGACTATTTCACAACCCCTCTTTCAACGGCTCTTTTATTTTTTCAATGTTCATATCCAACGTTCATCTAACATTCGTTTTGAAGTTACCTATATAAACGTAGTATTTGTTTCATATCAGCATATCAAACATTGCAAACAAAAATTTTATTTTTTTTCCATACGAAGTTTCTTTCTTTCCACACAGGAGAAGCTTAGTTCAATATACAATCTTTGAAGTCCAATTTCTTTAATGCCATGGATCGAAGTATAACAATACTATGCTCGTTTGGTGGTGTACTAAATGGGTTAGCTTATGAAGGAGGTTTAGTTGAAGTTCTTTTAATTAATCGAAATATTTTGTTTGATAATTTACGTAATCTAATAATTGAAAAAATTTATATTGACTATGATTTTTTATTGATGCATATTTATCTATCTAATTGTATAAATTTAGTTAGTGAGAAAGCATGAAAATGTATTCTTGAAGTTAATATACAATCACCATATATTAATATTTTTGTGACTCCACCACCACCACCACCAAGAATTAGTAGTGCTCCTACTTCTTCTCACCAAGTTATTTCATTTACTGAAGAAGAACAAAGAGTAGATGATGGTAATACAACGATGAAAATAGTGATAATTTAATAGAAAATATAGATGATGAACTTGATGATAATGTTGATAATTTAAACAATTTATTCATTGGAAGAGAATTTATGAATCGTCATGCATTTAGAAATTTTATTAGTGATATAGCAATTGCAAAAAAAATTATTGCAGGGATACTAGAAACAATGCCAGTGGAATTGTATATAAATGTAAGGTTTCTAGTTGTAATTGGAGAGTGTACGCTAAAGCCATTGGAAACGGTGAAACATTCGTCATTAGTACGCTAGAAAATGTATCTTCTTGTTTATGTGGACTTACAACTGAAAATCATCCATTAGCGACAACTATATGGATTAAGAATAAGATTATTGATAAAATTCGTGATAATCAGTCGTATAGTCCATCGCATGTTATAAAGGATATCTATAGGGAACACCGAATATATATTAAATATTGTAAATCTTGGAAAGCTAGAGAAATTATTCTATCAGAAATAAATGGTACTTATATTGATGCATATAGTAGTCTTGAAGAGTATGCTTTTACAATCATTGAGACAATTTCAGGTAGCAAATGTTATATAAAGACTAAAGAAAACAATAAGTTTCAAAAAAAAAAATTGGTTTCAAGGCATGCATTGATGGCTTTTTAAGGGAATATTTACCTGTGATTGGTACTGATGCTACATTTTTTTCCTCTAAATTTTAAGGTATTTTATTTATTGCGTGTGCTCATGATCCTAACTATCAATTATATTGTAAACCCCCTCGACCAGATTCCAGTATTTTAGGAATATTTTTGTTTTTTTAGGATTTGTTGCAATAATTTATTTTATTTTGCTTACATATCCTATTGACTTGTGCACCTGTCCGTCTCCAAATTATTTGGAGCTTTACCTTGACTGTTATCTCCGAACGAAGTTCATATACCTCTCCTAGACATGCCAGTCTACTATCCTGCACTTTGTGCAACTCCCAGATACTTAGTTTTGAGCCTCGTATGAGACGCACAAATCTCGTTACAAACGTCCGTATTTAATTCCTATTTTAATTCCCAGACCTGTACCCATCCCTGTTCCAATAGCGATTTGAGGCCTAACATCCACCTGTTTTGCCCAGACAAAAATACGTTATTTTTCTACACTGAGTATACTACATTTAGTGTATTGACACCGTAGAAAAATTATGACCCTACCTGCCTCTAAATAATTAGAGAACACCGTGCGCAGTATTTATTTATTAAATAAATACGATAGCCCGTATCACCCAGAAACCAGACCCAACCCCTGCCCAGACTCACCCTCACCCCCTCGGGACCCTCACACAGCTTTTCCCTTCAATCCTGTGAATTTTTAGTATTTTTCGGAATCGGGTGTTTTCCCAGACAATTTCGTAATTGCGCAATTTCCCAAAACTAGGACCTTACGCAATTTATGAAATTACAGGGACTTTCCTGCAAATTTCAGTGTGAGGTGTCACCCCCTCACTGGCCGGTGAACCTGCACCGTCCATTTGGAGACGGGACACACCCGAAAAGATCCCGAAAAATATCCCAAAATATCTTGTAAATATCTTTAGATATTTTACATATTTTATTAATATAATTTTCTATAAAATAAAGAAAAAGGAAAATAAAACAAAATAAAACAAAAACCCTAACCCTACCCTGGCCGCAACCACCCCCCCCCCCCCCTGCCGGAGCGGCGACCCCCCCCCCCCGCCGCCGGCTACACCCCCACGCCAGAGTAGCCCCCGCGGCGAGCCCGCGGCGAGCCGCTCCCCGCCGCAGCGAGCCCCCCCCACGCTGGCCCGACCCTCTCCTTCCCCGACTTCCTCCTCCCCCTCTTCCCCTGACCTCGCCTCCCCCCCGCGGCGAGCCCTCGCCGGCGCAGCACCGTGCCGACCTCCTCCTCCTATTCTCCTCCATCTCCTCCTCCCGATCTCCTTCCTCCCCCGCCGCTCCTCTTCCTCCTATTCTCCTCCACCCCCACGTCTCCACCACCACCGCCACCCCATCACAGCCGAACCCCCCCCTCTTCCCCAGCCGGAGTTGCCCCGCCGCCCCTGGCCGGAGTCGACCCCTCTCCGCCGCTCCTCTCCTTCCCGAGCCACCTCCTCTTCTCCTCCAGCCGCTCACCACCACCCTCCACCACCATCACCGGTCACAGCCACCACCACCATCATCATCACCCACATCTCATCCTCTTCCTCCTCCTCCTCGCCACAACCGCCACTCGAGCTCCGGCCCGACGCCCCAGCGACCGGAGCAGCAACTTCCCCCCCCAGGCGAGCTCCTCCTCTCTCTCCTCCACTTTTCCCCCTGGCCTCGGCAGCAGCAACCCCGGAGCCCTGACCGCAGCAGCTCCGGACCACCTAGCGACGACCCCGACTCGAGCAGAACCGGACACAGCAACCTTTTAGTGGCTGGACACATCCCGGACACTGCAAATTCGGACCAGGACACAAACCAACATCTCGGACACGTAAAAATCAGATTCACGGAGCCCTGTTCAGGTAACCCATTCTATCTCCTCGTAGTTCCGTTTTCAATTCTGTCAGTTGCGTCGTGTAGACTGTGTAACCATCTCGGTGCCCGTGCAACCCGCTCGGTGCATCGCGTCCTGTGGCGATCGCGGCACGCGATCCAAAAACAGGAAAAACAACGACCCTATTCACCCCGGAACTGGGTACGCCCTGCCAAACGGGACGACTTGGTCGCACGCGGTCTTTACCAAAACGTGCGCGATGTTGATACGGACGTGTAGGAATTCGGAGAAGTTGATTTGGATGTACGTGCACACCGAAATCAACGCGTATCTGCCGACACCGCCCCGTATCCGTCACTTCTGGAACACGCTGCAACTTTGTGTACACACGTCGGATCGAAACAAAACTTGCGCCATCGGACTCGTAGTGATACGCTGGTCCTGTGATCCAAGTTTGGTTCGATTCTGAGAACGTTGACAAAATCGCGTATCGTGGGCCCCATAGGCTCCACTTGACAGGCGATTTTGTGACCGGCTCATCGGAATCCAATTCTGGAAGTTCCGTTGGGTTCGTATCATCGTTCCTGACTTGTTGACACTAAGTTTGGCGAATTTGGAGACCTTTGATCCTGGCACATTTTTCGGTGTAAAGCGGCCCACATGTGGACCCCGCTTTGACCAGAAACTGTCATTTTTACCCCTGCGTCCAAATTGGACGAAAGGACAGACGTTTCTAGCTATTTGATATTTTCTGAGACTGTTAGTGATGTTTATTTCAGCATCCGGAGACTTTCCTTCTGAGGCCATAGTTTCTGACTTCTTGGCATTTGACATCTGGACATTGTATTTTGCAGCTCTTGCCAGGCAAGTATACCTTGCCTTGTTGTACTATTTAAATTCAGTTATTGTTAGTTATATATTTATTTATTATATAAATGTGCGCGTCCGAGCAGACTCGGGTGCAGTCAACGAAGGCGTTGACGTTAGGACTTGTGTCTGACCTAGTGTCTAGTAGACCCACCTAAAGTTGTGAAGTTATTGATATAACTTCCCAGGCCTTGACACGTATCATTACACATCACAGAGTGAGTACATGTAGGAACGCGTGCCTCATGCACGACTGGCCATCAGTGTGAGCAACACGTGTAGCGGTATTTTAGCTCAGTTGTTTATTGTATTGAGACTTGCATCATAATAGGAGGTGTCCACGTCGTTTTCACGATTTGTACATCTATATTGGGCGGAAAAGATACTAGTAGACGTATGGGACACCCCCTCCTTGTATGTTTTATACCTTCGCACCATGCTCCTTGGAGATGGTCGATTGCAGAGTTCCCTTGAACGGGGGCATATGTGGCATATACTAGTCAGTCACTACGGATTGGTGAATTACGTCAGCATATGTCTAGCCACACATTCCCATGCGTACTACAAGGTCTTTAAATTGCATTCACTTAGATGGTTAGCACACCCCATTTATTTATTCAGTATTTACATTATGATATGTCATTTTTTTGTATCTTGCTATGTCCCTCTGAGGACCTGGTCCCCTGCTAGGTGTATATGTTCTTGAGTACTCGCAGGAGCACAGATCCGGATAGGCTAGCCGCTTTCGAGGAGGTCTTCTTTTCGAGCCTCGTGATTGTCAGATGTTGTTCTTTATGGTGTGTATTCTGGTTCCTTTTATATTCTTTTTCGGTAGTAGATTTGATTTCATCTGACTGTCATTCTTAAATATCTGTATTGAGATCTAGTTACATGGTTATTGTTTATTCATATTTGACTTCTGTGGATGAGATTTAGATATTACCCTGTGACTTGTGATTAGTTTTACCACTTATGAATTATTGTTCATTATACAGCGTACGCACGTATATATGGTTTCCATATATTGGAGTTGCCATATATACGGGCGGCTGGCATAGTTACGTATCAGTCCTACATATTTTAGGACTGGGGCGTGACATGTTTTTAGTGGTGGCCCATGCAGGTCAGAGCATATTGTCTCGGTTACGTTACTGTACCGAGCAAGCCTGCACCTAGGATTAAAGTATAGGATCTCATCCAATTGACTATGACTTATCTTCCTTCCAATCTATCCTACTTACAAAATTGCATCCTGCTTGATTCATGTGCTTCCCTGATAATTTCTTAAGTATAACCCCGGATAGAATATAGGGATCCCTATTGATAGGATGATACTTAGGGTAATATTTCTACTTAGAACACAACTAGAGCTTTGACATATCATTAAGTTAAGATTTCTTAGTGAACCCTAGCCTTCTTTATTACCTAAATAAACCCTAGTCTTCCTTATTACCTAATGAACCCTAGCATCACTACCTATAGATTAACTTACTATTGTCCCCTGACATATTTATGTATGACTTAAGAGCAGTATAAACACTACTAAGATTAGTTAGAGAATTTACCATAGTGTGACCCTAGTCTTAAGGAACCAATAGAAATCCAAGGTTGAATACTAGGACTGAAATCTCACCCTATGTTTGGATAAACCCAGTTATACGCCAGAGACCCTTTACCCTTGTTAGCGTAAAACCCATTTGACCGTTATTGGCATAAGAACCAAACAACTGCCTAGTTGGCGTAAAAGCCAAATGACTTTCTTGTTGGCGTAAAAAACCAAATTATGCAGGAGATTGTCTCATTTACGCCGTAGTTATGACAACCGCTGCCCACGATCCCTTAGTTTTCATTATCCTGCGTCATGAGAGCCACATAGGTAACTGCCCTGCATAAACCTGATTCATGAATTATAGATAACCAGCATAGAGTAACCTGATTAGGCGTAAAATAATGATAGGATGTGAGCGTATTTGTAATAGCCTTAGCTTTCCCCAGGCATGACCCAATCTTGTGCATTAAATACAGAGGTACGCCTCGAGCCCTGTGCAAAAAGAAACAGCTTTCTGGCGGGACATCTGGTTTTGTCTCACCTCGAGCATAATAATTACTTGTATCCAATAAAGTCACTAAACGACAACCAGGGACTCCGTGCAAATTTATCGTCACAACCGACCGCTCGATCGTTGTACAAGTACTTTTGTCAGTTGTCAGAATTCACTAATTTTGACTGACAAACTCATAAGTTTCTAGTACAACTTTACGCTGCGACGAATGCTAGACTATTCGCAGGAGACTTTATGCGCGCTAATTTTAGGCGCAGATTTTTAGCGCAAGACTTTCACGCCCAGACTTCCACCCAGACTTTTACGCGCAGATTTTTACGCACAGACTTTTTACGCGGACAGCTCTGAAGCTCTGCCTTACGCTTCTCTATTTTACGCGGATAGCTCTGAAGCCATGCGTTACGCCAAATTATTTTTTAATCTCTGTTTTAGGCAGACAACCTATAATGTTTACTAAGATTGTAGAACTTAGAAGACCATACCTCTTTTAGGTCAACTAGCGACTTAGACAAGGATTTAGAATAATAACTGTAGAGATTGTAGAGTCTTATCTTTTTGTGATTGTGAATTGTTTGTAATTTCTCATATCATAATCTAGCGTACTTATATTTACTGTACTACCTTGACTTAAACTGCTATTATAGCCTAGTTTTGCAAGCTTATTCTTTATCGAGCTTGTTCATGACACATGTGTTGTTGGGGCTTGATCCACCCCACTAATACAATTGTCTATTCAGAATCAGTGTATTACGGTCTGATCAACCTTAGTGCATTTTGATTCGTCCTTCGCATAACTACTTTACGTGGATTGAGATATATAGTGATTAGTAGACAGATGTACTTGCTCTCTAGATATATCTGAGCATATCGTATCAGTTACGTAACTGTACAGATACGAGCATGTGAATAGGAATTACCAAGATAGGATTTCAATCCACAACTGTTTTGACAATTCTCATTTGAATCCTTTAAATGCCTTGATCCCCACACTTCTAATCTATTACCTCCCCCTTGAACTCTTGATTACTGTTTTTACCGTCTTCCCTTATTTCGGAAAGACGAAACCTCGTGCTTAGTATAAAGGTACGATAAGTGTATTGTTTCTGTAGCCATTTCTGTTTTGTTTCTTGGGTAATTACCAAACCCTATTATTAGATTAGATTGCAATTTAAACCCGTGCTACCCTTAGAATGACCTTCGCTACCTACCTACTTTCCTGGTACGTGCATCCCTATGACAGCATGAAATTTTTTTATCGTAACTTGGGTCAAGTTCAGAACTCAAGTATTACGATAAAGGGTGTATCATTTTGCTATCAGGAGTCTAAATGGATTTTACCCGGATGAATAATTGACTGACTCCTGAAAGGACAGCAGCACCTATGACTGGGTTGACTTTTTAGGATTAAGAATTCCTATGGACCAACGAGTGTCAAGCCGCTTTCGAGGAGTTGAAGAAGCGACTGACCACAACACCCGTATTGACTATTCCATCCAGATCAGGCGGTTATGTGATCTACAAACGCATCAGGAAAAAGTTGGGATGCGTATTAATATAGGATGACAAGGTAATGACAGATGCATCCAGACAATTATAAGTGCATGAGAAGAAATTGGAACTTGCAACCATCGTAATTACTCTGAAGCTATGGAGACATTACTAATATGAGGCAAATCGTAAGATTGCATGGCATACCAGTCAGCATTGTACCAGACAAGGATTCGAGTGACCAGAGCTGGTGGTCAACACCGTAGAGACAGTTAAGAATATACAAGGACACTTGCGAACAGTGCAAGACAGACAACAGCAGTGGGTAGACCATCATCATCGTCCCTTGGAATTCAAAAAGGACGATCATTGCCTTCTTGAGGAAGTACTTGTTGTATTCCATGTATCGCAACTCAGGCGTATGTGACAGACAGCAGTCAGGTTCTCAACCATTCGAAGATCACCATTAGGCCGAGCTTGTCATATCAGGAGCAGCCCGTAGAAATCCTTGAACATCGAGAAATGGTATTGAGAAATCAGTCTATTTCTCTTGGTCCGTATGACATAGAAGCACGGCGTGCCAGGAGAATCTACTTGGAAGCGTGTGTACGACATGCGTAAACATTTTTTGAACCTATCCGTAAACCAAGATATAAATTACTTTGTTAAATTATATCTTATGCCGTCTTTGACTTCTATCCCGGCTTAGTTTTAATTTCGAGGACGAAATTTTTATAAGTTGGGTAGATTGTAAACCCCCTCGACCAGATTCAGGAATATTTTTGTTTTTTTATGATAAGTTGCAATAATTTATTTTATTTTGCTTACATATCCTATTGACTTGTGCACCTGTCCGTCTCCAAATTATTTGGAGCTTTACCTTGACTATTATCTCCGAACGAAGTTCACATACCTCTCCTAGACATGCCAGTCTACTATCCTGCACTTTGTGCAACTCCCAGATACTTAGTTTTGAGCCTCGTATGAGACGCACAAATCTCGTTACAAACGCCCGTATTTAATTCCTATTTTAATTCCCAGACCTGTACCCATCCCTGTTCCAATAGCGATTTGAGGCCTAACATCCACCTGTTTTGCCCAGACAAAAATACGTTATTTTTCTACACTGAGTATACTACATTTAGTGTATTGACATCGTAGAAAAATTATGACCCTACCTGCCTCTAAATAATTAGAGAACACCGTGCGCAGTATTTATTTATTAAATAAATACGATGGCCCGTATCACCCAGAAACCAGACCCAACCCCTGCCCAGACTCACCCTCACCCCCTCGGGACCCTCACACAGCTTTTCCCTTCAATCCTGTGAATTTTTAGTATTTTTCGGAATCGGGTATTTTCCCAGACAATTTCGTAATTGCACAATTTCCCAAAACTAGGACCTTACGCAATTTATGAAATTACAGGGACTTTCCTGCAAATTTCAGTGCGAGGTGTCACCCCCTCACTGGCCGGTGAACCTGCACCGTCCATTTGGAGACGGGACCCACCCGAAAAGATCCCGGAAAATATCCCAAAATATCTTGTAAATATCTTTAGATATTTTACATAT
Organism: Iris macrosiphon; assembly: GCA_036927795.1. Taxonomy (NCBI): domain Eukaryota; kingdom Viridiplantae; phylum Streptophyta; class Magnoliopsida; order Asparagales; family Iridaceae; genus Iris; species Iris macrosiphon. The sequence continues at coordinate 182,751,050 of JAYESA010000012.1, forward strand.
TTTATTAATATAATTTTCTATAAAATAAAGAAAAAGGAAAAGAAAAGAAAATAAAACAAAACAAAAACCCTAACCCTACCCTGGCCGCAGCCACCCCCCCCCTGCCGGAGCGGCGACCCCCCCCGCCGCCGGCTACACCCCCACGCCGGAGTAGCCCCCGCGGCGAGCCCGCGGCGAGCCGCTCCCCGCCGCAGCGAGCCCCCCCCACGCTGGCCCGACCCTCTCCTTCCCCGACTTCCTCCTCCCCCTCTTCCCCTGACCTCGCCTCCCCCCCGCGGCGAGCCCTCGCCGGCGCAGCGCCGTGCCGACCTCCTCCTCCTATTCTCCTCCTCCCGATCTCCTTCCTCCCCCGCCGCTCCTCTTCCTCCTATTCTCCTCCACCCCCACGTGCGATACGCTGGTCCTGTGATCCAAGTTTGGTTCGATTCTGAGAACGTTGACAAAATCGCGTATCGTGGGCCCCACAGGCTCCACTTGATGGGCAATTTTGTGACCGGCTCATCGGAATCCAATTTTGGAAGTTCCGTTGGGTTCGTATCATCGTTCCTGACTTGTTGACACTAAGTTTGGCGAATTTGGAGACCTTTGACCCTGGCACGTTTTCCGGTGCAAAGCGGCCCACATGTGGACCCCGCTTTGACCAGAAACTGTTATTTTTGCCCCTGCGTCCAAATTGGATGAAAGGACAGACGTTTCTAGCTATTTGATATTTTTTGAGACTGTTAGTGATGTTTATTTCAGCATCCGAAGACTTTCCTTCTGAGGCCATAGTTTCTGACTTCTTGGCATTTGACATCTGGACATTGTATTTTGCAGCTCTTGTCAGGCAAGTATACCTTGCCTTGTTGTACTGTTTAAATTCAGTTATTGTTAGTTACATATTTATTTATTATATAAATGTGCGCGTCCGAGCAGACTCGGGTGCAGTCAACGAAGGCGTTGACGTTAGGACTTGTGTCTGACCTAGTGTCTAGTAGACCCACCTAAAGTTATGAAGTTATTGATATAACTTCCCAGGCCTTGACACGTATCATTACACGTCACAGAGTGAGTACATGTAGGAACGCGTGCCTCATGCGCGACTGGCCATCAGTGTGAGCAACACGTGTAGCGGTATTTTAGCTCAGTTGTTTATTGTATTGAGACTTGCATCATAATAGGAGGTGTCCACGTCGTTTTCACGATTTGTACATCTATATTGGGCGGGAAAGATACTAGTAGACGTATGGGACACCCCCTCCTTGTATGTTTTATACCTTCGCACCATGCTCCTTGGAGATGGTCGATTGCAGAGTTCCCTTAAACGGGGGCATATGTGGCATATACCAGTCAGTCACTACGGATTGGTGAATTACGTCAGCATATGTCTAGCCACACATTCCCATGGGTACTACAAGGTCTTTAAATTGCATTCACTTAGATGGTTAGCACACCCCATTTATTTATTCTGTATTTACATTATGGCATGTCATTTTTTTGTATCTTGCTATGTCCCTCTGAGGACCTGGTCCCCTTGCAGGTGTATATGTTCTTGAGTACTCGCAGGAGCACAGATCCGGACAGGCTAGCCGCTTTCGAGGAGGTCTTCTTTTCGAGCCTCGTGATTGTCAGATGTTGTTCTTTATGGTGTGTATTCTGGTTCCTTTTATATTCTTTTTCGGCAGTAGATTTAATTTCATCTGACTGTCATTCTTAGATATCTGTATTGAGATCTAGTTACATGGTTATTGTTTATTCATATTTGACTTCTGTGGATGAGATTTAGATATTACCCTGTGACTTGTGATTAGTTTTACCACTTATGAATTATTGTTCATTATACAGCGTACGCACGTATATATGGTTTCCATATATTGGAGTTGCCATATATACGGGCGGCTGGCATAGTTACGTATCCTAGTCCTACGTATTTTGGGACTGGGGCGTGACATATATCCAATTGCTTATGCTGCTGTTGAGAGCGAAAATACGGATTCTTGTACTTGATTTTTAAACTATTTGAAAATATCTTTTGAAGGTAGTTTTAATACGTGGGATACAATTTATTTTATATCAGATAAACAGAAAGGATTAATAAATGCCAAGCGTGCTACTTTTCTAGAATCACCTCATTTTGATTATATTCAACATTTTAAATAAAATTTAAAACAAGTATGTAGATTGCCTTATTTTCAACATAAATTAGACTACCTTGCAAGATGTTATAATGAGACAGATGCGAATATTTGTTTTGAAACAATAAAGGCTGAAAACATCGATGTTTACAATTGGCTTATTGGAGTAAATGATGAAACTCGTATTTTATCACACTGGATAATAGCTTATTCTCCTTGTCCTAAATTAGATATTAACACGTCGAACATTGCTGAATGCTTCAATAACTGGGTTAAAAACTTTCGCGATAAACCAATAACAACACTACTTGATGGTATTCGGGCCAAAATTATAACACTTCCGGACAAAAATCGACAAAAAACTGGAAATCTTGCAACTGATTATTGTCCGAAGATGTTAAATACTATGGCCAGTATCACAAGAAAAAGACACCAGCTGCAAATATTGAGTATGGTTGGTTATTTGTTTGAAATACTAGATCGTGAAACAAATAGAACATATGTTGTTAACTTAGATGAAAAATATTGTACATGTTTTAAATGGTATCATACTTGTCTGCCATGTGTACATGTATGTTATGCTTGTAATTCTAAAAATATTAGCATCGAGAGTTTTTATCCAAGTATTTTTTTCAAAGAAGCTAGCATTAAGAAGCGTATATGACCCGCACCTGGAGCCAATTTCAGTCTCTTACAACATTCAAAGTACATTGGTTATATGCGACATTGGAGTACCAGATGTACGACGAAAAGCGAAAAGACCAAAGAAGAACCACATCATGTCGAAGGATTAATCTTCAAGAGATCTCCGATGTAGCAATTGTAATGGTTTTGGACACAATAGAAGAAGATGTACCAACCAACCAAGAGAATAAATGCATTGACATAGATTTTCTTAGAAAAATTATAAGTTCATTGATGTAATTTTATTTCTAATACATAAATTTCTAATAAAACCTAGAAATATAAGATTTTTCATTCTCTGCCTTTTGTCATCTTGTCATAATACCTACGAGGCCTTGGCCTAAGACCAAGTCTATTTCTTCTTGCTACTGTATCATCGGGTCTCTCCCCTGGCAATGGTGCCCATGTGTCAAATTTATCAGTCTCCTGTGTCTGCACCAGCGCTGTTGGAGTCACAAATAACTGAGTAGCTGTATCAAACTGTGGTGCATCAAGTATAGAAGTGCCCATTTGCATGTAATAATCCTAATAGTCACCACCAGGCTGTGACGTCCCCTCGCCCGTCTCTCGGTCCATCTGTGGGGTACTGTCACGACCCGCACCCAGATGAATCGGGCACCGGTTCGTGAGTACGTCCAGCCTACGCCGCAGTATCGGCGGTAGTACGCTGTCTAGATCATATTCACAGGTAATTTAAAAATCTAGCTCATCCACAAGAATAATTAGGCAAGGATAATAACAGGAAATAGGAATGCTAAGATTTCATAAGACAAATTGTGACAAACAATTCCACAGTTTATTACAGAACCAGAAGATAAATCGGGGACAAACCCGATTACTATGCTGAAAGGAAATACTAGCTAACTGGTTAACTACTCCTCAAAAGTAGTCTCCTGAGTAGGAACCGGCTCCTCAAATGTATCATCTGCTACGTCATATGGGCCATAAAAGGTGGGGGCATAGTCCTCATCATCGCCTAATATCAACGGATCCAGTCAGGAAAGGAGCAAAGTACCAATACACAACAAAGCTTAAACTAAATAATTATGACAAGTAGTAAAAACTGACTAAGTATCATGATAAGAATATGCATAATAAGTAGTAAAATTAACTAAGATTTAAAATTAACAGTCGCGTACCAACAGCTAGCAGTCAGGACAGGAGGAAGGGTAAACTACATGCCTCCTAGTATTCTCCCTCCCGACACGAAAAGCAAGACATGAACTCCAAATCCTAACACTAAGTGTAATCATCCAATGGTGCTAGTAGAGCAAGGAACTAATTATCATAATATAAAGAATAAACTTGAAGTGCAGGTACTTGCTTGATGTTTGGATTCCAACTACGGTTCTGTCCTCAGAAAATTTCCAGATATGCCTCCAGATGCTGAAATAACCATTACCATCATGCTCAGAAGATATCAAATAGCTAGAAACGCCTGTCCTTGAGTCCAATTTGGAGACAAGGGCAAAAACGGCAATTTCGGGTCAAAACGGGATCCACATGTGGGCCCGCTTTGCACCGAAAAATGTGTCAGGGTCAAAGGTCTCCAAATTCACCAAACTTAGTATCAACAGGTCAGGAACGATGATACCAACCCAACGAAACTTCCAGAATTGGATTCCGATGAGCCGATCACAAAATCGCCCGTCGAGTGGAGCCTATGGGGCCCACGACACGCGATTTCGTCAACGTTCTCAAAATTGAACCAAACTTGGGTCACAGGACCAGCGTATCTCTACGAGTCCGATGGCGTAAGTTTCATTTCAATCTGACATGTGTACACAAAGTTAGGGCATAATTCAGAAAAGGCAGATACGGGGCGTTGTCCGCGGATACGCGTTGATTTCGGTGTGCACGCACATCCGAATCGACTTTTGCGAAATCCCACATGTCCGTATTGACGGTGCGCACGTATCTGTGAAGACCGCGCACGACCAAGTCGTCCTGTTTGGCGGGACGTACCCAGTTCCGGGGTAAATCGGGGTATTGTTTTTCCTGTTTTTGGACCGCGGTTCGCGATCACCACATGACGCGATGCCCCAAGCGGGTTGCACGGACACCGAGAGGGTCATGCAGGCTACGCGTTGCAAAAGACAGAATCAGAAATGGGTAAACGAGCAGGGAGATACACGTACCTGAACAGGGCTCCAGAAAAACCGAGTTTTCCGTGTCCGACACGTGTCCGACACGTGTCCGATACACAGAACTAGGGTTAGGGTTCAGGGGTGCTGGCCGAAGATCCGGCGGCTCGGGGTGGCACGGCGGCGGGGGAGGCCGGCTGGAGGGGACTGGGCGGCGGCAGCTGCCGGAGGCGGCACAGGGAGGAAGAAGGGGGAGGTCTGGGGAGACGGCCGGCGCTGAGGCGCTGCGGGAGGCGGCTGGGCGGCCTCACGGGGGTGGCGCCGGGTGCTGTCGGGCGGAGCGGCGTCGGGCGGAGCGGCACGGTGACTAGGTCAGAGCGGAGGAGCGGCGGTCGTGGTCGGGGTGGGCCGGAGAAGAGGGTGGCCAGGGGTTTATTTATAGGCGGAGGAGCGAGGCGAGGGGGCCGAGGGAGGCGGCGACCGGTGCGGGGTCGCGGGGGGGAAGAGGGGCCGGACGGAGCGGCGGGCGGCGCGGCCGGCGGAAGCGGAGGCCGACCGAGTCGCACGGGGGAAGAGGGGGTGTGGGCTAGCGGGTTCGGGTGCGGGTCGGGTTCGGTCGGGCGGACCCGACCCGACCCGATAGACACGGGCTGGGCCGATTGGGTTTGGGCCGGGTTTGGGTATTTAATTAAATAATTAAATAAATAAATAGATAAATAAATAATTAAATAAATAAATGTTTTTAGGTGTTTAAAAATAGGTCCGGGGCCCAATAAATTCTAAAAAATTATCCTAAGTCCAGTTTTTCATTTTACACCCAAAAATATTATTTTTATAATATTTTAATAGTAATTAACAGCAAAGAAAAATTATTTAATTACCAAGAGCCTAAGTTTTAATTACAGAAAAATTCTAGAAAATTTCAGAAAATTGTGAAAAGTCCAAATTAATAATTCCTGAAAATCAGGGGGCTTACAGGTACGTGCCTATGACGTCCCCTTGCCCGTCCACTCATAAGTGCCCTGGCCAGCCTATTGATAAGTGCCCTGGTCGGCCTGCTGGAAGTGCCTTGGTCAGCCTGTTGGGAAGTGCCTTGGTCAGCCTGCTGCTGTGCTCAACGGGTCTCTCACTGGATGATTTTCACATGCTAAATTCAAATTTAGAAGTTAAAATATTAAGTAGAATCCAATTAATTTATATAAAAAAAACTATGGAGACAAACATTTTTATCAATAAAATATGTACCTTCTCATTTACACGTTGATACCATTCACGATAACTAGCATCATCAACGACCCGATGTTGGAATCGTAACTCCTCATATCGGTAGGATCGATTACTGATAAGAGGAGCTCCCCACAAAGATCTATAGGCAATATCATTTAATGCTACACCATTTAAACAAATATGAGCGTATGATTTCATATAATTTTGAAACTTTTATTTTGTTCAACTTTTTAAATAACATACCCTCATCTATAGAATCCATTAGTTGAGACGACTGTACCGTGGGGCTGTGTCTCCAATCTATAATTCCACTGTAGAATCATTTTGCGTGCTCTTTTAGCTGCACTCCCTCTACTACGATTTAAACATGGTGGCTCATCGGGAATCTTTTGTTTCACCCAGAAGTCGCATAACACGATCAGCTGGATGATACATGATTTTGCTGTCGAATATTAAGAAACAACTATGGACACTAAGGTCGTAGGCTGTTGTTTGTATTTCAGTAGGATTCTGCTTAAGTCGGTACGGACAATATGTGTAAACCTCCTGATTTTTCAAAATTTTAAAAACTGGATTTTTCACAATTTTCTGGAATTTTCTGGGAATTTTCTGTAATTTAAAAACAGGGTTTTAATTATCTAATGATTTTTAAATGATAATAAATGACATTAAAATATTATAAAAATAATATTTTTGGATGTAGAATAAAAAACTGGACTTAGGGCTATTTTTTAAGAATTTATCGGGCCCCGGACCTATTTTTAAATCACCTAAATCTATTTATTTAATTATTTAATTATTATTAAAATATTACTGATTATTATTATTATTATTATTATTATTATTATTATTATTATTATTATTAATAAACCTAAAGCCAATAATCCGGCCCAGCCCGTTGGGCCCAACCGGCCCGGCCCAGCCCCAAGCGGCCCAGCGCCCTAGCGGGTCGGGTCGGACCCGCCAGACCCGACCCGACCCGACCCGACCCGACCCGGCTTCCCCTCTCCCCCTCGAACCCGGTCGTCCTCCCCCTTCGTGGCCGCGTCCGGCGCCGCACCGCACGCCGCGTCCTCCGGCAACCTCGCCCATGACCCTCCCCTCTTCTCTCCGCCTCCCTCGGCTCGACCTCCGCCCCCAGCCCCTTTTAAACCCCCTAACTCCTCCTCCTCCTCCGATCTCCCCCACCGTCAGCTACCCTAGCGCCGGCGCCCCCACCGCCGTCGACCACCATGTCGCCTCCGCCAGACCCGCAGCACCCCAGAGCCGCCGTCGACGCCGTAGCCAGCCCTTCCCCTTCTCCTCCTTCCTCCCTCCTCCTCTCGACGACAGCAGCGGCGCCGCACAGCGCGTCTCCGGCCGTCCGTCCCCCGCCCGCTCCGGCACGCCGCCAGCACCGCCCTCCGGCTGCCTCCGGCCGCAGCACCGCCCCTCCGCCGCTGCAGCCCCGGCCAGACCCAATCCCTAAACCCTAATTTCTATTCTGTGTCGGACACGGACACGGGACACAGTGTCCGTGTCGAGTCGGACACGACGAATCCTCGATTTTTCAGCCCGGTTCAGGTACGCGTATCTGTTTGCTCGTAGCTCCGTTTTCGATTCTGTAAATTGCGTTGCGAAGCCTGTATGACCCTCTCGGTGTCCGGATAAACTGTTCGGGGCATCGCGTCCTGTGGTGATCGCACACCGCGATCCAAAAACAGGAAAAATCAGACCCTGTTTCACCCCGGAACCGAGTACGCCCCGCCAAACGGGACGACTTCGTCGCGTGCGGTCTTCACAGATACGTGCGCGTCGTCGATATGGACGTGCAGGATTTTGCAGAAGCTGATTCGGGTGTGCGTGCACACCGAAATCAACGCGTATCCGCGGACATCGCCCCGTATCCAATCTTTCTGCAATTCGATCTAACTTTGTGTACACACGTCGGATCGAGACGAAACTTGCGCCATCAGACTCGTAGCAATACGCTGGTCCTGTGGGTCAAGTTTGGTTCGATTCTGAGAACGTTGACGAAATCGCATGTCGTGGGCCCCACAGGCCCCGCTCGACGGGCAATTTTGTGATCGGCTCATCGGAATCCAATTCTGGAAGTTCCGTTGGGTTCGTATCATCGTTCTTGACCTGTTGACACTAAGTTTGGTAAAATTGGAGACCTTTAACCCGGACTCATTTTTCGGTGCAAAGCGGGCCCACATGGGGACCCCGTTTTGACCCGAAACTGCCGTTTTTGCCCTTGTCTCCAAATTGGACCCAAGGATAGGCGTTTATAGCTGATTGATACTTTCTGGATCTGATGGTGATATTTGTTTCAGCAACCGGAGTACCGCCTGCAATTCCTGCCGAAGTCAGAACTGCAAACCGAGCCGGAACCACAGGCAAGTGTACCTTGCCAAACCCTGCAGCTTGCTATTTATTTTCCTTGACTTGTTTATACGTCAGTGGGCAAGTAAAGTTTGCCATTAGCAGTAATTCCTGTTCTAGAACTTGCCTGAATTCTTGTTTAAATGCATATAAACCTGTTTAACTGTTAAAACCTAGGACCGAGTGGCGTACTTAGCGTCCGATTACCAGTCGGGTGCCAACTCCGTACGCGGAGTTGTGTAACGTCACATAAAGATGGATATCGAGACCCGATAATTCTCGTACTTGTCTTATCAAGTACTCCAGAACCCAGGACACTTGACACTATTCATGAGACAGAGTCTTCCTGAGACATTCATGGTGATTCTGTATAGGATACAGGACTGGACAGAGATATTTTATAGACATTATGACTTGCTGCATTAGCTATAATCCCGTTGACATGGACATGAGATGTTATGGTCATGATATGCGTGATTATATTGGGTGGGGAGAGACACACAGGCTACAAGTTGATGTTATATTATGCCGGCGTCTTAAGTCTCACTACGAGCTAGACAACTACATGATATCACTGCTACCGGCTCCCCGACACAGAGCTTGTAGTAGTTTCAGCCTGAGTTCTTGTACTGCTCTCATGTTGCATATCACTTAGTTGGTTATCTAGTTTATCCTATTGCTTATTTATTGCTGCACTGCATCTATTTTGGCTTGTATTTTCTGTACCTTGCTGTCCCCTGAGGACCTGGATCCGGATTATGTCCCCAAGTATAGCCGAAGAGATCCATCCAGAGATATACCGTACAGGAGCACTTCCAGGAGCTGTACCAGGACCGGAAGACGAGCTCGCACCAGAGGACTTCTCCTGAGCATTGGCCGTATATAGTCAGTTATTTCTATTTCCAGTTGTTTATTTCCTGTCTATTTGTATCTGTTGTACCAGACATATTCTCGGATTATTTTTCGAGATATTTATTGAGATCAGCTTATTTTATTTGCATTACCCTGTCTTTATCTGTGTTTATCTGTTGTGGATGAGAATAGAATAACCCGTGAATTATAACAATTGCCCTAATTCCTGTTAGACTACAGCTTAAGCATGCCCTGATGGATCCATTAAATTGGGTTGTCCATCGGTGCGTGCTGCTGGCCATTGCTCACGTGTCCAGTCCCTCGATATTTTGGGACTGGGGCGTGACATGGTTTTTGTGGTGGCCCATGCAGGTCTACGACTAATTTGTTCGGTTTTAACTCAGGGACCGAACAGGCCTGTAAATAAGATAGGATAAGTTTTAGGATCTCATCCACTTGCTTGAAACGTTCTTGATATCCATATCGACTTCGAATTAATTCCTCGACTTGTATCCTGCCTTGATTCCTGTGCGCCTCTTATTGTTTATTTTGGTTGCAGGGTTATGGATTCACGAGCAAACGACGAGACTCCCATAATGTCACCACGAGATGCTGAGTTAACCAATGAAGACGAAGTAACACCAGTGGATGGAGGATAGTCAGCTCAACAACATGCCCCGAGAATCCAGCACGATGACATTCCACCAACGACGCCGGTTACTCCATCAATGCCCGTAATTCCACCAGGGCAGGCCATGGACGGACAGCAGATGTTCCAAATGGTCTATGCAATAATGCAAGCTCAACAAGAGGCTTTGAGTCGCAGCTTAATAACTGCACTGGAGCAGGCCAACCTACCAACTCGACGGCCAACGACGGGCTCTATCACCGACTTCCGCCAACTGAAGCCCCGTATATTCTCAGGCAAGAAAGAGCCCACTGAAGTTCATGAGTGGCTCACCAACACTCAATATCAATTAGAAGCAGATGAGCTTCCAAAGGAACGTTGGATGACTGCCGTCAGAATGCAGTTGACGGATAATGCGCATCACTGGTGGCTATCTGAGGAAGCACGGCTCGGACCAGACCGAGTCACTTGGGAAGAGTTCTCTAGACTCTTTCAGGAGATGTACATTCCAGCTATCGCTCGATCAGAACTTCGGGACAAGTTCAATCACCTTACTCAGGATACTAAGACGGTGGAAGAATACAACGCTGAGTTCATTCGTCTAAGTCGCTTCGCTCCAACATTGATCCCGACAGAAGAAGAGAAGGCTGAAAAATTCTTCGACGGACTAAACATTGAGCTACAGAAAATGATTGGATCCGTTGCACCTACTTCATACTCGGACATCCTTGCTGCAGCACGATGCATTGAGCGCGTCATCAGGAGAAAGACTAGTCTGAAACGGACTTCTACTTCAGCACCACAGGAAGAAGTTGCAAAAAGACCTCACGTACACCAGCCACCAGAAGCATCTCCGCAGACAATACCTGTTTGTCCATATTGTCGCAAGTGAGGCCATACTGAAGACGAGTGCAGACGAAAGAAGAGATTATGCATAGTTTGCGGATCCAGTCAGTTATTAAAGGAATGCCCTGAGCGTCGAGACAGAGCACCAAAGGGTAACCAGCAAGCGTTACCAGTACCGAGGTCAGCCTCTCCAGCGTTGGAAGTACCGCAAACGGAAGTTCAAGGAGTCCAACCACCAGCTTCAGCAGGGTATCAGCCGAGGCCACCCTTGATACCCCAGGAACTACTCTTCCAGCAGGCTCAACAGCAGAAGAATCGACTGCAAGGACGAGGACAAGCCTACGCGCAGACTCGTGGAGTAGCCAATGCGCGTAAGTGATTCGTAGTTATCCGTTTCTAGTCTTGTAGTAGCTCGTGCCTCTTGGTTCGTGACCTCAGCCCCAACCTAGTATTTTGCAACTTGTTAATAACAACCTGGTTGTAAACACCCTAAAATTTTAGTTTAAAAAAAATAATTTTTGGAATTAATATGCAATTTTTCAGGAATTTACATAGGCCCTGTAGTGAGTTTGTAATTTTTTATTGCCAATAAATAACATTAAAATAAAATAAAAATATGATTTTATGGTGTAAAATAGAAAACCGGACTTAGGATAATTTTTTGGGATTTTATTGGGCCTCAGACCTATTTTTAAAAGCCTAAAAACTATTTTTATAATTAATTAATTACTGTTTTATAATTATTTTTATTCTGTTTTTAGATTTTGGGCTGGCCCGGCCCAGTGGGCCGAGCCCGTTAAGAACCCAGCCCTCACATCCCTAGCGAGTCGGGCGGGTCCGCCCAGTCCGGATCCGCGCCCGACCCGACCCGCTTCTTCATCCCCTCCCCCCCACGTCGCCTGTGCCCGCGTCCCACGCTCCGCCGCCGAAAAACGCGCCGCCATGACCGCGCCTCCCCTCCGCGAGAGCCCCCACGACCTCCCCCAGCCCCGCCTAGCCCGGCCACGACTCCCCCGCCCCCCGTGGATCCCCTATAAAAACCCTACCCTTCCGGCCTTTCTCCCCCAAACTCCACCCTAACGCCGGAACCCTAGCTGCTGCCCTCCACCTCCCAACCGCCGAGAGCCGGCCATCCCCCTCCAGAACCACCCTCCTGCTCCTCCCCTCTCCAGAAACCCCCTCGGCGCCGCCCTAGTCGTCGACCAACCCCCACGTCTCCCTCTCCAAAGCTCCCCGCCGGCCATCCCGAGCTCCCCGACCCCCTGCCAGCTCTGCCCTAGGCCGGCGCCACCACGCCGACGGTCGGCCAGCCTCCAGCGTGTCCTCCAGCAGCCCCTAGGCCGGACACAGGCACAGCCGGACGCGGACACAGCTCCGACACAGGATTCGGACACGACAGTGTCGTGTCGGACACGAAGTAGACCCTATTTTCCTACTATGTTCAGGTACTCCTAATTTCCTCCTCGTAGCTCGGAATTCGATTCTGTAAATTTCTACGCGAAGCCTGTATGACCCTCTCGGTGCCTGGACAAACCGCTCGGGGCATCGCGTCCTGTGGTGATCGCACACTGCGATCCAAAAACAGGAAAAACTAGACCCTGTTTTACCCCGGAACTGAGTGCGCCCCGCCAAACGGGACGACTTGGTCGCGTGCGATCTTCAAAGATACGTGCGTCTCGTCGATACGGACGTGTGGGACTTCGCGGAAACTGATTCGGTTGTGCGTGCACACCGGAATCAACGCGTATCCGCGGACATCGCCCCGTATCTGCCTTTTCTGTAATTTACCTTAACTTCATGCACACACGTAGGATCGAGACGAAACTTACGCCATCGGACTCATAGCGATACGCTGGTCCTGTGGGTCAAGTTTGGTCCGATTCTGAGAACGTTGACGAAATCGCGTGTCGTGGGCCCCACAAGCCCCGCTCGACGGGCGATTTCGTGATCGGCTCATCGGAATTCAAATCTGGAAATTTCGTTGGGTTCGTATCAGCGTTCCTGACCTGTTGACACTAAGTTTGGTGAATTTGGAGACCGTTGACCCTGACACGTTTTTCGGTGCAAAGCGGGCCCACCGGTGGACCCCATTTTGGGCCGAAATTGCCGTTTTTGCCCTTGTCTCCAAATTGGACCCAAGGACAGGCGTTACTAGCTGTTTGACACCTTCTGAGCGTGATGGTACTGTTTATTTCAGCTTTCGGAGACATCTCTGGAAATTTCTGAAACCAGGACCTAAGTGGAATTCAAACCTCAGGCAAGTGCACCTTGCCAAACTTGCAGTCATTATTTTCATATTTTCTGTAAAAATACTCTGCTGGATTTCTTGTGCAAATTCACATAAACTAATTTAAACTGCTTAACCTAGGGAACGTATGACGTACCTAGTGTCCGATCATAGTCGGGTGCCGACACCGTACGCGGTGTTGGGTTCGTCATTTAGAGATGGATTTACGATCCCCTTACTTTGTACTTGACCTATCAAGTACCCTACAACCCAGGACACTTGACACTATCATGGACAGAATCTTCCTGAGGTATTCATGGTGATTATGTATAGGATACAGGACTTGACAGAGACATTTATTTATAGACAGTTTGACTTGTTGCATTAGTTATAATCCCGCTGACATGGACATGAGACGTTATGGTCATGGCTTGCGTGATTACATTGGGTGGGGAGAGATACACAGGCTACAGGCTGTTCTATATATATATCTACTATTATTGTGAGGTTGTAGACTCTCCAGCAGAGCTAGACCCTTTACGTGTTATTACTGCTACCGGCTCCCCGACACAGAGCTTGTAGCGGTCTCAGCCTGAGTACTAGTGTTGCTCTCATTTGCATATCACATAGATGGTTACTTAGTTTATCCTGCTGTTCATTTATTTATTGCACTGCTTATTCATTTGGCTTATTTTATTTTGTGCCTTGCTATGTCCACTGAGGACCTGGAATGGATTATGTCCCCAGGTTTAGCTGAGGAGCAGTATCCCGAGGTATACGGGACAGGAGCCAAAGCTATTGCTGGAATAGAACCGAACACTGAAGACGAGGTGACTGCCGAAGACTTCTCCTGAGTGCCTGTTCCAGTACTCAGTATTTATTTCATGTTTATCTCTTGTTCCTGGCCTATAGAGCTAGTTTATTCAGACTTAAGTCGGGTTGTTTCTCCGACTGACTTGCTGTGATTATTGTTGCTACTTATTTCCATTCCATTATGCAGTTATTTATTTATGGATGAGATTAGTGTGACTTGTTGTAGTAGACCTTATTTACAGCTTAAGTACGCCCTGATGGCTCCATTAAATTGGGTTATCCATCGGTGCGTGCTGCTGGCCATTGCCACGTGTCCAGTCCCTCGACATTTTGGGACTGGGGCTTGACATGGTTTTTGTGGTGGCCCATGCAGGTCTTGACTAAATTGTTCGGTTTCAACTTAGGGACCGGACAGGCCTGCAATAGCATAGGTTATAGGATCTCATCCATTGATTGAATCGTTTTTGAACTCTATGTCGAATTTAATTTAATTGCTTGAATTGCATCCTGTTTTGATTCCTCTGTGCATTCTCATTGTTTCCTTTTGGTGCAGAGTTATGGATCCCAGAAGTGGTGACGAGACCCCCTTGGGTACACCGACTGAAGCTGGGTTTACCTGCGAAGCTGGAACGACGCCAGATACCAGAGGACAATCCTCTCAGAGTAATCAAACTGGCCAGCCAAGTTCCAAGTTCAGGCGTGATGACATCCCGCCTCCTCCCCAGTTCCCTCCTGCGATGCCTGTCTTTCCCCCAGGACAGGCAATGGACGGCCAGCAAATGTTCCAGATGTTCTACGCCATGATGCAGGCGCAACAACAGATTCAACAGGAGACTCAACGCCGAGAGGCCGAGAACCTAAGGAACAGCCTAGTCGCAGCATTGGAGCATGTAAATCCACCAAATAGGCGGCCAGCGACGGGATCTATTACAGATTTCTGCCAACTCAAGCCCCGTACCTTCTCGGGCAAGGAAGGACCAACTGAAGTGCATGAATGGCTTACGAACACATAGCATCAGTTGGAGGCCGCCGAACTACCAAGGGACAAATGGATGACTGCCGTCAGGATGCAACTGACGGACAACGCGCATCATTGGTGGTTGTCCGAAGAAAGAAGGCTCGGACATGATCAGGTTACCTGGGAGGAGTTCTCCAGACTCTTCCAGGAAATGTACATCCCTGCTGTGGCTCGGTCAGAACTCCGAGATAGATTCAACCGCCTGATCCAGGGCAACATGACAGTAGAGGAATATAACGCTGAATTCATTCGCCTGAGCCGCTTCGCCCCTTCGCTAATTCCTACCGAAGAGGAGAAGGCGGAAAAGTTCTTTGATGGGCTCAGGTTCGAGCTTCAGAAGTTAATCGGATCGGTCGCGCCCACCTCTTACACCGACGTCCTAGCTGCAGCACGTCGGCTGGAGCGCGTTACTCGGAGGGAATCAAGCCTGAAACGTCTCTTCTCCTCAGCACCGTCCAAGTCATCACCAGGGGAATATGCTAAACGGCCCCAGAAGAGCCCGCCTCCAAGAGCAGCAACTAAGAACTTGCCTACTTGCCATTACTGCAGCAAGGTAGGACATATTGAAAAGGAATATCGACGCAAGCTAGGACTCTGCCTGGTTTGCGGATCTGGACAACACTTCTCAAAGGACTGCTCGGAACGTCGAGAGGGAGTTCCGAATCGACCAGCTCCACCTGCAGCTCTTCCAGCTGGGAGAGCAACTCAAACAGGGCCTGGAGGAGCCAGGCCACCTCTACCACCTCAGGCAGCATTGTTCCAACAAGCTCGTCAGCAAAGGGGTCCCGCTCAGGGACGAGGTCAGGCATATGCACTAGCAGTCACTGAGGAAGCTACTGCAGGCGAAGTGATAGCAGGTACCATATTAGTAGCTTCAATTTCTGCTGTAGCATTATTTGATTCTGGAGCTTCGCATTCATTTATTGCTGCTAGCTTCGTAGCCACCCATAGAATAGCTACCGCACCTCTCTCGAAGATGAAGAGAATTCTAACGGGAGGTGAAATTATCCCGGTTAGTGATACTTGTAGATCATGTTCGGTAGCAGTCTGTGGCCGAGAGATGCGAGCCCAATTCCTGATATTTTCTATGCCTGATTACGATGTTGTACTTGGTATGGACTGGTTAAGTCAGTACCATGCGACACTGGATTGCCGGCTTGGAAAAGTGATATTTAGACCCCTAGCCTTCCTGAGTTTGAATTTCTACGAGGAGCTGTAGAACAAGGGGTCCAGCCAACTCTTAGGGTATTGACTGTAGAAGAAGATTCAAGTTACCCAAGAGTCATAACGAAATTTGTTGATGTATTTCCCGACGATCTTCCAGGTTTACCACCTGATCGGGAGATAGAATTCACAATAGACCTAACTCCAGGAGCCGAACCTATCACTTCATAGGTATATCGGCTAGCACCTAAGGAGTTAGTGGAGCTGAAAACACAAGTTGACGACCTTCTGGAGAAAGGATTTATCCGGCCCAGTGTTTCACCTTGAGGAGCACCTATACTTTTTGTACCCAAGAAGGACGGATCTGTACGGCTGTGCATTGATTACAGAGCCCTTAATGCTGTAACTATTAAGAACCGGTACCCACTACCATGCATTGATGATTTATTTGACCAATTGAGTGGTGCTAAGGTATTCTCAAAGATTGACCTTAGATCCGGTTATCACCAGATTAGGGTGAAGAAGGAAGATATCCCAAAGACGGCCTTCAGAACTAAGTATGGGCATTATGAGTTCCTAGTTATGCCGTTTGGTTTAACCAACGCACCCGCCGTATTTATGAGTTTGATGAACGGGGTCTTCCATCAGTACTTGGATAAGTTCGTGGTGGTATTCATTGATGATATCCTAGTCTACTCCAAGAACCATGAAGAGCACGAGGAACACCTTAGAATTGTGCTAGAAACTTTGAGAAGTGAGAAGCTATATGCCAAACTCAGCAAATGTGAGTTCTGTATGGACAAGGTGCCATTCTTAGGGCATATTATCTCGGGTGAAGGACTGTCTGTGGACCCAGAAAAGGTCACTGCTATAGAGACCTGGCCTACCCCTACCTCTGTTGCGGAAGTGAAAAGTTCTCTTGGACTTGCTGGGTATTACCGGCGGTTCGTAGAAAATTTTTCAAGGATCGCAGAGCCGATGACTAAGCTGACACGGAAGGATCAGGAGTTCATATGGACGGAAGAATGCCAAAATGCCTTCGAAGAACTGAAGAGGCGTCTAACAACAGCACCAGTCTTGACTCTTCCCTCAGGGTCAGGAGGTTTTGTTGTATACAGTGATGCGTCCGGTAGTGGACTAGGGTGTGTCTTGATGCAACATGGCAAGGTTATCGCTTATGCATCGAGGCAGCTGAAGGTCCACGAGAAGAACTACCCAACACACGACCTGAAGCTAGCTGTAGTGATTTTTGCATTGAAGATCTGGAGACATTATCTGTATGGAGAGAAGGTCGAGATATTCACTGATCATAAGAGCTTGAAGTATGTTTATACACAGAAGGAGCTCAACATGAGGCAAAGGTGTTGGCTTGAGTTGATGGTGGACTTTGACATCGATCTGCAGTACCACCCGGGGAAAGCAAATGTTGTAGCCGACGCCCTCAGCAGAAAACCCTCGGCTTATTTCTTAACGGAGCAGCCTCAACTATTACAAGACTTGCAAGATCTTCAGATAGAGGTTGTTCTACCTGGACAAAATGGTTTGCTGGCTAACCTCGAAGTGAAGTCATCGCTGGTAGAGAGAATCAAGGAAGCTTTGCCTAATGATGCCAGATTCCGAAGGCTGAAAGAGAGAACAGAAGCAGGCCTGCAGACGGGACTTCGCATCCACGAGGACGGAACATTAAGGTGCAGAAATCGCCTATGTTTTCCAAATGGAGAATTAAGGCAGGAATTGATGACAGAAGCCCATAGCTCCATATACTCGGTTCATCCAGGAGGAACCAAGATGTACCGGGACTTAAGATAATATTACTGGTGGCATGGAATGAAAAGGGAGATTGCCCGCTTTGTGGCAAAATGCTTAGTCTGCCAGCAGGTGAAGGCCGAGCACCAAAGGACTGCAGCTATGTTGCAGCCGCTTCCCATCCCTGAATGGAAGTGGGAACATATTACCATGGACTTCGTCACTGGATTTTCAAGAAGCCCTAGTGGTAAGGATGCAGTATGGGTCATCGTGGATCGGCTCACTAAGTCGGCTCACTTCTTGCCGTTCAGAGTCGGACAATCCACGGAAGTACTAGCCGACATGTATATGCGACAGATCGTAAAATTACATGGAGTGCCGGTTAGTATTGTATCAGATCGAGACTCGAGATTTACATCTCACTTCTGGCGAAGCATGCAAGAGAGTCTCGGCACCAGGCTCAAGTTCAGTACTGCCTATCATCCCCAGACAGATGGCCAATCAGAGCGCACAATTCAGATCTTGGAAGACATGCTGCGATCATGTATACTGGACTTCGAAGGATCTTGGGAAGATCACCTGTACTTAGTGGAGTTCTCCTACAACAACAGCTATCAGGCAAGCATTCAGATGGCACCTTTCGAGGCGTTGTACGAAAGGAAGTGCAGATCTCCAATATGCTGGAGCGACGTTGGCGAACGTCAAATACTGGGTCCAGAGTTGGTAACAGAGACAGTGGAGAAAATAAAACAGATTCAGAACCATCTCCGTGCAGCCCAGGATAGATAAAAGCACTGGGCCGATGCACACAGACGACCCCTGGAGTTCAAGGAAGGAGAGCATGTATTTTTGAGGATCTCGCCCACTAGAGGTACTATCAGATTTGGCAGCAGAGGCAAGTTAAGCCCAAGGTACATTGGGCCATTTGATATCTTGGAGTGCATTGGTGAGGTGGCTTACCGTCTTGCATTGCCTCCGTCCTTAGAGGGAGTGCATGACGTATTCCACGTCTCACAACTGAGGAGGTATGTGACGGACCCAAGCCATATAGTTGATCATTCTGAGATTTCGGTGGGACCTAGCCTGAGATACGAGGAGCAGCCAGTGGGTATACTCGACACCAGTGAGAAGACACTGCGAGGGCAGACAATCAGGCTGGTTCGAGTAGCTTGGAAACAGCACTCTCCTGGCGAATCGACCTGGGAGCGAGAATATGTTATGCGGCAGCGTTATCTACAATTATTTGCAAAATCAGGTAGAACCTAACCATTCTTTAATTCTGTAAATCTTGCCTTTATAGTTTATCCTTCGATTGCGAGGACGCAATCCTCTTAAGGGGGGTAGATTGTAAACACCCTAAAATTTCAGTTTTAAAAAAAAAATTTAATTTTTGGAATTAATATGCAATTTTTTAGGAATTTACATAGGCCATGTAGTGAGTTTGTAATTTTTAATTGCCAATAAATAACATTAAAATAAAATGAAAATATGATTTTATGGTGTAAAATAGAAAACCGGACTTAGAATAATTTTTTGGAATTTTATTGGGCCTCAGACCTATTTTTAAAAGCCTAAAAACTATTTTTATAATTAATTAATTACTGTTTTATAATTATTTTTATTCTGTTTTTAGCTTTTGGGTCGGCGCGGCCCACAGGCCCCGCTCGACGGGCGATTTCGTGATCGGCTCATCGGAATTCAAATCTGGAAATTCCGTTGGGTTCGTATCAGCGTTCCTGACCTGTTGACACTAAGTTTGGTGAATTTGGAGACCGTTGACCCTGACACGTTTTTCGGTACAAAGCGGGCCCACCGGTGGACCCCATTTTGGGCCAAAATTGTCGTTTTTGCCCTTTTCTCCAAATTGGACCCAAGGACAGGCGTTTCTAGCTGTTTGACACCTTCTGAGCATGATGTTACTGTTTATTTCAGCTTTCGGAGACATCTCTGGAAATTTCCGAAACCAGGACCTAAGTGGGATTCAAACCTCAGGCAAGTGCACATTGCCGAACTTGCAGTCATTATTTTCATATTTTCTGTAAAAATACTCTGCTGGATTTTTTGTACAAATTCACATAAACTGATTTAAACTGCTTAACCTAGGGAACGTATGACGTACCTAGTGTCCGATCATAGTCGGGTGCCGACACCGTACGCGGTGTTGGGTTCGTCATTTAGAGATGGATTTACGATCCCCTTACTTTGTACTTGACCTATCAAGTACCCTACAACCCAGGACACTTGACACTATCATGGACAGAATCTTCCTGAAGTATTCATGGTGATTCTGTATAGGATACAGGACTTGACAGAGACATTTATTTATAGACAATTTGACTTGTTGCATTAGTTATAATCCCGCTGACATGGACATGAGACGTTATGGTCATGGCTTGCGTGATTACATTGGGTGGGGAGAGACACACAGGCTACAGGCTGTTCTATATATATATCTACTATTATTGTGAGGTTGTAGACTCTCCAGCAGAGCTAGACCCTTTACGTGTTATTACTGCTACCGGCTCCCCGACACAGAGCTTGTAGCGGTCTCAGCCTGAGTACTAGTGTTGCTCTCATTTGCATATCACATAGATGGTTACTTAGTTTACCCTGCTGTTCATTTATTTATTGCACTGCTTATTCATTTGGCTTGTTTTATTTTGTGCCTTGCTATGTCCACTGAGGACCTGGAATGGATTATGTCCCCAGGTTTAGCTGAGGAGCAGTATCCCGAGGTATACGGGACAGGAGCCAAAACTATTGCTGGAATAGAACCGAATACTGAAGATGAGGTGACTGCCGAAGACTTCTCCTGAGTGCCTGTTCCAGTACTCAGTATTTATTTCATGTTTATCTCTTGTTCCTGGCCTATAGAGCCAGTTTATTCAGACTTAAGTCGGATTATTTCTCCGACTGAAAGTGTAAACTGAAGTTATAGTTTTTACTAGATTTTTCTGGCCTATAGAACCGAACACTGAAGTTATAGTTTTCACTAGATTTTCCTGGAAAGTGTAAACTTTCAATTTTTAGGGAAACGGTATTTCCCTGAAGTCTCTTGTGATGTGTTTTCAAACGATGCTTGCGACCGCGTCATCTCTGTTGACCGGTTATTCTTTGATTGCGAGGACGCAATCCTCTTAAGGGGGGTAGATTATAAATCCCCTGATTTTTCAAAATTTTAAAAACTGGATTTTTCACAATTTTCTAGAATTTTCTGGGAATTTTCTGTAATTTAAAAACAGGGTTTTAATTATTCAATGATTTTTAAATGATAATAAATAGTATTAAAATATTATAAAAATAATATTTTTGGATGTAGAATAAAAAACTGGACTTAGGGCTATTTTTCTGGAATTTATCGGGCCCCGGACCTATTTTTAAATCACCTAAATCTATTTATTTAATTATTTAATTATTATTAAAATATTACTGATTTTTTTATTATTATTATTATTATTATTATTAATAATAAACCTAAAGCCAATAATCTGGCCCAGCCCGTTGGGCCCAACCGGCCCGGCCCAGCCCCAAGCGGCCCAGCGCCCTAGCGGGTCGGGTCGGAACCGCCAGACCCGACCCGACCCGACCCGGCTTCCCCTCTCCCCCTCGAACCCGGTCGTCCTCCCCCTCCGTGGCCGCGTCCGGCGCCGCACCGCACGCCGCGTCCTCCGGCGACCTCGCCCACGACCCTCCCCTCTTCTCTCCGCCTCCCTCGGCTCGACCTCCGCCCCCAGCCCCTTTAAAACCCCCTAACTCCTCCTCCTCCTCCTCCTCCTCCGATCTCCCCCACCGTCAGCTACCCTAGCGCCAGCGCCCCCACCGCCGTCGACCACCACGTCGCCTCCGCCGGACCCGCAGCACCCCAGCGCCGCCGTCGATGCCGCGGCCAGCCCTTCCCCTTCTCCTCCTTCGTCCCTCCTCCTCTCGACGACAGCAGCGACACCGCACAGCGCGTCTCCGGCCGCCGTCCGTCCTCCGCCCGCTCCGGCACGCCGCCAACACCGCCCTCCGGCTGCCTCCGGCCGCAGCACCGCCCCTCCGCCGCCGCAGCCCCGGCCAGACCCAATCCCTAAACCCTAATTTCTATTCTGTGTCGGACACGGACACGGGACACGGTGTCCGTGTCGAGTCGGACACGACGAATCCCCGATTTTTCAGCCCGGTTCAGGTACGCTTATTTTTTTGCTCGTAGCTCCGTTTTTGATTCCGCAAATTGCGTTGCGAAGCCTGTATGACCCTCTCGGTGTCCGGATAAACTGTTCGGGGCATCGCGTCCTGTGGTGATCGCACACCACGATCCAAAAACAGAAAAAATTAGACCCTGTTTCACCCCGGAACCGAGTATGCCCCGCCAAACGGGACGACTTGGTCGCGTGCGGTCTTCACAGATACGTGCGCGTCGTCGATACGGACGTGCGAGATTTTACAGAAGCTGATTCGGGTGTGCGTGCACACCGGAATCAACGCGTATCCGCGGACATCGCCCCGTATCCGACCTTTCTGCAATTCGACCTAACTTTGTGTACACACGTCGAATCGAGACGAAACTTCCGCCATCGGACTCGTAGCAATACGCTGGTCCTGTGGGTCAAGTTTGGTTCGATTCTGAGAACGTTGACGAAATCGCGTGTCGTGGGCCCCACAGGCCCCGCTCGACGGGCGATTTTGTGATCGGCTAATCGGAATCCAATTCTGAAAGTTTCGTTGGGTTCGTATCATCGTTCCTGACCTGTTGACACTAAGTTTGGTGAAATTGGAGACCTTCAACCCGGACGCATTTTTTGGTGCAAAGCGGGCCCACATGGGGACCCCGTTTTGACCCGAAACTGCCATTTTTGCCCTTGTCTCCAAATTGGACCCAAGGACAGGCATTTCTAGCTGATTGATACTTTTTGGATCTGATGGTGATGTTTGTTTCAGCAACCGGAGTACCGCCTGCAATTCCTGCCGAAGTCAGAACTGCAAACCGAGCCGGAACCACAGGCAAGTGTACCTTGCCAAACCCTGCAGCTTGCTATTTATTTTTCTTGACTTGTTTATACGTCAGTGGACAAGTAAAGTTTGCCATTAGCAGTAATTTCTGTTCTAGAACTTGCCTGAATTCTTGTTTAAATGCATATAAACCTGTTTAACTGTTAAAACCTAGGACCGAGTGGCGTACTTAGCGTCCGATTACCAGTCGGGTGCCAACTCCGTACGCGGAGTTGTGTAACGTCACATAGAGATGGATATCGAGACCCGATAATTCTCGTACTTGTCTTATCAAGTACTCCAGAACCCAGGACACTTGACACTATTCATGAGACAGAGTCTTCCTGAGACATTCATGGTGATTCTGTATAGGATACAGGACTGGACAGAGATATTTTATAGACATTATGACTTGCTGCATTAGCTATAATTCCGTTGACATGGACATGAGACGTTATGGTCATGATATGCGTGATTACATTGGGTGGGGAGAGACACACAGGCTACAGGTTGATGTTATATTATGCCGGCGTCTTAAGTCTCACTATGAGCTAGACAACTACATGATATCACTGCTACCGGCTCCCCGACACAGAGCTTGTAGTAGTTTCAGCCTGAGTTCTTGTACTGCTCTTATGTTGCATATCACTTAGTTGGTTATCTAGTTTACCCTATTGCTTATTTATTGCTGCACTGCATCTATTTTGGCTTATATTTTCTGTACCTTGCTGTCCCCTGAGGACCTGGATCCGGATTATGTCCCCAGGTATAGCCGAAGAGATCCATCCAGAGATATACCGTACAGGAGCACTTCGAGGAGCTGTACCAGGACCGGAAGACGAGCTCGCACCAGAGGACTTCTCCTGAGCATTGGCCGTATGTAGTCAGTTATTTCTATTTTCAGTTGTTTATTTCCTGTCTATTTGTATCTGTTGTACCAGACATATTCTCGGATTATTTCCCGAGATATTTATTGAGATCAGCTTATTTTATTTGCATTACCCTGTCTTTATCTGTGTTTATCTGTTGTGGATGAGAATAGAATAACCCGTGACTTGTAACAATTGCCCTAATTCCTGTTAGACTACAGCTTAAGCATGCCCTGATGGATCCATTAAATTGGGTTGTCCATCGGTGCGTGCTGCTGGCCATTGCTCACGTGTCCAGTCCCTCGATATTTTGGGACTGGGGCGTGACAATATGTCACCTATTTTATAAAAAATAAAATTAAGATAATGGTCATAATGGCTTTATAAAATAATTATACAGATATTTTACCTCGTTATACTTCAGTATACCAAATTCGCCCCGGTATAAAGAGATAACTGCCCGTTCACAATGTAGTAGATCTGTTGCATCCGTAGTCCACCGTAAAGCTGACGGAAAGACACCAACGTCGGTATTAATGCGGAAGACTGGCCTACCAATATGAAAGTACTCGTAGGACCAAACCTTGAAAATATGAGCATATGATATAAGTGCACATATTTTCATACATGTATTAATGTCGCGCAACCACTTAAATTTACCTTTGTTTCATCCACGTCTTCAAATTATACAAAATTTGTCATAGAACTATATAAATATGCCAACACTGACACTCCCCAAGCGTGGTACGTAGGTGCGGCCAGGTCTACCAAAAAAGGTAGAAAACGTAAATCAACTAAATCTGATGAGTCTGGAAATAACATTCTGCTTAATAAACCTAGCAAGTAGGCTCTGGTGCAAGCAATGACCTGAACAAATGATGAAGAAATGATATGCGTTGAATTAAGTTAAAAATAACATAAGTTGCAAAAAAAATTATATTTACCCGATCATCATCCACTGAGATAACTTGATCACCAATACGATCTAGGTACAAAAAGTTGTGACGGAGCCACGTAAACGTCACAAGGTTTTTACTAGGTTTATTACGCGGCACCTCTACACCTAGGTACTTCGTAATCATAGTGTCGGCAAAAATTGATTTATCCTTGAAGTTTCGAGGACGAAACTTTTTGTTGGTTGGTAAGTATGTAATGCCCCGCTCCGCGTCGGCATTATGTATCAGGTGAGTGGGCAGAACTTCGTTCTCTGATTCTTGCACGCCTTAATAATAACCTGAGTTTTTGCTTGCAATATTTTCATAAGAGAATGATAGAACCTGCCTTGCATGTTAATGAACGAACTCACCTAGCTTGTCTTTGAAACAATCATGTCTGCTTAACAAGAATCCCGATCGCTTGCCTAGAGTGCATGAACATGTTCACTATCGTCTATGCTTCGAGAGAACCATACTGTGCCTGAATGTGTTCAAGTGATAAGTCGGATTGCCCCGCAACAATGATAACTGTTCTGATGGTTCGTCTCATCTGCATACTAGAGTTTATTTGATAGTGTTCCATGCATTCGCATGCGGTCGGACAATAGATTTTGGTGGAGAGCTGAACTGCATGTGTCACGGCTGCTACAGAGATAGTGGAAAGCAACCATGAGTCACAGCTGCCATTAGCATCAGATAAATGAGTCATTGGTATGCTGTACAACCAGCTGCCGATCCTGAGATACTCGGGGACCGCCCTGCATATAGCTAAGTCATTGTGTTGGCATGGATAGTTGGATTGCCCCTATGTAAACTCCCTCACCCAAAATAGGTATTTTGTGTATATTTTATATTATTATATTTATTATAGATGTTGAATTTATTTAGAGTATTCTCTTAGTTAATTAGAAAATAAATTTTTTTATATTTACTTATATAAATATTTATTTAGAATTATTTTTATGCTATTTAAGATTATTGAGATTTTTCCATAATTTTTAGTTAATTAAAAACTAGTAACACTAATTTTCTAGGACTTTGAAGAATTTATTTTATGTTCAAACTTAATTAAAAATATTCCAAAATTTTATTTTAGGTTCTATATAGTCAAATATATTTTCTATAATTTTCTGGGAATTTTCTGAATACTTTTAGTATTTATTGGGAGTTATTTAGACTAATAACTAATTTTTAGGATTTGTAGAATTTATTGTGCAAGCCCAGGAATATAGAATAGACCCACATTATTTTCTAGGATTTATAATATTATTATATATTTTTTGGAATTATTTCAAAAAATTTGGAATAATGTTAGTATTTATTTTTAGTTAAATGGATAAAACTAATGTTTAGAGCTTCTCCTAATTATAGTAGTAAACTTATGAATATAAAATTGTTCCAAATATTTTTCTAGGGTTTATAGGTTCAAAATATATTTTATGTAATTTTTCCAGATTTTTATGATTATTTTTAATATTTATTTGGAGTTATTTAGATTTAAAATGACTTAAATAATGTTTTGATAAAGGCAAATCAAAAACAAATAATATAACAAAAATCATCCAATCAGATTCTGACACGTGTCAGCCTATAAATATCTTTTCAGCCGCAGGTACATCCCTATATATATATATATATTATTATAACCCTAATTATCCCATTAATTTAGAGAGAGATTTTGGAGAATTGCCATCTAGGATTCCTTCATCTTCCATAAGCCATTGCGCATAGCTCCGGACTCCAAACAAGGCCTAGTTTCTTGCGTTAGAAAGATATTGAGGTTAGCTTTCTGATTATATAATTTATTTTAAGAAATTATGAGTATTAAATTCTGGAAAATTCGTAGAGTACAGCATGTCCGAAAATAAATGTGTTTCAATATTTTCGCGATTCCGAGAGAACCAGGAATCAGAATCATGAACCGTTTAAAGTTTTGGAAAGCTAATGTCGATATCATTGACATATGTTTTTCTCAAAATTTAATTCGAAGTATTTATATACTGTTAATTCTGTAGAACTTCTAGGTTAGAATTTAACCATCGGTGCACAATACAAAATTTGTATGTGCCATAATTCCTAAAAGAATATGAATTTCGACGAGCCGTAAATTCCAGTATATTTTTAACGCTGAAATCTACAAGAAATCATGCATAAAAGTTGAGTTTGTGTCGGTTGACTTTTCGGTCAACAGATTGCCTCGATTTGCGTGCCATGAGTCTCGAGTTGATAAAATTCAGTTTCTTTGGACAAAATTTAGGAATTAACATAAAAATTAGAATAATAAGATTAAAATAGAATTTTAGAGTAATTATTCCAGAATTAAATAAATTAAAATAAATTATCTTTTGACGTGATAAATTTGTAATACATAGGCTATTTGGACTGTGACTTGGACTCTGATTCATACAAGCAGCAGGACCCCAGGCAAGATACCTTGCCAAATTGCTTACAGTATTTTACATGCTTAGTATATTTTTGTATATTTATTTCAATTATGTTTATTTATTGCATGTGTAGTTCCTTTCAGTCATTACTATATATTAGATATGTTGACACACACTTGACACTTAGTATCATAGGGGACAATCATTAGGCGTATGGACTTTTAACCACTCTGGTAAACCATAGTCTCTAGCACGCGCTATGGTGGTCGTGTCCGATGGTCGCTACCCGAGAGGTATGTCGATTGATGGAGTCCGAGGGTCGCTACCCCAGAGGTATGTCGGTTGATGATGTCCACTGACGAGCGTGAGGTTGTGAGGATTAGATCGAGTAGCCTACCCTTGCCCATACGTCGAAAAGTTGTCCTCATTTGCATTCATATAGATGGTCTTGTACAGCGTACTTATTTATTTTCAAATTATATGCATGTTCACTGTATTCAAATTGGTTCGTATTTTCTGTATCTTGTTACGTCCCTCTGAGGACCTAGTCCGCTGCCAGGTGTATCTATTGTTGAGTATTTGCAGGAGCACAGATTGGATGGCTATATATGTTTCGTGGATGTCCTCTCTTCGAGCCCGTGATTGCTAGATGGTGTTCTTATATGGTATTGTTGTGTTGTACTTATTTTAATATTTGCTCTTACATTCGAGTTGGTAGTAGATTTTTTTCCATCCAACTATCATCCTTAGATATTTATGTTGACATCTAGTTATATAGATGCTGGTTATTATTTATATTGATTTTCTGTGGATGAGAATTAGATTGTACCCTATGACTTGTGACATATGTTTATACCACTTGTGGATTGATTTTTATATTACAGCGTACGTGTGGATTTTGGTTTCCATATATTGGAGTTGCCATATCCATGCGGCTGGCATGCTTACGTGTTCCTAGTTCTACGTATTTTAGGACTGGGGCGTGACACCCTAAGATTGTGCATTGTGTGTCTAGCTATGCATCTTGACCCTCGAGTCGCACGAGACACGCTGCGCACACCCGGGAACATGAACGATTGCTTGTCTTGCTTATTGCATATGAAACTCTGTTTCCAAAGATGTTTCCAAACAATGTAATATGATTCTGCTAGAACTGCATGAAACGAACCTAGGTAAAACTAGAAAGATCACTAGTAATATAATGTTTTATA
The DNA here is from genome assembly GCA_036927795.1 of Iris macrosiphon. Taxonomy (NCBI): domain Eukaryota; kingdom Viridiplantae; phylum Streptophyta; class Magnoliopsida; order Asparagales; family Iridaceae; genus Iris; species Iris macrosiphon. Next base: position 182,779,187 of record JAYESA010000012.1, read on the forward strand.
ACATGATTACTTAGTGTGGTTTGAGTGAATGCTTATTTCTATTCAGTTGTTTTATCTCACCAGTACTTGTACAAAGTGCTGACCCACCAACAGTTTACTTGCTTGCAGGTACTGGATCGTCCGAGGGAGCGATAGGCGTACCACAGTCCCTAAGACCCGGAATCCTGGTTTCGATTGTTGCCTCGAGATATTATCGTATAAGGGGGCATAATGTATGGAACGAACGAATGCCTGCATAAGGGAACCCAAGTTGCCTCGATTGTCTCGAATACTCAGTTGGCTAAATACATTGCATTATAACAAGTCCCTTTCCGCTGCTTACTCGATTGATGCGATGATAGCCGACTATCAACTTAAACGATTGGCCTTGTGCGGGCGCAACCCCAGGCCCGCACGGCATCACGTCCCCGTAGGCTCGATCGGGCCATCCATTCATTCCCCTTCCTCGCACCCGCGGGAAGGGCGCAGAGATTCGCGTCCGGAGCGCCGAGGCGCGGTGATTCGTGCCCGGTTCGATAATTTCGGCTATACGGGGGCGGGGCAAGGCGGAGCTGCGGCCCGAGCGGGTCCGGGACGTGACAGAATGGTATCAGAGCGGAATCGATCTTCTGGCCCAAAATCCGTTGCTATGACTCTGAGATATTATCGATATGGTATTGCAATAGAGCGTTCCATACAATAAGTCCATAGATATTCTCAAAGTGCAAATGTTTTCTGAACTTGAATTGCTTGATTGTTTCGATTGAGTACGGCGAGGGACGATACTATCGCTGCTCGGAATATCGAGAAGTTTATCCTTGAAGTTTCGAGGACAAAACTTTTTGTTGGTTGGTAAGTATGTAATGCCCCGCTCCGCGTCGGCATTATGTATCAGGTGAGTGAGCATAACTTCATTCTCTGATTCTTGTATGCCTTAATAATAACCTGAGTTTTTGCTTACAATATTTTCATAAGAGAATGATAGAACCTGCCTTGCATGTTAATGAACGAACTCACCTAGCTTGTCTTTGAAACAATCATGTCTGCTTAACGAGAATCTTGATCGCTTGCCTAGAGTGCATAAATATGTTCACTATCGTCTATGCTTCGAGAGAACCATACTGTGCCTGAATGTGTTCAAGTGATAAGTCGGATTGCCCCGCAACAACGATAACTGTTCTGATGGTTCGTCTCGTCTGCATACTAGAGTTTATTTGATAGTGTTCCATGCATTCGCATGCGGTCGGACAATGGCTTTTGGTGGAGAGCTGAACTGCATGTGTCACGGCTGCTACAGAGATAGTGGAAAGCAACCATGAGTCACAGCTGCCATTAGCATCAGATGAATGAGTCATTGGTATGCTGTACAACCAGTTGCCGATCGTGAGATACTCGGGGACCGTCCTGCATATAGCTAAGTCATTGTGTTGGCTTGGATAATTGGACTGCCCCTAAGATTGTGCATTGTGTGTCTAGCTATGCATCTTGACCCTCGAGTCGCACGAGACACGCTGCGCACACCCTGGAACATGAACGATTGCTTGTCTTGCTTATTGTATATGAAACTCTGTTTCCAAAGATGTTTCCAAACAATGTAATATGACTCTGCTAGAACTGCATGAAACGAACCTAGGTAAAACTAGAAATATCACTAGTAATGTAATGTTTTATAACATGATTACTTAGTGTTGTTTGAGTGAATGCTTGTTTCTGTTCAGTTGTTTTATCTCACCAGTACTTGTATAAAGTGCTGACCCACCAACAGTTTACTTGCTTGCAGGTACTGGATCGTCCGAGGGAGCGATAGGCGTGCCACAGTCCCTAAGACCCGGAATCCCGGTTTCGATTGTTGCCCCGAGATGCTATCGTATAAGGGGGCATAATGTATGGAATGAACGAATGCCTGCATAAGGGAACCCAAGTTGCCTCGATTGTCCCGAATACTCAGTTGGCTAAATGCATTGCATTACAATAAGTCCCTTTTCGCTGTTTACTCGATTGATGCGATGATAGCCAACTATCAACTTAAACGATTGGCCTTGTACGGGCGCAACCTCAGGCCCGCACGGCATCACGTCCCCGTAGGCTCGATCGGGCCATCCATTCATTCCCCTTCCTCGCACCCGCGGGACGGGCGCGGTGATTCGCGTCCAACGCGCCGAGGCGCAGTGATTCGTGTTCGGTTCAATAATTCTGGCTATACGGGGGCGGGGCAAGGCGGAGCGGCGGCCCGGGCGGGTCCGGGGCGTAACAATGCTCTCGGCACCGTTCATCATTAGTATAATCGTATTGCTATATATGAAAAATATAGACCATGTTATTAGTAGACATGTACAAAATATCATTCATATTGATTTACACAATTAAATTTTATTGTACCTTCCCATAAAATACCAAACTAGATATATGTTTCGCACGTTGCTGGATTATTAAATCCGTAGTAGGCCCTCCAGGAATACGTCCGTCATTTTGGCTGCCATCTGTACAATTATGATTGTCAAAACACATATTTTGGCTGCCCGTCGTTTTGCACGTTACATAACTTAAATTCACTAAATAAACACTAGTATCCTAACATTTAAAAAATAAAAACTAACATAATATTATTGCATATACAAATGAGAGTATAAATGAAGGAGAATATAATAGAGACCTTCAACAATAAGGATTGTGTGTGCTCACAAAGACTGCTATGTCCACTTGCAAAGGGGAGAAAATAAAGGCTACTTAAATTGCTGCTATGTGCTCACAAGGACTGTTGTGTCTTACTTCTTAGTGCACTCTGTTCTTCTTCTTCCTCCTCTTCTTATAACTCACTCCTCCCACCAACTTCTCCTCTTTATTTCATTACTCCTCTCCTTTACTTCCTCCCTCCACGATACATGTCCCTGACTCCTTATCTTTACTCTCCCATGTATCTTCTTCTTTTTTCATGTCAAGTCTCTTCTTCTTTTTTCTTGTCAAGTCTCTTGTCTCTCATTAATTTTGTTGTGTAGTCTTTCTTGTCTCTTCTCCTTTATACTTTAGTTACTTGATTACGTAACATTAGCTCCTTCCTCGTTAAACCAAACCAAAACAATAGCCGTTTGGACATAAACCAACTTTTGAACCAACACCAATCAATAGACCCAGACCAAATTTTAAACCCAAATAAAAATCAAACCATTTGCCAAACCCAAATAAAAATCAAACCATTTGCCAATCTATTATTTGTTTTTCTTCTTTACTTAGTCTTTTTTTCATATAAAAAAAACTAAACTATTAAAATAAACTAAGTCTTAGAGGACAAAAAAAAAATACTAGTTTTTTTTCTTTAGTTAGTTTTTTTTTTTCTTATCAAAATAAACTTTAAACTTTAATACGAGAAATAAAGAAAAAAACTAAATAAAGAAAAAAAATTACAGAAATTTTTCACCAAAATCCAAAACTAAACTAAATAAAAAAAAAAAAAAAAAATTAAAATCCAAAATAAAACTAAATAGAAAAAAACTAAATAAAAAAACAAACCAACCACCCCAACCCAACCCAAACCAAACCACCCCAACCCGCGGGCCCCACTGTCCAAATTTCGCCAACCAAGTTGGCGAACAGTGGGTCCAGGTTGGAGCCCACGTTTGCCTTTTGCTATACACGTGTCGGCTGCGGTATGTTCTCCGCCAACTGAGTTGGCGGACTGTTCTTTATTTTTAATTTAGGTAAACTTGTTTCGTTTGCATTAATTTAATATAAATTAATTTTGCTACAGAAAATTTTATGCTTTTTTTGTTGACTCCAACTCCATTGGCTCCAACCATTCATTTTTATTTTTATTTTTGGGTGGAACCAATCCAGTTGGCATCGACCTCAATATTAAAAAATAATAATCTTGGCTCCAACCCCATTGGTGCCAACCATTTTTTAATTTTTTTGGGGGTTGAGAGCCAACCTCATTGACGCCCAACACTTTTTTTTTGTACGATTTGGAGCAATTTGTCTTGGCGCCAGCTCCATTTGGATGAAAATTTAACAAAAATTTTCTCTTTTGTGCAATTTTAACTAATATTTTTCTCTTATGTGAAATTTTTCGTAAAAAAAATTGTGTTCGACGCCAACACAGATGGCGTCAAATTAAAAAAAAAAAAATTTGCTCCGCACCAGTTGCTTTGGCTCCAAAGAAAAAAAAATCATATTTAATTGGACGCCAACTCCATTGACTCCATCCAAAAATAAAAATAAAAAAATGGGATGGCGTCAATGGGATTGAAGCCAACTAGAAAAATAAGAAAAAAAACAAGTATGATTTTTTTTTTTTAAGAAAAACTCTTGGATAAAAAAAAAAGGGTTTAACTCCATTTGTCTTGACGCCAACCAAAATTTTTATTTTATTTTTGGGTGGAGCCAAGGGTGTTGGTGCCCGGAGGATATGTTTTTTTTTTTTTTTTTTTTTTGTGTGTGTGCATATTTTTGGGTTGGCTCCAACCCCATTGGCGTCACCCCAAATTTTTTTTTTTTTTTTTTATTGTAGCCAATGGAGTTGGCGTCCAACTAAATATTAAATTTTGTTTTTCTTTAGAGCTAAAGCAACTGGCGCCGAACACTTTTTTTTTTTTTATTTGGACGTCACTTGTGTTGGCGCCGGAAAAAAGAAAAAAATTTCCATCTTTGTTGGTACCACCTTCCGTTATTCGTAATTTTTCTAAATTTTTCTTTTCTTTTCAGTAATTTAATAAAAATAAATTCCGTTGAATCAAATTTCTGTTGAAATATTTCAAACAGGGAATCAAACTGCCAGGACCTGCATGCGTGGAGAAAGCCAGCCGGTCCATTCAAGTGCGGGACTCTTTTATAACCTTTTCTTTAGCATGAATTGGTAACAATTCTTGTGCTTATGAAATATCTTCATAATGATAATGGGCTTTCAAAGCCTAGCAAGTAAAAGTACTAGTCTGCAAAAGCCAGAACACGGACTTTGCACAGTTATTTCACTCGTGAGTGAGTGATGGACCATAAATATGTACCTCAACCAAAATATTCTCTTGGCCTTTTCCTTTAGAAATGTTTCTTCCTGTTCTAAAAGCTTGACTAGCTGGAGTGTTGTTGCATGTTTTCTACTGCTTGTTCTTAATCTAATACAAGTGTAGTAGCATAAATCTCTTTCAATCATATAAATTGTTTGGGAGTTTTAAACATCATATTACTACCTAAAAAATAAAGAATATGATCAGATTGTATCAACAAGAGCTTTAACAAAATTACTTTTACAAAATTCCTTCTACAAGTAATATCACACTAAAGCTCTATTGAAAATAAATTAATGTGCATATAAACTTTCTACCAGCCAAATGTAAACCCATCAATTTAAGATTTCAAATTAACACCATTCTTTTCAATGTGTTAGAACACCCTACATGCAATATTTTTCTCTATAAAATGTCTTCCTTGGTGATTGTATATCACATTGCTTTCGTTTATCCTTTTTGAAAAGTAATCAAAAAAGTTTCTGAGCAATTTATTATCAGAAAACTTTTCGAAATATTAGTTGAATTTTAGAAAATGTCCGAAAGAAGTTTGGAATAAAGATGTTTTTGCTGTCACTTTTAAAAATCGACGACAATCCTTAACCATGTTTAAGACACTATTGGAAAACAATCTGTAGGCAAAAAATTTTAGATTTTTGGTTGTGGGCAAAATATAGACAACCAAAAATACGTAATTCATCACAAGAAGGAGAATCACCAAATAAAATTTTATAAGGAGTTTTAAAACCAAAAAGACTTAAAGGGGTTCGATTGATCAAATAACCGGCAGCCAAAATATATTCTCCCAAAAATAAAATTGACAAATTTTCCTGAAAACGTAAAGTAGATGCAACATTCAAAATATGTCTATGTTTTCGTTCGACGTTCCCATTCTGCTGAGGTGTACCTGTAACGTCCCGCAATCGCTCGGAGCGTTACGCTGAGTCGGATTGAATAAATCAAATGCTGGTTACATTTGAAATGTTGGATTTCGGGAAGAAGGATTAATCGAGTTGGTTTCAATGTGCAGATGGCTAGCGGGTTCGATGGAAATCAGGTGTTCGTTCAGAACAGTACTGAATAGCTGGATGGAAGCGATAATGCCGTCTTCCTTAATCCGATCGGTCGGATGGTTTGGAGAGCACGGCCTGCTCGCACGGTCATACCAGTTGAGTAGATCGCGCTTGCATCGGACCACGGGTTTAAGGGATTGGCCGTATCGGCAGGACAGGATGCCTAACGGGATCAAACATTGTGAGTGGGCTCTTTTCCTTCTCCTCTACTCCTTCATGCCTAATAATATGGAAAACACGTAAAAGGCTTGAACACTTGGGCTGAAACTCGGGAAATACTACACTGAGGCGTGCATAGAGTGTGCGTCGTTGGCTTGGTAGGATTATGGCTTGAAATGGTTTACGCGTTGGATAGTTGGAGCGAGAGTTGGATTATTACATTTGAGGCAGTCGGTTGGATACTTGGGATTATGCTTGAATATGTTGGAATGATACATTTGAGGCAAATGGGAATATCGAAAATTCGGACGAGCGAGCGTGCATCCGTGCACGAGTATCACTTGGTCGCTTTGTCTTGCAAAGCGAGCAGCTGTGGTTCAAAAACCGAACAACTGCATCGGCGAGGGTGTTGTGCCGCTTGATGGGGCATCGTGCCACGAATGGGGCATTGTGCCACTGAAACGGCATTGTGCCATGGGATTTGCTTTGAGCATGGGTGTTGCACCAATTTGGACTCTGTGTTGAGAAGAGGCATTGTGCCTATGGAAACACTTGCCTTGGGCTATATGTTGAGGTCAAGATTTGAAATCCTTGGGGATATGTTGGAAGAATGGTTATGGATGCTTTGGTTGGATATCGGTTGAACGGGTCTAGGATCGCTTGGTGGGACGAGAATGTTCGATCCTCTCGTCATACCTACTCGGTGTCTGCATGTCACGGACAACCTATATTGCACAGGGTTTGGTCTCCTCGAACGGGATTCTCCGGGGCACCGGGACCGTTCGGCCATGGAGGAGACAACTGGGAAACGCGTCTTGGGCGCGGTGCCAGCGGTTGGATGCGATCCAGGTGGGTTAGCTACTTAGCGCTGTTTCGAATAGAACCGCATTTGATCAGTCCGATCAAAGTCCTTTATGGCTTGGCCAGTGACTTCATATAGATAGGTGTTGGCTTGCTTTACTTTGGTTGGTTTGTGCTTCGTGTAGGCGCGACCACCTTGCCTCGGCAAGAGTGTGCACTTTGGGATTGGATAGTATCAAGTTGGTTGAGGAAGGATTTTGAGGCTTGGGAATGGTTCGATATGTTATCGTGCGAACGATGGCATTGAGTAAGACGGGTTGGATATATAACTGCTTGTCGTTTGGTTTGAGATTGAATGCTTGCATGCGTAAACTGTTTTACAGCTTTCCTTAACATGTCATTCATATGCCATGAAACGAATCTAGGATTCAACTAGAAAGATCACCATATAACTGTTTGCAATCACTATTTTACTTAGTGTCGGCTTAGACGAGTGGGTTACCCCGCTCACCAGTACGGCTGTGTACTGACCCACGTTTGTGGGCAATATTTCAGGTACGCAGGTGTAGTGGCGCTGCTTGGATATACGGGACAAGATGTATGAACTGTAAGTACCTTTGTGGGCTAGAAAAAAGAGCAAGAGAATTTCATCGTCTCCGTGGCATCGCCTTTGTGGCATTGCCTTCGGGACATTACATTTGGACCTTATCGTGAGCTTCGCTGCGTATACTCTGATGTGTGCTTGGTACACAAAACGGCTTCCGCTATAACTTGGTTGTTTCTATGATAACTTTGGTGTTTAACAACATCGCCTTGTGCGAGCGCAACTTCAGACTCGTACGGCATCACATCCCGAAGAGAACGATTGTCCCGCGGGAGAGCTGCAACGTGGTGATTTCACGTTCAACATGGACTATTGAGCTTGCGGGAGTTTGGGGCGTGACAGATTGGTATCAGAGCGCCAGGTTCATTTCTTCGGACTTGGTCCTTCGCTTCATCACAAACTCTAAATAGCTTCCGCGTGTCGTTTAGCTCTTGACTCTACTCGGTGCCGCATCGGATGTTTCATGCAATAAGTCTATTTATTGCTAGTTGTGGCTGCATATTATTCTGGGTTGTGTTGGTTTGGTTGATTTTCGTTAGATCGCTTAGCCTCGTTAGGCGTTGTTGCATTCGTGCAACAAGTTGGTTGGCGTTGTTTCATCTGTGCAACAAGTTGAGAGCTTTCGTTGGGTTGGCTTGGCTTGTCGCTCAGGGAGTTTCTGATTGCATCAGTGAATCAGTTGGTTGGCATACGAGATTTGGTTATGCGGCATATTGTGAGTAGAAGCATTCGATGAGAATGAATCATCGCACGAGTTGCTCGTCTAGCGATTGTGTTGGGTATAAGTTGGAATTTTGGCTGTGGCGCATCGGTTGAGCATATTTGAGTTTGGCTCGGGAATATCAGGATAAGTTGGAACGAGTTGCTCGTACATCAAATATGTGGAACCATTGGGTATTGGGTTGGATTACTTGGAAGAGAACTCGATGCACGGGTTGCTCGTGTTGCGAAAGTATCAGACGGTTTTGAGAATAGCTGGAAGCATTGAGAATGGAATATAGCACGAGTTGCATCGTGAGATTGATGGAAAAATTTGGATGGTTCTCATGCATTGCCTGAGTTTTGTGTCAAACTCGAATTGGGAAAGGCATGATCACGCATAAGGGATGGTTCGAACGGATCTTGGATTCGTGCAAGAAAATCGTAATGCGAGTAGCTACTTGATTCGGAGTGGTATATGGGATACCACATATTGAGCAAGGAATTGAAAATATTTTGGTTGGACATCAATGGAAATTGCCTGAACGGACTCGGGTAACGAGAATACAAGTTAGTTGGTGCAAGTCGGTTGAGTTGGAAAGAATGAAAATGAAGCAAAGCGAATATTGAGTTGAGTATATCGAGAATGGACTGATGCAAATGAAAGCATCGTTAGGCTTAAGAGATGGACGGAATCGGAACGAACATTTGGGTTACGCTTGAGCAAAGCGATGGGATTATCGGAATGATAGCGAGCACGGACTACGATTTTGGGCAACACATTTGAGCTGTTGGTTGAGCAATGAAACACAAACTTGGCTTGGAGGGACAATGCGATGGATTCACAAGAACTTAGAAATTTTGGATATTGCTGCTCGAGAAGTTGACTCAGGTTTAGCGGAAATAGAATTTTGGGCAAGGTGGTGCAACAATGGAAGTCGGATTCTCCGGAAGACGAGGACGGATTGTGGCAACAACTAAAGGCAAAAGATTTCGTGGCGGACAGACTTTTGAAGATAGCTAAATGTGGGAGCAACGTCGGAACAAATCACTGTGCTGCTCGAGTAAGTTGGACGTACATTGTAGGACGTGGCAAACGGATATGAATTTGAGCAAGTCTTAAGTATCGAGAATCATTACAAGTGGTAGTGCGAGAATCGAACATGCAATTCGAAAATTTGATGGATTCAGGGCAGAACGACGGATTGATGGAAGACAGTTTCAACGAGCGCGGTTCTCGGATTCGAAAACTTCGCTCGGATGAATGGTTGGATTTTGATTCGGATTTACAGATGAGATATAGCATGGTTTATAGTAACTGTCCATCGTGATGACTTACAATTATCGAGCGTAGCTTCGGGACAGCTGACCCTAGTGCCTTGTCCGCTGAATCAGATATAAATATGGTAAATCCATAGAACGATCCTTGAGACGGCGTATTTGGGAATGCGCCGAGGGCAGATGTGAGCAATGAGATTTGGCTTATTGACTGAGTGTTGGTTTTGAGAGACCCTTGGGATAGTCTTCAGCTAAAGATGCAGCCGGAAGATCGAAGCGATGGTGGAAGTAGCCTAAGTCAACTGATGAGATTCAGAGCCGGAAGATCGAAGCGATAGTCTTCATAAGGATGTCCAAGTCACTGATGTCAAATGTCCAGAGAAGCCGTCATAGTTACTGCCAATGCCTGAGTCTTCGGTACAATACGAAAGTAGTATAGTCAGTCCCGCCGTTCACCGACACCAATCAGGGTCCTCAAACTGGGGTCCTGTATCACACACAATTTTTAAGTGAATTATACAACACAATTTGTATCATCAATAAGATGAGCCACAAAAATTAAATTATAATGTAATTGAGATACGATTAGAACATTCGTGAGAACAATATCCGGTGCAAGAGCAACATTTCCGCAATACGAGACAACCGCAGTATGTCCGTCCGGGAGCCCAACTGGACATTCCACCATTTTCGTCACCACCGACAATAAATCCAAATTTTCAGTAACATGATTCCAAGCGTCTATATCAATAATCTAAGGTGCAATAGACTTACCCACCATACTGTCCTCTGAAGATTTGACCGAAGAGTTACCAAGCAGAGAAATAATTGTTGTCATTGGTCCAGAGTTATTCCCGGAACACCGTCTGCACCATCACCTGTCATACGAGTCTGTGCCGCAGTCGTCGCGCCACGTCCTGCCACCGCCGCACGCACCTCCGCACCCGGTCTACCTCTACCACCAGCCGCGTGTCCGCCACCACGTCCGCGACCAGTCCCTTGTCCACCGCCACGCGGCCTATCCCCCCACCAATCTGAAAAGCCATGTTTCTCGAAGCAAATAGTTCTTCATGTCCGTTGCATTTGCAAAAATTGTAAAGCAACTCCGATTTATCCCGAGCATCCAAACGAGATGGCCCACGGTTAACAAAAGGAGTTTTAACCGCAAGCGCTATAATCTCGTCCCGTTCAGAGGAGACTTGTGTGGACGTGCGCAATCGTTCCTCCTGTAGCATGGATTGATAAGCACGCGTCAAAGTAGGGAATAGATCTTCTGCCAATAAAGTCGAGCGAACGTTGCCATAGAGTTCCTGATTGATCCTATAAAGAAACTGATGAAAGCGCTCACCATCAACTTGTTTCTGCAGCTTCTTCGGGATATCACACGTACATTTGCCGCAACTGCACATCGGAATAGATTCATAAGTCCCCAATTCATCCCAAAGAGTCTATAATTGGCCGAAGTAGTCGACCACGGACATAAATTTTGTTTGGCGACACTCTGCCAACGAATGTTTAATCTGTTGAATCCAAGTGCCATTTTTCACGCTAAATCGGTCCTTGAGCAAATACCACAGCGATTTTGCCTCCTCAAAGTAGGGTATCGTCTTCTTCACCGAAGCGTCAATAGTGTGCAAGATCCATTGCACAAGCATCGATTGAACACAGTACCAATCCTCCAATTTGTTATTCTCCGTAGGTTTATCGATAGACATGTCAATAAACCCAAATTTTCGTCGAGCCCGTAGAGAAAGCCGAATAGATCTCGACCATTCCTCATAATTTTTTTCACGAAAAACCACTTTCGTAATTGTATTACCCGGATTGTCATTAGAACCAAGGTAATACGGGGAGGTGTGATCGATCCTTGTTGCCGCCGCCACCGACGTAGAAAATTCGTCGCCGCCGCCACCGACGTAGAAAATTCGTCGCCGCCGCCACCGCTCGTCATACCGTCGGTAGAAGGGATACTCGTCGCCGCCGTCGTGCATAAAAAATCGCCGCCGCTGTCACCGCTATAGGAAAAGAAATCGTGCCCTAGCCGTCATGCTATGATACCATGTAAAAAAGTAGTAAGAGAGAATAATCTATGTCTTTCATTCATCATGATATTACATATATATATACATCGACATATCAACTTGGGCCTAAGTCACATGGGCCAATCACCATATATACAATTTAATCCCAATAAAGATTGTAAAAACATTTAAAAAAGAAAAAGAAAACTTGCATATTGCAGGTAAACTAATATTCAAGGATGACTACTTTTTCATTCAATTTTAAAACTAATAAGAAACAAAGTAGAAAATACTTAAAGTTGTGCCTAAATGTATAAAATATTTATTTCTAAAATTTTAATAATTATTTTCTTTCCAATACCAAAAATCCAAGATATAAATCCGAAACTGTCGATACCGATACTCATAGAAACGGTCCAATACCGATACTACGAACCTTGATTAGATCCCAAACTAGCCCTAGGTCCTAGCTTCCTAGGTTAAGTATCGCCAAACATTGAGCTAACCCAATTGTTGAGGGCTTTGGTAGGGGAACTGCAGGTTCTGGATTCGAAACCAAGGGGTACAGTAAAACTGGTCCTTATTCTAAAAAAATATCAACTAGACTAAAACATCCCTCAGTGGCAAGCCAATCGAAAAGACATCTTGATCTTAATTTCCAGCCTTACTCAAAGTATTGTTAATTGAATGACCTAGACTAAAAAACCAGTAACTACATGCTTTCAAGTACCCAGGAAAGAAAAATGCAGCACTGGAAGTTCATAGGTATTAACGGAAGGAATCACAAAATTTGCCATGCGGACAATACTTACAAGATGTCAGCACAAAGTAATTTACGAGAAAATAATGTAGCGAGGCTTTGCCGTAGACGAACCTCGAACTTCCATAGTGTCGATGTGTGGACAGTGGACACCTTATAACTTGATAACAAATGATAAGTCCACAACACGACTTAATTAACATAAGATACAATTCATAAGTGTTTCGAAACAAAATTAGTTCTGCTAGATGATATCTTACAGGTTTAAGCACACAAAGGTAGAGGTCAGATGCAACTGACTTAAGGAGACCCGTGCTTCGGATGGACTGAGGGTGTTGGTCCAGGAATATATGGCATCAGTGGGGTTCCGTGCTCAATAGGTCCGTAGTGTATTGCAGCCTTTGAGCTTGGAGATGGGTCGATATTAGGGTAGTCCTCCTGGTTAATACTGCCCAAGGCCTTACCCAGGGACATGCTGACTTCGAAGCTCCTTTCCTGAGGAAAAAAAAAAAATGAATTGTGATCATAATGGATCTGACAAAGATTATAGAACATCCAGGTATTGGGCAGAGTTAATTCTTCACATTACATTTCTGTTATGCTCTGATCATATCAATGAATAGTCAAGAGTTCCTGACCACTGTCAGGGAAAAATTAGCGAAGAATGGAAAGCCTTCCTTCAGCATTATTCACTATTCTACATGAATATTTTGCACCTGGCAGTTCACATAGGAAAAGGCGATTATAGAACATTCAGGTATTGGGCAGAGTTCATTCTTCACATTTCATTTCTGTTATGCTCTGATCTTATCAATGAATAGTCAAGAATTCCTGAACACTATCAGGGAAAAATTACTGAAACATGAAAAGCATTCCTTCAGCATTATTCACTATGTTACGTATATTTTGCACCTGGCAGTTCACATAGGAAAAAGGCGATTATAGAACATTCAGGTATTGGCCAGAGTTAATTCTTCACATTTCATCCCACTGTCAGGGGAAAAAAAAAAATACCGAAACATGAAAGCATTATTCCTTCAGCATTATTCACTATGTTACATGAATATTTTGTACCTGACAGTTCACATAGGAAAAGGCGATTATAGAACATTCAGGTATTGGGCAGAGTTAGTTCTTCACATTTCATTTTTGTTATGTCTCTGATCTTATCAATGAATAATCAAGAATTCCTGAACACTGTCAGGGAAAATTACCGAAAAATGAAAAGCATTCCTTCAGCATTATTCACTTTATGAAGGCCTACCTTCAGTTTCCTGTTGGCCGTTGCTCCTGTGCGTCCCCCAAGATTTATAGCGATCACCACACCATCATTAGTCGAGGTTGATTCTGAAATGGAAGTATAGAACCGATAATCAAGACAAGGAACATAATCTAATTAGTAGAAGGCCAAATTAAAGACATTTGCAAACAACCATCACAGATTCACACCAATACAGGAAAACGCCTTCTGGAGCAAGGTTATGGCTTAAGCTATCAAAGTAATAACCATTATGATAACAATGGATGATATCCGGATACATATATGATATCCGGATACATATAAACAGTGTGTCTCTTTACATTTTGCGTATCTTTATCCCTTATATATTGCATAGTCCTTTCGAGTTTGTCATTCATTCGTACATTCAAGCATTAAGTCCAAGAGAGAGAGACAACCACCATTGCTTCGTCAGCTCCTACGGTGTGAAGTGCTGCTATCGGAGTAGGAGTACCGTTGTATCCTAGGAGACACAATCGCCACTAAACCATAAGCACCTGAGCGGGACGAATATTGTCTTAAGGACATTGAACCAAGTTCAAGCCTCGGTCCCGGTCAGATCCATTTATTTAACATTATTTATATTTCTGACTATTTACAATACAGAGTATTTAAATTGATAACACAAATGTGCAAGGAGATCATGAGCGCAATCCAATAGTATCTACATGATTTGTTACTAATTGCCCACTAATTTGCATTCTTCACTGCAGTAGGCCATTTATTAATTGCTATAATTAAGATTCTCTTTCTCACCATCAAGCTTTACCTCCCCTTCTAAAGCCTTTTTCAAATAGTTGAAGGAGGCAAACAATAAGAAAAGAAAAAAAAAAATTCATTTCGAGATTCATTAACAACTTAGAATGCTTCTCTGGAGAACTTACTTCACTTATTGGGAGAAGAAGCTATATTGAGACAATAAATGTTTGGCCCTTCTAAAGGTGTCATGAGGTTGTTAGGAAGCACAGGCACTGTAATTTTTGGAAAAACATGAAACATAAGACAATTAATTTGAACTCATCTTCAACTAAATTATTTTCAACTGTTAGAATCCAATAGTGACTTCAAAGGTGAAGTGTGTTTGGTGAATTTATCATTTAATTTCGTGTGCATTGCAACACACTACTCTCCCTGCTTAAGATAACGGTGATGCTACCTTGCCCGCATTTTTTTTTTCCACCCGTAGGCCACGTGATGGCTGCCCATTGGCTGCGGTGGGCCCCGTGCCACAGGAAATGGATTGGCGGAGCCAATAGGGAGGGGGTGCGGGCCAATCGGCGGTCCGCTTTTGCGAGCCATATATCATTTTCCTAAAGATAAACATTTGCCGTTATTTCAAAGCGAAGTATTGGATTAGTCCCGCAGAAGATTCCTACTTTCTTATGTTTGTTCGGATAAAAAGAGGGGCTCACTAAATTCTCATACCAAGTTTTCATGGCAGAATTTTGGTGGGGGCTCACTAAACTCTCATACCAAGTTTTCATGGCCGAATTTTGGTAAGTTTCATGGCAGATAACAGAACATGTATAAGAATAATTCTCACAGTTACTGTATGAAACACATATATTATTAGACCCTCGATAAAGGCAAAAAAAAAAAAAAAAAAAAACTCAGGACCGTTTTTTTTTTTTATAATAATTATAAGTTTATTATTTTTCAAACTTGATCAGGGCAGTCCAATTTTTTTTTTAGGACTGTCAAAATTTGGACAGTTCTAACAATAGGAAGGACTCAAAATTTTGACAGTCCTACCAATTGAAATGACTCAAAAATTTTACAGTCCTAAAAAAATATGTTAATTCTTTAGTACTGTCAAAATGTTAACATTCCTTCAAATTGGTAGGACTGTCAAAATTTTGACAGTCCGAAGGGAGAGAATGTCTGTCCGAGACGAGATAAGGAAAGAGGAGGAGGAGGCGGCGGCAAGAGCAGCGACGGCCGTCTTCCTCCTCCACCTCGTCGTCTTCCTCCTCCTCCTCCTCGAGCAGCTCCGACTCCTTCTCCCTTCTCCTCGTCATCTTCCTCCTCCTCCTCCTCCTCCTTCTCGAGCAACAGAAGCGGCGGCGACAAGAGCAGCTGCGGCGGCCGTGTTGTGCTCGCAGGCGTCCGGTGGAGGGGTTATGGGGGAGGAGCGGAAAGAGGAGAGGTAGACAGTTATAGTAAAATTTAGACTAGTCTGGATAAAAAAAATTAGTAACTGGACTAGCACCAATACTAGTTAGTTCTAAAAAAAAAAAAAATTTAGTGCCTTTTATCAAGGGCCATATTATTACCATCCACATTTTTTTAAGAAGAATAAATAAACCCACATGAAGACCAAAAAAAGAAACGAAGAAAAAAACATGATGGTGAGAATAGCAACTTGTATATTTATTAGCCAAGAAATCATACCTGAGCTGACCATTATTACTGCGAGAAGAGCCATGATCAGAAACAGAAGGCAAAACACAAGAGACCTCCCCATTCTGTTTTCAATAGTCATTCCAATGCCTACTACTACTACTACAACTACAACAACAAGAAGAAGATGATAATGACATGGCTTCTTGTTATGTTTCCGAGCTGCTTGTTATGTTTCCAGCAAATTAAAGATGAGAGAGAAAAACCCAAAATTAATGCAAAGGTGGTGGAACTCGAGCCAGTGTCTCAATTGCAGTGCACTGCAGCAGTGCTGTGAAACAAACCGATGACATGATAATTTTTAAGGTCAATGGAGATTACCAAAAATCGGGAAGACCTCCTGAAAGCGTCATTAAAAATTTATTAACGACACTTTCAAAGCTCATTAGCGACACTCTCAGAAGAATTTTTTCGACTTTTTATCTAACTGGGAGATAATCTCAATATCCTACATCTAACAAGGGGTAATATCAATTGACCCTAATTTTTAACCTAGAAAAATTAATCATCCAATTATTTTTATTGAATATTTATATTAATTTAATGTTAATTATAATATTAATGTTAATGCTAATGTTAGTTTTAATTTTAATTTTAAAATTTGTAATGTTATCTATTTGCGATATAATGGAAGATAGTATCACCCAAAATTTATGGATGCCAAATAGTATTTTTGTTTTTGTCTATTGATATTCTTCTTTTCTTTCCTATTTTTCAGCATATATGGGCTATGGTCTGGACGGCCCAATGGGTCGGATTGGACTTTTTTCTATTTCAAACCCTAGTAACACATGCAAGAAGTTGACATTTATTACATGAATACCTTTCAAACTCCATTGGTGTTGCATATTCTTTTTTGCTATTAGGTAGGGATGAGCATTATTCTGTTTTTTTTTTGATCGAAAATCAAACCAAACCGAATCTTTTATTCGATTTGGTTTGGAAAAAGAAGAAGTTAGATTTCGGTTTTAAAAATACTAAAAATTCTTACTCGATTTCGATTTCGATTTCAATTTTTTTATTTAGTTTTGATCCAAAATCGAAAACCAAATAAAACTTATACATTTATGTAAATACCCTTAATTATATGTTTTAAAGTCTAACTTTGATAATTTAACAACTAGTCAAATTTTTAGTACAACTTTAAAATACAACATTTTTTTGTATAAAAATTATGATTTTTAATACAACTTAAACACGATTTCAACTTTGGGTTCGATCCATTAAACAATAGAAATAATCCTACCGAACAAACCGAATCGATTATACGGTTTGGTTTGGTTTCAGTTTTGACTAATTTCAGTTCATTTTCGATTTTAGATTTTTAGAAATTCAGTTTATTCGTTTTTGACTATTTCGATTTTGTTGAAACCGAATAAAACGAACGTCCATCCCTACAAATAGGATTATGCTGTCAATTTCTTATAGTGCTCTACGACCGAAGACTAGTAGTTTGGTTGACAGTTTGGTTGACAGACACATGGACTGTACGTGATCTTGAATTTAAAATGTTTAGAGACCGGCCAACTTAAAGTGATAAATGCAAGACGGACGATCTCGGGATCAAACTACGAGGGAGGAGGAGGAGGCAGTGGATCCAAATAGCATGCAACATAGCGTACGCTAAATTCCGTACGTATCGTCTGGCATCTAAAAATAAAAAATAAACAAAATAAATGCAAGGCCCCAAACTCTGGATCACAACATCTCGGTGGGCATGTGGCTCCAGAGCACAACTTAAATGCAAACATGCGCTACAACTTCACAACGTAATTTATGCTACTATATAATGTTAAATCACTGTAATTTTTTTCTTCAAATATACTCTTGCATATCTATGCTATTATATAATAACAAAAAAATTTCAAGACTTCACCAAGTTTTTATTTCAAAAATATTCTTATGTATATTTACTAATTAAAATTGTTCATTAAATTTAACATAGATACATAGATAATTACACATAAAAAAAACTATTCTTATATTTTTTGTTTATAATACATGATACCCTTACTTTTAAACAAATTACACTGACCACCCCTCCTTTTAGAAAAGAAATTAAAGATAGGGGTAGTTAGTCTTATGATTTTTTATTTTTATCTTAAAGTAAGGGTACCCCGTGTAATAAATCAGAAAATTATGGGTGGTCAGTATAATTTGTTTAAAGTATGAGTACCCTTTGTTATAAACCAAAAATATATGAATAGTTAGTGTAAATAATTCTATTTTTAATGTGGAAACTATGTATCAATGTTCCTCCCAACTGATAGGGCCTCGCTTGGTTCGCAGAAAGTAAATAAAATTAATTCTTTACTCTTTTTATTTTTTTAGAATTTCTTGGAAATCAATTTTATTTTTTGTTTATTTTTTTGCCATCTAAACATAGATAATTGATAGACTTTTTTCTGTCCAGATTTTGATTTCGAGAACCAAACCTGACCTAAAAAAGGCATTGCAATAGCTAATGCCATAATAATCTCACAAAGAAAGAGAGAGAGAGAGAGAGAGAGAATTGAGATCCTAATGCACAACCCAATTGGAGGATCTAATTAGTAATGTTAATGTCAGCATATATAGCTAACAACAACAATAGACAAATTTGTTGGTCAATGTAATATATATAATATTTTTGTTTAATACTTACTGACAAAGTTGACCAGGACGGAATCAGGAGTGAGGAAGGGGCCAAGAACATAAACACAGGGGATGTTTCCAAATCTATCACAACTGGAGTGGTGCATAGAAACAGTGTAATATTTGGAGCAAGGAATATTTTTACAATTTCCAGTTACACATCCTCATTTACGTTGATGTATTGCTTATGAATTCTATCTTCCATAATATAATGACATTTCAAAACAACTAAAAAATAAGTCGTCTAATATGTATATATATCATCAATTTATTATTGTTATAAGTAATATTACAAGTATTCGAACTCAGCCAAGCAGAAAAAATATCTCACAACTTAAACACATGAGTTATAAGTATTTTTTTTATATAATTACATAATATTACTTAGCTAACCGTTTTTAAAATTCTTTATAAAAATTAAAAATATATCCATAACTAATTATAATTAATTTATAATCAAATATATAACGAATTCGAATAAAATATAAAAAATATATATAATTTTAAATTAAATATATTTAAATAATTTTATATTAATATTAGAAGAAGAAAATTTTGTTTACGTACAACACAAGTGAATTTACTTAGTTCTACATAAAATGTATTGCTTTGAATTTGAAATTGAAATTACTAAACCTACGTCAGTACCTCTTCATTTTGTAGTAGACAACAGAAGCTACCGAGTTCTTATTCAACTTGTGGTTGAGGAAAACAACGAGAGGTATATAAGGCAAATAGTATTAAACTCAATGGTTAGATTAATTACTGCTTCATATAAACCAAGGGGACTACCAACTCACATTGTTTGAAATTATGAGTATTTGTCCACAATTATATAGACTAGTAAACGCACGTGTATTGTACGTATTTTTATTATTATATATTATTGTAAAATAGTTTATATGTTTACAAATTTTTTTATTATAATTTATTATGGAAAAAAATGGGATACGAATGATGAGAAGAAAGTTGGTTTTAGATTTTTTAAAATTTTTCATTAGTGTTTTTGTTTTGTTAATTAAATTGAAGCCGTTTTATATTATGGAAGATGAAATATTTAACTTATTAGTGCTTACATAATTTGAAACAAGGGATAGTGATGTTATTTGTTTTACGATTTTTTTTTTCACTTAAAAAAAATAAAAGAGATCATTTAATTTTTGTCATGGACACCAAAAAATACTCAGGCTCCTAATAACTATGATTATTTTACCATTACCTAACTTGAGTCGTAAATCGGTCCAATTATGTTTGTAAAGACCTTCATCTTTTATGGAAAATGTTGATATAGCTCAGCTCCTAAAATTGTTCTTACTCTTCTTATATCGAAAACTTGAATATCTTCTTCTTACTCTTAATTTATGGAAAAATGCCAAAGAGGACCAATGTAGATATTATATAGTTCGCATGCAGATTATTAAGGGTCAAGAGGGACAACGTCTCCCAAATAAAAAAAATAAAAATTGACCATATAAAAAAATGATGCACATTTAAAACATATATTAGTTTAATCTCCCAATGTACAATTAGTAAACTAGTTCTAGTCTTTTAATTGAGATGAGAGGCATGAGAAACAATATAATATCTACATGGGTTAGCTTTGTTTTTGTAAGAGTCCATTAATGTTACCATATGTCAAATTAGTAGTGGTCAAAAGATGTTCAACAAACCACTCTGAAAGTGATTTTAGGTTAGATATTGCAATCCTTGAGTGAAAGGTGAACATTCCAATCGTTTTAGTGGGTGAACAAAAATGGACTCATTTTTTTAATCATGGTTTCCTTTCGAAAACAGATGAAAGTTTATAATTTAGTCTTACAAAGTGCAGGTATTAATATGTTTACTTCATAGAGATGAGCAGCTTTTGAATTACTCAAAAGAGAGACACTGGTAGTACCAAGAGGGATCAAGCTTCACCAACCAAGGCATGAAAATTGATCAAGCTCGTACACTCTTGGTCAAAGTTACAAAATATGCAACAGTATATCAAAAATACCAGCTCCAAGTTGTAACATTTGCTAAAACTGGACCCAAAACCCATCGCATTTGATTTCGAAATCTATCATTCTGATTAACTATTGCAAGAAGTTGAAATCAATAGTCCACATGGAAAATAACCTTGCCTACCGGTTCCACAATTACAACAAAGGCAATGGAAACTTAATAAAAACGAAATGGAACACCGTGAGCGAAACTAAATGGTAAGAATGCGGTCCTCCTAATAATATAGTGAAGGTCTCAATTCAACAAAGTCCATAGAAGCCACCATCACAACTCTAGGGCTCTCGATGTAACATTCTTCAGCGATACTGTAGAAGAAAAAGAAAAAGGAAAAATCAGCAAAAGTAACATCCTGTACAACAAATATATGATGCAGTAAGATAAGTAAAGGAATTAATGATTCAAAAAAGATGACAACAAATGCAATAGATTCAAAAAGGAATTAATAATTAATATCATGATCCATGACAAGTCTGAATTATATAGATCATAAGTAGGTAATAGATTATCCCACAAGAAAAAGGTGATTTGGTAGACTACCACAAAACAACACCATAAGTTGACAATCTACGTTTAACTCGAAGAATAAATGTCGAGAAATTTGCATTGTTGCAGTGGAAAACAGCCACCTAAAATAAATTTTATAATGTAGACAATTATGCTCAACAAAGAGTGACACTCGGATCAATAGACTCAGCAACAAGCTACAAGGCTTTTGAAAACTCTTTGGATGGACAGGCAGATTTAAGCCTCAACCAACCCCAGGTTTAAGACTTTTGAAACATTTAAGTATACAAGCATGAGGGGCATGAAGGAGTCTACTGAAGAAGTGTGCATAACATTGCATCCAATAATACAAGCCAAGCTAGTGTTAGCAGGATAGTCAAACCATCCTCATGGCCAAAATTAGCGTCCTCTGGGTCTAATTCTTTAAATTCAGCTTTATCCAGAAAACTAGGAGACGGGCCAAGAATGAAGGGAATAGAAATCAAGGTTAGTAGATGAAATGTCCATTTTACATTTTTCTAAAACCTTTGCTAATGGATAATGAGATTAGAAATTTAGAACAGAGACGAAGTTCAAATATGTGAATGTTCTCAAATTATTTTTGATGATAAACTAGCGTGTTTGCTGAGAGTAACGTGTGTGTGTGTGTGTGTTTCCAGGCTAGAGCTCTCCACAAGGGGAAAAACGAACCGATAGTTTACATAACTTTTAACATTATCGTCTTTCCCTGCTTTAAGTTTCAAGACATTGAAAAGTTTCACATTTCACTTGTAGCATTTCCAATCGCCTCATCTACTTGCATCCGGAGCAGGTAATAAAAGTCCATACTCCTAATTGAATCCATTTATACCTTTGTGAAAATAAGTGAAGCGGTGGGACCATGGGGGATAAAGGTTCAAATTCGACAAAGAAACCCAAATTGTTCAAATTCGACAAAGAAACAAAAAACTAGAAAAGTAATCCTAAGAATTATTGATCTTCCTGCTCATCAACAAAGTTGCAACTTGTAGAATAATGAATCTTGAATAGGTCCACGACTAACACTCAACACTATAACTTCTATTTTTCAATAACAAATTCAGAAGCAGCTAATGATCCTTGACTAATTCCTAGGCACAAGTCACATTCCAAAACCATTTCTTCACTAATTAAGGCATAGGAAAACCTCTGCTGAAAGGGTCAACACTAAAAAAAACTACAAAATTAAGTCACAACTTGTAGAATAATGAATCTTGAATAGGTCCACGACTAACACTCAACACTAGAACTTCTATATTTCAATAACAATAACAAATTTAGAGCAGTTAATGATCCTTGGCTAATTCCTAGACATCCTAAAGAACGACGAATCTGATACAAAAGTCACATTCCAAAACCATTTCTGCACTAATTAAGGCATAGGAAAACCTCTATTGAAGGGGTCAACACTAAAAAAAACTATAAAATTAAGTGCTATTACATAGAGATACGCATCGGTTATCGAAAACATACTCAAAACCAATACAAGTGTCCTCGTATAATGATGGAATTTACCTTGATAAAGCCAATTTCTTTGGCATTGCTGCGGAAGCACTGTCTGCAGCACATAAGTCCATATTTCCTGATCAGTCCATGAGGGTTACCGCACACTCGGCTGTGATAAGAAGAAAAGCATTATTAAAAAAAACAATAATCAATACAGGCTAACTGATTCGATGAGTATAATGTAAAAACACTATCATTTTTGAACCATGTCTTAGAAGTTTTGCTAACTAGTTAAAAAATAATAATATATAGTAATGAAGTGGGTGACTATGAAATTTAAGTCTTGATCCTATGCATGTACCCAAAAGAGAAATGAGAACATGCTCTCTGCTTGTGGGCATGCCACATAGGAGACAATCATCAACATACCATATGTACGCAATAAAAGAATAACAAAAAAAGATTCACTCCTGTGATTTCTTTGGTAGAAAAAAACAGTGTTCTAAAATTCGCTATGTGGATTCGGTGCGGCGGAGGGCCGCCTAGACACATAACTGATTTTTTTTATTTAAATTTTTTAAATCCATAATACAAATTTGAAATTTGAAATCAAAACATGTTCTATATCCATAACACAATTAATATTTTTTTATTTGAAATTTGAAAGTCATATTACAAATTTAAAATTTTAATGTTCTAAATCCAAATCCAATCTTAAAATCCAAACAATATATCCACAATACAATTAGGCATAAAAAAAAACTCAAAATTCGAACAGTCGCACATGTCCGAACATGCACACAAATCCGCCGAACAAGGGATTTTCGATTCGGCCGACGGCTGCCGAACGCCTAGGCTTCCGCCCACGCCGATTTTTAAAACACTGCAAAAAACTAATAAGGTTAGAAACATATAACATTTACATTTGTTGCCCCCCTTCCCCCAAACAACTCGTAGTAATCAATGACCTTCTCTAGCAAATTCCAACACTTTCTTGAGTGCCTGTGAGTGATCCAGCAATGTCTTGAACCAGCAACAAAACATTCCTCATGTGGAACCGCCTAGCTATGCAAGTTCTTTGCCAAGTCTCAGAGGGCAGTTACTACATACAAAAACATCTTCGTAGGTCATAGCCACCACCTTCATAGCACTGGGAATAGGCTCCCAAAAACAGAGGCAGGGACCAGCCATAGCTCAAGGGCGGGTAGCCGTTGCTTCTATATAGTCTTTGTTAGTTTCTTTAGCCTATAATTTAATTTACTTCACGTTCTTTACAAATTCAGCAACCAAACAGTGGCCTAGTAGCTAACTTGATTAGATTAAAAGCAAGTCTTGTATTCAACACACACTAACCACATTATGATTGATTTATAATCATCATTTTATTCGTTAAATAATTAAATATAATGCCACTGTAAATTCTAAGATAATATATTTTCGCTCCTCTGGGAAAGTGTTTTTTACCGTCACTGCCCCTATAGGTTGATTGTGAAATGCATAAGATACAACAGAGAAATTATAAGAAAACTAGAGTTCGCGCACGTACGGGCTCGTACCTTTTGTATATGTTTTTTCCATCAATTTTTAAACTTGCATGACAACCCATTCTGGAATAGTATAAAATATTTTGAAGTAAATTTATTTTTGAGATGGTGAACATTTATTGTATTTGGAAGTGTGTAATTATTAGTAGTTATTAATTATGTTAGTGGTGTGGTGTTTAATTTATATGTTTAAACCTAGTAGTTTTGGAACATGAAAATTCCATTTTTCATACTACTTGGGAAGAGATACCTTTTTTTTTTAATACGTAATTAGCTAACTACCCATATTTTTGCAAGAATTTTTTTTAAGGTGAAGCTTAAACTTTTACTATTATATAGTAGTATAGAAGTATAGATAACATTATTTAACAGTTAAGTGCTCAATGGATTTTCAGTGAGGATGACAGTTGTGATTAAGTGTCCAATGCTTTGTTACAACACAAGGAAACCATCATTACATTATTAAAGGAATTATTATGAGCAATCGAAAAATAGAATGACAAAAACTTATTAGTTTGGGAAAATAATTGATCTTGCCTAATTCATGAACGGGATGGCCAGAAGAATGTCAAAGTTTTCTAATGATGTACAAAAATTAATAGTAAGCAAATAATTAGCAATAAGGAACAAAACATCAAACGAAGAACATCGTGGACAATGTTGCGATTATTCTCATCAATGTCATCGTCAAATAGTCAAGAAGCAACACTTACAAGAAATTAATTCCAGGTCCAAAATACTCACACTAAAATTCATCAAATATGGTAAAAAATTAAAAAAAATCGTGGAACCGAAAAAGGAGTGGAGAGATGGAAATACCAAGTTCGAGATCCAGGCCCATAGCTCTTGGGATGGGAGTTCCAGACGTTCGAATGACCCATCTCTCTGATTCTCTCTCTCGCGCGCGAACCTTAATTCCTGAGAAGAAGCAATAGCGGCGAAAATGTCAGTTATATACTAATCCCAATCTGGAGCCCTAACAGTGGTCTGGATCCATGGGCAGGATCACCCTAGGGGCCCTAGGCCCATGGCTATTAGGTTGGAGGTCTTAAATCCAAATATCTGTCCAGTTGTTTTTTACTTTTTCTTTTCGGATTTTTTTTTATATATAACTAGTTACTTCCACGTACGATTGCATGTAAAAAAAAAAATAGAATAAAAAAAAATCTATAATATTATTAAAAAATTATATAAAAATTTAAATTATGTTAGAATCTTTTAAATATAACTTAAAAATATTTTAATTATAATTTATTATAAATATTTTTTTATATATGTTTAGTTAGATAATATCATTTAGTTTGTTTAAATATAATTTAAATATTGAATATATTTTAGGATTTATATATGTTCAGGTAGTTAAAAAGAATTTAGTTTTTTTTCCAATATAATTACGATAGTTGTTGTTGTTATTATTATTATTATTATTTTATTTTTAATTAAAAATTAATAATATACATACGACTTAGATTACTTATTTTTTAGTCGTTTCTAAACCGCATTATAATAGCAGAGACTAGTAAATTTGCACGCAAAATTATTTTTTACCTGATATTGGTAAAAACACTGTCTAAAGGATTTATTATATATACATGCAACGTAAAAGAATTCTTTTATATTATTATAAATTAGTTTAAATATATTTTAATTCTAATTTATTATGGATATATTTCTACTTTTTATAAAATGTTTTGAAAAAGATTAGTCGTCTAAGTTGTACGTATATCCTCAAATAAATACAATTAAGCTAATTGTTTAACTACATAATATTATATAACTATAGCTAAATACTTCTTCTAGCTCATGTGGTTAAGGTGGGAGGCATTATTTTTGGTTTATTGTACGTATATCCTCAAATAAATAAAATTTACCTAATTGTTTAACTACATAATATTATATAACTATAGCCAAATATTTTTTTCTAGCTCATGTGGTTAAGATGGGAGACATTATTTTTTTTTTGTCAAATTTGATTTTCTATGACGTTATTTATATTTTTTTTATATAATTTATTTTACATAAAATTATTATTTTTAAATAAATGGTAAAGGATTTATAAACGAAAAATTAAGATAATTACACATTTTTAAAGGTAAAAAAAAATACAGAGAAAAAAGACGAAAGACACATGACAAAAAAAACAAAAGACACGTGTACGAGGGAATACCACAGCCCATTGGGCCGCTGGGTTGTGTTTTTTGCCAAGATGATGGTCTCGGTACAAACCGTATGGGAAGTATGAGTGTGTGTAAAAATAATAAATTAGTTATGGTTTAAGAGGAATTAGCATCACCCCGTCCGTCCACAGCTAAACCTTCAAGTCAAACTACTGTCACGAATGGCGAACGCCGTCTCGTCGTCATCTATTACGTTGGTAAAAATCCCTCTTTCTCCTCCTTCTAGAAGAAGGATTTAGGAAAATTTCGACCTTATTTTTTCCCCTTCTCTCAAATTCTATTTCAGCTGGGAGAAGGAGAAGAAGAGTTATATGGGTTCGAGTCGGGCTGGGTCGAAGCTCGCACTTCCTGCGACCATCTCCCTTCTCTCTGCTCCGACCTCACCCACATCCCCATCCCGGACTCCCCATGCACCAGGTCACTATCCTCCCTCAGAACCCTAATTTCATCGCCCAATTTCCAAATCCCTAATTTTTGGGTTTTTCTGGAACGGTGGTCATGTTTTGTTCCGTTCGAAAGTGTTTTAAAATTTTCGATTAAGAATTTGCCATTGCTATATCCACATATATAATCAAAGGTTAATTAGCGTTTATACTCTGGATTTTATACCAGCTTAGGGTTTAAGCCCTGACATTTCCAATTGGAAAGTTTCGACAATGTTTTTTTATTTATTTTTTCCAGAATACGAGTTCAAGGGAAACGGGTTAACGAGTATTTGATTTGTTAATGTTTCCAGATTCATGGGAGAGTTTGGATTTTTGCTTGCCATTTGTTTGACATCACTGATCATTAACGATGAATTTTAGAATAAAATCATGCTTTGTTTATGTTACTTAAATTCTAGTTCCTACACTTCACACAATCCCGGACATTCCACTTATCAATCATAACAAGAAAACAACCACAAACACACATACCTATATGATATACAACTTTAGTTAATACTTTGGGTCACACACTTGACTATTTTCTTAACAAGAATTCCATTAATCCGGGACCAGATTGTTGCTAGGGTTGACACGATGCTTAGAACGGTCCCACAGTTTGTGGACAAATTTCATATAATTATTAAACTTGATTGATACTCGATCTAATTAAGTATCAATCTAAGATCGGTTAAATCGACTGGTGCAAGTCCCACGTATGAAAATGATCTAAGTCTTAAGCCTCCTCTTCTCAAGGTCCTATGAAGAAGGTACTGCGATGATTTTATCCAGTGTCACCATAATGTTCTCTCTCTCCCCCCATGGTGCATTCTAACAACCACAAACAAACCTATCTACATACATCTTATCTATTATTATCTTATTTGAAATAAAGTACGTGTTACGATCTGTGTGCATGGAAGCACTATGCGATACAAGGACACAACACTAGGGAGTTTTTCGCCGTAGCCAAATACTTCACATTCAAAATAAACCGACTTCTAGAATTCAATTTCGCTTGCATGTCCGCGTGTCCGTATCCTTGTCCTACGCGTCTTAGAGTTCAAGTATCGAATCCTACACTTTTAGGTTATTGCTAGTCGTCGCTAACCTAATGTACTTCTATTGTCAAATATGCTACTATTCCTAATTTTTTGGACACAATTGCCTTTATCTATTTTCGAGCTGAGAAATGGTTCTCTCCCATATTTTAGGAAAAATTCAGCAAAGTCTCCTTTGTATTTTTTTTATTTTTATTTTTGCTCTGAAAGTAGTTTATATGGCAATATATATGAAACCCGGAACAACCTTCCATGGAACTCACCAAATATATCTTCAGTGGATATGTTTACACTGGAATTCACAATAGTAGTAATATATATCATGAATTTAAAGTGATGTCGCAACGATTCTTACCCAAATGATTTACCTGACTATGTTGAGCATGCACAATGAATGTGGTTGCTCTAAAATACGAAATGACTTGATTTCATGTGGCCAAATGTGGTTGTAATGAAACCCTAGGGCTGATTCTAACTTGAAATTACATATTTAAAATTTAGGCCGTTTGCTGAATTTTAAGAAATTCATCCAAAATGGGTCGAAAAGTTAATTTCGAGGGGTTTCAAATATTGTTCGAACCTTATGATATTGAACATTAATTGCTCAAGCAAGTTTTTATATGTATTTGGAGGTTAAATTAAATTAGTTATCTTGGTTATACGTTGAATTATAAGGAAACGTCCAAATATCGCTTGTGTCGCCTACTTTGAGGCTCTGACATGATGTGGAATTACCAATTACCAAATTCGATGTTAACTTGTTTGAACCCCTTAACTGCATTCTCGAATAGTCATTTTTGACGCATTCGTAGAGTGCATACTAAGGTTCGAAATACATTAACTTAGTTTGGTCAAAATCCACATTTATGACCCGATATCCAATACTTAAATTTTAATTCGAATCTGAGTATAACTTTATGTTACATTTGTTTGTAAATTCTTGAAAATCAAGCTCGAAACCTACCTCGGGTCAACATATGCATTTCTAGGCCTCGTTTATATCAGGGGACTAGATTTGAGCCCCGGCACAATCTACACTCGTTGGAAAGTGCAATCAAAACCGTGGCATACTCGATTCTTGCTCCGCACCACTCAATAACACCTAATGTAAAAGGTATACATGCTGGTTGGGATGTCAAACGTTCTAAAACGAAACTCCTAGATCCCGAATTGGCAATTGATATGTTCGAAAACCATATCGGCGTTGTCAGGTGTGTCCATAAGTCTAGTTGACATCAATTGACCCTATTTTTCCGTTGAAAACACCCAATTAAGTCTACTTTAATTTCTGGACATCAAGAGTCCCAAACGAAATACTTGAATTCAGATAATATGTAGGGTTTCCATGTAGATATTAGGCCCTAATTAACAAGAATTCATGAATTAACAAGCATATACAACTATACCTTACATTCTATATACACATTCAATTTACAATTTTACAAAACCTAGAATTAATCATGTTAATGAAATTCCAAATCTAGGGGTAATAGGAATTATGACATGAATTAAAGAAATCACAAAAAGGTATATTGAAATTGACATGCATGGAATCAAATTGAAGTTGGAATGAAAGGAAATGAGAGGCTTGCCTTCAATCTGGGGAAGAACACGAAACCCCTTCTTCCTCCTCCTCTCGTCTTTTCTCTTTACTTCTTCTTTAATTTGTTTTTTTTTTCATGTTCATAGGAATGTCTTATTCCTGGGAGTTTACTTATGGTACAAAACACATGAATTCTATGTTCCCGAAAACGTGATTATTTTACCAAACTAAATACACAATTCTCAGGAATTTGATGCAACATGGAAATCTTGCAGTCCGTTTGCGGAAGTCACCCTTAAAGTTTTCTTTATCTTCCTGTTAGACACGGATTTGAGGTACATCATATATGAAGGGTCCAATCCACAAACTTCTCTTTGGTTCTCAGATAGCATACTTCAAACTTGCTTTTTTTACCAAGGCATTCTTCACTGCTCCTCAAATGCAATCCTGCTATCAAAGTGTGCGAGATGTCAGTTTAAGTTCAGACATGTAGGTGTTGTCTAAACAAAGTATAAAGTTTGGCTTCTCTAATGAGGTCCTTTTCTTAAATGAGCTATAGGCCGAAAATCTTCTTTATTGATGCTCATAGAAAGTCATGGCTTGCAGTAAATTGTTTTCTTTCAACACAAGAGGCTCCTGTGTAATTTCTAACTATTTCAAGCTTTCAACAGTTAAAAATGATCTTCAAAGTTCGATATTGCTACACAGTCCTAATACTCTTTTGTTGAGTGAAGAACGTGTGTAATTTATAGCATAAGTTTAGCAGGATAGTTAATAGACCCTTACTGTAGAAGCATGGAAAATCTGGATCCATGCGTCCAACAACGATGCGTCCCACAGTCGACTCAGAAACCAGGTCGCAGGATGACCATGCCGCAGAGAAAAAGCAGCATCAATGCGTCCCAAATATTGGCCGCCTAAAGGCCTGACACCAAGATTACGTCTGACAGAGAATCCTGACAAAAATAATTTTCTGAACGTCTCGAAAGATGTGAGCACACTAAGCTACAAAAAGCTCTCGTCGGACTAATAATGACTTCTGACAAGCGTGCAACGCCAAGTGTACGAGACCTCATGTGTCCCAGACTCCATGCGTTCCATGCGTCTCTGACCTCATGCGTCCCAGACTCCATGCGCTCCATGCGACTCTGGCCCTATGCGTTCCAGACTCCAAGCATTTCATGCGTCTCTGGCCCCATGTGTTCCAGATTTCACGCGTCCCATGTGCCTCTGGTCCCATGCGTTCCAGACGTCATGCGTCTCAGACTCCAAACATCCAACGTGGCAAGGTTCCCTAAGACAATCTTTCTGTTGCGATTCTCTCCAACTAAATGCGGACCACGTGTCAAGCTGACCAAGTCACGCAAACGGAAGACGAGAACCGCCAGAATCTCCAACAAACAACAAATCCTAACAAAACGTCCACGTGACAGCGTGCCCTGGACTCAACCCATACTATGCGCCCACAGTTGCAACTGCATTCTGTTGAAGGAGCCCCCTGCTGCTACCAAACAGAAGGACATGCGGCACCTATAGCCTATAAACAAGATGGCTATAAGTAGAGGCAGCTTGGACGTCCCAAAGGTCGGTTTTTTTTTTCCAGAGAGACCATATCCCTCTAGACGAGCTACGTACGCGCACACAAGCTCAAGAGAGAGAAGAAAAAAGAGCATCCCTCATTTACTCGTCGGACCGTCAACGGAGTAAAAGAGTCGATGCAGTACTCGATCTCCATGGTCACACTATCCAGATAAAAAATATTGTACTTAGATTGTCTGTCTAGGATTTCTTTGTACTCTTTTTGTTTGTTATTAAACAAAGGTTTCCCAAACCAACTGTAATGGCGAACACTTACAAGAAGTAAAAGATTAATTATTGGAACCTCACCAAATCATATTTCAATATTTAGTACTTTTGTCAAGTCAACAGTTTCAATACCCTTCCCACCTCTCTCTTGTATGCGGACCTTTTCCTCTCAAGATTTTCTCATTTATCAACCATTCTTTACGCATTTCAGTTTTTAGTCCTTTTTCTTCAAAAGATCTATTCAATTTTCTGTATGGCGAACAAGTGACTTCAATTAACTCCCATGTTGCACGGATACATACACGGTACATACATTTTCAAATATGTACATAAGTAGTTACCTATGTTGCAAGAATACAGACATGACACAGGTACGAACACCATTTGCCATGTCAATGCAACATAGACTAGTCGCTCCGAGGCAGTTTTGAAGATATAAGATTTTTTTTTTCTTGCTTGTGGAATGGTGCCATAACCCTCTTCTCCGAGGAACTTTTCTTTTAACTTCCCTCAATTTCCTTGTCATTTTCTCTCCCTTATTTTTTCTGCACAAACTTGCTAGTTATGTTGTAACTTATAATTTGATCTTAATGGTCAAATAACTCAGATCTAATTCATATGGAATCCATCCTCTCCTACCAGAAACTAGTCAATGGCTGGCCATTCTTTATAATTTTCACCCATTAGTTAACCATTACTGCATACTTGTAGCTTGCTGGATATTGGTACTGTCCTGGAAACTACTACTTTTCTTGACTTCTTTTCTTGATCTAATATATTTGTAACCAAGGTTCGCTGGATCGGCTGATATGTAACCGCCGTATCGTATCGGTTTTGGCATTTCTGATCCGGTACTCACTGATACAGATACTGGTCGATACCCGCAATTGTCACTCTATTTTACGGTCAATTTAGCAAAGAAAAACTAAAAGAAGAGGAGAATTATGGTAAAAATACGATGTCAACACTATGATTTGATCGTGTTGTAGATCAACTTCCTAGAGTGTGCCGATAGATTTTTTTATCGACACAATGTGATTATTACCATTATTCGATATGTTATACTATAAATTCATAATGTACATACATAATATTTTTCCACTCAAAATTATTTATCATGGGCTCTGTTGCACGGACACGGAATCAGTATGACATATTTCAGACATAGCAACATGGATTCGACATCTATTTTGGTGTCATGGTGTATTTCGGAGTGTCCGTGGCATGGCCGATATGTGTGTCTGACACGCGACACAGACATGACATGAATATGAGAGTGTCCGTGCTTCTTTGATCATGTGACTACTTTGTCTAAAAGCGATAAATAACTCAATAATATTGAATACTATTCCATTCAAAACTAAAGGAAACAACAAATGATGCATAAGATTATACCTAAATGTATATAATATTTTTTTCTATTTTCTTATGTAATATCTTATAACCTTTTGGCTTATGAAACCAAGAACTTAGAAAGACCGATCTGAGCCGCCGATACCAATATTACTCATAAGAAAGTTCTGAAACCGACTCTGATATCAATAGTTCGAACGTTGATTGTAACATGTTGCATTAAATTGTGTCTCTAGATAAACTCGTTGGCCTTGTACCAAGGTTATAAATATTGTATGTTGGGTTCATGTCGGATTGCTTTTTAAATAATGGTATCGACTGACATGTCGGAATTTTTCTGAAACATTGGCCGATTTTTAGAAAATGACATTAAGGACATTTTTGTCTAATATACGATGTTTCCCCCTCAAAACCAATATATCGGCATGTCGGGTGACATCTACAACACTGCCTTGTATAGAAGTATATTGTCTAAATCAAATATGGATTTGTTATATGTGAAATTCCTGTTGATCACTGCAAAGGTTGGAAGTGAAACAAATAGGTTCAGAAGACTTTGTCGTTGACATTACCACTTAATTTATGGGTAAGCAAAAAAGCTTGCTTAAGGGCATGGATTTTGAAACAATAATGGTTGGTGTCGATGCAAAGGCTTATTATAATAATAGTAGTTTGTTATTATCTGGTTGCATTTTTGTTGCTTCTCAAAGATGCCATACCATTTGCGCAGGGCAATTTCATACAATTAAGTCTTTAATAGTTAGTATCTTACGATATACTATACGTATCTTACGATGTGATACAATATATTGCCATTTCATAGTGTATCAACAAGTGAACTTAAGAATAGGCTATATGTTGACACGATATGATACATATAGGCTAATAGGTAGTATGGGATTTTACCTTGAGTAATGTGATTGGAAACTTAAGAATCTGCATTATGGCTCCTTTATGGGATCTAGAAGTATAGACCTAAAATCATGGAGTTACTGTATACGATACACAATACGATACACAAGCAAATCGGTACCCGACACGTATCACGATTTGACGACTTAGGTTTAATATTCATTGCTGCTGAGTGCTGATGGATCCAGGCTGTTGTTGCATTTCATGATTTAACTAACAAGTATTTGATTTATTAAATTACTCAAGAACTGGATGTTTGTAGACGATGTTCATTTCTATGCTTTAGGAACCTATAGGTAAAACAATTTGTGCGTATGAACTTTATTGTATTTAATAGATGATTTTTGTCTATCCCAATCTTTTAAGCCCTTACTGCAAAACATCAGTAATAATTCATGAAATGGTGTACGCTCACTAGTATAAGCATTCGTGTGCACTTACAGATGCCAGAATCCTTCAGAAAACTGGTTATGCTTGATCTGTAAAGATGTCCTCTGCAGCCGCTTTATCAATAAACACATGGTCCATCATCATCAAGAGACTGGCCATTGCTTAGCTCTGAGCTTCAGGTTTGGAGCAAAGCTCACTCTCTCTGAATTTTTATTACAGATATGTAGTGCTTCATTGTGTTGTTCCCTTTGAACTTTGCAGTGATCTATCTGTATGGTGCTTTGCATGCGAATCATATCTGGATGTCCAGGCGATTCAGGCGCTGCACCCTGTTTATGAGGTCGCTCATCTGTTAAAATTTGGACAAAGGCCACCCTTCCGGACCATAGAAGGCACATAGTCGTGATTCACAAAAGGAGGCTTCAACATCTGGTTCTTGGTCTTTTATATGTGGGGGGGTCCTTGGTTCTTTGGGAAGGTAAACGTTTTGAATGAAAATGGAAGGTTTATATACCTCTGTTTAATCCTCTCGTCTTGGTGCTGTTCATTTATTAAAAGAAGATCATCTAAGAAATATTCGGAAAGTCTATAGGTTGGTATGAATTTCCTTCACTTCGATATGGATGATTTCATGTTCCTGCAAATGTCTGATGTGATGCAATTATGTAAAATCATAAGAACTCTTGATTTGTGACATGCTGCCAGATTGAATAAGCAAAGAGCAGACATGATAGAGATTATAGTCAATCCTGGAGAGAAGTTTATAGTACAAACATTTAATGATTTGTGCAGGAGCTTCGAATTAAAACAATTTAATTACTTCATTACGCTTTTTTAGCATTAGGAAAATGCATTACAATGATTATATAAACAGAAAAAAGAAAAGAAAAATGGAAAGTGTCTCAGCTCACGAGGGAGCCTCTGTCCTTGATAGACAGGCCAGGAGAAAAAGGAAAAGAAAAATCCAGTGCAGGTTTCAGTTTTTTTTAGTGTTTCCGAATAATGAAGACAGAACCCTGCACTCTGCTCTCCTTCTTACTTCTTAGTCTTGACGACCATCTGGAGCTCTCCTCCTGCTTCCTGTTCAGTATCTCCCAGAGCACGCGTACGTCTCTGTACTCGCACCATTTCATCTCCCGCTTCAGCCCTCACCGACACGTCACTACACGAGAGAGAAAAAATCAAACAGTCAACCCCACAAAATTTAGATTAGTAGGAATTACTCCTTTTTTGGATACGGAGCGGGTTCGAACTCCTTTGCTCCATTCAAATGGCCTACTGAAGAACGACCAGAAGAAGATATTGAGAAGAGATGGAAGTTTTTGAATATTGAGAAAGAGTGAAATGTTTATGATGATTGTATTTTGTTAGTGTGATCCTTTTTAAACATGGTCAAAAGGCATTGGTGTGGTATGGGGGAGTTGTTCGTTATTAGAACGTTTGGTTTTGTGTTTGTTTGTTTTTTGAAATTTGTTTCTCTACCCTCCTCAAATTAGAGATGTTTCCCAATGGAGTGCAAGATGTTAGTTCATTGATAAACTTAACTACTTTCAAGCCTCCATAATTGTTGATGTGGTTAAACAATTATTTGTACGGAATCATCACCATAGTTAAAGTCAAAAAATTGACAAAGTTTATGATTGGTTGTCGTCAGGTTATGTCGACCAGAAGCCACTGAACTACAACGGTAAGAACAGTCGCTCTAAATTGTATATTGGTTTGGTTCATACATGGATAGGTTCGTACTGAAAATAAGGTACATATATCCATATTCAAATATATTACTCCAATACAGTGCTTTAATTTCTTTAGGAATCATTGTAATTTTAATATATATTTTTTGCTAGATTTACTAACAAATCTATATTAAATGAAACATATTAATATTAATATTACATCTACGATGATTTTGGGCGCATGATTGTAGATGTCAATATTCATTTTCTACTTCTAAGCTTTTATTCTATAACCATTCATCAAAACTGTACTCAATCTAATTGTATTAGTAAGACTTATTTTTCTCCAATACTCTGGTTTGGAAAGTACATAGCCCGTCCAGAGTTTTTGGATGTCCACGATAAAATTAAAATGGTATCATTCCTAAAAAAAAAAAAAGGTCACTGGACCTTGAACCAATGCCCCTTTTATATAAATAGAAATTTTGAGTTACCTCTTACTTTATTTATCATATTTTACGGTGTATTTTACTATTTTTTTATAATGTACAAGTTTTTCCATTTTTGACGAAATCCGTCAATAATTGACGGTCAACCCATTTAACCGAGAATTTTGGACGAAAATATTCCTCTTCTTCCATCCACTCTCTCTCTCTTCTCCCTCGTGCACTTAACCCCGAGCCGCCGCACTCGTTCCGTGCCACAGAGCTCGTCCTCGCACCGCCGAGCTCGTCCCGAGCAGCCGCGCTCCCCACCACCCCCCCCCCCCCCCTCCTCCTCCTCTCCGCCTCTCTTTCCCGCTCCCCCCTCCCCTCCACTAGTCCCCCTCTCCCCCTCCCTGCCACCAGTCCCACTCCCCCCTCTCCGCCCCCCGCAGCAACATCAGCAGCAAGAACAACTTCAGCCGCTACACGTCGCCTCTGCGGCCTCTCGTCGCCTTCGCAATCGCTTGCCGCGATCGCTGCTGAAGTTGCTGCTGCTGTTGCGGAGGCGGGGAGGGGGACAGTTATGTCCCTCTCCCCACCCCCGCTCCCCCCTACCCCCCCGCCACTGCCCCCCCTCCCCGCCCCCGCAACAACAGCAGCAGTAGCAGCAACTTTAGCAGCGGTCGCGGAGGTGGGGTGCAGCGGCTGAAGTTGTTGTTGCTGCTGATGTTGCTGCGGGGGGCGGAGGGGGGGGAGAACGGGACTGGTGGCAGGGAGGGGGAGAGGGGGACTAGTGGAGGGGAGGGGGAGCGGGGAGAGGGGCGGGGAGGAGGGGGGCCCGGTGGCTGGGAGCGCGGCCTTGCGGGGGGATGAGCGTGGGGGCGAGCGCGGCGGCGGGGAAGGAGGGCGGGGCTGTGTCCGGGGGGACGAGGGATCAAGTGCAGAGGAGAATTTTCGTCCAAAATTCTCGGTCAAATGGGTTGACATTATGAAAAAAACAGTGGGGTGCACCATAAAATATGGTAAATAAAGTGGGAGGTAACTCAAAATTTCTATAATATACATGGTACAAGTGAAAACCAACTTTTCTAAGTAAATAATTATGTTATGTTGTATGAGTACTAATATATATATATATATATATATATATATATATATATATATATTTGTTTGATGTTTTTAAAAAATTTGGGTCATAGACGGTTGTCCGGTCTATCATGGACCAGGGTCGATTTTGGGAAGTGTAACAATTTGCAGATATTTGCATAAGGTAAGGAGATGTTTGGTTAATATATAAATTAAGGAAGTTGGAGAAACCAAATAATCCTAAGAAGTAACGAAGTGGGTTAAAAAATTAACTTTCGAAAATCCGGAAAAAAAAAAACAATAGCCATTATGATTTATTTGTGGGATCCAACTACACAAAAATCAGCAAATATTGGCAAATTCTTTTGCCAACAAAACAGACCAAAACAAAAGCCCAACACTAATCACTACTGCTCAATTGAAAGCATCGCAACTGTCACGGATGTTTCCGTTGGATCCGGTCTTGACCCCGACCCGGCCCAGCTTGGTAATAGCGGAGACGAAGGCCTGCTGGAAGGCCTGCGAATTCTGGGCCCAGAAGTTGACCGTGGGCCTGGAGCGGACGTCGGTATGGAGGACCTGGTCGGAGGTGAAGAGGCCCATCCCGTGCTGGAGGTTCTTGAAGTACTGGTTGTCGAAGGTCCGAGGGGTCACCGGGTCCATGTCGATGGCCACCCTCGGGTCGACGTTCCTGGGGCACATGCGGCGCAGCTGGTCCGTGTAGGTGCGGTTGAGGGTCGGGTCCGCGGTGTAGCGAGGAGGCTGGAACTTGTAGATGCGTTTCGAGAACTTGCCGCAGTGGGAAAAGCCCAATGTGTGTGCAGCTGCTCATTAATACAGATTATGAAAACTGTAAAAGTGGTATCCTCAAAGCTTAATGTTCAAAAAAAAAATTTCCATCGACTATGTTACAATAGGATTATCAACAAAAAATTCAAGAACTAAAACGATAAATTGTATAAAAAAATTATAAGGAGTAAAGGATTATAGTAAGTCTGCTGGACTTTGTTCATAATTAGACTTACATATGTTATATATATATATATATATATATATATATATATATATATATATATATATATATATATATTTGTGGTGCCTTCTAAAATTTTAGGTCTGAAGCAACCTTCT
The DNA here is from genome assembly GCA_036927795.1 of Iris macrosiphon. Classification (NCBI taxonomy): domain Eukaryota; kingdom Viridiplantae; phylum Streptophyta; class Magnoliopsida; order Asparagales; family Iridaceae; genus Iris; species Iris macrosiphon. The sequence goes on from JAYESA010000012.1 coordinate 182,817,372, forward strand.
CATGGGTCTCGTATCAAGTAGGATTATGGACGAAAGAAAGCGAGTAACTTTCAAATGTATCAACTAATTTATCAAATGTAGGTAAGAAGTTACATTCAACAGTTGAACCAAGAATTCGAGTCAGTGTGTGCTTAATTATTGTCCTAATGGTACCCTCAGCTATAGCATTCAGACATTTTTAATACAATAACTTTCTAGTACAAGTGTATAAATTATTCTTTTAAAATATTTTTGATCAATTTTGAAGTACATCGAGACTAGTTCAAAAAAAATATCTAACAATACAAGTATTTAAATTATATTTATATACTACAAGATATATTTTTTGAAGTAGTCTCGATGTACTTCAAAATTGTCAAAATATATTTTAAAAAAATAATTTATAAAATTAGGATGTCAAAATCGAATACTACAAAGTTAATGTGCCAGAAATGTCCGAACTATTGTTATAATTGGGATGCCAATGGATCGTATAATGTGGGTTGGATAGTTGGATTAGGCTAAAATAAGTTTATGATACACTGTAATTTAGGTTGGACTTTAGGTTGGTGTCATATAAACTTTTTTTTGGTTGTTGGAATGGGGTTCACCTCAGTCGAGAAATTATTGGATGTGTTTCACACAGTGCATCATTTATCTGCCAATCGTTAAATTATAATAGAAATAAGATGAAAATGGATACATTACATCCGGTCAGGACCGGCCCTGGGGTAAGTAGGACAAGCTGTTCAGCTTGGACAACCCTTCCAGACCCCTAAGTCCCCGCATCTCCGACAGTAGAATCTCTGCGGTCCATTCCAGCTCATCTCTGTCGGTTGAATTAGCAATCCACCACATCCATATTTTGAATTTTCACTGAAAACACCTCGAGTAGTCCAAGGAGAAGAACTTTGAATCCAAGCTCCACGATGCCATTAGAACTAGAAACTTCGACGTCGCTGCCAACCCCACTTACCATCAAATTTTTTTTATATCTTCTTTTGAAGTTAAAGAAAAAAAGTGACCAAATTTAACTTACAACTAGGACAATCCAACCACCTGGACCGTCCATACAACAATTTCTCCACCCCGATGGTCCATCTATATAGATCGGAGCCCTTATTGATTCCTTCTTACCAACTCCTTACTATCAACTTTTAGAACATGAGGCCTACTAAAAAGATTGATTCCTTCTTACCAACTCCTTAGCCTTTAACTCTATAACGAATCTCACTAAAAACTTTTTAACAAAATTAATGGTCATGTTTTTAATCAAAGTAACCACCAGCCCACCGAATCTGACTCTAACCTAATCTCACTCCTCAACACATGCATATGGTCATGGGAGATCTTACTTAAGCACTACTAATGATATATATAATGCCAAACTGATCATCACATATATATAGATTCTCTTACTTGAGTACTAACAGTTGGAGAAGGGACGCCAGCTTAGAGATCACTAGCCGGCTAGATTTTGTATTAACAATATTTGAAAATTAGTTTGGCTCTAAGTAAGCTTAGACATTTTAATCTCTCAACTTAGCTATATGTTTGGTTAAGTTATAATTCTCATTCGTTAATGGGAGGTGGTTCTAGATTTTCGGTTCCGAAAAAGTTATAAAATTTATATTTAGTTTTTCATAATCGATCTAATTAGTATTTAAAATTTGAACCTACAATTAACTCGATATAATACATTTTTAGAGACTAAAAGTCTAAAAAAAAAAACTTAACAAAATAGAGAGTAACTGTGTGAGATTTAAATTACAATAAGTTTTTCCAGTCCGAAGGAGAGAACTGAACGACAGACCGCTTGCCACGTGTCCCTTCTGATTGGTCGGAAAAAAAAAAAAACAGTCCTCTGCTATCTTTAAAAAAAAAAAAATCAACCAATCAGAAAATGACACGTGGCACGCGGTCTGTCATTCGGTCGTCCTCTTCGGTCTGTGTAGAAGCAATCTTTGAATTAATACCTGAGAGTGCAATCATGTCCTTCTGTGACAGACCATGAGATGCGAACATGGAGGTGAGCTTGTTCAGATTGAAGCTCGGTTGCGGCAGCCTTCCGTTCACGCTCGCGGCTGTTGAGCTCAGCCCGTCGAGCCTCCCCAGCTCCACCGCGTACGACGGTCCACCAACCTAAACTATGAACTCCATGCATTAATGCTAAAACTTAATACGCATGCATGCATCAGTGGCGAGTCTTAATTCTCTTCCAACAGTATCATCACTTACTATTTTTTCTTCCAATTTAGTTTTAGTGGTATGACAATGCACTATTGAAGAAGAATCAAGACTTACCGCTCACTGAATAATTTTTTATGAATTTAGATGGATTTAATTAGTACATTGTTTGGTTTGACTTGACTTGACTTGACTCGAGTTAATTACCAGGGCTATAACATCTCTTGTGGCCATGGCTAGGATGTCGGCACACGACACCTTGTTCTTGCACTGCGGCACGGCATCCACCGCGGCCTTGGCCTTGATGACGGTGTCGAAGCCATCTCCGGCGAGCGAGAGGTTGTCCGGGTGGTCCTTCTCTGCCTTGTTGTTGCCTGCGGATTGCACCACCACCGAAGCATCACAACCCTGCAATACATTTAAAGTTGATCAGTACCAACATATATAAGGCTCAGCCAAACATAACTTGTCAACTTAAGTAATAGGCCTCCTTCGCAAAATCTCTGACTTCGGAAAAGAAAACTCATTCATTTTTTATGTTTATAATTTAAATGTCAAAAAATATAAACAGTATATTTTTTTATTTTAAATATTAAAAGAAATAATAAAAAATAAATTTTTTTTTTATTCGCTCATCCTATGATTCACTTTTTTAATTTCAATTATTTAAGATCTCTCCCAATTTTTTAAAAAAATTCAAACACAAATAATAATAATAATAATAATAATAATAATAATAATAATGGTATCGTTATTGATACTCATAAAATGTTAAGTCATTATTGTCACTTCTAAAATGTCATCTTGCACTCCTTCCTCTATGCATTCACAAAATAATGCCAGATTTGAAATTTAATGCAAGAATTGATTTAAAATTTGAACGATAAAAAAAATTAAAAAAAGAGTGCAGGATAACATTTTAGAAATGTCAATAACAGCAACCTAATAATAATGAAATTATAAATTTCTAAAGCAAAGAAAATAACACAGAATTAATACCCTTTTCCTGGGACCAAAATGAGTTCATAATGTCAACTTTCCCAAATGGAAATGGAAATGGCAATGGAACTCTAGAGCTAGCTGTGGGCCCTTGGACCAGAAGGAGGCCATAATGTTAACTTTCCGGCCCAAACGGAACTCGAGCGCTAGCTCGGCTGTCGGTCCTTGGATTCATTCACAGGTGCGGTTGTGTAATTTAAGATTAGTTTTAGAAACAATTTCGGATATTTTAGACAATGCAAACTATATATATATATATATATATATATAGCATGTATATACGTACGTAGAGACGTACGTACGTACTAACCTGAACGAAGCAATCATGGAAGAAGAGGCGAAGGGTGGCTGGAGCGGTGACGAACGTGTGCTTGAACTTGTTGGTGACGGCGTTTCTGACTATGTTCTCCACGTTGGGGCAAACGTTGGCGTAGTAGTTCAGCCGGAGCTGACCCGACCCGGTTCCAGCGAAGAGGCTCAGATTTAACGCGACCAATAGTATGATCACCTCCACTACTCTTGCCATTACCATTACTATAGAGAGAGAGAGAGAGAGAGAGAATTAAACTGCTGTGTGTGAAGATGATGATAGACTCACTGAAGCACTTTGCGAAGGAGCAGAAATGTATGCATTTATATTAAAGTGGGTGAGTGAGTGTTAAGCCAAGTTGGCTTTGGACCACTTTGCATTATTAATTGTCAAGTATTATACTAAATAATACTTGTGTGATACCGAAGAGAGGTATTATAAGATCCTGACTGGATGGTAGAAGATCGGTAGATCGAGTCACGGAGGCGTATTATTCCTTTCATTTATAAAATGGTGGAAGTTGGAGGAAAGTGGGCCCAAAGACATGTAATACAGTGTGTACAAAGTCCCGATCGTTACGTCGGTCCCAAACGTTATGCAAAAAAATCAAAAATCAAAAAATATTATACAAGTGACTACTTGCGGGCATTGGTGATCAGTTAAAATATGGATTTAAATGCTCTCATTCAACTCTTTTTTTTTAGAAAGAAGAATGTAATATATACAGGACGACAAAAGTTTTTCGAGATTTAGAACGGGATTTGAATTTGAACGACTTAATGGAAAACTTTTGGTCTTCCACACGAAATTTGTGGGGTTTTTTTTTCTTCTTCTGGAATATCAATTTTATCAATCAATTTAACAAATAAAATCTTCTAAAAAAAAAAGATGATAAAAAAAATTAATTGAATAATTTTACTGACATTTTATTTTCTCTCAGTTAAGCAAAAAATACATCGTTTAGAGACAAAATAAAAAAGTAACTATTATAATAATAAAATATATTTTAAAAAACAATAAATAAATTATGTTGTCCAGTGACAATTAATGACTCTCTCAATGCGTTTTTTAGTTTATGATATGAACAATTGCCATTTTGATTACTAAAGTTTACTATGTATAAGTAGGCGTAGATCCTCTTTCGATTGCCTTCATACTAAAATTATTACTATAGAGTAATACCTAAGTCGGTCTAGACCTTGTTTGGATCTTTCCTTTGCAAGGAATAAGTGTGCTAGTAAGTAACCTTGAGCTCTGTTTGAAGGTCTTGTCTATTGAGGGGTCTGAAGCGGTCATCCAGTTCGTTCACCCTCTGAGTCAATCCTGAATATATATACACAAGAAGTTAATTTTAGGAGAATGAGAAGAAAATGAAGATTTACTAAGAAAATATAATAAATCAACTAGAGAAAGTAGGTATGAGAAAAATAAATAGATGGTTTAAATGTTTCTATAAATTTGGAAGTAGAGAATTATGCCATAATCTCAACTCTTTGTAGCAATCTTGATATTATGAGTACTTGAATTTTATTGTCTATACTAATACGTGGAATTTAAATACTTTATCAGTAGTTGCAAATAGTTGTTACGTATTTTACTAATAAGTTTTAATAGTACCATGTAATCTTCGTATGAAACAATTTTTTAACTTAATTAAGACGTATACTTAAATTTTGACTATGAAACACACTAAAATCTAAAGTTGTACTTGCAACAAGGTTCCGGCAAAAATAAGTATGTCTACTGATCTGATAAAGAAAATCCAACTTTTTCTTTTTCTTTTTTTGTCTATTGTCTTTCAACTTCTATCATTTTATAAATAAAATAAATAACATGTTCATGTGATTCAATTTATTAATTTTCTGTCATCCAGTCAAAATTTTATGTTTTTTTTCGATAACCATAAAAATTATTAGTGTTCGGTAAAATCAACTTTTTCTTGAGGAATGGAAATGATGGATTTTAGAGGTAGCTATCATTGGCATTGAAACACAAGTTGGTTGGTTTAAAAGAAGAGGAGTACATAATAAGAATAGCAATCAAGTGGGCCATGATGGCCGATCGAGTACTCTACTCGTTATATATCTCATAAAATCCACGTCACAACCATTTATACTTCACTCAAACTAGTCTACGTGATTTATCTTGTCGAAACCCATTTATTAATATTAGTAATATAATTTTAAAAAAAATAGTAATATGTACGTGTTGCACGTACATAAAAAAAATTATTAAAATAAATTAAAATATAAATTTATTAAAAATATTGTTATTTTTAGAAATTAAATTCAAGTAACTAAAGAAAATATTTCCCATCTTATGTTTAGTTATAATTAAATTATATTAATAATTAATTATTATTTTAAAAATAATTAATAAAATATTTATAAATAATTTAGACGGTCTAATTTTAAACTATTTTTAAGCGATCTAATATCAGTAGAGATATAGAATCGCAAGCAATCTAGCTGGGCTGTCAATGAAATGATAAAATGTTGTGGTGCATTTTCATGAAAGCATAATACAATTCCTGTGACAAATGGTAATTTCGGAATGGGTTGCAAGCATCACTGTGATGTATAGCAATTAATAAAGCTTGATTGATTACTGAGTTCATATATAATTTTTTTTACTCTCTGTCTCGTTTGATTTGTGATTTTGTTATTTATTTTTTTTTACCTTTTTCATGGACATAAAAAATTGTAATTCCATCCATTTTCATACATTTTTCTACAACCCATTTCCACCATACTATTTTATTTTGATAAAGACAAATTTCACGTATGTATTTCAATAATTGAGGTATTATTTATTGTCGTGTGCACACAAGATATGTTAGCTCAAGTATTGTGTCTTGTGTGAAATTTTTATTATTAAACAATGTACAAATCTCACAATGATAATTTATTTTGTCACTATTTCTTTGTGAAATCTTTTTGGAGCTAGCTAGGCACAATAGGATACCGACACGGGACACAAAGTGACACTTTGATGACGAATTTTACATTTCTCATGAAGACAACATCGAACATGGAGATGGCACAAGAGCAATGGGACTGTAGTGGCGCGGTGTGGCGGTGCTAAAGAGCAACGGGGGTTCTGAGGCGTGGTGCAACGACGTTATGGTATATCCGAGCAGTGGTAGTTTAACAGGGTGTGCCACTGCGCTACTACTCTATGTTTGTATCACGGTTTTGCTAGCCTCACTGTTGTAGCTGCAAACTATTCATTTTACAATTGTCTTATTTATTTGGGAGTTACTGCTCGTAACTCCCAGTTGAATAAGGAGTTACTCCCTGGTAATCTACGCACTTCTTTATTGGACAGTTACAGCTGATCAGGGGATTGCTCCGATGTATAAGAGAAATCTCTAACACTTGGTGCTTATACGAGAGCACAAAAAAATCAGAGAGAAAAAAAAGATAACAAAATTCTCAGTGAGAAGAAGAAACTTCACTATCGGCTTTTAAAGATTTTTGCAACAACGCTCAAGCATTTGTCCGATCTGTCCGATCAAGGGAGGTGATAAAGAGCATTTCAAACGTTCTTCCAAACTTGTGCCTGATTCCTAGAAGCGAATCGACGAAGACAGTTGAATCTCGGTTTGAGCATCAATAATTTTGAACATCCAAGCAGACAAAATTTCTATATCAGTAGTTCTTTCATCATCAAATTATGATCTCAACTTCTCATAGCATGCTAGACTTGCTTTCAGAAGATTAATCTTCACATATAAAATATTTTGACTTTTAAAATAGTGTACATTTATGGTAGGTGGAAGCATAGAAAGTGTGTAATTATTAGTAGATAACAATTATGTTAATAAAAATGTGTAATTTATATATTTTATTTTTAGTTCATTTAAATATATTTAGAATATATATAAAGTTGAAAAATGATACTTTTTAGAACATAATAGTTTTATGCCAAAAACTATAATTTTTATATTATATATGAGAGTTAGTAGATTAACAAAGAAACAGGCCGACAACAACAAAAGAGTTGTTGTTGTACACAAGTGCAAATTAAGAGCTTTTGCGACCAAAACCAATCGCATGCATGTGCAAGACAGAATTGGGTGCTCCCTTTTTTGAGTATTTGATCACATTTTTCTTTAATTCCAAAAGCATACCATGCTAACAAAAGCATGTGGTGGGTAGCAAAACTATGCGAATTATTAAGGTTTTTTATTATTTGAAATGGCAAAAAAAGCCTCTTGAGTTTAATGAAAAATAATTAACAAAAAGAGTCTATGTTTGTTCGTCCACCAAAAATTTGAGCATCCCATTTAAGAATTGTCACGTATCAATATAAAACCAAAATTATCTTTTATTATGAGATGAGACAATTTAAACTAAAAATAAAATTAGTTTTATGTTGATACATGACAACTTTTAAATGGAATGGTGAACATCATTCAAATTTTAGTGGATGAACAGACAAGGAATCGTTAACAAAGAAAGTATAGAAGAAATTTACTAACCATATAGCCACGGTGAACCGCATAGGGGTGAGCATTATTCAGTTTTGGACCGAAAATCGAATCGAACCAAACCGAATAAGAGATTAGATTTGGTTTAAAAAAAAATCGGTTCAGTTTCGATTTTGAAAATACTAAATTTTTTTATTCAATTTCGGTTTCGATCCAAAATCGAAAACCGAATAAATTTTTTTTAGTTAATATGAATAAGCATTAGGGAATGGGAGTGTAAATACAAATTATATATATATATATATATATATATATATATATATATATTCAGACGCAAGTTCAGTCTCAAGCTCAAGCTAAGTCTTCGTCTCCAGCTAGCACCAACTTTCATTGGTCGACGAAAGCAATTCTTTCCTTCCCGGCTTGCAGGTCAAGGAAAGCGGAGATTGACGGCTCAATTGGTAACTAAAACATCAGTCCTTATATTCGGCTACAAGAGAAGGGTCCCTTTGCCTGCCAACTAAAATATCTTTCATGCTTCATCCTATCCTAGCCGGGACAAGACCACATCAATTCCTTTGTGCGACTGGGCCTTGTTGTGTTGTTAGATTAAATGAGATCACAGAGCATTCAACGGTGGGTATTGAAGTCAGAGAAGTGAACGGAAAGCTTACTATGTTCTAGGTCCGAGGTCAGAGCTAAATTTGGAGCTCGAGTTGGATATATATATATATATATATATATATATATATATATATATAAACCGATTTAATTCGGTACAATTCGTTTATGGGTCATTTCGGTTTGATTTTGGTTTTGTTTATTCGATTTTCGGTCCAGTTCGATTGTCAGTTATTGGTCATTCTCTTCATGTTGATTGCCTGGAGATTTGAAGATGGTCCTATTCCGGGAGCAACGATTTTTTTCAATTACCATAAAAAATTGGGATTATCTATTTATATATTTGTTGATTGATTAAAAAAAAAAAACCCTCAAATACTATAAAATAGAGTTCTTGCTTGGTTGTTCTATTTATATATTAACTCGCTGAAGAGTTGCCAACTACTAGATACAACACAACTAAAATTGTTCAGCTATTAAATGGAAATTGGAGCACTAAACAAAACAAGAATTGGTAAAAGCGGAGATGGTTCTTGATGCACCAGCATGTCATTATTGGCAAAAACCACAGCTATACTGCTGCTCCTTTATACATAGTTATAACAAAAACTAAAATTTGCTCGACTTTTATTCCTCGAGTATGTAAAAAATTACCCAAGAATTATTAGCTTTTCTAATTCACTGATGATAGAGGCCCGAGCTTGTCAGCAGGTTTCGCTTCAGCGCTGCTGCAATTATTACTGCTTTATACTGTCTGTCCCAATTGTACTACACCCTTTCATCTTACTACTGCTTCACTTATCAGAGGGGGGTGGATTATATCCCCATGGATTCTTGCTAGCCCAGTTCCACTGATCCCGGCACATCTCGTCAATCCCATACTTGGCTCTGCAAGGATGAAAATGTCCATAACTCGATCCATAAATTCTATTGCTTCATTTCAACATTATGGAAGGTAAGTTGGGTTTTGTTGGCATGTGGACAAAAGTGCAACTAAATGAAAGAAGAGACGAGACGAAGAAAACAAAATACGCAGGGATCCAAGAAACCAAAAAGAGACTCACTTCCAATTCAACTCCTCCTCTGCTTTGGCAGTTGATGCATAGACTACTTCAGCATCACCAGGTCGCCTTCCGGACATGGTAAGAAGAATATTCTGAGAAAATCATTCTAGTCAGTTATAGAACACCAGCCACAAGAATTAGACCACAGTAGCTTTAGTTAAGCACAACTTCTCATAATATTAATGTTGGCCCCCATCTCAAATAGAAATTTATGCAACATAGTTGTGCCGTACCTTTCCAGAGGCTTTCTCAAAAGCTCTCACCATTTCCAAGACAGATGTTCCCTTCCCGGTCCCTAGATTATAGACTTCACAGCCTGCAGGTTTATAAAAATAGAGCAATTGCAAGGATTAGATTCAGTTATGTTCAAGTTATACTTTTCAACAATGTATGGCAGAGAGCTACTTAATTGTTCTTGTTGAGCAACATTATTAAGAATCAAACAGAACTACGAGTACTTCAAGCTATTCTATATATTCAACTCTAAAATTTGAGAATAGTAAGTAGATTAAAGATAATCTCAGGCCGTACTTCATTATCTAGCCTCCTGTTATATAAGCTATATATACATGTCCAGTGAAAAAGAAAGGTAGCTTGGTATTTTTGATATATCCTAACGAATTCCATATACCTATTTTAGAATCTTTGAGAAGTTTCTGCACGGAAACAATATGTCCGTCAGCCAGATCAACAACGTGAATGTAATCTCGTACCTGAAACACAATATTAATGAAGAAAATATTGTAAGAAACAGCACCTAACCAGAAATTTGTGGCCAATGATATTAGACTGACATGTTTGTGCAAAGTTGACAATCACTTGCATTGGCAAGAAACATGTAGGAGAGAGAATGATATATTTACAAATACAAAAGCAACTGTAAGATATGCTTAACATGTTCAAAGTAACCATAAGGTCATGCATGATAAATACACGAGCCTAAGATTAAGAGCATGATTTCTGTCAAATAGTTGGTTCAGTTTTGAAACACAGAAAGGATTCGTGTGAGAATGCTAAGAACTTGGCTACATATAAATTTTCTATCTTTATGATATAAATGACTTGTATGAGAATGCTAAAGTTGGGTACATATAGTTTTTCTTCGTTTATTTTTTGCAGATAAAAATGGTGGAAATAACACAGCTGCACAAACATAGAATATACTGATTTTGCAGTTAAAGTGTGAAAAATAACAATTGTGATTAGTCACTAATCAATAGTTTCAGCATAGGGTGGCAGAATAGAAGACAATTCTATAACAAGAAACCGCATAAAGAATAAAAGAATTATACATTAAAAACAAAGATTAGTCAACAAGTGATACAGAATTTTTTTATGGGAATCTATAACCTTAGCTATATTTTATAAGGCGATCCAAACCATATATACATAAGTTGAGAAATGAGGTAAACATTATTAGGTAATGAATGAAACTTGAACCTGATGCTTTATATCGAATGAAGTTTGAGACTATATCCAATATTCTAAGATATTAGTTTATCTTTATTTTATAAACATTTATAATATTTCAACTAAGTGCAAATAAGTTTAAGAATTAGCAAACTTTGAGTTTATGTAGCAATACCCCAGTGCCATCCTTGGTAGAGTAATCATTTCCATATACTGTAAGTGCAGGTCTTCTCCCTACAGCAACTTGCTGTACAAAAGGCATTAGGTTGTTTGGAATTCCACGAGGATCTTCACCAATATGTCCACTAGGATGAGCCCCCACAGGATTGAAATATCTAAGTAAAATTATCTTCCATTCATTGTCTGAACTGTAGATATCACGGCATATCTCTTCAATAATGAGCTGCAACCATTCATATAACATATTATCAGGAATACCGACGACTCTGAAGAATAATACATACTTATGGATCAAGACGAAAAGAAGTACCTTAGTTCGTCCATATGGATTTGCAGCAGAAAGAGGGAACTCTTCTGTGCAAGGAACTTCCTTGGGCCACCCATAAACAGTAGCAGATGATGAAAACACGAGCTGAAACATTCACAACATAAGTCAGTAAATGATTCTCAGTAGTAAAAAATCTCAGACCAAGTAGTACATGATTTTCAATATCGATACATAGATCCTGTCTGATCCATGAAGTATATAAGTATACAAAGTGAACTTCCTGCAAATCAATGGAAGTATTAACTATATGAGCTGAAATGAAAACGTTTAGTTTGAGTACCTTCTTGCACCCATGGGCAGCCATCACTTCGAAGAGAACTATGCTACCAATAAGGTTATTGTCATAATACAGCAAGGGCTTCTGCACACTTTCACCCACAGCTTTCAGGCCAGCAAAATGAATAACAGCACTGAAGCTGTAGAGTAATACGAGAATCGGAGTTAACTCACATAAAGGCAGCTCAGCACAATGTCAAGGGAAGATATATCATATGAATGACTCTTCTATGAGCATCAGAAAAAAATTATAGTCAGCCACAAGAAAAACGTTTAAGCAGATTATGTTTCTCAACCATCAAGTATAAATAACTCTGTCCACAGAACCATGTACAAAACTGATACTTTTGTGGGTTTAGGATCACCCGTTCTATAAGTGGTCTGCACCAACCAAGGAAGCACGGACCCTCTGAAAATCATTGTATCCATGTCGCATCAATCACATATAGGACACGGCGTTGACACTCCATAACAAAACTGAGACTTTTGTGGGTTTAGGATCACTCGTTCTATAAGTGGTCTGCACCAACCAAGGAAGCACGGACCCTCTGAAAATCATGGTATCCATGTCGCATCAGTCACATATAGGATACAACGTTGACACTCAATAACACACTAGAATCAGTGACGTGCCTGTGTCACCATGCCGTAACAACTTAGGCTCCAACAAACATAAAAGTCTCAGTCGAGCTTTGAAGCCATGATTCATTGAGGTGAGAAAGACTTCAAATTCTTAAGTTTTGTTCCATTTTAATTGCTGACACTCCTAATTATAAATATCAATATCGCTCATACTAGTGTATCTCATAGTTCAGATCAGGACTCAATCATTACTAGACTAAGCAGGAGGTATTCAATCTCCACAGGAGGAAAGAGCTATATGACCATAATTAGTGTAAAGAAAACAAAGTTTCGTCATAAGTTGGTTACGAACCAAACCTCATTAGAATGTAATGAATTAAAATTTAAGGTTTGCTATTTCATTTTAACCATTCCCATTACAATTAAAATGGTTAAACTAAGTCCTTGTTTAACCTATAGGACTTCAATTGGTAGTCAGCTAAGCTCGTTACTTGAACAGGCAGGTACAATTTAATGGCATATAGGAGTTATATGCTCAGGATTACTGCAAGGGAATTACAAGCCGCAAATTTGTTACTCCTTCGAATTGACTCCGGATTAATTTGACTTCCAATTTCCAAAGGTTGCTTCTTCTCCACTATCTTTATTGCAGTCAATTCTTAATATAACCATATATGTACAGTATCAGTACCTTACCAAATAACTAACTTTTTCACCCAAAAACACTCTACTAGATGCGATGATTTGCCTATATCATCACCTTCAATTTTGAGCAATTATTTTCCCAAAACTAAAAGGTTAGAACATCTCAGACAGAGGAAGATGGCACAATAAATGCATAACAGAATGTAATCACTAGCATTTAAAGGTTAAGACTACATATCTTCAACAAAGTGAAATGCAACTCATTCAAAGCAAGATGGGAGCAATTACTGTGAAAAGGAATGTAATAATCGTATCCATTCAAAAGAACCTTACTTTGTTGATGAAAAAACTTTTTCTAGTGCTTCCCTATCTCGAAGATCAATCTGCAGGAGCATGAAGACAGAAATTTATTTTCTTATGACAAAAAGTAATTAATTTTATGCTTTACCTTTTACCCAATATTCTGTAAAGGAGAAAACGTGATGATTCAACAAAAGAACCATCAATGACTACTTTTTACCACTTTGGCCTACACCATTAGATATCACATTCTAGTATTTCATATATATAGCTAAATAGCTAAAAATTTACTATTTGCAATGAACTTTAAGCCTTAAATCAGAATACAAGTAATATACGAAGAAAAAAACTTTACAAAGGCGTGCAAAAAAGATCATAAAAGTTCTATGCTTACCATAAAAAAAAGTAAATTGCACAAATCATACTACATCAAAAGTAAATGATTCACTAAAAGACAGATAATAGGTTGACACATAAGTTGGATTATTTTCTTTGCCCAAATCACGACCATCCACAACGGTTTAGGAAGTGGGAATTATTCTTGCCATAATGAAACCTGCTCATTGAGACTTCATATTCTTGAAAAGATAAATGACTCAAGTTCCAACCATTGTATCACCTAGAAACCTTCCACTATTCCCCACATAGATCTTCTTCTCTTGTACTCTCTCTCCCCATTCTCACAGTTCCTCTCTTAATCGTAAATACGGAATTACCTCCTACCTACTACAACTCACAAAACTAATTAAAGTAAATGCCAAACCTTCATTTTTGTTCCCATCTTATCAACCCCAAGGTTCCATTTGAAGCCCAAACACAATGGTCTAGACATTTGGCTAGCCCTCCAGTATATGGTTGGTTAGATTAATCGAATTACTCGGCCAGCTAATAGCAATAACGCGAGCACTTGGAATCTTCAGTAAACCAGCCGTTTAATCAGATTAAATCCTATTACACAAAACAACGAGTTTGATCATGACTACCAATTCCTCTGGTGGTGGTGGTCCATATCTTCCCCTTTTGAGGGCCTCTCAACACTTCCTCACCTTCATCTACCATTTTCAAGCTGTAACCCCTCCTCAATTTAACAACAGTAATATCAGACTTAAAATATACTGCACCCTTCCTAGAAGCTGGAGAGAGTCCCATATCTCCTCGAAGCACATGGACGACATCTAATCTACAGCAGGAGACACCGAAGACTCCGATGCCACGAGCAAGCCACACAATTTTGGAGGCCTTTTCCCTAAACTTTACAATAATTGCATTTGCAACAATTGAAATTATGAAGCAACATTGTCAAAATAAATCCTACTCATACAAATAGGGCATCCAAAAAAATTAATTTTTTAAAACATTTTGACATTTTCATTAAAGGCATTATCAAAACCCTAAAACAAAGATTTGAAGTTGCAAAAATATAAACCTTTAGGACACATCAGCATCTTGAAGAAGATTCCAAAGGAATCTTGACAAAAAGATCTACAGAACTTGGTTTCTATAATAAATAAATAAAAACCCTAATTTTTAACACATTAGAACATGCATCCAAATAAAAAAGTTTCTTTTAATCTAAAGGACGCAGGGACACCTGGCAACCGACGCCATCGTCAAGAACCAAACTTGAAGACGAAATTGGAAATTTGAATGGGAAAAAAATTGGACCTTGTGAAAAGTGAGGTTCTTTCCTTTGTCGCCGGCGAGCTCGACAACGCGGCTGACGGCGGTCTCGGAGGCGTTGTCGAGGTTGTCGACGACGATGACGCGGAAGCCCTCGGCGAGGAGCTGGAGGACGGTGTGGCTGCCGATGTAGCCTGCCCCTCCGGTCACCAGAACGCTGACGCTGCTATTCGCCATTGATTCCAACTTCAAAGAACAAAAAAAAATGGAATTTTTGTTTTCTCTCTCTAGAAATCGATGGAGAGGAATGAGTATTTAGAGAGAGAGAGAGAGAGAGAGGAATTAATTAATATTATAATTCTTATTCTCAACCGCCAAACGAAATTGGGGCTACTCTCCTCCTTGGAAAGACCAGAGTCCAAGGCAAATAATTTAATAATCCATTCTTTAGATTATAATAATTAATTTGGCAACATTGTCCATTTTGTACTAAACTACATCAGTAAATCAGGTTTTGGAATACTTCACCATTTTCATTTTTTATTTCTGCAAATTTGGAAGCTTTAAATTCTGTTGAATGCTTGTTGTCACTTGCAACTCAATTGTTACCGAGGAGAGGTATAAGATTCTGACTGGGTAGTAGAAGATCGATGGATCGAGTCACGGGAGTATATTATTTCTTTTATTTATAAAATGGTAAAAGTTATGACAGTGGGCTCAAAAGTCATACAATACAGCGTGCATAAAGTCCCGAACGTTAAGTCGGACATCTAAAAAAAAAAAAAACTCAATTGTTACGGAGAGTCACGAGTGTAAAACATTCTCATTTTTGTCAACTTAAATATGAAGAGGAACATTTATTGTTATTGTTACAATATCTATATTTATATCCATTTTATTCTTTGTTGAGGATTTTAGTTTCATTGCATAAAAGCAAACTTTCATGTTCAGATTCATTGTGTTTGAACGAATATTCAGATTCATTGTGTTTGAACGAATAATCAGGCCCATTGGGTTGAACGAATTCTAATATTCGTTGAATTTTGGTTGTGATTTTTGAGTTTTGGTTGTGACTATTCGTTTATGATTTGTTCACTTTCAAATCCGTTCTAAATATTGAAAAAGGCATACATATTCATGAAAAGATATGAGAAATTCTATATAAACTCGAGTATATCCAAATCTCAAACAACAATAATCACAAAAGCAAAAAAAAATTTACCGAAATCACAAGCATATAACACAAGTTACGACTGATCAACAAGAAGAAAATATTCAAATTTGTGTCTGCATCTTTTGTCCAAGGCTTTGCTGTATTATGGGGGAAGTATACGCCTGAACCCGACAACAAACTATTTTCGAGTGATGACGAATAACTTTCTAAAGAAATGTCGACATACAGATATGCCTCAAAGTCATTTCGATTTTATCTCTATTATTATTTTTCCTGACAATAGCCATTTTGGTTTCTCCTTTATTATTATCACTAACAAATTTAGAAAGCCATTTTCGTTTTTTCTATATTATTATTTTTTCTAACAATTTTTGAAAGTTAAATAGCCTTATATGCGCAATTAGGAATAACAATTTTTAGAAGGTTATTCTTCTGCTACTATAGAAACTGAGACGGATATGGCTTCGATCAAAGTAATGAATCAATATCTTATCAAACTTGATCAGTTTGATGGGAACTAGAAGGATTTGTTCTTCCTAGTAACGAAAATAAGTTTAAACCAGATATTGATGTTGTTGTGTGCAAACTAAGTAGATTTGCTAGCAATCCAATTGAAGAACATTGGAAGGCCATAAGTATAGTGTTTGGTTATCTTAAGAAAACCATTGGACATGGTCTATTTTATAATAATTTTTCAGTAACACTTGAAGGATATATGGATGCTAATTGGATCACATATACGAAAGATAACATGTTCACATCTAGTTGGATGTTTCTCCTTGGTGGAGAAGCTATTTCGTGGGCATTGTCACTACCACTTTTCTAGATAAGGATATTTTTATCATTACACATTATATATATATATATATATATATATATATATATATATATATATATATATATATATATATATATATATATATAGTATTTATATTTTAGATATTGTGTTATTTATTTATTGGTTAGTGGACTAGCCTATTTATTTAGACTTTACACTAGTGGACCTAATTAGACTAGTCATGACTCATTGAGCCCAACAATTGGGCTAGGCCCATTAAACTCATCTCTCTTCATTAATTAGAGTATTAGAATTAGTCTTTATTAGTATTAGAAACTTTCATAAATAACCCTCATAATCAAATACCCTTCATGAATAATTAATGAGGGCAAATTGGGCATTATGTGTTGCTTAGGAGAGGGGTTAGGGCCGGCAACTATAGAGGGGAATTATTTCTCTCTCATCTTCATTACTCATTCCAAATAGATCCCCAATTGTATTCTTTCCCAATTCCACTCATCCCTCCATTATTTTTCCCTCAAATCACTCACATTTCCTTCCATTTTCATCATCTAAGGAGCATTGAAGCTTGGATTGCAAGGAGCACTTGGAGAAGAAGGATTTGTCTAGGAGCTTGTGTCCTAATTGTATCAATTTGAGCATTTCATTGGAAATCCATCTCCCAATATATTTAATTCTGAATTTTTTTCTTTAATTAGACTCTAATTAATGTATTTGACTATTAGGAACCCTTCCATGGCTAAGGACTACCCATAGGAAGAAGAACTAGATTCATTTGACCCATATTATGACTTTTACATTGAGATTTGTGTCCAATTTCTCCTAATTCTGAGATTGGTGCACCAAGTGTAACCCCCTGATTTTTTAAGAATTTTTAATTTGGATTTTTTATAATTTTCTGTAATTTTTTAGGATTTTCCTGTAATTAAAATCAAGGTATTTTAAAATTAAATAATTTTTAATTGATGTTAGTTAATATTAAAATATTATAAAAATAATATTTTCTAGTGTAAAATAAAAACTGGACATAGGGTAATTTTCTGTGAATTTATTGGACTCCGAAAATATTTTTAAAGCCCTAAAAACCAATGTATATTTAAACCTAATTAAAACCCTGAATAAACCCGGTTTATTTTCAAAATAAACCCGGTTTATTTTCAAAATAAACCAAACCAACTCAGACCCGGTTCAACTGAACCGAACCCAGCCTTATCAGGACGGGTCGGATCTAAACCCGACCCGAAACCCGCAGACCCAAACCCGCACTTAAACACTAGCGGGTCGGACCGGATTAATGTTGAACCCGACCCGCGGACCCGGACCCGAAACCCACACCGAAACCCTAAACCTAATTCGGGTGGAATCACTGTTCCGACCCGGCGGCGCACCTATTTATTAGTCTCGAACTCCGCGTAGCCGCAATCGCAAACCCTCTCTCTCCTCTCTCCGCCGCCCGCAGCAGCCCCGGTCACCCTAAGCCCTAGCCGGAACCCTAATCTCCGTCGCCTCCTCCTCCCCGTCGTCTCCCTCTCTCCTCCTCTCCACCTCCTTGTCGTTCCCGACGAACCTCTCCCCTCGACCACCATCTCCTTCATCTCCCACCACCGGCGCCACCACGACTCCGCCATCCCCGCTCGACCACCTCCCTCGGCCCGTCCCTCTTCCACGGCCCTAGCCCAGCCCCGATCACCGACCAAAACACCATCACCCCTTCCCCCTCGAGCCCGACCCTCCACCATCGCAGCAGCCATCTCCGCTCGCCTGAGCCGCCCGTAGCAGCTCCGCACGACCTCGTCAAGCTCAGTGCAACCGTCGCCGGCCAGCCGTCGAACCGCCTCGCCGCAACAGCAGCGCCTCTGCCTGACGACCTAACCCCGGCGAGCAGCTCCGGCGAACTCGGACAGAACCCTAACCCTAACCCTAGGCAGGACACCGTGTCCCCTCGCGTCGTGTCGACTCACGGACACAAAAATTTCGGTTCCACGGAGCCCTGTTCAGGTAACCCGTTCTCTCTCCTCGTTGCTCCATTTTTCGTTCCGTCAGTTGTGTCGCGTAGACTGTGTAACCCTCTCGATGCCTGTGCAACTCGCTCGGTGCGTCGCGTCCTGTGGTGATCGCAAACCGCGATCCAAAAATAGGAAAACCCACGCCCTGTTTTACCCCGGAACTGAGTACGCCCCGCCAAACGGGATAACTTGGTCGCACGTGGTCTTCACCAAAATGTGCGCGCCGTCGATATGGACTTGTAGGATTTCGCAGAAGTTGATTTGGATGTGCGTGCACACCGGAATCAACGCGTATCCGCCGACAACACCCCGTATTTACCTATTCTGGAACTCGTCGTAACTTTGTGTACACACGTCGGATCGAGACGAAACTTGCGCCATCAGACTCGTAGAAATACGCAAGTCCTGTGACCCCAGTTTGGTTCGATTCTGAGAACGTTGACAAAATCGAGTATCGTGGGCCCCATAGGCTCCACTCGACGGGCGATTTTGTGATCGGCTCATCGAAATTCAATTCTGAAAGTTCTGTTGGGTTCATATCATCGTTCCTAACTTGTTGACACTAAGTTTGACGAATTTGGAGACCTTTGACCCTGACACGCTTTTCGGTGCAAAGTGGCCCACATGTGGACCCCGCTTTGACCAGAAACTGTCATTTTCGCCCCTGTGTCCAAATTGGACTTAAGGACAAGCGTTTATAGCTATTTGATATTTTCTGAATCTAATGGTAATGTTTATTTCAGCAACCGGAGGAGTACCTGCAGATCACACTGAGACCAGAGCTACAGTTGGAGCCAGAACCCCAGGCAAGTGTACCTTGTCAACATTGCAGTTCTTGTTACATATTTCCTTGCCTTATTTATATATTGTTGTACATGCTGGACCTAGGACCGTGTGACTTACTTAGCGTCCGATTAATAATCGGGTGCCAACACCGTACGCAGCGTTGTGTATTATCATCTGGACATGGATACCGAGACCCTATATTCCTCGTACTTGTCTTATCAAGTACATCATAACCCAGGACACTTGACACTATTCATGAGACAGAATCTTCGTGAGATATTTATGGTGATTCTGTATAGGATACAGGCTTTATGGCATATACATTAAATTCATAGACATTAGATGACTTGCTGCATTAGATATGATCTTACGTGACATGGACATGAAGCATCGTGGACATGAGACGTATGATTACATGGGGTGGGAAGAGACACACAGGCTACAGGCTGATTTTATATATATAATACATAGTAAAATATATAGTAAAATACATAGTTATTACTGCTACAGGCTCCCCGACATAGAGCTTGTAGTGGTCTCAGCCTGAGTTTTAGTGATGCTCTCAACTTGCATTTCACATAGATGGTTACATATTTACCCTATTTATTTCATTTACTATTTCACTGTATTTATGTTGGCTTGAGTTATTTTGTACCTTGCTATGTCCCCTGAGGACCTGGATCCGGATTATGTCCCCAGGATTAGCTGACGAGATCTATCCCGAGGTATACGGGACCGGAGCATTAGCATTAGCAGAAGCAGGTGCCTACATTAGAGCTGAACCAGGACCAGAGGACGAGATCGTACCAGAGGAGTTCTCCTGAGTATTGGCTTGAGATACTCATTTATTTCTGTTTCTAGTTATTTTATTTCCAGTCTATTACATTGATGTATCAGACTTGTTCTCGGATTGTTCTCCGAGACACTTTTTTGAGACTGTTTAGTTTATATTTATTTATATTTATTCTGGCATTTGATCTGTGATTATCTGTTGTGGATGAGATTAGAATAGACTGTGACTTGTATCATTGGACCTATTTATTGTTGTATTACAGCTTAAGTACGCCCTGGTGGATCCATTAAATTGGGTTTGTCCATCGGTTCGTGCTGCTGGTCATTGCCACGTGTCTAGTCCCTCGGTATTTTGGGACTGGGGCGTGACACCAAGTTTTTGTCTTTAGGTCAATTGGATCTAATTAGACTTAGATTGAGTATGAGAGGCT
Organism: Iris macrosiphon; assembly: GCA_036927795.1. NCBI lineage: Eukaryota > Viridiplantae > Streptophyta > Magnoliopsida > Asparagales > Iridaceae > Iris > Iris macrosiphon. The sequence continues at coordinate 182,838,293 of JAYESA010000012.1, forward strand.
AGCTATATGTCCACAATTGGACACGAGTATGATGTATCATGATACGTTGTGATACGTCATGATACTGAGTGCTCATTTTGGGGAATTTTGTGCATATTAATGTAATTTCTCTTTAGTTTCCTTTGTAACTGATTACTTTAGTTGTATACTAATGTAATTGATATGTATAATTGGTAATTGTTGAGAATTGAGAGTTTTTGTATTCATTTGAGAGCATATAATAGAGTATCATATTATTGCATACCAAGTGTTTGTTTAAATGCTTCTAATGTGTGTGCTATATATATTGATAGTTGTATATAGATGTATAGTGTGTGTGTGTGTGTTTATTGGTTGTGTAGTGGATATTAATACATAGGTATACTGTGAGATGACTGTGTGTGTGTGTGTGTGTGTGTGTGTGTGTGTGTGTGTGTGTGTATCAGTGATCAGGTGTCCAAGAGTGAGTGTGGTTGGATGTGTGATGTTCAAGTATCTGTTATGAATTGGGAGTTAAAGTAAGAACTGAGCTGAGAGACACTCAGGTATGCTGCAAGGTAGCAACATGTGTTGTTGTAGGTTGGTTTGAGCAGCACAACTCGAGCAGGTAAGGGTGCAGACAGAGATGCAAGAGCTATATTTAGGCTTAGCAATAACAGCAAGGGGTCTGTACAGACCTAAACGCATAACAACAACAACAATAGTAGTTGGGTAGGACTGTTATACTGTGATGAGGGTATCAGATGTGCTAAGGGAATCGGGTTGGAACACATTAGTGTGTATGATGTGTGTGTGTGTGTGTGTGTGTGTGAAGATATCAGTCAGGTGTTTAAGGTGGGGATAAGCTCGGGTCTATGGATTTTGAGTACACTTTGCTAAACACAAGTGAATAAGAGGTAGGCTTTAGTATCAGTCATGAGCAGGTAGTACAGTAGGGATGTATCTGTGGTGCCTCATTTCCCTTTTTCGGGGAGCGTGGCTAAGAAATACTAATCAGTATCATTCGATCGGGATAGATTGAATCAAGATCTTTTTCTCGTTATGGATTTGTTTCTTCAGAATCAATTCTCATATTCAGTGGACCGTGCCCCAAGGATGGCCTTAGCAGTAGAGTCAAGAGGGACCTCTCCGCTGCAAATTTTTTTGCCTAGTTTTTGTTGTCGCTTTGTTGCTTTCGTGCTTTTGAGTTAATTTTCAGATTTGCGTTTTCTTGAACGGTTTCGATAGATTTTATTGCTTTCGTTTGTTGAAATATATTTTATTCTGAGCTTGGAAAGAGGAATAGGTATTGATCATCTGTTCATGGCAATGCAGGTGATCGTGCAGTAGACGCCGTGCGAGCAGAGTCTTGAAGCACATCTTTCCTTTCCTTTCTCCAACCAACTTGTGAGTGAATATAATTTCATTCAGTTGACCCTTCTTTCAAGTCTTAACATTTAAATCTTGCCTTTTTGGTTGTTCCGATCAATCGATACCATAATAACTAAAAGATGTCAAGATAAAAAAGGAATAGACTTGGATTATTTGTGCTTATCAACCAACTTGGAAACGGTTACCTTTTTGCATGCTAGTTCACTTAAAAATGTTCTTTCATAGTATTTCAATTCAAGTTAGAATGTATACTTCTTCTATAATTGTGCTATGTATAAAACACACCTTGCTATGCAATAAACTGATCATGGAGACTATACAAAATAGATTATGCCATGTTACTTGTCTCGTGCTCGTGTTGTCTTAAACTGCATCAATTGATAACTTAGCGTTGACGTTGTTTGATCACGGACAACTTGTGCATAAGGTCATAGTTCCTGCGGACGGTCGTTGGGGCATTGTCACCGATCTGATCCGGACGAAACTTCATGTTTAGTCTCTTTTACTGGACGTGATGGCTTGTAGCACACCATGTACTTTCGTTGCATACCATCCTTGTCAATGACTATAACTCATCCACTATGGCATCACGTCAGTGATCCCCACGTATATTTAAACTGTGCAAGCTAACTATGTCTTCGTGGCAGGGAAGGTCATGGTAAGTATTGTGCAGATGGTTCAGACGAGCAGGTAAATTCACAGAACGGTGGCATATTTATTTCAGTAAACTTCCATATCTATGCTTGCTTGTGAAATGGACTAAGACAAGATAGAAAGACTACATAATAACTTGCATAATTTATATAAATAACATATTGACTGGTATAGTTGGGTTAGCTCGCCTTCACCAGTGTATTTTGATGTACTGACCCACATTGAAAAAGGTTTTCCGCACCAAGGAGATCCTGCAAGAAGCTAAAACGACTTTCTAATCCATTCCACCTACCGGCACGTCCTGATTGTGCCTTCAAAGAAGCGTTTTGAAGATCAAGGAGCTCGTGCACATAACTTATGCAGCTCCGTGGAAAGGAGATAGCTTCACCCGAAGGTGTCTATAGTTTTTGAAGCTTTATTAAAAGGATGTAATGTACATGAAGGCTATCTCATTTTGCGTCCACTTTTGTAAGCTCGTGCGCCCCAGCGGGGATGGCCGATTACCTGTGGGAGATCGGGGCGTGACACTTTTATCAATGTGCGCCAAGATCCTTGAAGTGCGCTTTGGTATGATTATGCACCATCTTTTACTCGGAGCACTTTTGTATCAAAGTGCGCCAGAACTATCCGAATTTGTGATTTGTATGCCAAAACTATTTGTTTAGCCATTTGTGCGCCAATACCCTTTTGTACGCCAATAGTGGTTTTTGACCCATTATGCGCGGATGTTATTTTCTTGCCTGATTGTATGCGCCAACCATGAATTGTTAATTTATGCACCTGTAAGCCAGTATTTCCTTTAACATGCTTAACTCTTGATGATTTTCTGGTTCTCTTTTACCCCGTTATTTTAGTTAATCATAGGTATTTTCTGAGCATGACATTCTTGATATTGATTTTCTAACATGATCTAGTGATTGTACATTATAAATGAACTCATGAATCCTAACACTGTACTGATAATCCTGATCATGTACTGATAATTCTGACACTGTACTGGTAACCCTGATACTCCTAATACTGATAATCCTGATAGTGGCTCGACGTAGCGCACTCCTGACTTGAGAATTCTCGTAACTGTCCTGATCAAGGCTATTAGTAGCACATGTATTGCATTACCTGTATCCCCGTGGTTAATTTTGATTATACTCATCAAGTTACTTTCTTTTCTTGCATCATGTCTAAGGCAGATTTTTTAGCACCACGGTAGAAAATTCTTGATAATTGTCCAGGCTAATAACTAGAATAATAATCTGGAAAGCATCTATAGAGATTTTCTGGCTACATGCAATCCTGGTATCCCAGCGACACCTGATGGATTTGGAGCTCTCCTTCGTGAGTGGCACACTTCCAACACACCGACGAGTGTTGCACTAACATAAAAGATAATAAATAATTATTCTTGATAAATCTATACTATGTACCTGTTCGTCTGGATAACCCGAATAGTTTGTAGGACATGTGGTTGTAAGAAATCTCAAACTGTATGTGTTAGTAACTAGTACTGTGATAACCCTAGTTAGCTAATGATAGCAAGCCGTAGGGAAAGATTGGCCGTGATCGCTTGATTTTCAGTCTAGTCTAGTCCTGTCCTGATTTTATTAACAGCTGATCCAAAAATGGTAACCGGAGTACTGATTTCAAATGTCCTTGTTTAATTACTCTAGAACTACTTAACTGTTATTTTACCCGTTGTACTTATTTAACTGTTACTATACCTGTTATTCTTATTTGTCTGCATGCTATTTTTAGTTCATAAGTTTGGCTCCCTTGTGGTAGTTGCTTTGGGGTCTGATCCCACTGGTTTTGTATAGCCAGATTTCCGAGCAGGACCGCAGGATCTGTAACGCCCCGCTCCGCGCCGGCGTTATATATCAAGGTGAGTGGGCAGAACTGCATTCTCTGATTCTTGCACGACTTAATAATGAATCTGAGTTTTTGAATGCTTGTTTGCTTAAGAAGAATATTTTCGTAAGAGAATGATAGAACCGACTCAGTGTGCTAATAAGAGAACTCACATAGCTTGTCATCGAAACGAATCTGCTGCCTAACTAAGAGAATATGAATGCTTGTCAGAATAAGATAGAACCATTGCTATGCTAAAGAGAATAAGAAATGTCGCATGCTTAGAAACACCGACACAGCTATTGAACGAACCTTTGCTATGCTAAGAAAGTTAAGTAAATGAATGCCTCGAATATGTCCCTTTGAATATGCTAAGAAAGAGATAGTTATTGCATGTTAACTATGAAATCAATCGTGCTTGCCTTAATATGTTTCGCTTGTCTGTTTGCTATATCGAAATGCTATAAGTGAAATATGTGAATGCAGTGACTAATAGTACGCCCTGAGGATACGGCTCGCAAGGGTCTAGTGGGGTGTGCTATTAGTAATGTGATAAGATGTGCTTCGTTTTGATAAGATGTGTTTCGCTAAGACTGTATATGTTTTGCTTGATCATTGTTTTGCTTGCACTATGTGTTTATGTCATTGCATTAGTCTCGGACAACTTGTGCACAAGGTCTTGTCTCTCGAACGATTCCTGGGGCACTGGGAATCGTTTGGTCCGGAAGAGATTTTTGGATCGCCCTGAGGTATACGGCCCGTAAGGGGGTCTAGTGGGGCGATATGTCTATTAGTGTGGTGCAGAACCCATGATGTCACAGCTGCTAGTACTCGGGTGTGTTGGTAGAGCTGGATTTCGGGTGCCAGCTACCGACACCCGTGCGTGCTAGTGAAGAGCTGAACCTTGGACAACTGCTGCTAATCATGGGGCGACCCATGGACCGTCATATAGATAGGGCGCATGCTAGGTTTACCTTCTTGCATACCTATTGATTGATGACACCAGAGATTGATACATAAGTTATGAATATGCAAATTGTGACTAACTTGTGTGTCTGCTGCAGGGATAATCGTTCGGCTATGGGGTAAGAAATATAAGTTTATGCATAAGCATGCTCATTCATTTTGTCTGCATCGTAGAGATTATCTGATAGAGCTTCATGCATTGCATCGGTCAGACAATGACTATTAGTGCGGGAGAGCTGAACCTCGGTCTCAGCTGCTAATAGTATCAGAATGTGAGTCATTGGCTAGCTGGATTACCGCTACCGATCCTGAGTTTCTCGGGGACCGAATTCATATAAGCTAGTCCTTCTGTGTGCTTAAGAGTATGATATGTTGCCTTAATTTGATATGTTCAGTATGCTATAAGAACTTTGCCCCAAAGAGTTAGATTATGTGCACAATACATGCTGCGCACTGCACGATAGAGCACTGTCCCAATTCGTATGCTTATAAGTTTGATTATGCAAAACTGTTTCAAAGTTATGTTTTCAAAGATGTAATCTGACTATAGTTCTGAACTGCATGAAATGAACCTAAGTAAAACTAGCAAGATCACTAGTAATGCAATATTTTGCCACATGATTACTTAGTGTGGGTTTCAGGGGGTGTAGCTTTTGTTCAGTTGTTTTATCTCACCAGTACTTGCATAAAGTGCTGACCCACCAACAGTCTGCTTGTTCTCAGGTGCTCGTTCGTCCGAGGAAGCGATAGCCGTGCCTCATCCCAAGGAACCGGAAATCTGGAGTCGATGCCTGGAGCCGCATCGAGTTGTGCCTATTTTGAGTTGCTTTTGTATAGAGGGACATAATGTATGGAACGGTGTTATTGTAATCGAGAGAAGAGTGCTTGAGCGATCTGTAACCTCGGCCATGCGCCGCTTGTAACATTTTCGATTATCAATAAAAGAGCTTATTTTTCATGTGCCATTGTGTTCTTCACTTTTCTGCAATGTTATGTGCCGCTACTTCAGCATTGAATAGCTTACTTGCCCTTATTCAAAGCTTTGGCCTTGTGCAAGCGCATCTTAGGCTTGCACGGCATCACGTCCCGATGAGAACGATAGTCCTGCGGGAGAGCTGAAATATGGTGATTCACGTTCAGCAGGGACTATCGGGCTTGCGGGAGATTGGGGCGTGATAGGATCTTCCATACTTTCCGCCTCAAGATGGTGAATACGAGGAACACCCGAGGACATGAGTGGATTTATTTTTCCTCGTCCACTTGATCTTGTGCAATTTTCTTTTGAGGCGTTTAGCCATCGATCACGTATTTAGCTCGTGTTTTGGGACTTGACATTCTAGCATGCGGACCTACATGTAAAGCATATTCTAGACTATAGCTATAGCTGATCATGTAACATTGTACTCGGTTAGTTCTTTATTTTTTTAACTAGCTTCATGATCATCTGGGTATGTATAGTTTGTGACGCCTTACTATTATATGTTGGTGATTCATACATCTTGTAAACTTATTGCTTGTTTGAGATTGAGACACCTATGATTCTTGACCCAGAATTGCCTGATGGATTGTAAAGTAAACCGTCACACGTCTAGACAACCATGATCATATCTCGGGGTGTAGAGTACTCTGGTATACGTAGCTAGCTTTGTCTGCCCCTGCTCTCCAGTATTCTGGTTCTGGGGCGTGACATGGTTTGAGTGGTGGCCCATGTAGGTCTGAAAATTCAAAAGTGTGGGGGGTTTACCAATGTATTTTAGATGTCTCAATCATGCTACTCCTTGATCTTCTCCAATGTCGAATTTATATCCCTGAAATTTTGATTCAACATCTGTTTTGATCCTCGATCAATTATGTTCGTCCCTTTGATGATCCTTGTGTCCTTTATCTTTCAGGGATATTGTTCCTGGTTCTTCTGATCATCCAGCTAGAGTTCCTCCAGTAGCAGGATAATATCCCAATGCCCAGCAAACCCTTGAGGTTCAACCTCAAAATTCCGGGGCTGGGTCCAGAACAGCTCAAAATAAGGAACCTCAGATCCAGCCAGTACCTCTCGTGCAACCAGTACCTGATGCAGGAGGGGACAACAGTGTGCTTATTGGTATCCTTCAAGAATTATTGGCATCTCAAGGACGTACTCATTCAGTCAGTTCAAAGAGCTTTGGAAAGAGACGAACATCGTGCCAACAACTCGACAAGCAACTTCAAGCGCCTCCAACCCTCGTATTTCTATGGCACCGATGATGCGATTGCATCAGATGCTTGGTTTCAGGACACTGAGGCTATTCTAGAGGCAGCCAGAGTTCCGTCTAGAGAGCAAGTCTCGGTGGTTCGATTACAGTTGTTAGATTTGGCCCGAGACTGGTGGGCAGCACAGATGGTTTCACTAACAGTACCCGTCCCCTGGGTCGTATTCAGTAAAAGGTTTAAGGTCATATACTTTGATGCAGTGTCGCGTTATGATCTGCAACAGAGATTTAATAACTTGAAGCAGATGGGCAGGATCGTCGACGGCTACGCGGCAGAATTCTGCAGACTTAGTCGGTTTGCTCCCACCTTGGTGGCGACCGACTTAGACAGAGCAAAGAGGTTCCGGTAGGGACTTTACCTGGAGATCATATTGGCAGTGGAACAACACGAGTTTTAGACTTTTGATGTTGTGTAAAGAGCAACAATGAGGCATGTGTAACACCCCGATTCCCGCAAGGGGCCGATCGTCCTCGCTTAGCGCCTTGCTGGACCAATCGTCCTCGCATGGACGTAATGTCATGCAAGTCTGAGTTGTGCTTGTACAAGGCCAAAGCTTTGAACAAGGACAAGTAAGCTATTCAAGACGGAAGCATCGACACGATATTACAGAAAAATAAAGAACATAATGGCATAAGAAAACAATCTCTTTATTGATATTCAAGATGTGTTTCAAGATGTGCTTGGCCGAGATTACAATTCGCTCAAGCTCTCTCTCTCTCTCTCTCTCTCTCTCTATTACAATAACATCGTTCCATACATTATATCCCTTTATACAAAAGTATCTCAAAATATCTCGATACAGCTTAAGACATCGACTCCAGATTTTTGGGTCCTGGGGGATGAGGCTATGTTATCGCTTTTTTGGACGATCCAGTACCTGCGAACAAGCAAACTGGTAGGGGATCAACACTTTGGAAAAAGTACCGATGAGTATAAAATCAACGAACAAAAGCAACACTCTCTAAAACTAACACTAAGTAAACATGTGATAACATATTACATTACTAGAAAGTACCGGTCATATATTAATTTTTTATTAGAGGGTGGTGGTTCTTAGCTTTGTTGGGTGAACAAAATTGGACTTTGTTTGAATAAACCAACTGTGACTGATTTTTATGATAAACATTTTCTTTTGTGTTACTTAGAAAGCAGAATGAGAAGCTACTTTTGGGATTTTTTTTTTTGTCCTTTTCGAAAGCAGCATCAAAACCAAACCCATTCTTATAAGCGATGGATCCTATCTAAGAGCATCTTAGTAAATGATGCACAAAATTGCATCTTGAGGCAAAATTTAAAAAAGAAAAAGAAAAGATAAATGTATAATTAGTTGAGATTTTATGAAAATAGTAAAATATGATAAAGTATCATTTGATTTCAAAAATTGTGTGGCAAAAAATTAATGTGAAAAAAATTATAACTTATAGAATATATAAATTGAGGCTCAAAATTAGATTCACTATTCTACAAAATAAATTCCTTTATTCTGAATCAAAAATTTTTTAGACCCAACCTATAGTTTTTGTGGATGAATTGGATCTGAAAATCTAAAAAATTGAAACTTATGATAGATCTTACTATTCTATCAAATTAGTTCCAACATTAATCTATAATATAGAAATTGGAATGAACCATACTGATGATGCTCTAATTACTTACTATGTTGATGGAATGATTCATGCTTTGTTTGGGAATGCTGGAATTTTTTTTGGCAGGAAGTGAAAGATTGTTATTAAAAAATTAAAACATAAACTGACTTTTTAAATATATTTTTTGACAAGATATTAAGATATTATTACCAAAGAACCATCTACCGCTTTCCAGCAAATCCCAGCCTGGGCCTCATCAGCCTTACCAATCTGCATGAGCTTCAGACTTGAAGGCCCAACTAATCTTCACAGAATAAGCAAGAGTGGCCCAATTTGAAACTTGAAGGCCTAAACCAATTCAACTACTACTAGGGCCTGGCCCGCTAGCAAAAATAAAGTATTCAAATGCATACCTTGTATATGTGTTCATATAGAAATTGAGTTTATACATGTCTCTAAGCTCACCACATTTTCAAATTTCTGGTTTTATTGTTCACTAATTAATATATATATATATATATATATATATATATATATATATATATATATATATATATATAGGTAGATACTGTACTTGCATCTCATCGCATCCGTACTCGACCTGCATTTCGACTGTCCTCACATTAATTTTTCCTACAGGGAATTACATGTGCTTCCCCCGTTGCTCGAACCTGTAATCTTTAGGAGAGAGATGCCTCATTCTAACCCCTTGAACTAGAAATTCTCGACTATATATATATATATATATATATATATATATATATATATATATATATATGATATATATATATATATATATATATATATATGGTTTATTGAACATTAGCGTCTTGCAAGTTTTTATAGTCTTAGCATATTTGATTATTTGATGACTGGTTGTAGATTTCATTCATTTGAAGAAGTTGCAACTTATAAGGAAGGATACACAAAGACATGGATTGCGGGGCAAATTATGCTCCATGGAGTGGTTTTTTGCTTTAACATTCTTTTTTATACTCCCATCAATAATTAAAAAAAACAATTCATTTTTTTTTTTATATATATCGAAATCATCGAATCAAAATGGTTAGGTCTTCACCTACTAATCACGTCAGAACTAGTAGGCTTTGACCTTAACTCATTCCAATAATAAATTGATAGCCTTAACTAATCAAATTATATAATAATTTTGTAATTGGGTCTTCCCTGTCTGAAGAGAAGGGTGGAGAAGGAAGAAGGAATTGATGTCACTCACACTCATTCACTCACACTTTGTCAATGAAGTTATTAGTGGCAAGCCTTTAGCTTGAGTTATCTTGCCCCAATAGTCTTTTGATTGGAACCACCGGTTCTCCAACCACATGAACATGACAATTAGAAAGATGACATCAAGCCTGTCCATATCATAATTTCAACACTCAACCAAATAAATCAAATCAAGGATAATTAGGCTAAAGTGTATGGGCCCAAAGCCCAAAGCCAAGAGAATCTATGCTAGTTCATGAATGGCATTGATGGCACTAGAAGACAAACAGATGAATCAACAAAAGGTTCCTTTTCAACGGTTGGCAAGTCCCCTCCATCCAAAGAGGATAGCATAAAAAATGTCATTATATATGGGACACTTATCAAACTATCATGGTATCATATGTACACTGGAAAAGAACGAGAGGAAATGTAATTGCTTCTTCTAACGTTATTTTTGTTTATGCCCATAAAAACATATAAAAACATATCAAATATAAGACTCATACAAACATATATTGGTTCCTTTGTCAGCAATAACAATCTCTTACAAATTTTAAGAACAACAAAAATATCATAAATAAAATGTTAATCCAAAGTAGAACTCGCACCTAGTAGTGATTGTCTACCGAATCAACTCCGGTGATGATCTTTATCATGTAGTTGATGACACTACGATAAGAACTTTTTTTATGTCCTAAAAGCATGGATCGGTTGTCCTTTTAATCTCTTAAGAGCACTCACAAGAAAGAGCCTTCTTAGCCTTCATAGGCTAATAAATCCTATAATTTGATCCCTAAGCTAGTACTAACAAATCTGGACCATTGAATATTATCATCAAATCCGTCAAAAACTTCTTGGAATCTTTGGAACCGTTGTACACTGTACACTGGTATACCTTCAGAACATAGTCATGGAACACTAAATTATGCACTATTTTGTTTATGGAAAATTTAACATACCAACGTTATATCTGTCACGTTCCAGAACAAAATTACTGAAAAACGGGACAGATAAGACCAGCTACGTATACATAGAGCACTCCGGTACTCCGCATATATGGTGAAGCTGTAAGTCATGAGGGGTCACTACTACAAAGCAGCAGTCAAGCCTAGGTCCAACAAACCCTAGTGTTTCAATCACAAGAATAACAGAAATAATAACAAGATGTAAGATCAGCTAAGATATAATAGTAAAGCATCACAAACTATAATATACAGATGATCATGAAGCTAGTGAATACAAAATGAATAGACTAGCCAGAATCTAAGTCATACATGATCAACCCTAGGATATGTTAACCATGCTAATGTCCGTAGGTTAACTGATCAAACCAAAACACAAGCTAAATACGTGCTCGATGGCTAAACGCCCACAAAATAGAATGTACATCAGGATGGAAAAATAAGAAAATCCACTTAAGCGGTCTGGTGCTCCTAGTGGCCACCATCCCCAGGAAAGTACGGAAGATCCTCCGGTGCTGCTACTGGATCTGTCCATACAAAACCAATGGGGTCAGACCCCAAAATAATAAGTACCACAAAGAAAATCAATCTAGGAACTTAAACCAACAACACAAGCAATACAAATACTGGAAAGTAAAGACTGAATGCAAAAGATCTCAGGATAATAAATACTGTAAAACCTGCAATGAAACATATCCGGATATGATAATCAATAAGAAAATAACAAGTACTGAAAGTAAAGGTGATCATGTAAATGCTAAACTAACCATCAACCATCACTCACGACAAATCACATAAGTACGTCTTGATACCTTTAACTAACTAGAGTTATCACAATCCTTAATTATTAACTTTGCAATGCAACGCGATGCTAGAGTTTCTTCTGATCGCATACCCCTACAGTCCGTCCTGGATATCCATACACACAACCAACTGGATACTCCTCAAGATACGCCACAATATAAACCACTGGATACTCCTCAAGATACGCCACAATATAAACCACTGGATACTCCTCAAGATAACAGTATGAATAACTGGGACTTTATGCAATCTAGAAAAATCTCTAGCCATGTACTAAGTGAATCTCTAGTTATAAACCGCTAGCAGTTTCTTATATGAATCTGGATATAGAATTTCGCAGAATCCATCCTAGACATGATGTAGATAAATCAAGTTCTAATAGTAATATAAACAGGTTTAATATACATTGCACAACATGACTCATGTAAGTCACGACAACAACCAAGCCACTTGTCACCAAGTGAAGCCAGGTAAAGCCAAGTGAAGCCATGTTAATCCAGGAGAAGCCAGGTAAAGCCATGAGAAATCAGGTAAAGCCATGTACAACCCTGTGAAGCCATGTCCAACCAGATGAAACCAAGTAAAACCAAGTCAAGCCATGTCCGATGAAGCCATGTAAAGTCATGCCAAGTCAAGTCCAGTCAATCATGTTATATCACGTGTAGCCGGACAAAGCAGGTTAAAATCGAGTAAAGCCAAGTCAAGTCATCTGAAGCCATGTGAGCTCATGTCCAAATCTGGTCAAGTCATCGCGTGTCCAAGCAAAAGCCAGAAGTTTCAACATAAAATCACGAAAAACCAAGAATTCCTAAAGAAAGTGCACGATCGGTATACCGTTGGTACAGTCCAGTACACCGTCGGTACACCGGTCCAGAGATAGAAATAACAACAAGTTCTGAATTCCAATAAATCGGTATACCGTCAGTATACTGTAGTATACCGTCGGTATGCCATTCCAAGTAGGCAAAAAGTTACTGGAAAACAAAGTTCCACAAATCGGTTTACCGTTGGCACAATCCAGTATGCCGTCGGTAGGCCGGCGAAGACAAATATCCTGAAGTCGGTCAACCAATGTCGGCAGAATCGGTATACTGTAGTACACCGTCGGTATGCCGATATGGTTCAAAAAAAAAATCTAAAAATCAAGTCGGTTGAAATTGGTATACTGTCGGTATACCGTAGTATACCGTCGGTATACCGTAGTATACCGTCGGTATACCGTAGTATACCGTCGGTATGCAGGTTTTCAAGAATAAACATGGTTAAATCAAGTCTGATTGACCCAAATCAAATCCCAAAATTTACCAGAACCAAGTCTAAGAGGAAGTCAAGTCTAGGGTAAGTCTCATATCACAATATGAACTAAATCTCACGGTCACAACTCCGGTACCATTTTCGTTACCTAGTTACCAAAAATGAATGGAACGAGATTCTACCAGAAATCAAAACCGAGACAGTCACTAGGCTAGAAATCACGATATAAACAAGTATAGAAAAGCAAGTCTAAGCTAAAGCAATAACCAATCTCCAGAAAAGTAAAATGACAGAAAGTAAAAGAAGTTTACGAAATCGACAAGGTGTACTTGCCTAACGCGAGCCCCCAGCCTAAAACTTCTAATCCACCATTACGAAGGGGTTCAGAAACCACACTCCAGGTCTCAAGACCACGCTTCCAAGCTCGAGAGAAAATGAAGAAGAGAGAAGAGAGAGAGAAAAAAGAAAAGAAAATATCTCAAAAATATCTCGAAAGTGAAATAAATATCTGCCGGACATTATACCGTCGGTATACTGTAGTATACCGTCGATATACCGGTTAGGTAGTAAAGTTTCAATTTTGAGAATTTTTGGACTTCCTCGAGATCCAATAAAATATAATAACTAGCACAAAATACGTAACCACATAAAATACGAATACTGTGAGACGAGTCTCACAATATCGATGTACCTGTTTCGCTCTTTTGGTTCTAATTTGAGCCTCGGTCCCGCCTCAAACCGTTCTACCGTCTTCTTTGTAACTTCTGTTAATGCTCAAAGACATTCCAGATTTTTCCAACCTCATCGAATCATGTATAATTTTATTTCATATTCAAGTAATGAGGTTTGGATATATGGTGACTGAGTAACCAAATAGTCTTTGTTGCCGGGGTTTCTCTTTCTTTAAAAACTCTGTAATAGAGTTGTTTTAGAACCAAAACTTTTGTATGCAATTTTTAGACTTATAAAAACATACTATGTAAATACAAGAGATTTTCTTACAAATATTTTTTTTGAAAAATTATAGCGACGGAGGCATCATGGAATCATGTTGAAGGTCCGACATGAAGTACAAGACTTCGAAAACAAAGACAAGTTCTTCTCGAATGCTTCGTAACTTGGTTTTGGAAATATGTCTCCTTTGTTGATATGGTGACTAGAAATCTAACTTGGAAGAAGATTCGAGTATCCTTCAATGACATCTACTAGATGTTGCACAAATGGAGTAGATCCAATGAAGAAAACTCTATGGCTTCCTAATATATATATATATATATATATATATATATATATATATATATATATATAAAAATAAAAAGTAAGGTTGGTACGCAGATGGTACGTACATAGACCTAACTGCTCCAGTCCTAATATTCACATTCTATGAAAAAACACACTTGTGGATTCATTTCTACTTTTATTTTCTAACCACGAGTGTCCAAAAGAAGTCCTTGTAAGTGACGTAAATGATGAGATCCAACAGTTTGTTGCCACTGACATTGTTTTTGGTGACGTCAACGTAAACCTGATCTTTGAATTTTCTTCTCTTTCTTTACGGGCATTGGTTAAAGTGATTAGATGGATTCTCTTCTCTTCTCTTCTCTTCATATCATATGTGGAGTGTCCCACTTTTTCTTTCGTTCTCATAAAACTATTGGGTGGATCCCATGATGCATGTACGTTACAAGGGCCCATGAAAGAGACAAACTAGTGGACCTTGTCGTCAAAAGCTTGCTATCGTCCAAAACTATCACGTATGCTTTAGAAAGCCCAAATTATTGTAACCAAGTAACTATTTATCTTCTCTGTATCACAAATTTTCTATTAATTGTTTATAAAGCTAATAAATTTTACATAGTAGCATTATGTTGCAACTATTCTTTCTTTCTTTCTTTCTTTTTAAAACCATATATATATATAAACGGAATATAAGTTATAGTGTTTATATTCTTACATGAATCTTATACATGTGGATCAATAAAAATAGAGTGTACTAGTGTACACGAGTACACATGAAATGGAGGAGTTCATTTCTATTTGTCCACATGTGCATGACTCATGTAAGAATATGAGCACTATGGCTCATATCCCGTTTATCCTATATATATATATATATATATATATATATATATATATATATATATATATATTTGGAACTAGTAAATTTTATTCTGGTCCAATGACCTACAAACACATGATCCGAAGACCTACAACCCCAGCCCGAAGGCCTTACAAACACAGCCTGAAGGCTACAAATCCGGCCCGAAGACCTCCCGCACATGTATATCCCTGCACCCGCACCGTCCTGCATCCGGCCCCAACCACACCCGGCGCACCCGCACATTTAATTTCCCCAAAAAAATTAAAGTCCCATCCCCGTCGCTCGAACTAGGGACCTCTTGGGGGGAATGCATCTCTCTTAACCACTAGGCTGAAGGTCATATATATATATATTGTACCAAGCAATCTCAATCACACATTTTTTGAAATATGTGGTCATAAATTATTCCATAAAGTTGCTGTCACGTCAGCATATGAGATTGCTTGGTAAATTAAATGATGCAATAAGCACCAGTGCAATATCTCGTCCCTTCCAAGCCGGGACGAAGATGCTACTCCCCTGCCACTGACCACTTGGGATAAACATCTCTCTCTCTCTCTCTCATATATATATATATATATATATATATATATATATATATATATATATATATATATATATATATGGGTAATTGAGATATGAACCATAAGCTCATATTCCTATATGAGCTATGCACATGTGGAACAATATGAATGGATTCCTACATCCCATGTGCACCCATGTGCACTAGTATACACTATTCCTATTTGTCCACATGTGCATTGGCTGATGTAGGAATATGAGCCTATGACTCATATCCCTTTTTTCATATATATATATATATATATATATATATATATATATATATATATATATTCCTTTTATGTTTAATGGTTATTACAAACTATTCATATTTTGAAACTAATTATACTGACCACTCCTTGCTTTATAAAAAATATGATTATTTACACTAACTATCCATATATATATTTTTTGTTTATAACACGGGATATTTTTGCTTGTAAACTAATTATACTAACCCTCTCTCCTTGTAGAAAAAGAAAATAATAGTAGTTATTTGTGTTATAATTTATCATTTTTATCTTAAAATAAGGATATTTCGTGTAATAAATCAAAAAAAGTATAGATAGTCAGTGTAATTGGTTTAAAAGTATAATTATTTTATGTAATAAACATAAAATATGTGTGTAAATAATTCTAAAAAATATAAGATATATATAGATGGTTTGTGTTATAGCTATATAAAGTTATAATTATAACTTTATAAATATATTTGTCTGAATTTGAATCGGAGCTTCATTTAATAAATTATAAATAATGGAGGCTAGCTAGTAAGAGTAGCTGTGGGGAACCTGTGGGCCAATAGGAGCTTGCGCATGATCTATACTTCATTAGAAGACATTCTTAGAAATAAAGAAAGGAAGAACCAACAAGGAACTTGCATATGTACCACCATAGAGATCATCATACGGAATAATAGTAACCAATTAATATAAGCCCTTTGACAAGTAATATGTATGTACATCCATTTAAGAGAATCATGATTAATGGCCTCCAAAGTGTGAGTGAGTAGAATATAATAGAATAGAAGAAGCGGCATGTGGTGGTGGTAGTGGTGGTGGTGGGGTGGGGAATAGGAGCATGTGTTCCCTCAAAGCAAGAGGAGGAGGGGGGAGGAGACTTTGGGATTCCGCATTCATCATCCATCATTCACATTGAACAAATAAAAGAAATGGTTCAATGAGTATGTATATATATATATACTCACTCTTCTGACTTCTTGCCAGAGAATGTAGCCTTACTTTGTTGGAGGAAAGGAACCCCTCTCTCTCTCCCTCTCCTCTGCAAAGGAAAGGAAAGGAATTAGGAGTGGTGATTCTTTTGAGAAGACAAGCTAGCTAGCTCTGAAAAATATACAATTATAACAAGAAAAGAAAAGGGAGTTGGCAGGCATTGATGTTGGGTCCATATATTTATGTTATGTATTTAATTTTGTATATAAGAAGGAATGATGCATGCATCTAAGCTATCAATCTGGCGAAGGTCGACGTTGGATCCGATATATACTTGTGGTGCCTAATTCCTCCGCCACTCCCACGTCATGTGGGTCTGCATGCCACCAGTAGTGCTTGCTTGTGTCCAAGGACAAATAGACACCACCTGATCATTGACTAACAACTGACACTTCTGTGTCGATATGAGCAGCAGATAGGTTCTAAAATAAGTACTACAAACATCTTAAGATTTTAAACCGTGTCGTGTCCATCATAAATTAAACACATCAAAATTAATAACTGTCGTAACAACTCCCATGCTCAAG
This sequence comes from Iris macrosiphon, assembly GCA_036927795.1. NCBI lineage: Eukaryota > Viridiplantae > Streptophyta > Magnoliopsida > Asparagales > Iridaceae > Iris > Iris macrosiphon. The sequence goes on from JAYESA010000012.1 coordinate 182,855,609, forward strand.
CCAGGCTCTAAATTAACAAAAGGAATATGGACATAAAATTACATAACAGGTCTGTTGTCCTGTAAAATGGATGTCATATTCTATTCCTTTTCTATTATATGTGGATTTGGACAAATTTTGAGATTATATATGAAGATGATTGTCCACATGTAATAGAAAGAGTGTGAAGAATTGTATGAGATAATATTCTAGGTATTTCATTCATCATGATATTACATATATATACATCCACATATCAACTTGGGGCCTAAGTCACATGACCAATCACCATAAATACAATTTAATCCCAATACCCCTTCTCAAGTTGGAACATGCAAGTCACAAATGTCCAACTTGCGCAAAAGAAACTCAAATTGTCGTTTGCCCAAAGCTTTGATAAAAACATTCGTCAGTTGCCCATCCATTGACACATGAGATGGACGAATAACTCCAGCAAGAACATCATCCCTCAAAAAATGACAATCCATCTCAATGTGTTTTGTGCGCTCATGAAAAACTAGGTTCTGCGCAAGATGTAAAACAGATTGACTATCACAAAACAAATCAATAGCATACGAATGTTGTACCCCCAAACTGCCAAGCAACCCCTTGAGCCACTTAAGCTAATACGTGACTGCTGTCATCGCACGGTACTCCGTTTCGGCCGAAGAACGGGATACCGTCACCTGTTTCTTTGTCTTCCAAGAGATGGACGAATCACCAAGAAAAACTAACCAAGAATAAACTTCAACGCCCCAAGGTCATTCATGTGAAAACATGTACTCAAATAATTCTTAAAGACAGTAAGAGCAACAGAATTATTACCAGAGAGAATCAAATCGTCGACATACAAAAGAACATTTATCTGAACATCGCCCTTATGAAGAGTAAAAAAAGAATAGTCAGAGTACGATTGGGAAAATCCGTACTCCCGCAAACAAGATGCCAACTTCACAAACCAACAACGAGGCGCCAGTTTAAGCCCATAAAGTAATTTTCGAAGCCGACATACTTGACTAGGGTGTTTGGTTTGGAAACCAGGTGGTAGATTCATATACACTTCTTCGATAAGGTTTCAATATGCATTATGAACATCCATCTGATGTAGTTCCCAATTATTTGTTGCGGCTACATCTAGAAAGGCACAAACAATAACCATTTTTGCAACCGAGGCAAAAGTATCAGTGTAATCAATCCCTTCAACCTGATAATTTTCAAAAATCACCAAACATGCTTTAAGCCGCTTGTAGAAGCATAAAAAATACGCCGGAAAGCTAAACGCAGCATATTGATGCGGAGCAGCGTAGACAGAGGCCTTCAGAGCCATCAAACGTGCAACAAAGCTTTTTCCGCTAAACACAGCGTGAAATATAAGCTCAAAGGACCATCCGCGTAAGGCAGTACGTCTAGGATGCTTCAGCATAAGCAGGGTTCTTCGTCGCCTCCTGGGCGTAAAACCCATCCTCTTTGAAGTGTACGAGAGACGCTTCGTATTCTCCGAAGTGAACCTATCAGATCCTGCAATGAACCTGTCAGATCCTACAATGAACCTGACATCTGACTCCTGACAAAAAGTGCTGCACGGCTACCCAGACGACGGCTGAAAAGATGGCAGACCACTCGGGATGCGCCCCATAGTATGATGGCGGATCTCTGCATTTAATGCAGAGGATTTGATTAAATATCATCGAACCGTCGTTTACTGACATCTCCTTTGCGTAAACTGCTTTTACGTGCACAAAGGGATACGCTGCCTTGTTTTACACAGGCAGACATAAGCTGTTTACGCTCCGCAGTAGACAAACCGCCTGCCACATCAAAAGCTGTACTTCGTACGGGGCTCGAGGCACGTCTCTACGTCCAATGCACAGAGCGATGACAGTTGCTCGAGGCACGTCTCTACGTCTAATGCACAGAGCGGTGACAGTTTCTCGAGGCACGTCTCTGCGACTGATGCACAAAAGGGCTGCAGACCTTCAAAAACACGCCTCCGCATTTAATGCACAGGATGGTGGCAAATCTCAGCATTTAATGCAAGAGATTTGATTATATCTTCAAAAGCCGTAATTCCGGCTAAGACGTCCACATCAGCACTCTGGCACGGTACGCAGCGGCTTCTACGCCCATTCAGCTCCTGTGCTCACTCGGCTTCTACGCCCATTTGGCTTCTACGCCCACTCGGCCTCTACGACCACTCGGCTTCTACGCCCACTCGGCCTCTATGACCACTCGGCTTCTACGCCATGGTGACAGTTATTGGCTTCTACGTCAACCTCTTCTACACAAGGGATAACTACCTACGTGGCTTCTACGCCGTGATCTTCGCAGCAGATATACGCATTTTGTCCCCTTAGTTGGACACGCGTCACATGCTCACTCAAAAGGTCATCTATACGCAGGCATTGGTTATTTTAAACCATCGTGTAAAAGGGTGATGTACTTTCCACTCCTCGGTTTCTACACCGACGGAGTGGTCACTGTCACCAAAACTCTATAAATAGAGACCTCTATCAATGAGGAAAAAGAAGAGACAAATTGGAGGGTCGACAATTTGGAGGGTCGACAAATTGGAAGGTCAGAAAATTGGTCAAGAAAACCAATATCAGATCCAAGGTCGAACTTCCAAGAAAGATCGAACCAGAGGTCAAGAGAGAGAGAGAGAGAGAGAGAGAGAATCCGGAGCTCAGGCAAAAGAGTAGGGATCGAAGACTTTGGCATCGTGCATCCACCCTCTTTTGCAACCTTCGAAGCTGCTACCTGTCTTCCACGACACTACTTCAACATCGTGTGGTCCAAGGGCTAAAGTGATCGACTGCAGATCAGACACATATAGCAATATTTACCCAGATTAAATAAATTATACTCCCATATCCTCGTATAGGATCAAATTATACAAGTTTGTTTGTAAACCAAAGAAGGCCGGTTTCGTGTAAACCCCATCTTGAATACATTTTCATTCTTTCGTTTTCCACCACAAACAAGATGGCGACTCTGCTGGGGACGTCTTTCTCTTCTGATGAGGAAGTAATTGCTCAACACGATGCTGTATCTGTAGGAACCGTGAAGAAGACACTGGTCGTCCAATTCGACCAGTCTGCCTACGAAGACATGCTTCGAACCGGGGGTAGCTCTCACCCTCTCTCCGTCCAAGACAATAGGAAGCTGCGCAAGGTCTGGATGCCCAAGACATCCTCTACCATTCCTGTGGACTCTCCGATCTCTCCGATCTCTCCGACCAATGAGGTTGTAGCATTGCTCCCTCCGTGCCCCGCACGTAAAATTCAGTCTCCCGCTACGTGCGGTACAGACAAAACTTCGGACAAAGTCTCAGCGCTAACCTAGAAGTATCCACTGCGCTCTACGCGTAGAAACCAGTCTCCTGCTACGCGCGGTACAGACAAAACTTCTGATGATGCCTCAGCGCCAAATCGGAAGTACAAATCAGGCTCCGTGCGCAAGACAACATCTGACCTCTACGGGGAACCAGATGAGCAGTGTGATCTCCGCAAGGGAAAGCAAGCGGCAGAGTACTCAACTCCTCGGCCTTTACGCCAGCAAGGGAGCAATCTGCCTACTCTCCGGATTACGCGAGAAGCTGATGGCCGCCTGAGGACATTCTCAGCCTTTCGCCAACCAGAGCGAAGCTCCAAATTATGCCAGGCGAAGTCCCTAAGCGTACAGAAGGCTCGATTGACGGAAAGACACGCTCCTCGGAGATTATCCGCCAACCCAGGGAGTTTGTCATGTTCATATTACCTCAGAACAAACCTTCCTAAATTCGGCTATCGATTATCATGTTCATATTACCTCTGATATCGATTGTCATCTCAACTTAACACCCGTACTTAACTCTAAGTACGCCAGTGGTGTTGAGTCCACAAAAACTGCCATGTCCATATCACCCCTGAGCAGACGTGTACCTCCATCTCCAAAGGAGTCACGATCAAAAGTTTGTCATGTTCATATTATCTCTGAATAAACTTTCGGCTATCGATTATCATGTTCATATTACCTCTGATATCGATTGTCATCTCAACTTAGCACCCGTACTTAACTCTAAGTACGTCAGTGGTGTTGAGTCCACAAAAACTGCCATGTCCATATTACCTCTGAACAGATGTATGCCTCTATCCCCGATGGAGTCACAACCCAGGGAGTTTGTCATGTTCATATTACCTCTGAACAAACCTTCATAAATTCGGCTATCGATTATCATGTTCATATTACCTCTGATATCGATTGTCATCTCAACTTAACACCCGTACTTAACTCTAAGTACGTCAGTGGTGTTGAGTCCACAAAAACTGCCATGTCCATATTACCTCTGAACAGATGTATGCCTCTATCCCCGATGGAGTCACAACCCAGGGAGTTTGTCATGTTCATATTACCTCTAAACAAACCTTCCTAAATTCGGCTATCGATTATCATGTTCATATTACCTCTGATATCGATTGTCATCTCAACTTAACACCCGTACTTAACTCTAAGTACGCCAGTGGTGTTGAGTCCACAAAAACTGCCATGTCCATATCACCCCTGAGCAGACGTGTACCTCCATCTCCAAAGGAGTCACGATCAAAAGTTTGTCATGTTCATATTACCTCTGAATAAACTTTCGGCTATCGATTATCATGTTCATATTACCTCTGATATCGATTGTCATCTCAACTTAGCACCCGTACTTAACTCTAAGTACGCCAGTGGTATTGAGTCCACAAAAACTGCCATGTCCATATTTACCTCTGAACAGATGTATGCCTCTATCCCCGATGGAGTCACAACCCAGGGAGTTTGTCATGTTCATATTACCTCTGAACAAACCTTCATAAATTCGGCTATCGATTATCATGTTCATATTACCTCTGATATCGGTTGTCATCTCAACTTAGCACCCGTACTTAACTCTAAGTACGCCAGTGGTGTTGAGTCCACAAAAACTGTCATGTTCATATTTACCACTGAGCAGATGTATACCTCTATCCCCGATGGAGTCACAACCCTAGAGAGTTTGTCATGTTCATATTACCTCTGAACAAACCTCCCTGATCCGGCTATCGATTATCATGTCATATTACCTCTGATATCGGTTGTCATCTCAACTCAGCACCCGAACTTAACTCTAAGTACGCCAGTAGTGTTAAGTCCACAATACCTATCACGTCCATACTACCTCTGATAGGGTTTATTTCGAACTTATTATTTGCACTTAATGTGCGCAACAAATAATAGGTCCATTAAAAATCCCCCAGTGGGATGTTCTCAACAAATACGGTATCGTACTACGTCAGCCTATCACTCAGAGAAGGCGGACAGTCAGCGAATTCGAAAAGTTTTTCGTGCGAAGAAGGTCAGCGGTTCCTACGCTAAGGAGCTTTCTACGCTCGACAGCAACAGATCTACGGTTTTACGCTCGCAAGCTATAAGTCTATGGTTTTACGCCCGGATGCCTTTGTGCTCGGTAGCTTTTATGCTCGAGAGGCTACAGACCTACGACTTCACGCTCAGTAGATACCAAATCGATGATCTCACGCTCGGTGGCGCTTAGTTTACGCTCGGAGGCGACGGATCCACGACTTCACGCTCAGAAAATTTTCTTTTCAGAAGCAACAAATCTACAGTTCTACGCTAAGGAGCTTTCTACACTCGACAGCTACAGATCTACGACTTTACGTTCGACAGCTACAAGTCGGATTTTACGCCCGAATGCCTTTTTGCTCGGTAGCTTTTATGCTCGAGAGGCCACAAACCTACGACTTCACGCTCAGGAACTACAAGTCTATGATTTCACGCTCGATGGTGTTTAGTTTATGCTCAGAGGCTGCCAACTTATGATTTCGCGCTCCATGACTTCCCGCACATCTGAAGGATACGCCGGCCGGATCACGCGTACATCTGAACGGTCCTCAAAAGCGGTTCATGCTTCATTCAAAGCGTTTCAAATTCCGAGGAATTTGAAAGCTTTGAAGGGGGTCTTGTAGAAGCATGAAAAATACGCCGGAAAGCTATACGCAGCATATTGATGCAGAACAGCGTAGACAGAGGCCTTCAGAGCCATCAAACGTGCAATAAAGTTTTTTTTGCTAAACACAGCGTGAAATATAAGCTCAAAGGACCATCCGCGTAAGGCAGTACGTCCAGGATGCTTCAGCATAAGCAGGGTTCTTCGTCGCCTCCTGGGCGTAAAACCTGTCACGCTCCAATCTCCCGCAAGCTCGATAGTCCCTACTGAACGTGAATCACCACGTTGCAGCTCTCCCGCAGGACAATCGTTCCCATCGGGACGTGATGCCGTACGAGCCTGGAGTTGCGCTCGTACAAGGCGATATTTTCAAACACCAATGTTATCATCGAAACAACCAAGTTACAGCGGAAGCCGTTTTGTGTACCAAGCACACATCAGAGTAATACACAGCGAAGCTCACAATAGGGTCCAAATAAAATGCCCCGAGGCAATGCCACAAAGGCGATGCCACGAAGATGATGAAATACTCTTGTTCTTTTCTCTAGCCCACAAAGGTACTTACAGTTCATACATCTTGTCCCGTATATCCAAGCAGCGCCACTATGCTTGCGTACCTGAAATATTGTCCACAAACATGGGTCAGTACACAACCGTACTGGTGAGCGGGGTAACCCACTCGCCTAAGCCGACACTAAGTAAAATAGTGAATGCATACAGTTATATGGTGATCTTTCTAGTTGAATCCTAGATTCGTTTTATGGCATATGGATGACATGTTAAGGAAAGCTGTAAAGCAGCTTAAGCATGCAAGCATTCTACTCAAATCAAACGACAAGCAGTTATATAAATCCAACCCGAAGGAAACTAACACGCAACCCGTCTTACTCAATGCCATCGCTTGCACGATAACATATCGAACCGTCAGTCTCGCCTCAAATATCCATCCTCAACCAAAGTTTATATTCCAATCTCAAGTGCACACTCTTGCCGAGGCAAGGTGGCCGTGCCTACACGAAAGCCAAACCAACAAAAGAAAAGCAAGCCAACTTATATACTATACGAAGTCACTGGCTAAAGGCCACGAAGGACATTGATCGGACCAAGATCAATAGGGCAATCCTACCCAATCCAGGGTTGGGCAGCTACTCCCGCCTGGTGGTATCGGACTACCAGCACTGCGCCCAATCGTGCGATGCCCATTGTTTCCTCCATGGTGGAACGGTCCCGGTGCCCCGGTGCCTCATCCCGTTCCAGGAAACCAAACCCTGTGCCACGCAGGTTGTCCGTGACTATGCAGACACGTAGGTATGACGAGAGGATCGAAACATTCTCGCCCCACCAAGCGATCCTAGACTCGTTCAACCGATATCCAACCAAATATCCATAATCATTCTTCCAACATATCCAACCAAGGAATCCAAATTTCGACCTCAAGATATCGCCCAAGGCACCAAAATATCAAGTATTTCATAGGCACGATGCCTCTTCTCACCACAGTATCCAAATTGGTGCAACACCCATGCTCAAGCAAATCCCATGGCCCAATACCGTTTCAGTGGCACAATGCTCCATTCGTGGCACGATGCCCCATCAAGCGACACAACACCCTCGCCGATATAGTTGTTCGATTTCGAACCACAACTGCTCACTTTGCAAGACAAAGCGACTCAGTGATACTCGCGCACGGATGCACGTTCGCTCGCCCGAATTCTCGATATTCCCATTGCCTCATTGTATCATTCCAACTTATTCAAGCATAAACCCAAGTATTCAACCGACCGCCTCAAATGCAACATTCCAACTCTAGCTCCAACTATCCAACGCGTAAATCATTTCAAGCCACAATCCTACCAAGCCAACGACGTACACTCTATGCACGCCTCAGTGTAGTGATTCTCAATGTTTCAGCCCAAGTGTTCAAGCCTTTTACGTATTTTCCATATTATTAGGCATGAAGGAGTAGAGGAGAAGGGAAAGAGCCCACTCACAATGTTTGATCCCGTTAGGCATAGTCTCAGATCAGGATAGTCGTTTCGTTTCTCATTTCTGGAGGAGTTTGCAGGCGAGTTTGGTCACCCAGCTCAAATTCAGTACTGCATATCACCCCCAGACAGATGGACAGTCAGAGAGGACCATTCAGACTCTCAAGGATATGCGATGCACTAGTGTACTAGATTTTGGAGGATCTTGGGAGGACCATCTCCATTTGGTAGAGTTTGCTTACAACAACAGCTACCAGGCTAGTATAGAGATATCACCATTTGAGGCTCTGTACGATCGAAGATGTCGTACTTCCTTATCATGGGGCAATATTGGAGAGAGAGATTTACTAAGGCCAGAGATGGTTGTGGAAGCAGCGGAGAAGGTTAAGTTGATTAGAGACAGACTTCGAGTGACGTAGGACAGACAGTGATATTTGGCCGATAGCCACCGGAGACCTTTGGAGTTTGAGGTATAGTTTTAGAATTTTTGTTTTGTGCTTGATATTGGTTTTTGTTATAAATTAAGTTCTTAAGGTTGTATTTTTTTCTAGGTTGGTGGTCTGGTATTTCTGAGAATTTCTCCGACACGAGGCACGATTTATTTCGGTGGAGGCAGAAAGTTTAGTCCGCGATTCATCGGACCCTTCACTATTCTCGAGAGGGTCAGTGCAGTTGCTTACAAACTAGACTTGCCACCTGCATTGTAGGGAGTGCACAACGTGTTTCATGTATCGTAGTTAAGACGGTACATGGCGGATCCTAGTCACGTATTGGATCACTCGGAGATAGAGGTGGGCCCTACTCTTAGCTATCTAGAGCAGCAAGTTGAGATTTTGGATTGGAGAGAGAAGGTGCTCAGGAACAAGATTATTCCCTTGGTACGCGTCGCATGGAGGCATCACTCTCCGTGTGAGTCTACCTGAGAGAGGAAGGATAAAATGTAAGAGCGTTACCCATATTTGTTTGTACCTTGAGCTATATTTTTTTTATTATGTTCTATTTTATTTTCTGGGGGTAGTTTCGTCTTTGAATTTCGAGGAAGAAATTATTGTAAAGGGGGTAGACTTGTCACTACCACATTATCTTGGAAAGGATATTTTCTAGGATATGCTATTTATTGTATTATTTAATTATTGTTAGATGTTAGATTTAATTTTGGACTTGTGTTAGTAGACCTAACTAGATTAGATTAGACTCATGGACCAACATTTAATTTTAGTTAGACCAACAAACATGCCCAATAGTTAGCCTATTCATTAGGAGGATGACTTAATTAGTTAAACCAATTGGATTAGAACCTTTCTTCCTTAATTAATTCCTTCATGACAAGCCCCAGGGGGTATTGTGGACTTTTTATGGTGACTTAGAGTAGGGGCTAGGCCGGCCATAGCAAGGGGGAGAAGAGAGACTCTCTCTCTTCATTCATTTATTACAATTCTAGATCTAGAATTTTTCTCTTCCAAATTCTTTCATCCTTATACCAATCCCTACCAAAATTATTTTCCAATTCCTTCTCTCTCACCATTTGTCACGCCCCCGTCCCAAAAATATACGGAACTAGGCCACGTGGCATTGGCCAGCTGACACGTCACTAAGGGAATACCCAATTTAATGGACCCAAAGTGATGTGCTACGCTGTCCTAAACTACTACAAGTCTAAATACAGATAAATCTATCTCATCCACAAGAATAACAGGGAAAGTACTGAATATAAATAGATGCTAAATCTGAAAATGTCATATACAACCCAGATAAAGTCAGGTGGGAACAATCCCACTACAAAAGTAAGCAGGAGTGAAATAAGATAAACTAGCGTAACATCCTCAAAATATGTAGCTGCAACTCCAGGTGCACTCAGGTAGACTCTGACGGCATCTCCTCTAACTCTGTCTCCGAGGCATGTCCAGACTCCTGTCCAGGTCCAGGTACTGTGGGGTGGAATGTCTCAGCTAAACCTGGCAGGGAACCAGGTCCTCAGAGGGACGTAACAAGATACAGAAAAATGATATGCCATGTAATGTAAATACTGAATAAATAATTTACTGAATAAAATAAATACAGGGTGCTAACCATCTAAGTGAAATGCAATTCGAGACAACCTAGTACGTATGGGAAATGTGTGGCTAGACATATGCTGACGTAATTCACCAATCTGTGGTGACTGGCTAGTATATGCCACATATGCCCCCGTTCAAGGGCACTATATAATTTTCCATCTACGATGAGAATGGTCACATGAATATATATATATATATCATCCGTATCACTCCGTCGAGTGCGGCACATGGTAAAGAGGTGGGTGTCCCATACGTATTTTAGTCGTTCTTCCCTCCCAATGTAACTAAGTGTCAAGTCGTATATTTCCTGAATTATTCTAATCCGTGATGCGGTCACACGTACTGGTAGCTAGTCAACTACGCAGCTCGCATCCCAATATGCATTGCAACCATGTTGCGTGTTCCCGTGATAGGGTCTAGGAGAATATCAGGATATCCTCACAGTTGTTGGTAAGTCTGTAACTATTACGTTGATTTCCCTAAGTCAACGTATCTGTTGACTGTACCCAAGGCAATCTCAGATACATACTGTTATATGTAATTTCAGGAGCAGTATCATATGACAATAATTGAATTTAAATAAGAACATTTAACAGTTAATATTTAAGCAGTAAAAACTTGGCAAGGTATACTTGCCTACTCCCTGATAATGTTGATAACCTGATCTCGCAGTCAGGTTTTGAGGTTGCTGGTGACAGGGGTCACTGGTGGTGGTGAATGTGGTTTCTGTTAAAACAGACAGGGTTCGTGAATATCAAGGCTGTAATATAAAGTATGTATATATACTTATATACACATATATAACATAGATATATATATAGTATGTATATATATAGATATAATATATAGTAGTATATATAGTATATAAAGAACAGACAAATGCAGGTATTATATAATAGTAGCAGGGTATATACACTGCTAAATATATATAATAATATAATATTATCAGGGTGTATCCACTGATATAAAATAATATGGTAGTCAGGGTATATCCACTGAATTATATATAATAAACAATAATCAGGGTATATCCACTGATATATATATAGATAAATTGAAATGACAGGGTAGAAATTAAATACATATATATCTATGTATTATATTATACAGTACTATATAGTATATATTATATATACATAATATATATATAGATATAAAATAAAATGACATTGCAGGAATTTAAATACATATATAAATGCTGTACTATCCAGCACTAAATAATATTTATATTATCAGGGTCTATATATGACCACAGTTATATATATATACGTATATATAACGAATTGAAAGACAGTGCAAGAATTAAAAATATACATAAATATAAGCTGTATTATCCAGCTATATTATATAATATAATATAATATATATAATATATTGTATATATAGGTAATATATATACAATATATAGATAATATATATATCTAGATATACATAGATATATATATATATATACATATATATAAAGAAAAAGAAAAGTGCAGGAAATGAATAAAAATGAAAAGCATATATATATATATATATATATTATATAATATGTGTATACATATAATTATACAACCCATAATATATATATATATAGATTTATATATATATATATATATAAGAAAGAAAATACATATGTATATTTACATATTTATATATACACACATATATATATATATATGTAAAATGAACAAAATACGCATATATATATAAGTAAATATATATACTGTTTTTATTATATACAGTAATATTAATAATAATATATATATATATATATATATATATAACAATATATAGATATTGATATACCTATATATATACATATATATATATACATATATACATAGATATATATATACATATAATAATAGTAATAATAATAATAATAATAATAATCATACATATATATACTATATTTATAGTATTATATAATATATATTATATAATATATATATATAAACACATATATATATTAATATACCTATATATATATATATATACATATACATATACTTATACATATATACATACACATATACGTATTTAAATAAGTAGAGAGAGAGAGTGGTCACCTGCCACGTCAGGGGGGGGCCCGCGTCGTCGCCGGTGGAGCTCCGGCGAGGCTACGGCGGCTGCTGGCCGGAGCTGCAACTGCAGCAGTAGCTGTAGTCAGCAGTAGCAGTGGCAGCTGCAGCAGCTTGTGGAGGCGGGTAGCGACGGCGGAGGAGGGGGTGCAGGCTGTCGGGGTGGCGGAGGAGGAGGTGGCGAACAGCCCGGTGAGGGTGGCGGAGGTCGGGGGTGGCCGGAGTGGCGGTGGGGGACTGTCGGAGTGGTGGTGGTGTTTTGGAGGCGAAGTCGGGAAGGAGGCTGCGGGGGAGCTACCGGCCAGGACGGTGGTCGTGGGGAGGTGTGGCGGTGGTGGTTGGGTAGAGGAGGTCACGGCGGAGCGGATGGGGTCGGTGGCGGAGGTCCACGACGGTCAGGGCGGCGATGGTGGGCGGTCGGAGGTGAGGAAGCGGCTGTGGTGCAGGAAAGGGGAGTGTGCTGCGGGGGCTCAGGGCGGCGGAGGCGGTGGCCGGAGGGGGTGGCCGTTGGCTGGGGGATGGCTGGGGGAGTGGCGAGGTGGTCGGCGGCGGTCCGGTGGGCGGAGGGTGGCCGGAGTGAGGGGGAATGGGTTCGGTTATGAAGGGGGCTGGGTAGTTATATAGGGTTAGGGTTGGGGTAGTTTTGTAATTAGGGGGAATGTTGGGGGTATTTTAGTAATTTAATTAATTAAATATCTAATTCAGATAATTATGGATATTAATCTGATATTTTGTGGGTCCTACTCCACCTATTCAATAACCAATGAGGTGATGCCACCTCATATGGGAATTTTTGCATAAAAACCCTTGACTTTTCATAAATTGCATAAAAGTCCAAAAATTGGGAAATTGCGCAATTATAAAATTTGTCTGGAAAATCACCTGGTTCTAAAAATTACTAAAATTCACAGAATTGAGAGGGAAAGCTGGGGAAGTGTTTTGGACAGTGTGGGGTGAGCCTGGGCAGATGCAGAGTCTGATTCTGCAGGTGATACGGGTCACCGTATTTATTATTTAATAAATACTGCGCACGGTGTTCACTAATTATTTAGGGAGAGTTAGGGTCATAATTTTTCTACGGTGTCAATATGATAATTGAAGTATAATTAGAGTAGAATATTATCGTATTTTTGGTTGGGCAAACAGGTGCCTACTAGTCCTCAAATCTCTAGGGGTACAGAGATGGGTAAAGAGCAGCAATTTAAATAGGGATTAAATACGTACGTTTGTAACGATATTTGTGCGACTAAAACGAAGCACAAAATGAGATTTCTGGGAGTTGCTAAAAATACAGAAAATGTAGTCTAGCAAGCCTAGGGCAGGGATGTGAAATTAGTTTAGGGTTAACAGCTAGTGTGAGGCCCTAATTAATTGTGTAATGAACATGTGCACAATCAATAGAATATATAGTAAATAAATTTTTAAAAAGTTGCACTAATTCTAATTAACTAAAAATAATATTAAAATACTAAAATCTGGTCGAGGGAGTTTACAATCTACCCTCCTTAAAATATTTCGTCCTCGAAATAAAAATAAACATATAATGAGAACGAAAGATTGATTGATTTGAAATATCAGGACATAGATAGCTGAAGATTGATTTGAAATATTTGGACATACCCTGATCTGGAAATAGATGGGGGAAACATTATCGAATATTCTCTTCCCGTTCCCAGGTTGATTTGCCTGATGCATGATGTTTTCATGCAATATGAACTAGAGGAACGTAATACGACGTAAGGTAGGTAACGGAAGTCATTCTAAGAAAATAAGAACAGTGTTAAACTGCAATCTGATCTATTAATAGGGTTTGGTAATTCCCCAAGAAACTATATAAATGGCTATGGAAACAATACACTTCATATTTATACTATATACGAGGTTTCTTCTTTCCGAAATAAGGAAAGACGGAAAAACAGTAATCAAGAGTTCAAGGGGGAGGTAATAGATTAGTAGTGTGAGGATCAAGGCGTTTAAAGAATTCAACGTAAATTGTCAAAGCAGTTGTAGATTTGAGATGCTATTTTGGTAATCCCTATTCACATATTCGGATCAGCACAGTTATGTTGCTGATACGATATGCTCAGGCATATCTAACGGGCAAGTACATCTGTTTACTAATCACTATATATCTCAATCCATGTAAAGTAGTTATGCGAAGAGCGAACCAAGTGCATTATGGTTGATCAGACCGTCATACACTGATTCTGAAATGTATTAATGTAGTACTCCAATAATACATATTTTAATGAACAAGCTTGATAAAGAATAAGCTTGCAAAACTAGGCTATAATAGCAGAGTATAATTTAAGGTAGTATAGCAAATATAAGTACGCTAGATTAGGATATGAGAAGTACAAAACAATTCAAATTCACAAAAAGACAAGATTCTATAATCTCTAACTTCTAGTCTAGGTTGCTAGTTGACCCAAAAGAGGTGTGGTTTTCTAAGTTCTACAACCTTAATATACACTATAGGTTGTCCGCATTTAAGCACATGACTTGTATCCAGAGCGTACCTCTTTAATTGGAATATGTGGAAGACGTCATGTACTTCTTCCAATGTCTGAGGTAATGCTATCTTGTAAACAACTTCTTTGATGCGTTCCAACACATCGAAGGGTATGACGTACCTCGAGCTTAGTTTTCCACTTCTTCCAAGTCTGATAGTTTCTCGGGTAGGTGAAAACATATGTCTTCCTATTCTACTCTATGTGTACCCTTTATCCAGATTATATGGGTATCACCAGATTTACAACAGGTCGCATATTATTGGTAGTTTTTCTGATATTTTTCTCAAGACTAACATCTGTCTACCCTCTCTCCTTCAATCTAATTGATCTATTCCTGATACTAGATGAAATTAATCTATTGGTGAAAACACAAGACTAGAAGTTACTGACTACCCTAATAAGTCATGTATATTAAATCTAATTTGGAAACTACCTGTAGTATTCAGCTATTACTACATTCACATGTTTTGAGCCTAACAATCAACGTCTAGCAATCTACCTAGATGTGTTTGCTTAGTCCTGATATCCGAATGGGTAACTTGGTGGTCTAAGGATGACGCTTCTCTTCCTGTAGTCTAGGATAGTATTTGTACTTGGCTTAGCCAGTCCAAGTCTAAGTCAACATCGAGGTTTGGTATTGAAAGTACCAAGAATCGCGTTCTCATTACTCTTCTATACCTGACTACTAGCAGGCTTTAGTAATGTTGGTAACTGGAACAATGCCTTTTCCGGTAAACCTGGCTATTTGCATGGGTACGAAACTACTAGATGTGAAAAATAGTGTAGCTCTAGAATCAAATAATGCGGTTTGCTGGTAATAATGTGACTATAATGATACCTGAAATGGTTTCACCTTCCGGTTCTTCTGCAACTGCAGCTAGTGCAAAGGCCTGCTCGTGCCTTTGTCTACCGATTTGTTGTCTGGCTAGGCAGTACTGCGTGTCTTGGGTGACTAAGGGTGGTCCCCTCTGAAATCTTCCAGATGCTGGGGAATGCTGACCTCTAGTAGGGGGTTGCATTCTCTGGGCTGGTGCTACTGGTCCTTGCCCATGCTGGAGTGTTGCTTCTCTGTGTTGTGGGCAGTCTTTGGCCCTATGCTGATTATCTCCACATATCAAGCATAGTCTATACTTCCTTCGACAGTTTTTGGCATAATGTCCCTTCCTGCCACAATGGTGACAAGTCAAAAATTTCTTGGTTTGATATGACCCCATTTGGTGTTGTGTCTGATTTCCTGGGTGACGGATTGGTCCTCCTGCTCCAGTCTGGTCTCTGGCTAGTATGGTGGGATTTGAACATCTTGCTTCTCGGCCAATGGCTTCTTGTATCCTTGCCTCTGAAAGAACTTCTTCGTATGAAATCCTCGACTGTGCCGTAGTATACCCTTGGAGTTCGGGGGTAAGGCCGTGATGGAACTTTAGGGCCTTCTTTAGCTCGGTTGGTATTAGGACGGCACCGAATTGACTTAGTCGACTGAATTCTGTATCATAGGCGTCGACGGTCATATTCCCTTGTTCCAAATGCAGGAACTGGAAGTACAGTTCATCTCTGACCGTGGCTGGGAAATATTTTGCATTAAAATATTCCAGAAATTGTTCCCAAGTATGGTTCTTGTCGGTGCTGCGCTCGATAGATTCCCACCAGTGATGGGCGTTACCGAGGAGTAGGGTCCTTACTGTTGTTATCCATAGATCGGGGTGAAGTTGGGAACCTTCTAGCAGTATTTCCGTGTTGGAGATCCAGTCTGAGATCTCTTCCGGAGTTTCATTGCCCTTAAAGGTTCTCGGGCTCATCCGGCTAAAGCCTCGAACAGTGCTAGCTGGTTGGACAGGGGCTGGTACTGGGGCAGCTGTTTTCTCCAGAACCGTCATTAGGCATTGTCTCAGGACTTCATTCTGTTGCCACTGAGCCTGCAATATGGCTTGGAACATCTGAGATTGTTCCTCAAGTTGTGGCATCAGGGCTGCGAGAACTGGAGGTGGAGGCAAAGGTATCTCCGCCTGCAGTGTTGGTGCCTGAGAAGGTTGCCCTTCTTGCTGGACTGGTGTTGCTTCTTGGGTCGGATCCTGGTGAAGGTACGAGGTTGTTGGATTGACCAGCATCCTTCTCAGAGATTGGTCTCTCGGGATTGGGTCCCTTGGACATCTGGCGAGAGGTCTGTTGCTTGGTCAGTTCCATCAATCGCAGTTTCCCCGGGTATGTCCATATTTATGAAAAGAATAGAAAAATTTAGAAAAATACGAAGGACTTAATAGATGATAATCAAGTAGGATGCAATATTTATAGATGAAGTCAGTGTGGATGAGACCTAGTATTCCTATCCTATTGCAGGTTTGCTGAACATGATATCATATTACTAGCAACTGAACATGATATCATGTTACTAGCAATTATTTTGACCTGCATGGGCCACCACTAAAACCGTGTCACGCCCCAGTCCCAAAAATATACGGAACTAGGCCACGTGGCATTGGCCAGCTGACACGTCACTAAGGGAATACCTAATTTAATGGACCCAAAGTGATGTGCTACGCTGTCCTAAACTACTACAAGTCTAAATACAGGTAAATCTATCTCATCCACAAGAATAACAGGGAAAGTACTGAATATAAATAGATGCTAAATCTGAAAATGTCATATACAACCCAGATAAAGTCAGGTGGGAACAATCCCACTACAAAAGTAAGCAGAAGTGAAATAAGATAAACTAGCGTAACATCCTCAAAATATGTAGCTGCAACTCCAGGTGCACTCAAGTAGACTCTGACAGCATCTCCTCTAACTCCGTCTCCGAGGCATGTCCAGACTCCTGTCCAGGTCCAGGTACTGTGGGGTGGAATGTCTCAGCTAAACCTGGCAGGGAACCAGGTCCTCAGAGGGACGTAACAAGATACAGAAAAATGACATGCCATGTAATATAAATACTGAATAAATAATTTACTGAATAAAATAAATACAGGGTGCTAACCATCTAAGTGAAATGCAATTCGAGACAACCTAGTACGTATGGGAAATGTGTGGCTAGACATATGCTGACGTAATTCACCAATCTGTGGTGACTGGCTAGTATATGCCACATATGCCCCCGTTCAAGGGCACTATACAATTTTCCATCTACGATGAGAATGGTCACATGAATATATATATATATATATATATATCATCCGTATCACTCCGTCGAGTGCGGCACATGGTAAAGAGGTGGGTGTCCCATACGTATTTTAGTCGTTCTACCCTCCCAATGTAACTAAGTGTCAAGTCGTATATTTCCTGAATTATTCTAATCCGTGATGCGGTCACACGTACTGGTAGCTAGTCAACTACGCAGCTCGCATCCCAATATGCATTGCAACCATGTTGCGTGTTCCCGTGATAGGGTCTAGGAGAATATCAGGATATCCTCACAGTTGTTGGTAAGTCTGTAACTATTACGTTGATTTCCCTAAGTCAACGTATCTGTTGACTGTACCCAAGGCAATCTCAAATACATACTGTTATATGTAATTTCAGGAGCAGTATCATATGACAATAACTGAATTTAAATAAGAATATTTAACAGTTAATATTTAAGCAGTAAAAACTTGGCAAGGTATACTTGCCTACTCCCTGATAATGTTGATAACCTGATCTCGCAGTCAGGTTTTGAGGTTGCTGGTGACAGGGGTCACTGGTGGTGGTGAATGTGGTTTCTGTTAAAACAGACAGGGTTCGTGAATATCAAGGCTGTAATATAAAGTATGTATATATACTTATATACACATATATAACATAGATATATATATAGTATGTATATATATAGATATAATATATAGTAGTATATATAGTATATAAAGAACAGACAAATGCAGGTATTATATAATAGTAGCAGGGTATATCCACTGCTAAATATATATAATAATATAATATTATCAGGGTGTATCCACTGATATAAAATAATATGGTAGTCAGGGTATATCCACTGAATTATATATAATAAACAATAATCAGGGTATATCCACTGATATATATATATAGATAAATTGAAATGACAGGGTAGAAATTAAATACATATATATCTATGTATTGTATTATACAGTACTATATAGTATATATTATATATACATAATATATATATAGATATAAAATAAAATGACATTGCAGGAATTTAAATACATATATAAATGCTGTACTATCCAGCACTAAATAATATTTATATTATCAGGGTCTATATATGACCACAGTTATATATATATACGTATATATAACGAATTGAAAGACAGTGCAAGAATTAAAAATATACATAAATATAAGCTGTATTATCCAGCTATATTATATAATATAATATATATAATATATTGTATATATAGGTAATATATATACAATATATAGATAATATATATATCTAGATATACATAGATATATATATATATATATACATATATATAAAGAAAAAGAAAAGTGCAGGAAATGAATAAAAATGAAAAGCATATATATATATATATATATTATATAATATGTGTATACATATAATTATACAACCCATAATATATATATATATAGATTTATATATATATATATATAAGAAAGAAAATACATATGCATATTTACATATTTATATATACACACATATATATATATGTAAAATGAACAAAATACACATATATATATAAGTAAATATATATACTGTTTTTATTATATACAGTAATATTAATAATAATAATATATATATATATAACAATATATAGATATTGATATACCTATATATATACATATATATATATATATACATATATACATACCTATATATACATAGATATATATATACATATAATAATAGTAATAATAATAATAATAATCATACATATATATACTATATTTATAGTATTATATAATATATATTATATAATATATATATATAAACACATATATATATTAATATACCTATATATATACATATATATACATATACATATACTTATACATATATACATACACATATACGTATTTAAATAAGTAGAGAGAGAGAGGGGTCACCTGCCACGTCAGGGGGGGGGCCCGCGTCGTCGCCGGTGGAGCTCCGGCGAAGCTACGGCGGCTGCTGGCCAGGAGCTGCAACTGCAGCAGTAGCTGTAGTCAGCAGTAGCAGTGGCAGCTGCAGCAGCTTGTGGAGGCGGGTAGCGACGGCGGAGGAGGGGGTGCAGGCTGTCGGGGTGGCGGAGGAGGAGGTGGCGAACAGCCCGGTGAGGGTGGCGGAGGTCGGGGGTGGCCGGAGTGGCGGTGGGGGACTGTCGGAGTGGTGGTGGTATTTTGGAGGCGAAGTCGGGAAGGAGGCTGCGGGGGAGCTACCGGCCAGGACGGTGGTCGTGGGGAGGTGTGGCGGTGGTGGTTGGGTAGAAGAGGTCACGGCGGAGCGGATGGGGTCGGTGGCGGAGGTCCACGACGGTCAGGGCGGCGGTAGTGGACGGTCGGAGGTGAGGAAGCGGTTGTGGTGCAGGAAAGGGGAGTGTGCTGCGGGGGCTCAGGGCGGCGGAGGCGGTGGCCGGAGGGGGTGGCCGTTGGCTGGGGGATGGCTGGGGGGAGTGGCGAGGTGGTCGGCGGCGGTCCGGTGGGCGGAGGGTGGCCGGAGTGAGGGGGAATGGGTTCTGTTATGAAGGGGGCTGGGTAGTTATATAGGGTTAGGGTTGGGGTAGTTTTGTAATTAGGGGGAATGTTGGGGGTATTTTAGTAATTTAATTAATTAAATATCTAATTCAGATAATTATGGATATTAATCTGATATTTTGTGGGTCCTACTCCACCTATTCAATAACCAATGAGGTGATGCCACCTCATATGGAAATTTTTGCATAAAAACCCTTAACTTTTCATAAATTGCATAAAAGTCCAAAAATTGGAAAATTGCACAATTATAAAATTTGTCTGGAAAATCACCTGGTTCTAAAAATTACTAAAATTCACAGAATTGAGAGGGAAAGCTGGGGAAGTGTTTTGGACAGTGTGGGGTGAGCCTGGGCAGATGCAGGGTCTGATTCTGCAGGTGATACGGGTCACCGTATTTATTATTTAATAAATACTGCGCACGGTGTTCACTAATTATTTAGGGGCAGTTAGGGTCATAATTTTTCTACGGTGTCAATATGATAATTGAAGTATAATTAGAGTAGAATATTATCGTATTTTTGGTTGGGCAAACAGGTGCCTACTGGTCCTCAAATCTCTAGGGGTACAGAGATGGGTAAAGAGCAGCAATTTAAATAGGGATTAAATACGTACGTTTGTAACGATATTTGTGCGACTAAAACGAAGCACAAAATGAGGTTTCTGGGAGTTGCTAAAAATACAAAAAATGTAGTCTAGCAAGCCTAGGACAAGGATGTGAAATTAGTTTAGGGTTAACAGCTAGTGTGAGGCCCTAATTAATTGTGTAATGAACATGTGCACAATCAATAGAATATATAGTAAATAAATTTTTAAAAAGTTGCACTAATTCTAATTAACTAAAAATAATATTAAAATACTAAAATCTGGTCGAGGGAGTTTACACCATTGGAGGCTATTAAAACAAGGAGGAGGCAATGATCTACAAGGAGGAAGAAGCAGCACAAGTTGAAGGCTCTTGACACTCATTTGAAGACTTGCATTGGGAATCCATCTTCCAATAGGTATAATTCAATTTTACCTCTTTATTTAGAATATAAATATGTAACTTAATTATTAGGAACCTTTCAATGTACTAAGGCTACCTATAGGAAGTGAAATTAGGTTCATAGGAGGCCTATGAAGGAAGTTATGTGATATTTTGTGTAAATTTTGGGAGAATTTCGGGATTGACACATCATGTGTTTGTCAATAGGTCAATTGAACCAAATTGACATGTGTTTGATTGTGTGAGACTAGTGTCGTATCCAAAATTGGATACGTGTAGGCTGTATCACGATAATTTGGCGATACAGGTTGATTTGGGATTTTCTTCCCACACGGGGGTTTGAGCATGTCATATTTTGACACGAGCACATAGATGAGTAGTTAACACTTCGTATTACTTCTAATTATGATTTTAGACTTGATCGTGTCCTTCGAGATATATTTAGTAGTGTGGTGGAGCCGTATCGCAAGCATATCATAGATTGAGTGTGATACAGGTGCGGTGCACTCTACCTGTTTGATACTTTGCTTTCTAATTAAATTTACCTTGGTTATAACTATTAAAGTATTATATTTATAGTTGTTTTAATATATATATATATATATATATATATATATATATATATATATATATATATATATATATATATATATATATATATATTGTAAACTCCCTCACCCAAAATAGGTAATTTGTGTATATTTTATATTATTATATTTATTATAGATGTTGAATTTATTTAGAGTATTCTCTTAGTTAATTAGAAAATAAATTTTCTAATAGTATATTTACTTATATAAATATTTATTTAGAATTATTTTTAGGCTATTTTAGATTATTGGAATTTTTCCATAATTTTTAGTTAATTAAAAACTAGTAACACAAATTTTCTAGGACTTTGAAGAATTTATTTTATGTTCAAACTTAATTAAAAATATTCCAACATTTTATTTTAGGTTCTAAATAGTCAAATATATTTTCTAGAATTTTCTGAATACTTTTAGTATTTATTGGGAGTTATTTAGACTAATAACTAATTTTTTGGACTTGTAGAATTTATTGTGCAAGCTTAGGAATATAGAATGGACCCACGTTATTTTCTAGGGTTTATAATATTATTATATTTTTTCTGGAATTATTTCAGAATTTTTGAAATAATGTTAATATTTATTTTAGTTAAATGGATAAAACTAATGTTTAGAGCTTCTCCTAATTATAGTAGTAAACTTATAAATATAAAATTGTCCCAAATATTTTTCTAGGGTTTATAGGTTCAAAATATATTTTATGTAATTTTTTCAGATTTTTATGATTATTTTTAATATTTATTTGGAGTTGTTTAGAATTAAAATGACTTAAATAATGTCTTGATAAAGGCAAATCAAAAACAAGTAATATAACAAAAACTATCCAATCAGATTCTGACATGTGTCAGGCTATAAATATCCATTCAGCCGCAGGTACATCCCTATATATATATATATATATTTTTTATAACCCTAATTATCCCATTATTTGAGAGAGAGAGATTTTGGAGAATTGCCATCTAGGGTTCCTTTATCTTCCACAAGCCATTGCGCATAGCTCCGGACTCCAAACGAGGCCTAGTTTCTTGCGTTAGAAAGATATTGAGGTTAGCTTTCTTATTATATAATTTATTTTACGAAATTATGATTATTAAATTCTGAAAAATTCGTAGAGCATAATATGTCCAAAAATAGACGTGTTTTAATATTTTCGCGATTCCGGGAGAACCAGGAATCAGAATCATGAACCGTTTAAAGTTTTGGAAAGCTAATGTCGAGATCATTGACATATATTTTTCCCAGAATTTAATTCGAAGTATTTATATATTGTTAATTCTGTAGAACTTTTAGGTTAGAATTTAACCATCGGTGCACAATACAAAATTTGTATGTGCCATAATTCCCAAACGAATTTGAATTCGGACGAGCCGTAAATTCTAGCATATTTTTGACGCTGAAATCTACAGAAAATCATGCATGAAAGTTGAGTTTGTGTCGGTTGACTTTTTGGTCAACAGATCGCCTCGATTTGCGTGCCACGAGTCTCGAGTTGATAAAATTTAGTTTCTTTGGACAAAAATTTAGGAATTAACATAAAAATCAGAATAATAAGATTAAAATAGGATTTTAGAGTAATTATTTCAGAATTAAATAAATTAAAATAAATTATCTTTTGACGTGATAAATTTGTAATACATAGGCTATTTGGACTGTGACTTGGACTCTGATTCATACCAGCAGCAGGACCCCAGGCAAGATACCTTGCCAAATTGCTTACAGTATTTTGCATGCTTAGTATATTTCTTTATATTTATTTTATTTCTGTTTATTTATTGCATGTGTAGTTTCTTTCAGTCATATTATATATTAGATATGTTGACACACACATGGCACCTAGTATCATGAGAGGACAATCATTAGGCGTATGGGCTTTTAACCACTCTGGTAACACCGTAGTCACTAGCACGCACTATGGTGGGTCGTGTCCGATGGTCGCTACCCGAGAGGTATGTCGATTGAGGGAGTCCGAGGGTCGCTACCCCAGAGGTATGTCGGCTGATGATGTCCACTGACGAGCGTGAGGTTGTGAGGATTAGATCGAGTAGCCTACCCTTGCCCATACGTCAAAAAGTTGTCCTCATTTGCATTCATATAGATTGTCTTGTACAGCGTACTTACATATTTTCTACCTATTATGCATGTTTACTGTATTCAAATTGGCTCGTATTTTCTATATCTTGTTACGTCCCTCTGAGGACCTGGTCCTCTGCCAGGTGTATCTGCTATTGAGTATTTGCAAGAGTACGGGCCTGGGCCTGACGCATTACTTTCTGCCGAGGAGGTCTTACCTTCCGAGCATCGTTGATTATCTAGTGATGGATTCTTTTAGCTGATACACTTCTGTCTTCATATTATTTTATATTGGAGATTTTATACTCCTCTCTCATTTTAGTTTTGGATATAGTCTTTGGTAGTGGATTTGTCTCCACCCGACTATTATTTCAGATATTTCAGACTCCTTATTCTAGTTTAGTATTTCTTTTCTATGACTTGTTGTGTGGATGAGATTAGCATATCTGTGACTTGTGACATTATATATACCACATGTGAGTTTATATTCATATTACAACGTACGTATGTGTTATGGTTTCCATATATTGGAGTTGCCATATCCATGCGGCTGGTATGCTTACGTGTTCTAGTCCTACGTATTATTAGGACTGGGGCATGACATATATATATATATATATATATATATATAGTTATGTTTCTAATATATATTTATAGTTATGTTTCTAATTCAGCTGATGTGTTGGTGGTCATTGGAGAGTAGGAAAGTTCATGTTTAGTCTAGTTACTTCGTCCCCTATTTCCACTCGTGGGATCCTAAGGAAAAGAATTTTGTTTCCGCCGAGCCGAAACAATATGCCGATCGTTCTAGTAAACCAAAACCATTATTTTTTAGCTATTTTGCTTCAATCTTTTCTTTACGACACAAGAATTAAAGATCTAGTTACGATTGGAAATAGATTTTTGTATCTTCATCCATAGATCCTTTACTCATACTCATTGAATTGGAAGATTTGATCCAATAAAGTTTTTTTTCTTCGCGACTCCATAATCCCATTTTTTTATTTAATTTTGAATTAAACTTTAGATACAATACGAAAGTAGTAGATTCTATTCCGCCGTTCACCGACGCCAATCAGGGTCTTCAAACTGGGGTCCTATATCACACACAAATTTTTAGTGAATTATACAACACAATTTATATCATCAATAAGATGGACCACATAAATTAAATTATAATATAATTGAGGTACAAATAGAACATTCGTGAGAACTACGCCTGGTGCAAGAGCAACACACCCACATCACAAGGCAACCGCAGTCCGTCCTTCCGGGAGTCCAACCGGACACTCCTCCATTGCCATCACCCTCGATAATAAATCCAAATTCCCCGTAAAATGATTCGAAGCTCCTGTATCAATAATCTAAGGTGCAATGGACTTACCCACTATATGATCCTCTGGAGATTTGGCCGAAGAATTACCAAGCATAGAAATCAGTTATTACCATTGGTCCGGAGTCAATCTCGGCACACCGCCTCCGCCTGTACCATCATCTGCCATCCACAGCTGTGCAGTAAAGAAGCCACGTCCTGCCACCGCTGCACGTACTTTCGTATCCTGTCTACGTCCACCACCAGCCGCATGTCCACTAAATCAAACATTGAACGAATCGCACAGTGGTTTCGCCTCCTCAAAGTAGGGTATTGTCTTCTTCATCGAAGCATCGATAGTATGCAAAATCTACTATACAAGCATCAATTGGACACAATACAAATCCTCTAATTGATCATTCTCTAAAGGTTTATTGATATACCCATCAACAAACCCAAATTTTCGTCGAGCTCGTAGAGAAAGGCGAATAGATCTCGACCATTCCTTATAATTCTCCCCATAAAATACCATTTTCGTAATTGTATTACCCGGATAGTCATTAGAACCAAGGTAATACGGAAATATGGGATCGATTCGCGATACCGCCATGTAGAAGTCCTACCATCGCCGTCGCTTGTCGTGTCGCCGTCGCCGTCGTCGCTTAACATACCGCTACCGCCGCCGCTCGAGAAAACGTGCCCTAGGCGTCAGACTCTGGTACCATGTGAAGAAGTGATAGGAGATAATATTCTAGTTATTTCATTCATCATGATATTACATATATATACATCCACATATCAACTTGGGGTCTAAGTCACATGGCCAATCACCGTAAATATAATTAATGATACAATTTAAACCCAATAGGGGGAAGGGGGAATCGAATATGACCGGATTTCTATATGACAACAGTTCTGTTATAGTGGGTGCGGTTCCCAACCTATTTGAAGAATATTCCGGAGTGCGACGAGCACCATCCGTGTGTCAAAAAAGCTCAAAAAATGTATCGAAGGCCGTGTATTGGAACATTTATAGTAAGCAAATATTATATTTGATTTCTATCTTAGACTTTAATTATATATTTATGATTGGATCTTTCATATATTAATTTTTTATATAATTGGATTTCCAATTTATGGTAAGCTAATTTATGATTTGATTTCCATAAATATATGATTGAATGTAATTAAATTTTTATAAATATTTTTGGCTTCCATATATAGATTTTTATATAGAAACCCGAATTCATGCAAGGGTTTACATAAAGGCTTATGCAATATACAACAACATGAGAAAAAATAACAGAGAAAAAACAGTGGCAAGAGTGTCATTGCAACTTTGGAGAGGATAAAGAAGGATTGTAGGTCGTTTCGGGGAAAAAAAATCAATTTTGGTATTTTTTATAGTCTTTTTTCTTCGTGTTTGTAATCTATTTTATGTTCCAAAGAGTTATGGTAATCCGTGTTGGATCGGTGAGGATCTTGTAGATGGTGTAATCTCTTAATTCTATTAGTGAAGGTTCTTCAGGATTAGACTCCGATCGTCCCGTAATTTTTTCTATCTGGATTTTTTTCGTAAAAATCTCCGTGTCTGCGATTCGTGTTTGGTATTTTTTGGTTTGTGTGCTTTGCTTGGTTCTCTCGCAGGTACTCTATGGTTTGGGGAACGGCTTTCGCGTTTGGTCCCAAACTGTATGGTATCAGAGCCATGTTCTAAAATTTCAGAAGGGTGTAAGGAGTTGACAGGAAAACAAGGGAGGAGAGATGGAGGCAAAGTCAGTGCATATGGTAAATCTGAACAGTACCAACTATCACTACTGGAGGAGCAAGATGAAGGATCTACTATTTGTCAAGAAGCTGCATCTGTCGGTATTTGCTTCCGAGAGGCCCAATGACTAATCCGAAGAGGACTGAAAGTTTAAGCATATACATGTGTGTGGGTACATCATGCAGTTCATTGATGAGAATGTCTACAACCACGTTGCCAGTATTTAGCATGTGAGGACACTGTGAGATAAGCTAAAATATTTGTATGGGAAGAAGGCTGGGATAAATAAAGTATTCTTGATCTGGATGATGATGGATTTACGGTACAAAGATGGGACGTCCATTACGGATCATTTGAGTGAGTTCCAGGGCATGGTTGACTAGCTATCCTCAATGGAAGTCAAGTTCAACGACGTGGTTCAGGGACTATGGCTGATGTGTATATTGTCAGACCCGTGGGAGACCGTATGAGTGTCTATGATCGCTTCTGCTCCGGAAGGCATGGTCTGTCTGGAGTTTTTCAAGAGCGGGGTACTGAATAAAGAGATGTGGAGACGTTCTCAGGCCACTTCATCCACATCCCACTCAGAGGCGCTTGTTTCAGAGAGCCGCAGAAGAGGTAAAAGTAGGGGTCCAGGCGGTGGCAGAGACAGAAGCAGAAAAAGTTCCAAGGGTCGGTATGAGACCTCAGAGTGTTACCATTGTGGCAAGAAGGACCACATCAAGCAGAACTATTTTACTTGGAATAGAGAGAAGAAGGGCGACAAGGGGAAGCAGGGCTAGAACACTACAGTGGCGGCCTCGGCACATGGAGGCGATATGATCATTGTAGTTATGAACCTCGTCTATAATGACAACTCTTGGTTGGTGGACTCAGGTGCGTCAGCACACATATCTCATAACGGGGCACTATTTGCTACTTACACAACAGGCGGCTGTGGAGAGTTGAAGATGGACAATGGAGATGTGTCGAAGGCAATTACCATTGGAGATGTAAATTTGAGGACAACGACGGGTGCAGTTCTTGTTCTGAAAGATGTTTGTCATGTCCCTGATATTCGTTTCAACCTGGTGTCGGTTGGAAGGTTGGATGACGAGAGTTTCTTCAATCTCTTTGGGAACAGTCAGTGGAAGCTTTTCAGAGGTTTGATGGTGATTGCCAGATGAAGCAAGAGGTCTGGACTCTACTATAAGGAAGGGGGTACACAGGGGGCACATGAGGTGAATGCAACTACTGATGCATTTACCGAGTTGTGGCACCGACGACTCAGCCATATCAGCGAGAAAGGGATGAGCTACTTGATGAACATGAAGGTGATTCCAGGGCTAAAGTCTACAAAATTGGAGAGGTACATGCACTGTTTGGCAGAAAAGAAAAATATGTTGTTTTTCCAAAGTTACCCAAGTTCAAGGAAGTCCGCGTTGCTCAAGTTGATTCACTCGGATGTCTGCAGTCCTATGAGGTAAAATCCATTGGTAGTGCCTCTTACTTTATAACTTTTATTGACGATTATTCCATGAAGGTTTGGGTCTATGCCATAAAGATCAATAATCATGTGCTGTCCACTTTCAAGAAGTTTCATGCCTCCGTTGAAAGGGAAACAGGCAAAAAGATGTTATATTTTCGGTCGGACAATGACGGCGAATATATCGGTCCCTTTGATGCATACTGCTGAGAGCAAGGGATATGACACCAGAAGTCTCCGCCAAAGATACCTCAGCTCAATGGTGTAGCGGAGCATATGAACATGACGATGATGGAGAGGGTACGGTGTTTACTGTCAGAAGCAAATTTGTCGGACAGCTATTGGGGTGAGGATGATATTCCAGACAAAGTATGGTACGACAAAGTGCCGTCATACAATTACCTGCGAGTGTTTGGTTGCAAGACTTTCGTGCATGTATCAAAGGACAAGAGATCCAAACTTGGGCCGAAGACGAGGCGGTACGTCTTTGTCGGTTATGGTCGGGATAAGTTTGGCTATAGACTCTACGACCCAGTGGAAAAAAATCTCTATAGAAGCAGGGATGTGGTATTCGTCGATGATCAGACCATGACCAACACTCAGGATTCCGAGATTCCCTTCTGAGGCTGAAAAATTGCCTGAGTTAGAGTCATTTTGCTTCGAGCAGTTTTCAGAGAAAACCGCAGAGGATCCAGTTATGGGGAAGCCATTACATGAAGTTGCTCCTAACATTTATCATCAGTCTGTTGTTGGTATACAGCCAACATCAGTGGTTCCATTGAGGAGGAGCGATAGAGAGCACCGACCATCTACGAAATACTCACCGGGTGAGTATGTGCTACTGACTGACGGTGGAGAACCCAAAATTTTTACAGAGGCTATGGAAGACGAACACAGACAAGAGTGGATGGAGGCCTTGCAGGAGGAGATGAGTTCCTTGGAGGCCAACTCTACTTATGATCTGGTGTGGTTGCCAAAGGGAAATATGGCTTTGAAGAATCGATGGGTGTTCAGAGTAAAGCAGATAGATGATGCTACTCGCCCTCGATACAAAGCGAGGCTGGTAGTTAAAGGCTACCGTATGGGAAAAGGCGTAGATTATGATGAGATCTTTTCGCCAGTCGTCAAGTAGTCGTTTATTCGGGTGGTGCTAGCATTGACAGTCAGTTTTGACTTGGAGGTCGAGCAAATGGATGTGAAAACGATATTCCTCCATGGTGATCTTGAGGAGGAGTTGTACATGGAGCAGCCAGAGGGATTATGTGAGAAGGGCAAGTCACACTTGATCTGCCAGTTGAGGAAGAGTTTGTATGGTCTGAAGAAGGCTCCGAGGCAGTGGTACAGAAAGTTTGAGTCCTTATTGGGGGAGAATGGTTATGCACGGACGACATTGGACTACTGTGTATTTGTGAGTTACTTTTTCGAGGATGATTTTATCATTTAACAGCTATATGTTGATGATATGCTACTGGTGGGTCTGAATGCTACTAGAATAGCAGAGTTAAAGCGCCAACTGGGTGCGACCTTCTCTTTAAGGATTTGGGAGCTGCGGAGACTATCCTTGGGATGGAGATCAGCCGAGAGAGAGAATCCAAGCTGCTACACTTGTCCCAAAAAAATTATATTCACCGGGTACTTCAGTATTTCGGGATGGACGGGTCAACTAAAGTGAGTAACCCGCTTGCGACTCACTTTTAAGTTCACTGAGAAGCAGTGTCCATCTACCGAGGAAGAGAAGGAAGATATGGAGCAATTTCCATATGCCTCAGCTGTAGGGAGCCTTATATATGATATGGTGTGTACGAAGCAGACTTCGCTCACGCAGTTGGCACAGTTAGCAGGTATACTTCCAATCATAGAAGTGTACATTGGAGTGGGGTCAAGTGAATTCTAGGATATCTTCGGGGCAATGTCGATTAGAGACTTTTTTTTTGTGGTGACGAGCCGAAGCTGGTTGGGTATACCGGCACTGATATGGCTGAAGATGTAGACACGAGACAATCGACTTCGGGATATGTGATGATGTTTGCTAGTGGATCAGTATCATGACAGTCGCAGTTGCAGAAGTGTGTTACCTTGTCGACGACAGAGGCAGAGTACATTGCGGCGACAGAGGCTTGCAAGAAGTTATTGTGGATGAAGAAGCTGCTGCAGAAAATTTGGCTAAAGCAAGAGCAGTATCCTTTGCTTTGCGATAGTCAGTGTGCTATTCACCTTGTGAGGAACCAGATATTTCATAGCCGGTTCAAGCACATTGAGACCCGGTATCATTGGATACGCAATATTGTAGAAAAGAAAGAAGCGGCACTTGAGAAGGTTCATACAGATGACAATGGAGCAGGCATGTTCACAAAGATTCTTCCAAGGAGAAAGTTTGAGTACTGCAAGCAGATCGTCGGGATGACGACCCCCTCCATATAGTTGTGAAGGGGGAGATTTGTTGGAGTGGGTGGGGTTCCCAACCTATATGGAGAATACCCAGGAGTACGACGAGCACCATCCGTGTGTCAAAAAATCTCAAAAAGTGTATCGAACGTCATGTATTGGAACATTTATGGTAAGCAAATATTATGTTGAATTTTCATCTTTGACTTTAATTATTTATTTATGATTGGATCTTTCATATATTAACTTTTCATATAATTGGATTTTCAATTTATGGTAAGCTAATTTATGATTTGATTTCCATTAAATATATGATTGAATGTTAATTGGATTCCATAAATATTTTTGGCTTTCATATATAGATTTTCATATGGAAACCCTAAATCATCCAAGGGTTTATATAAAGGCTCATGCAATATAAAACAACATGAGAAAAAAATAAGATAGAGAAAAAAAATGTTGCAAGAGTGCCATTGCAACTTTGGAGAGAAGAAAGAAGGATCGGAGGCTGTTTCGGAGAAGGAGATCAATTTGTGATATTTCTCATTATCATTTTTCTTCGTGGTTGTAATCTATTTTCCGTTCCAAAGAGTTACGGTGATCCATGTCGGATCGGGGAGGAGCTTGTAGAGGGTGTAATCTCTTTATTCTATTAGTGGAGGTTCTTCGTGATTGGATTCCGATCGTCCCGTTATTTTTTCATCTGGATTTTTTACATAAAAATCTTTGTGTTTGCAATTTGTGTTTAGTATTTTTTAGTTTATGCGTGTTTTGCTCGGTTCTCTTGCAGGTACTCTCTGGTTTGGAGAACATTTTTGCGTTTCGTTCCCAATAGATCTGCTCTCATAGAATTAAGAAGGCCTACAATATCAGTTACAGAGCTCGAAGATGAAAAAATGGGAGTGGCCTCAAAAGTAGGAAATTGAATCATTAATTGTTGATGCTGACAGAGCTATAGGAAGTGGGAGTAGGCCGATCCAGACAAGGACTGGACTAGAAATTCAAATTTGGATGAACTAGAGTAGATTATGGTGGACTAAGTACGAACTGATTTATAGAAAGCATATATATGGGGAAAAAATTGGATGAGTTGGAGCCCACCATAGCCACACAGTGGGTACACCCTTGGGTCAAGAGGTAATTGCGTGACAAAATCTCAGGCATGAACAACTTTCTTCAAAGGGGAATGGCCATTTGTTTTTCTTAGAACCGGTCAAGTTTAAACTCAACTTAATTAAACCCATATTTACATCAATAAGAGTCGAGGATAATTAAAATTAGTTTCAATTAGGACGAACCAACCTCCGTGTCGGACTTGTGTGAGAGCAGGGCCGACTCAGGATGTTGGGTTGTCGTAGCCGGAGATAAATTTGGTTGTCCCCTGCTCTGGACTCCAAAAGAAGATCTCAAAAAAATTGATGGCGAGTGAGGTTGGCAGCGGCATCGAAGTTTCCGTTTTTGATGGCGTCGTGGAGCTCGGATTCCAAGTTCCTATCCTTGAGCTACTCGAGGCCTTTCATGTGTGAACTCAAAATATGGACCTGGTGGATTGCTAGTTCAACTGACAAAGAGTAGTTGGGGTGGAATGCGGAAGCTCTATTCGGGACCGGCACTGGGGTAAGCCGGACAAGTCATCGGGCTCGGACAACTCCCTTGGTCAGGGCAATCCCCCTATATCTCTAACTCCCATCTCTCCGCCAATAGAGTCTCCGTGCTCCACCAAAACTCATCTTTGTCAGTTGAACTAGCAATCCATCTAGTCCATATTGTGAGTTCCCACTAGGAAGGCCTCGAGTAGTTCAAGGAGAGGAACTCGGAATCAGAGCTCAACGGCACCGTCAAAATCGAAAACTTTTGACGTCACTGCTGAACCCACTCGCCATCAAATTTTCTGATATCTTCTTTTAGAGTCAAGGACTAAGACAACCAAATTTTGCTCTGGCTAGGGCGACCAAATCCTCTGGGCCGGCCCTGGCTCTATTAGCAGAGATGTGGGAACTTAGGGGTCGAAAATCGTCCTAATCTGAAAAATTGTCCAAATCCGATGGCTTGTTCGACTTACGTCATGGTCGGTCCTGTGTGAGAGTGAGTGGCACACAAAGTTGATGGCGAAATTAAATTTCATTACGAGATTGACGTACTTTCAGAAAGCTTAATGGAATGTTGCTGCTTCTTAGGAGCTAGGTTAATAGCCAGTAGAATGAGAAGCATATATGCATGCATGCATGCTTTGAAATGGCAATGATGCGCTTCTAATTTAAACGGACCGGGGTTTGTAGGTGTTGTCACTCCCATTTGTCTTCCCAAAGTACTCGTGCATCCTCACTCTCATGCATCTCGTCATATATTAATTACTAGCTAGCTCTGGAGGTCTTATATAAGAAATAAATTGAGGCTTATGGAAACACAAAGAACAAGAAAATAACTAAGTAAAAGAAAGAGTTTTTCTGACCAGTGTCGAGTAGACTGAGAACACTTGTTAGAGAATATAAATTTATATTAGTACTGTTATTTATCTTAGTATAAATTACGTACGTTTATCACCCATGAAAGACCAATACATCCCCTATTATTAATTACTCTCTATTTTCCATAATATTTTCGGTTTTCCATGCAAAAAATGGTCAGATAGAGAGAGGATAGGTATGTTTTTAGCATAACCAGCCAAATACACCCATGGATGTAACATATGTATGACATGTGGGTCATGCATGTCTATAAAGTTTGTTGACAGGCATTGTCATCGTGTAGGCTAGGCTATCACTAGACCCAAACCTTTCAACAAAGTTTTTGTGTTTTGATTCATTATTTTACCTAACGGCCTTGGTATATAAATAGAAAATCAATAATGCTAAGTTTACTACCAAATGGTTACAACCCTCTCTCCTCTCTGCTATGTGGGTCACATCCGGTTCCATCTTTCTCCCAATGAACGACCATCACGTGACATTTCTGTCATGTGACGACCACCCGGACAGCCATCTAGTCCCACCTCTCCCCCCTCCTCCAAAGAACGACCGCCACGTGGACGCCACATGACGGCCACGTGACGGTTGTAATAAGATTGTAAGCATTTGGTTGTAATGGTAGCACTACTGATAGAAAATACCTAGATATATTTAACAAACCAAGGATATTATCCCATCAAAGTAAAAAAAAAAATTATGTCAAAATATTCATAATCGGTGGTGGCGGAGCTAACATCTAAAATTAGGAGGAATTGAACTTATGGTATAGCTTGAGTGGCACTAGCATCGCACCGACTAGAGTACCAATTTTTTGAGAATTTATTTGTCACTTAATTGTTACATATTTCAAATACAAACAAGATAATAAAAATAACTAAAAAATATTTTTAAAAATTAATTTTTTTTCTTCCAAAATTTTGGACAGACTACAACTTATCCATGTGCCTTTTTTTTAGCTCTGCTGCTGCCATTAGTTAGATAAACGAATCCACAAATTTCCTTCACTTGCATCATATTTTGTGGTATGTAACGCGAATAAACGACTTTAGGTGTTGGTAATTGAGTTGAATTTTGAGCTAAAAATCTATATCAAGCACGCCAATGCACAAAATATCTTTATCTCCAATAATCAGTAAACCTATTTCTAAGAAGAAGAAGAAGAAATAAATGCCCAAATTAGATTAGATGGTGGAGAATCAAGAAGCACGCGATAGATATCAATTAATATTTTTCATATTTTTTGTTCATAATTTTTCGTATTGTTGGTACAACCAATAAAAATAGAGAGCTACAAAATTTTCATTGTTTAAAAAAAAACACTTCTGAAAATCCAGATTTCACTTCCTTGTTTAGCTTGTCTAAAGTGTACTAGACGATAAGAGATATTAACTAAGAAAATATCAATAATAAACTGATTTTCGTACTATTTTATCCTGAAATATAAAAAAAAATAAAGACACGGTTGGAAAAGAAGTTTCAAAAGTTGAGAAATAGGATTTTGGTTAGACAGCACAAAGGCACTAAGTACTTGTGTGGTGGTATCCTCTTTCCCATAAAAAGCAATCAATCTATTGCTACCACTTTCCTTGTTTTCTGAAGCACAAAAAGCTAAGGGTTTCCTCTATAATTAGTTTGCTAGCAAGAACACTTTCCATGATCACTTATGTAATTATTATTAGATTAGTTTAAGTTCTTAAGAGAGAGAGAGAGAGAGAGAGAGTATTTTGTTTGCTAATAAGTAGTACTAATTACTAAATTCTTTATTGTTTGTCCTTTAGGTAGATGTGGGGAGTGGGGCCCAAAAGCTGGTGTGGGCCCACCATCCCACACTGGTGCTTCTCCATGGGCCGGCAACGCGTGCTCACATGTCGGCCCTCTCTCCCCCATTGGTTATTTGGAAAGAGGACAAAATGTGAGATTTGATGTGTGGAGAGAGAGAGAGGAAAAAGGAATACAATGGCATGTGAGTTTGTACTATTTATTGGATTAGAAAGCATACTTGGTTTCTGTCAATCTCATGTCAACTTTATAGGTCATACATTTCCTCCCATTTGTGACGAAACAAATCCTACTTTCTAATATATAAAATAAAGGAAGGAGGGAGAAAAGAAAACCATATTTCTCACAAAGAAAGGAAATTTTCTGTTATCATTATTGTACCAATAATGCACACATGCCCATGTGTCACTTCAGCTAATTAGTTATCGCTTAAAAAAGTGGATATATATCGCCTTAATTATAACATGGACTATTTATCTTAATAGTGCATACATATTTGAAGGCCACCCACTCAATTGAGCTATTGAAGATTGTAAAAGATGAATACTATTGAACTATTGAAGATTGTAAAAGATGATACGACCAAACTTTGAGTAGTCCTATGTCACTACTAAATAATGGACTCAAGTTTTTGAACAAATCATTCTTCTAGTTAGGGATATAATCGTTCTAACAATGATTCAAATTCACAAGATGAAAATATGTCAGATATAATTTTCTTTTTACGTGAAGAACGTTCTGGAGCAAAACGAACATCATTGGTAGTCACAAGCGATAAGGGGGCCCAATTGGGTTCCTGTGATATAGGATATTTTGTATTATTTTGGATTGAAAGTATACTGATAGTATATTGGTAATATACTATCAACATATAAACCGCCGAGTGCAAAAACTTTCCAACAAGTTTATGTAAACAAAAAAAATTTGTTTCGAAAGTGTACTATCGATATACCGACAATATACCAACAATATTGTCAGAACTAGGCTGAGCGAAAATCAAGTTTGTTTTCAACTATTTGATCAAATCAGATGGTCTGGACTCTGGATTGTCTTAAGATTAGTCATAGTTATTTAAGTTGATTCCCGACCTAATTCCTACAAGGGAGATTAGTTGTTACTGATGGCTGTGTGAGATTTCACTAGGGTTTCAACTTTCAAGAAGAAGGAGATTGAGAGAGCTTTGGGGTCTGGTTCGAAAGAGATTAGCGTTAGTTCAACTTCGTGTTCTCACAGTCGGTAAACCTTGTTTTTTCCACTGTACTTTATTCGTATTCATTGAGTGGTTGTGGCGATCCGGTTTGAATTTGTGGGAGAAGTTTGTAGAAGTAGTTGTATTTCTACTATTCCGCTAGTGGAGGCTAGCTTTTCGGAGTTGGACACCGATCGATTTTTTGTGAATGTTGCTTTGGTGTGTTGCGATATTGTGCATCTATAGGATTCTATGCTTCGGTTTAGTCCTCGTAAGTTTCTTTCGATTTGGGAACGTTAATATTCTGTTGGTTCCATACTCCGTTTCCAACCAAACGAATTCTTTGAACTCATTGACCGCAGCCAAGTCTAACAAATGTGCCTAAAACATGACATACCTTACTTCTCTCTCACTAGGATCCAAAATGATCATCCACAAGATGAGATGTGGACACATGCATGATTCTCACTACTTAACCCATGAATGTAACGCTGAAACTCACCCAGAGTCCTGTGACATTGCCCAACTACATCTGATTGATGCTACTGACTACTAACCATTCATGAATTTCAGTAGATATTTGATGGTTTAACCTAACCATGACAGAGCCATATCTAATGGAGAGAGAGAGAGAGAGAGAGAGAGAGGGATGGATAAGGACAAGCACAGTCCTTTTTCAAGATGATCCTGCTAAACTAATCCTCTCAAACAAAGATCAATCAAACACTGAATACATTGGAACCCACCACCAGCTGCTGCTGATATCATGCAGAAATTAAGAATAACCCCTCCTCCTCCTCCTCCTCCTCTTGCCCACCACCATCCATCAACATCTACACTATTTATCATCAAAGTCATTCATTAAATGTGGCAAAGAAAGAGGTTGTTGGCATGGCATGGCATCACATCACATCATAGAACAGAATAGAATAGAGCACACAAGTGTAGGGGCCAGCCAGGGAAGGACATGGCCAAGTATTATATGCAGCAAAGACAACTGGTGATGATGATCATAAGAATTGCAGGAGGGGGAGCACATGTGGAATGCCATGGCAGGTTTAGCTGTCTCTCTTGCTCTCTTTGATGCCCCCCCTCTATAGTCCTTTTTGGAGCAGTACTAGCAATTAGTATTAGTAGCTAGTGCCCTATAATTCTTGAATAACTGTAGGATAAGTGGCTCTTCTCCTTACTTTAATACTATTCTCTCTGTGTCATGGCATCTTTCCTTTTGCTTCAACTTGATTGGCCAAGGGGACTGGGATTTGTTGGGCATGCTCTGTGAGCCCACTCTAATATTTCTGGTGGGGAAGCCTGTCTGTCTGTCTAGAGAATCTTCAAACCTTTCACTGCTTCATTAGATTGGGAATATAAGGGGGTGCTACTTGTTTTGTCCAAGAAAAAAAACTGAAAGCCCCTCCTACTCCTTTCTTTGGGCTAAGTGCTAAGAACTAACCTCTCTCTCTCTCTCTCTCTCTCTCTCTCTCTCTCTCTGAAAGAGTTTTGAAGGTTAGATTGTCTTCTTACCTTACACTTCACTATTTACATCAATATGTTGTTCTTCATGCTTTTGTATAGGAGATATCATTCTGATCTATATATTACTTACTATATATATCACTTCTACAGCACTCTTCAAAGGTTTTTGACCCTACCATAACTTCTGTAAATTATATGTTGAATGCATTAACCAATACTATAGGTATTTCTTCATGTCCATGGTGATTCTTCACGTGTTCTTATGATTCTACACATGTTGTATACATGTTACTTCCTTGACTTGCTATTACTAGTGGTTCTTGTTTTTTTGAGCTACAAACAAGTTTTTTTCTGAGCAGCAACTAATTTCGTGAATTCTCTATGATCTTCAAAGAAAATAATGTGGATATATAATTAACTTGGAGTATACATGTACTACTTGATTTTAAATTGTTTACACAAACACCAGACATAACTAAAAGAAGCACCTAGCTAGTAAATACTAAAAGATACCTCATTTATTAAAACTGTAAGAAAACCTTGAATGAAGAACTTGCACAGTTAGAGTAAGTAGATTAATTATGAACTTAATTAAAAGTAGCTTTGTCTGGCTCTTACTTTGTATTCCTTTGTAAATTGTGACGCCATTGCACTGATAAAGAATACTAATACGTGCAGTAGGTTGATTCTTGAAAGAGAAATATATATGTCAAAGTAATCATACAAATCTTGTGATCAAGGCATCTTCAGAAGTTCCCTCCAACCTCAGAATTCCAATGGGTACATATCTGAAACAGTATGACAGAGATTACATGAGGATGGCCATGCTAAAGCAAGAAGAGACTTTCAGACACCAGGTATATATATACATATATTACATTTAAAAGCAAAATAAAGCTCTTCCTATTCCAATATAAGTATTGCCATCCTTCTTCTTCTTCCATAAAAGTCCCCTTTTAGAAACATTTCTAAGGAAGTGCCTCCAAAAGAAGCACTTCCTGGTGTATCTGGCAATTGGTAAGCACATGCTAGAAAGTACTTCTGCAAGGATGTGCATGAAAAAAAAAAAAAAAAAAAAGTTTCAAGCATGGCCAGCTATACGATGTATATATATTAGTCTATAATCATACAACTACTTTTCATATTGCGCATGAAACATAATTTGTAAACAATTCCATGCTGGGTCTACTAAGTTTGGCCAGAAATGTAGATAATATATATGCAAGGTTCTTGAGGTCATCAAATCCACTACTGTGAATAAATGGCAGGTTCCATAAATAAGCAGAAGCTTAGTTTTTTTTCCTATTTCTTTTTATAAACCAATCTTTGCCTTGATCATTTCTATGGTGCTTTTTCGCCAAATAAATCCTAAAAGTTAATTTTATCTGCATAAATTTCTGCAGGTCCATGAACTCCATCGTCTTTATCAAGTTCAGAAGGTGTTGATGAATGACATGAAGGCAGAGAACGAGAGGCAGAGGAATTCTTCGAATTCCAGAACCAAGATCGAAAGATGGAACACAGACAATGACATGACATCTTCACAATATCAGCCATGCTATGAATATAGTTGCCAAGACAAGAGAAGGCCCTGGGGGGCTCTTGATCTTGAGCTTCCAGCAGAAGAGTACGTAGGGAAGGATGACAGAGATGTGATGCTAGATGTGGACGACGACGAAGAAGAATGTGGCCTCGAGCTTACTCTGGCCACAGGAAGCAGTAGTAGTAGAAGGAAGAAGGAGAACTCTTTTACATCAGATTCCGGAGCGAGCATCTCCTCCTCGTCTAACGAGTCTGGTACCAGAGTGAAGCTGAATGGCAATGAGTGGGGAGTGTTCCATGCCCCGGACAAGAAGTTGGGTAGTTATCGGAGAGAAAGGAAGAGTGCTTTCAATGCCGATGAGAAAATGAGAGAGGAGCGGGTGAAGCAACCTCCTTGGTTCTTCCACTGTCTGGGTCTTAACATGACATGAAGGACTAATTGCTGGAACTGCCATGGTGATTTTTCTTCACCCTTTATTGTAAAAAAAGGATTTCTCAAGGCAATGTGATGTTAACTGATCTATGACTGCATTTTGAGCTACAACTAACTATTTCTCCATAAGACCACTGATTCTTGCACACCAACAACAATTATCTATGTCATAGCTCTACTTCAAAGTAACTAAAGCATCAAATATATGAAAGTCCAAAACTACAATGAATGTCCATTGTAAGAATATCTGTCACTGAAACTGCATGAAGATAAAGATAGGTCTAGCAATTAACTAACTGACTTTCTAGATTTTATGGTAAAACCAGCCTCTTGCTCGTGCCTACCTTGTCCAGGAATTCCTGCAGGGGATGGTTAATGTTGATCCATTGTGTCATTCTTACCATATTTTGCAGTATCGTCCGATACCGATCCGATATGACCAATACCGACCGATACTGATATTGACCGATATCGACATTGAGGATCTTTTTTTCCGTCAATTCGGCAAAGAAATTTGAATGAAAAAGACAAATTAACAATGGTGTAAAAGCATAGTAAAGTTGTAAAAGCATATAAAAGAAAACGTATCTATCGCAGATAATCCAATAGGCAAAGATGACTACTATTTCATTCAATTCCAAAATTAGTAAAACAATAACACATAAAATACTTAAAAGTATGCCTACGAGTATAAAATATCGTTTCTAAAAGTTTAATAATTTATTAATAATTATTTGCTTTTCGATACCAAGAAATTCGATATTCCAATCCGAAACCACCGATACTGCTGATACCGTCGATACCAATACTCATAGGAATGGTCTGATATCGATACTGTGAACCTTGATTCTTACCGAAGAAAGAATGGGTGATCAAATGATACTTATACTTGAGAAAACAAAGTATAAACCACCAAATAATGAAATACCCTAAGGTTGGATACTTACCCACCAGCCATGGACCTAGGTTGGATAACTTGGAGGAAAGAAATACCTTAAGGTTGTAAATATTAAGGCACATATCCTATACACATAACTACCAGCAAACAACATCGATATAGAGGGAATATATGAAGGTTATTAAGATGTCTCCATTAGGCTTTTTTGTGCTTGGGGTTAGTAGTGAGATTTTGGATCAAAAATCAGCTAATGCAGATTTAGGAAGAACCTGAATAAATCTGATTTGGGGCCATTGTTCACTGTATCATGGAAAGAGAGCAACTCTCGGGCGATCTTTTTCTTCCTTGATTCTCATCTTGAGCTCGAATCAGAAGGAATAGGTTAATTATAGTCGGTAGAGACTTCTTGTATGTTACTGTCACTGTGGTTAAAAAGGTTCCTTTTGCTTTTGTGACCTGTTTCTTTCCTGAACACTATATATATGTATCTTGACCACACAAGTCGATGCCCTCTCAGTTGTTTCCTATACCAGTGTATGTAGCCTATGGTTTTCCTTTCCTATGACGAATTTAATCCCACACAGAACAAATGATTGAACATGTACTGATTGAGTTATCAAGTCAAAGCCGAACTCCACCGATCACGAACCTAACCAGAACGGGCTATGAGGGAGGCATGGCTAAAATGCACAAAGTTCTGTCCCGAAGGTTTAGGAAGAAAGTATTGCATACACAATCTTGCCTACCACAGTAATAACATGGGCCCTGGGCCCTTAATGGGCTGACTGTAGACCACATTGCACTTCCTTTTGTGGGCCTTGGGCCCTTAATGCAAACTTGATCACAATACAAAGGATATATTGCGACCAAGCTACCCCTCAAACAAAAATGAGCAACCACATATATATGGCTTCAAAAATTACACCTTGACTAATTTTAACCTAATATTCACTCTCAAATGTGAAAACACATGACATGACATGCAAAAATAAATAAATAATTCCTAGATGAGCCGGGGATGAAAAGATCTAGCTAGTCGTGTATCTTTCAACAATGTGTTTATCTGGTAGCAACTTTTACCAAACGTTCTGATTGCTGATAAATTTAATTTACTTCAGTACTAATTAAGTGCAAGTATAATGCATAATAACATAGAGCATTTGAATTTATGTACAAGATTAACAAAGGCAAAAGGAAAGTAATACAACCATAAAATTTACTCTGGTTCGCTTACCAGCATCAGACATATAGTGAAGAAGACTAGCTGGGAGACATTTGAAGATAATTCAAATGATAATGATAGTATGAGAACAAGTCTCCAAAATTCAACCATAATCTAGGAAATGGAATGCCTCCGATCTTTGGGTGGTTTTGTTTTAGCCTTTACCGAGAAGGGCCTAGCGCCATCGGATTGCACAAAGGGGTAAAGGCGGCCGAGTTTTTTGGTGACAGAATTTATGAGCGACTTCTTTGGCAGGGGTGGCTTGCCTGAGACTGAGAGTGAAGGTGTTGCAGGAGCTGAGTTCCCTGATAACTTCTCTAACTCCTTAACCTGCATCCGCAATCTCGCCACTTCAAGCTTCAGGTTGTCATTTTCCCTCTTCAATCTTGAGAGTTGGTCAGCAGGTTTCGCGCTGTCATTCGATCTTGAGGGCTCATCGGGCTTCGGGCTGTCAACATTTTCCTTCCTCGATCTTGAGATCTCGTCAGGTTGGTCACGATTTACAATGCCAGATGAGCTATCTTTGTGCAACGAAGCAGGTGAATCTACTCCCCTGAAGCTTCCAGTCGAATTCTGAATGCGTTGCTGCTCGTAGTAAAGAACCTGAACTACTGTTTGGACGGGAAGCCGATCATTCTGCGCTGCATGGGCACATGCCTCTCTTGAAAGCCTTTGGCAGTTCATCAAGCTGCAAACCTGTTTCCTTTCAGTGTCACTCAAAGATGGATGAGCCTGCAAATTATACCATCACTGGTCATGTTTATAAACAGATCCATACTTGTAAAGGAACAAACTTGATGTATAGAGAAAGCAAACTAATGTAACGGTTAAAGTTACACATTACTCTCAGTCTCAGAGGAACTTGGAAAATCAACATTGTTAGAGCCCAGATAACATAGTAACTTAAGTTGTACCACGTATCTAAGTAGCTTACAAACAACA
Source organism: Iris macrosiphon (assembly GCA_036927795.1). Classification (NCBI taxonomy): domain Eukaryota; kingdom Viridiplantae; phylum Streptophyta; class Magnoliopsida; order Asparagales; family Iridaceae; genus Iris; species Iris macrosiphon. The sequence continues at coordinate 182,898,332 of JAYESA010000012.1, forward strand.
AATAGATCCCACCACAAATCTATGCATTATGAACACAGGACTGACATTGTGCACTAGGTAAGCAAGTGCAGAAGAATACCAGACAGCCACTATAATGCCATCTTCACCAAAGTAATAGAAGGTGACAACATCAAGAATTGTGGCTCCAACAGAGTGAAATGTTAGGGAAAAACAAGACATTTTTCGTCTTTGTGATGAGATAAAAAATAAAATTGAAGAGAAGAGAAGTTAAGAGAGAGAACACACACAAGATTTACCGAGATTCAGCTCAATTTGAGCCTACGTCCTCCGCCCGCCCCTTCTTCACCGTTTTCACTATAATCAAATGAAAGATTACAAGGACATTCTCTCAAGTTGGTACAACTTAACTTGAGGATCACTTTCGCTCACAAACTCACTTGAGGTGGATTACAAGTGTGAGGATTACAAGTTGTGTATTACTTGTTTTGTTCAACCTTCACCATCTCCCCTCTATTTATAGGGAGGATATGCCTCTTGGGTTCATCACATTTGTTGCATGGAAAAGTGTTGAAATTAGTTGATGATTTTATTGATTGTCTCATTGGCATTATGTAGCCTTACAGTCATTAATACAATGATCTCAATCATTATGACAATAATCTCATAATGGAATATCCTGTGACATATTCTGGCATCCCAAATATGTCCTCAGGATATTCCCATGTGCTTATACTATACTTAAATATGACACCCAACATACCATATCAACACTCCCCCTCAAGATGAGTGAAAGATATTCACTAAGCCCATCTTGTCACATCCTCTAATCATGCTCACTGAGGCGAGTCCCTTGGTTAGTTCATCTGCTACTTGATCCCTGGTTGGAACATGGCCAAGCTCCAGTAATCCACTATCCAACTTCTCTTTGATGAAGAATCTATCAATCTCGATGTGTTTGGTCCTGTCATGCTGTACTGGATTGTTGGCGATACTAATAGCTGACTGATTGTCACACCACAGCTTCATCTTGGCTCTTTGATCCAGCTTCAGCTCCACCAGCATATTCTTCAACCATAGCAGCTCTGCAACTCCCAAGGCCATAGCTTTGTACTCTGCTTCAGCTGTCGATCTGGCCACCACAGACTGCTTCTTACTCCTCCAGGAGACCAAGTTACCTCCTACAAATATACAATATCCCGAGGTAGACCTCTTGTCATCAGCACAACTAGCCCAGTCAGAATCACAGTAGCCCTCGATGCTCACGTGATTGTTCTTCCTGAATATTAGTCCCTTCCCGGGAGCACCTTTCAAGTACCTCAGAATCTGGTACACTGCATCCATATGACCCTTCCGTGGGTCATGCATATAGCAGCTCACCACACTTACTGCAAAGCAGATATCAGGACGTGTGTGGCTCAAATAGATCAACTTGCCAACCAGTCTCTGGTATCTGTCCCGATCAACTGGTTCTCCAGCCTCAGCATCAATCTTGAACCTCTGATCTATTGGTGTCGCTGCAGGTTTGCACCCCAACATCCCAGTTTCTGTGAGAAGGTCCAGTGCATACTTCCTTTGAGAGAGAACAATCTCCTCTGCTTCTCGAGCAATCTCAATCCCAAGGAAGTACCGAAGAAGGCCGAGATCCTTCACCTCGAATTCCTTGCCAAGCTTTCCTTTGAGTTGGGCGATCTCCTGCTCATCATCTCCTGTGATAATCATATCGTCCACATACACAGCAAGCATGGTGATGTGGCCTCCACTCCGACGGAAGAACACAGTATAATCAGCATTGATCTGCTGATATCCCATCCCTATCATCACCCTTCTGAGTCTGTCAAACCACGCTCGAGGAGACTGCTTCAGTCCATAGAGGGACTTCTTCAACCTACAGACCTTGCCTACTGTCTGATTGGTGCCAAATCCTGGTGGTATCTCCATGTACACCTCCTCCACTAGATCTCCGTGAAGAAACGCATTCTTCACATCCAGTTGGTGTAGCTTCCATCCACCATTCGCTGCCAGAGAAATCAGAGTCCTGACAGTGCTCATCTTTGCAACTGGTACAAAGGTCTCGTCATAGTCGATGCCGTACGTCTGACTGTATCCTTTGGCTACTAGTCGAGCTTTGTAGCGCTCAACCTGTCCATCTGGGTTCTGCTTCACGGTAAAGACCCACTTGCATCCAACTGCTCTCTTCCCCTCTGGCAGTCTCACAAGCTCCCAAGTGTAGTTCTTCTCCAGAGCTCCCAACTCCTCGTGCATTGCCGCTTTCCACTTTGGATCGTTCTTGGCAACCTGCCAATTGTTAGGTACAGTAATACTATCCAAAGATGCTATAAATGCTCCATGAGAAGAAGGGATATGGTCATAAGAAACAAACTGAGCAATATTCCAACCATATCTGTTTGGAGGATTTTCTGCATTGCTGCGAGTGGTCCTCCGTACAGATAGTGGTGTGGGAGGAGTAGAAGTAGGAGGAATGATATCTTGTGAAGGAGGGGGTATCACCTGAAGGGGGGTTGGTGTCGGTGCCTCAGGAGTTGGGACGAACGCAGGCAAGGGACTTGGCACTGGCACTGTCGGTACTGGTCCTGCAGTTTGCTTCTCTCTCCTGCTGTAGGTAAGTAACTCTCCCTAAGCCGTAGGCCTAACACCTTCACCTTCTTGTCCCTTCTCCGTGCCTCCATGCCAAACTTCTAAATCGGTTACCACCAAGTTCTCCATCTCCCCCTCTCGCCTAATACTGGCAGTATTAGGCGTGTTGTGTGAAGTTCCGTCCTGGTGGTAGTATGGCTCATGCTCCCGAAAGTGGACATCCATACTGACAAACTTCTTCTTCTCTACTGGACTCCAGCACACATACCCCTTCTGGGTCGCCGAGTAGCCTACGAAGATGCATTTGACTGCTCTAGGGTCAAGTTTCCCAACTGATGGCCTGTTGTCCTTCACAAAACACACACACCCAAACACCTTCAGTGGGAGTATCCCACTATTATTGCCTTGCAATACCTCACATGAGGACTTTCATCCGAGGACCTTCGAGGACATCCTGTTGATGAGTTGAGCTGTTGTCAACACTGTATGCCCCCACAGACTCTGTGGGACATTCATGTCGATCATCATACTTCTTGCGACCTCTAGAAGGTGTCTGTTTTTCCTTTCTGCAACTCTATTTTGTGCTGGTGTGTATGCACAGGTGGTCTGATGCTGTATTCCGTGTGCTGACAAGTATTCTGCAAGTGTCCTGTTGGTATACTCCGTTCCATTGTCAGACCTCAGTACCTTCACAACTGCTTTGTACTGAGTCTGGACATGCTTATGGAAATTCCGAAAACAAGCAGGTACATCATTCTTATTTTTCATCAAATATAACCAGGTAACACGAGAGGCACACTCAATGAAAGAAACAAAGTACTTATAACCATTCATAGTGTTAGTAGCACATGGACCCCAGACATCAGAATGTATTACCTCAAAAGCAAAAGTGCTCCTATGACCCGTGCCAACATATGAGCTCCTAGTAAGTTTTTCTAACTCGCACGCATCACATACTAATTTTTCTTTATTTTTTTTTGCATAAATCTCTGGATACAACTTACTTAGAGTATCAAAGGAAGAATGTCCCATCCTCCGATGATGGAGTATCAAGGTATCCTCAGTCCTCTGCTGCAGTCCTTCCATGCCAGCCTTCTCTGCCATAGATACCAATGCTGAGTCCAGTCCTTCTCGATCTAGGTACCACAGTCCCTAATGTCAAGTGCCAGTCCCAAGTCTTCGTCCTGTCCCTTTCTCCTGGAAGGTCACCTTAGAAATATCAAAAGAAACAATGCATTTAAGTTGGAGGATTATAGAACTAATGGACAAGAGACTGACTGGAAATGATGGAGCATGTAAAACATTGGATAATCTTACTGAACCTGTATAATTAACAGTACTCTTACCAACCACTGGCTGGAAAGTGCCATCAGCTGTCTGAATGTTGTCTGCTGATGCTAGGTGAGTGTAGGAAGAAAACTCACTAGCATTCTCCGTCACATGCCGAGATGCTCCCAAGTCGATAATCCAGTCTGATGATTTAAGGGAAGAGATAGACGCAAGGGCAAGTGATTCGTCAGTACCTTCTGATGGATGGGCATACATGGCAGCGTTGCCCCTAACAAAGAATGAGGTTGACGCCTCCTCTGTTCTACTCCTCATGTCTCCCAGTGCCTGGTCCTCCACAGTAAAGGTGCCATCAGCTTCTCCGTTCCCTTCTGATATCAGGAGGTTCGCCCGATAACCTCCTCGGCCGCCTCGTCTACCCCCTCGACCACGACCACGTCCTCCATTATATCCTCGTCCACCGAACGGTCCTCTTCCACCACCTGAATCTTCCTCCCTAGGTGGTTTGGTACAAGCATACCGATGATGACCCATCTTCCCACAGTTGTAGCACTGCCGGTTATGCTGCCAGGGCTCTCCCTTAGATCCTGTGTTACCTGAGCTGGTGATCGCTAGTGCTGACTTTGCTTCGGGGGGACCACCTGTCCCGGCTTGCAGCCTGATGCGTGTCTCCTCCTGGATCATGGCTGAGATAGCCTCCTCAAGGCTATGAATCTTTGGTTGGGCTAGAAGTAGGGCCGTCCTCTGTGCGAAAGCTGCAGTCGGCCCTTTGAGAAACTTCATCATCCTCTCCTGCAGACACACCTGTCTCTCCTTACACTTAGGGTCCCCGCAGCTCGCCCGATCTGAGGAGTTATCATAATCCAACCACAGACGCTCCAACTCCGTGGCATACTCCTGCACCGTCTTCTCTCCCTGTACGGTGTCATCAATCCCCCCATTTATTTGGAAGACCCGTAAGTTGTTCCCCACACCATCATAGGTCCTTCTCAACTTCTCCCACACATCTTTCACCATCTCAATACCGTCTACTGTGGCGGCAATAGACTGGACCAAGGAGTTGAGAAGCCAGATGTAGATCACCATATGAGTGGACTTCCACTCATCGCGTCCCGTTGAGCCCTCGTCCGGCTCTGTCGTCTCGTCCGTCAGGAACCCCTCCATATTTTTTCCTGCGAGGGTTCTTCTCACCCGCCGTGACCAACTCAGACAGGAGGCTGGTCCATCTAATTTCAGATCGATGGAGGGAAGCTTCAACTCCGGCGACGTTCGTGTCGTGTTCTCACCAGCCGACATCGTCAACAACTTCATCAACGTCGCCACCTCTGCAGAATCTAGCTTCTTGATGATCTCCTCCATCGATGCGTCGTCTATCTAATCACGTCACGTCCGCTCCACGACTCACGCTCGTCCTCGTCGTCCGCTCCTAGATCCGAACATGTCCTCCCTTTTTTCAGATCTAGGCATCCCTATTAGGCGCTGTCTCGTGCTGGTGCGGAGGAGGCGGCAGCACGCATGTCACAGCCGCCGTCGCAGCAGCAGCAGTCGCAGCAGCCGCAGCAGCAGTAGTAGCCGCAGCAGTAGCGGGACGGGGCAGCAACAGCGAAGGGCGGCCTGCGAAGGGCGGAGAAGGGAAGAAGGGGGGCGTGGAAGAGTTCGGTGGAGGAGATCTAGGAAATCCTCCTGTGGGTTTGTGGAAGCTTGGTGACGGCTAGGGTTTATGGAAACTTGGCTCTGATACCATGTTGAAATTAGTTGATGATTTTATTGATTGTCTCATTGGCATTATATAGCCTTACAGTCATTAATACAATGATCTCAATCATTATGACAATAATCTCATAATGGAATATCCTGTGACATATTCTGGCATCCCAAATATGTCCTCAGGATATTCCCATGTGCTTATACTATACTTAAATATGACACCCAACATACCATATCAACAAGAAGTCCAAAGGAAAGATTCGTTTCTTCTCCCAAGATTCGTTCATCTATCATCAATGTTACATGCAAGCTGAATGCATGCAGAATATGAATAGATAGGCTACTTCAGATGGTCATAACTTCTTCAATACACCTCCAAATGACCTGGTTCAAAGCCTGGATGAAAGAGAAAACTTTTCTCAACAACTTTTGTATTGAAAACTGAGCCAAATAATGATTGCAACAGCTTTGAAATAGCCTTCCAAAACTGAATCTTGTCACAGAAACTGCACCCAGAAAAATGGTTAAGTACTTGGCCGAACCCAACCATGGGTGACTGATTTCCATGGATCAAATTCATGTTTATTCATCATGGGGATGGACCCCGTTCCCATCAATCTCCCCCTCCATCCTCATGAGGAGAAAGTTCTCAAACAGTAGTCATACCTGCCTTCCTACGGCAGAAGTTATGCTTCTCTTTTGGTAGAGGCTTCGTCATCATGTGAGACGGATTTTGTCTTTTATCAATTTTTTAATATGCATCAAGCGATTCTCCAAAGCATCTCGGATCCAGTGATGACGTACATCGATGTGCTTTATCCTTGAGTGATAGGTAGCATTTTTACTCAAGTCAATGACGCTTCTGAATGTCACAATATAGAGTGTACTTCTCTTGCTTGAGAGAGAACTCCTTTAGGAAATTCTTCATCCATAAGAGTTCTTTGCTGGCTTCTGTAACAGCAATATATTCAGCTTCTGTGGTGGATAGAGGGATATACTTTTGCAGCTTTGATTGTCATGATACGGCTCCCCCTGCAAAGGTAAACAAGTATCCTGATGTGGACTTTCTTTTGTCCAAGTCACTTGCCATGTCAGAATCAGTGTAACCTTCCAAGATATATTTTTCATCTCCAAAACATAAAGAATATTTAGAGGTTCCTCTAAGATATCTTAGGATCCACTTTACTGCTTCCCAATGTGCTTTACCAGGATTGGCAAGAAAACGACTTACCACTCCAACTGCATATGCTATGTCGGATCTTGTACAAACCATTGAGTACATCAAACTTTCGACGGCCGAGGCAAATGGAATTCTCTTCATCTCCTCCTTCTCCTTCTCACTTGAAGGGCTTTGTTGTGTACTTAGCTTAAAATGAGCTGCTAGCGGTGTGCTGATTGGCTTAGAGTTCACCATATTGAACCTCTCCAGAACACGTTCAATGTATCTTTCTTGTGATAGCCACAACTTTCTTGCACTTCTGTCCCGAGAGATCTTCATTCCCAATATATATTGTGCTGCTCCTAAGTCCTTCATATCAAAGGACTTGCTTAACTCTTTCTTCAACCTGTCAATCTTGGACATATTTTTTCCAACAACAAGCATATCATCAATATATATAGAGAGAATAATGAAATCATCATCAGAGAACTTCTGGACATAAACACAATGATATGAAGATATTCTTTTGTACCCATGGTCAAGCATAAAAGAATCAAACATTTTATACCACTGCCGCGGTGCCTGCTTGAGCCCGTACAAGCTCTTCTTCAATTTGCAAACCAATTGTTCCTTGTCCTTTACCTTGAAACCTTCTGGCTGCTCCATATAGATTTCTTTTGCCAAATCACCATGGAGAAATGCAGTCTTCACATCTAACTGCTCAACTTCAAGATCTTGGGAAGAAACAAGACCAAGAATAACGCGAATAGAAGACATCTTCACAACAGGAGAAAATATTTTTTCATAGTCAATACCTTACTTCTGACTGAAACCTTTCACCACGAGGCAAGCTTTGTACTTGACTTGGCCATTTCCTTCATTCTTGATTTTGAACACCCATTGTTCTTCAAGGATTTTATGTTCTTTGGTAGCTCCACCAGGTCATAAGTGTGTTTCTTATGCAAAGAATTCATCTCCTCTTGCATAGCTTTCTTCTACTTGGCATGATCTTCATTGACTTGTGCTTCATGAAAACTTTTTGGTTCACCTGCATCTGTCACCATAGTATATTCTGAAGCAGGATATCTAGTTGAGGGTTGTCGTTCCCTCTCCGACTGTCTCAACCGAGGCGTTGATGGCTGATCCATATGCGACGGTTCTACATGTTCATGCTCCCCCTGATCAGAACCTGGAAAACCTGTAATTTCTTCTTCCTGCACATCTTGAAAATCATTATTTTCTGGCATAAAAGAAGGAATAACAATAGGCGTTGAGATTGGATCTGGGACAATGTGAGTATTTTGTGGCTCTTCTTCTTTTTCAAAATCAGCAAGTGTTTTATCTTCACAAAATACAACATTCCTGCTCCTTACAATTTTTTTGTTTATAGGATCCCACAACCTATATCCAAATTCATCATTTCCATATCCTAAGAAGATGCATGGAATAATTTTGTCATCAAGTTTTGTTCTTTTCTCCTTAGGTACATACACAAATGCCTTGCACCCGAATACACGCAAGTGGGAATAGGAAATATCCTTTCCACTCCAAACCCTTTCAGGAATATCTCCATCCAAAGGAACTGAGGAGGACAAGTTTATCAAGTAGCAGGCTGTTCGCACTGCCTCTCCCCAAAATATTTTTGGTAATTTTGCTAAGGATATCATACTTCTTATCCTTTCCACAATTGTGCGGTTCATTCTTTCTGCAACCCCATTAAGTTGTAGTGTGTGTGGGACGGTCTTTTGATGTCTAATACCATATTTAGAACAATAATCTTCAAACATCCTTGAAGTATACTCACCACCATTATCCATGTGAATACACTTCAAGAGCTTTCCGGTTTCTCTTTCTACTTTGGTATGGAAGTCTTTGAAAACTTCAAAGACTTGATCTTTGGCTTTTATGATATACACCAACACCTTTCTAGATGCATCATCTATGAAGGTCACAAAGTAGGAGGCACCACTAAAGATTTTTACATTTATGGGTCCGCATACATCCGAATAGACTAAGTCCAATATGTTGGTTTTTTTTTTGTTATAATTTTTAACGAAAGCTACCCGGTGTTGTTTTCCAATTAAGCAATGATCACAGTGGGATAGTGTTGTACCTTGCATGGATGGAAGTAGTTGTCGCCTTGCGAGAGTTTGTAGTCCTTTCTCGCTCATGTGGCCAAGTCGCTTGTGCCACAAATCCATAGAGGTACCTTCCACTGTTCTAAGTTCATCATTCTCTAAGTGGAACTGAGTCTTGTAGAGAGTGCAACACTTCTTTCCTCTCGCCAGTACAAGTGATCCTTTGGTAAGCTCCAGCAAGCTGCTTGTGTATCCTTCTTCATCAAGCTTGCCGGTGGAGAGAAGATTGAGACGAAGATCGGGCACAAATCTAACATCTTTTAGAACCATCTTTGTTCCAATATTAGTGGTAACACAAATATTTCCAATGTCAAGAATTTGAGAAGAGTTTTTTTTTACCCATTTTTACCATTCCAAGGTTACCTTCACGAAGCGAAGTAGTCCTTCCGGGGAGTAGCATGGTAGGAGGCACCAGAATCAATCACCCATTCTGAGTCTTGGCAAGTGAGATTTGCACGGTCTTCTTCACATGCCGAGAAAAGCACGATTTCATTGTCAGTGACAACTGCTGCACTTTTATTCTTTTCTTGCTTCTCATTGGTCCTTCCTTCCTTTTGTTCTCGCTTGAGCTTGCGGCATTCCCGTTTTATGTGTCCACTCTTCCCGCAGTGATAGCAACTAATGTCCTTCCTAGCCTTTGATTTTCCTCTCGACTTGTCTCGGTACTGAGGCTGTCGGCTTTTGCTCCTCCCCCTATTCTCGGTGACAAGGGCATGGAAATGGGAGGATCCAAATGACTTTCTTCGAATTTTTTCATTCAAGAGGCTGCTTGTAACTTGGTTCATGGATACAACTCCGTCAGGTGTGGAGTTGCTAAGAGACACCACCAGAGTCTCCCAACTATCCGGTAACGAGCTAAGCAGAAGAAGGGCTTGAAGCTCGTCGTCCAGCACTATCTTCATAGCTGCAAGCCGATTAACAATACTTTGAATTTCATTCAGATATTCAGATATGGAATCACCTTCCTTGAACTTGAGATTGACAAGATTCTGAATCAAGAAAGCTTTGTTGCCGGCGGTCTTCCTCTCGTAGAGATCTTCAAGTTTCTTCCACAAGCTGTTCGCCGAAGTCTCATTCGACACATGATGGAATACGGTGTCATCCACCCATTGTCGAATGGTGCCGATGGTCTTCCGGTCGAGCTTCTTCCATTCTTCCACTGTCATAAAATCCGGCTTGGAAGATTCTCTTTCAACCGGTGCATAGAGGTCCTTGCAATAGAGAAGGTCCGTCATCTTCGCCTTCCATATCATCCAGTTGCGGCCATTCAAGCTGATCATCCGAATGCCACCAATGGAAGTCTCCATCTTAACACAAGAAGATTAGCAACCTGTGCTTTGATACCACTGTTGGAAAAAATAAGACATTTTTCGTCTTTGTTATGAGATAAAAAATAAAAAGGAAGAGAAGAGAAGTTAAGAGAGAGAACACACAAGATTTATCGAGGTTCAGCTCAATTTGAGCATACGTCCTCCGCCCGCCCCTTCTTCACCGTTTTCACTATAATCAAATGAAAGATTACAAGGACATTCTCTCAAGTTGGTCCAACTTAACTTGAGGATCACTTTCTCTCACAAACTCACTTGAGGTGGATTACAAGTGTGAGGATTACAAGTTGCGTATTGTTCTTCTTGTTACTTGTTGTGTTCAACCTTCACCATCTCCCCTCTATTTATAGGGAGGATATGCCGCTTGGGTACATCACATTCGTTGCATGGAGAAGTCCAAAGGGAAGATTCGTTCCTTCTCCCAAGATTCGTTCATCTATCATCAATGTTATATGCAAGCTGAATGCATGCAGAATATGAATAGATATGCTACTTCAGATGGTCATAACTTCCTCAATACACCTCCAAATGACCTGGTTCAAAGCCTGGATGAAAGAGAAAACTTTTCTCAACAACTTTTGTATTGAAGACCGAGCCAAATAATGATTGCAACAGCTTTGAAATAGCCTCCCAAAACTGAATCTTGTCACAGAAACTGTACTCAGAAAAATGGTTAAGTACTTGGCCGAACCCAACCATGGGCGACCGATTTCCTTGGATCAAATCCATGTTTCATCATGGGGATGGACCCCGTTCCCATCATGAAATTGGGTACGCAAAGAAAAATAAGAGTGTATTTTAATGGAAAGATAAACAGAGGACGAGAAAGTGTAAGCACAAAGAATAAGGCGTAACCCGAATATCATCTTATATGCAAGCCTTCTATCCATCAAGATGGGTCTACAGCTACAAGGCTCCATTGAAGCAATGGCCAAAATTTTGCAAGCAACTGAAAGGGTCCTGTTCTAAATTTTGGGGGATTTATACTTTGTAGTTAAGAGTACATGAGTCAGGATTGGGGCATACTTCTAGATCAAGACAGCCATCCTCTCTACTATCCTAAGACTAAGAAACCAAGTTGACATATATATAGCTACTGCCAACATGACAACTTCCCGACCAAGACAATTATCAAAACTGCAAGAGATGGCTTGTCATGAAACCTTAAGGTTGCCGGCGGGGAGGCTAAACCTGCACTACTGCAAATGTAGTTTAAGCAGATTAAATAAAGAACAACCCTCAAAAGATCCCATAGACAGCTGAGGAACATAACGTTGTTTTGCAATATTTTTGTAATGAACCAAGAATATAACCACAAAAAGTAGATGAGCAAAGACACCATAAAACTTTTATAGAAATCAACGAGTTAAGAACAATACCTTCAAGTATATATCTATTCCACGGTACATGCCGTCTTCTGTTACCTTGGCTTGTTCTGGAATCAATTCAGCAAGACTGATGAACCTTGAAATTGTCAGGTTTTGGTCAGATGCAATTTCCGCAAGATAGCTCTCCATAAGCTTTCCAACTTCTTCTATGCCATTAGGAGACAGAGAGACATAGTCGTCATCAAGCTGGCCTCTATCCACCTCATTATCCAGGTAGTTCATCAGAATTCTCTGAACTGTATCAACATCATATGTTGCGTCTCCACTGGAGGAGAACGAAGGAATCAAGAGATCATCCAGTACTGCTTGGTCTAATTGCAAGCCCATTCTCTTCTCAAGATCAAGTCTGCAAGCTACTGTTGTCTCGAGATAAATCGCTGCTCTTAGAAGCATTGAGAGAAAGCTGACTGACATTGCATTCTTTTCCCTTGGCAAATGACTAACAATTGTTTCCAACACGACCCTTTTCTCATGCTCTTGTTTAGGTTCTATTTGCTTCCTACTCCTTCCGAAAATGTCCTGCCTCAATAGACATGTAAAATGTTGATTTCATTTACGTCTTATACGATCTTAAATTAAACCACCATATTCAATCTCTGTATTCCTCAATGTAAGAAATAGAACTATTAGTATTACAAAGAACAACATTAAATTCAGGCCTTATTTTTGCAATTAGGCTTGATGAGGGAATGAATCATGGATGACTGGAAAAGGGATGATAATCATGACCTTGTTGCGATGATACACTAGCACAGGTTACTTAGGTTCTGAACAGTGCCTCTTTTACGGCTAGTCAAGTGGAAAAAGTGTAAAGCATTTATTTTGGAGGGAATTCATTCAAACCAATTTCTTTCTCTACAATAATTACAAATTTGCTGCAGAACTTTGAAAGGACAAGTGGAATGAATAAAAGGGCATATAAATCGTGACTCACCAAACCTCGCAAAGATTTCTGAGCATAAAGCATGATAACTGGTCCAAGGGCATATTGTTTAAATCCCCTTGCCTTCATTGCCATTAAGACCCTTTGAAAGGTATCAATCCTTAGAACTGTTAACTCTTCCGCGCACCAATTGACAATAGCTCTTGGCTGTGGTCCTAACAAGAAACTCATACTCTCCTGACTATTATCCGTCTTGAGTGTTGGGCTGAACTGGCTATCATTGCAGGCGATATACGCTATTGCATCAATGCATCTGCTTACTAACTTTACCTTCTCTGCCATTGGAAGAAGGCCTTCCGACTTGTGAAGCACGGTTACAGCACCAGAGAGGCTCATCAGTGCCACATCCTCCAAGTAGGTCTCTGTTCTGCTCAAAAGGTTTCCAGCCGAATAGTCATCAGTCATTGCAAGGTACTCTGATGCACAGCGAAGCATGGCAAGGTTCTCAATGCTGATCTCAAAGTTAATCCCATAACAGAACCTTGCAATGAGTTCAAAAGCTTCAGCCCCACCAGGAATGTCTGGGATCTCGATGAGCGTGGATTTCGAGTCATGGACTTCAGAGAGCAGCTTCCTTACAAGTCCACATTTTGAAACCAAAGGGAACTGTACGAAGAGGAATTATTAAACTGTGTTAGGACGTAATAAAATTAAGTTAGGGCATTCTACGTCAATTTTTAAATTTCACTATAGAATTGTTTACGACATTTTACGTCAATCTTGAACATCAATTAATGACCGTCCTATGTAGGTAGTTCTTATAGAAAGATCATAGAAGAGCCAACTGGAGTTAGTTTATTTCTTCAATTCTTTTTTCTTAAAGAATTTGGAAAGTTCCCAAGTTTTCCCTCCTTAGGTTCCGAGCTCACTCAAATCACCATTTGGAACTTTTACCTCCTCTGAAATATGTGCCAGTTCAGCAAATCGTTCTTATGGAGTTGGACTTTAATAAATTAATCAAATATCTCAGTTGAAAAATGTCGAGGTAGTTATACTAATAAATATAGAGTAAAGGATAATTAGAGTTTTGCTTTCTATGACAATTGAGTTGGGATCCTCCAACTATCTAAGTCAATACTAAATCTAGCAATGGAGTCTTTCTCTATTTTTGATAGCACAGAAATGGAGTCTTCATCAGTTTACATCATCATATTTACAGGTAGAGTTAAATTGTGGTTATTCGGGAAAGTGTTTACGGAGAGTACCTTGTGCAAGGAGAAAGTGACACCTCCGACCTGAACTGCAATGTCACTGGGGATTTCCTGGGAGAAAACCCTGCTCATTCAGACAAATAAACAGTCTTCTTCATAAATATACCTTCAATTTCCTCTCCTTTGAAACAACCATTTTCTCTCATACATACTTGTATCTTTATTTAAAGAGAGAATTCATACAGAAATATACAAACTAAGATAATAAGAGAATGAGACAACAATGAAACTCCTATTTCAGTGAAATTCCTAGCACAAGGTGCTGTCCTATATCAATGGAATTCCTGCACTATGTACTACTTGGATTTCTTTTTAGATTAATGAAATTCTGCAGGGATCTACTTGATCCCATCTCTCTCTCAAAAAAGAAAAATAAAAGAAAGAAAAAACATGAACCATGCTAAGAGGAAAGGGAGCAGGTATTAGATTAGATGATGAGACGGTTCAAAAAATGATTAGTTTTCATAAGTAATGGCTATGCATATAACATGCAATCATGGAATATATAAAGAGAATATAGTGTGAAGAAAAGCAAAAGCAAAAAATAATTCATAGATACTCTTCATATTCTCTGATCTCTCATAACAATTTGTTTCTTTCTGTATTCAAAAAATCCAGATAAGGAATTTTTTGGAGGGAAAAAAAAAATCCAGAAAAGGAATGAAGCATATAGAAGAAAAATGAAGTGAAGGATGAAGAACAGAACAAGACCATTCACTGGTCCTCTGCATAGCTGATGAGAGCAGCTGCTTCTTTTTTATGGCAGGTGTTGGTGCTGTTTCCTGATCGAAACCCACCATAATCTGTGGAAGGAGAAGGCTTATCTCCTGTTTTCCTAACTATTCTTCTTCATTCTCTGTTTTCTTTGACTATCTTGATAATACCTCCATCATAGGATTTATTCTCCTTTCAGTTTCTAACATTGTTTTCTATCTATCCTTCTTGGAATACTTGGTTGGGGGAGCAACAGTCCTTGAGCAGAGAGATGCGAGAGTAGGGCCAGGGCCATTATCTGAGACATAAATGAAGTATGTGGGCATTATAATCACTGTCATATAGCCAATGGAAGCCAATTCCCTGATCTCCATCATAATCTTTCCCAAGTTTTAACTGAAGAAATTCCAACCTCATGTCATCTGCCTCATCTTACCACAAAAGTTGATGCATATGCCACAAAAAGTTTATCTGCAGTTATAATTTCTGGTACATTTACTTTCTCACTCATACAAAAAAAGGCGAGCAATTCTGCAAGATTCTAAAACAAACAAGAGAGCTGTAGTGGCCCAATTGTCCTTTCAATCAGACTTGTTGCTGGCACTGCCAAGATATCTAACTTTGTGTTCTCATCTTGCATTAGAGGGACTAGTCACTTCCTGGCTAGGTATTTTGCTACGTAGTAATTACCAAACCTGATCTGAATCGACTTTGGATCCATGAGTTAGATCCTGATGCAACCTACTAGGAACCTTGTTTAGTGCTGGGTCTACAGTAGGTCCTCATGTTTAGAGGCTAGATTGTGCCTCTTAAACCAATTGTTATCAGTACATACGTGCAGGCCGATTTGGTTAGTTCAATACTTGGCTTTTAGATGATAATAGTGGAGATTGAAGTCTCAGTTTCATACACATACCCAACTAGGGCTGTCAATGGGTCAAGCCAGATTCAAGTTAGACCCGAAGCTGACCAGAGAAAATTTTGTATTTGATGTTTTGTGTCCAAGCCAAACCCAAAATTCATTCAGGTTCTGTCTAACATCTGAAGCTAGTTTTTTTTCAATCAAAAAATAAGGTCAGTTAAAGAGGTTATATACAAGAGCTTGCACTTTTAGATTTAAAAAAACCCTAGACCAATGTGTTCTTGTATGGCATTAGTCAATTTCTAATCCAACCAGTTCAAAGACAATCTCCCGCAAGCTCGATCGTCTCCGCTGAAGGTGAATCATCACGTTGCAGCGCTCCCGCAGGACAATCGTTTTCATCGGGACGTGATGCCGTACGAGCCTGGAGTTGCGCTCGCACAAGGCGATGTTGTCAAACATCAAAGTTATCATCGAAACGACCAAGTTGCAGTGAAAGTCAAGTATTGTGTGCCAAGCACACATCAGAGTATACGTAGCGAAGCTCTCGATATGATCCAAATGAAATTGCCACAAAGGCGATACAACACTCTTGCTCTTTCTCTTGTCCACAAAGGTACTTACCGTTCATACATCATGTCCCGTATATCCAAGCAGCGCCACTACACCTGCGTACCTGAAATAATGCCCACAAACGTTGGTCAGTACACAACTGTACTGGTGAGCAGTGTAACCCACTCATCTAAACCGACACTAAGTAGATAGTGAATGCAAACAGCTATATGGTGATCTTTCTACTTGAATCCTAGATTTATTTCATGGCAGAGGCATGACATGTTAAGGAAAGCTGTAAAGCAGGTTAAACATGCAAGCATTCAACTCAAGTCTATGTACAAGCAGAAATATCCAACTCAAAAGGAAACTAGCATGCAAACCGTCCTACTCAAACCCAAGCAACGCGTGAACCTATCGAAACACCATCCAAGCCTCAATATCCATCCTCAAACGATGCCACAATCCAAGCCTTACTAATCCAATCATCGATATGCACACTCTTGCCTGAGGCAAGGTGACCGCTGCCTACACGAAAAGCACAAACCAAACCAAAGCAAAGCAAGCCAACTGTTATCTATATGAAGTCACTGGCCAAGCCATAAAGGACTAATCAACTGCAGTTCTACCCGATCCAGACTGAGTAGCTAGCTCGCCTGGTCATATCGAACTGCCGGCACCGCGCCCAAGGCACGTTACCATTGTCTCCTCCATTGTCGAACGGTTCCGGTGCCCCGGAGTTTATCCCGTTCGAGGAAACCAAACCCTGTGCGCAACAGGTTGTCCGTGACCGATGCAAACACCAAGTAGGTATGACGATAGAATCGAGCCTTCTCGTCCCACCAAACTATCCTAGCCTCAACCCAACCAACTATCCATAATCATTCTCCAACTATAGCCCAAGGCATCATCTCAAGTTATCCCCATAGGCACTATGCCGCTTCGACACAATGCTCCAATTGGTGCAACACCCCTCGCTCAGAAAACTCCGTGGCACAATACCCCAACAGTGGAACAATGCTCTCACCGATGCAGTTGTCCGATTTTGAATCACAATTGCACGATTTGCTTGACAAAGCGCCCAACTTGATACCCGTGCACGGATGCACACTCGTCTGCCCAAAATGCCTCGATGTTCCAACTAAGATGATCCACTCAAGCTCCAATTGCTCAAACGCAAAACCAACTCAAGCCACAAATCATATACAACCAAACGACGTAGATTCTATGCACGCCACAGTGTAGTGATTTTCAAGTTCCAGTCCAAGTGTTCAAGCCATTACGTGTGTTACATATTATTAGGCATGAAGGAGTAGAGGAGGAGGGACAAAGCCCACTCACCAAGTCTGATTCCGTTACGCACCATGCCTTG
Organism: Iris macrosiphon; assembly: GCA_036927795.1. Lineage (NCBI taxonomy): Eukaryota > Viridiplantae > Streptophyta > Magnoliopsida > Asparagales > Iridaceae > Iris > Iris macrosiphon. The sequence goes on from JAYESA010000012.1 coordinate 182,915,549, forward strand.
CCAATACGGCCGATCCCTTGAACCCGTAGTCCTATGCAAAGCACGATCTACTCAATTGGTATGACCGTGCGAGCAGGTCGTGCTCTCCAAATCATCCGACCGATCGGACTAGGGAAGACGGCATTATCGCTCCAATCCTACATCCCAGTACTGCTCTGAACGAACATCTGATTTCATCAAACTTCGCTTACGATCAGCACATGAAACCAACTCAAATCAATACTTGTTCTCAAATCCAACAAATCGAAATGTAACCAGTTATTGCCTTATTCAATCCGACTCAGCATAATGCATCGTGCGGTTGCGGGACATTACATAATATACCACTTTGAATCAGGTTCGTCCTCGAACCAAACCAGTATCCATTCCTTATTCGCATGTCGCTTGTCCAATTCATAACTATGTTCCATGCAACTCATATTCTCTTGATTCAGGCTCAGCATCTCGCTCGCGCTGAACGCTCACACAAATTTCATATTCCCACATCCTCCTTGCAGCTCAATACGAATTTCTCATATCGCTTAGTTTTGGATCATACACATATTTAAGGCGTCCCTGAAATACATGCAATTCAACCGAGCTTAGCGATAGCGAGCAACTAGGTCCAACTGACCACTTGCAGACTCCTTGTGATAAAACTTTTCAGCTAGATGGCAAGAGCTAAACGTAATCGAGTAGATTGGCTAGGCGTCCAGCTCAAATGGATTGGTTTTGGGACCAGCCAGAGTGATGCAGTTCCGTAAAGAATAATATCTGAAATAACAGCCACATTTCTCCCAAACCAAAACATGAAAGACAAATTCATGAGATGGACGTGAACCCAGTGTCTGTACACTTTATTCTCTTCGTAAATCTGTTTGTTGGACTATGTGCAAACCTATGTTTCAGAAAGATAATATTCATCCAGATCAGATGGGAGTTTCATCAGCCTAAATGATTCCAGTGACATCCTCATTTGGTGAAATTTGAATCACTAGTAGAACAGTAATTCAACAAAGGACCACAGGCAGAAAGGTTGAGAGACAGATGTGAAGAATCCAGCCTTGAAGCTGGATTTTGTCTTCAACAGAAATAATTGCCAATGGCCAAAAGGTTTGGACAAGTTCGATTTGAACTTGTAATGATGTGTGCCACACGAATACTGTTGAAAACTTGTAATAAACTGTACCAGTTCACACATGCTCTTAGGCAAGATGACCATATTATTAGTAGGAACTCGAAACATTTTCTCTGCTATTCCGAGCAAAAGTTACAGGAGTTTAAATCGAGCAGGATGCAATTTTCTTCAGCTCATCTCTTACCTTCCAAGAATTACCTGCGCGCCTACTAAACTACAAGCAATGAAGACGGTTAGGAACCAGTCACTGCCGAGGGGCTGTTTACTTGATGCTGCTTTACCGATTGATGACCATTGCTTCGGCCAGAATTGACAGGAGGCAACCCTTCACAAGATCAGGCCGACAAGGTCAGAGGGCACACAAGGATGGGTATAATCAATGGACATCCATAAATAGATTAAAGGACAGGCAGTAACCTGGACCAACCAAAATGCCATCGAAGAAAGACTACTTATTTGCGGAAGTTTTTTTTTTAACAACAGGAGTAACAATCAAACTGGCTCTAGATCTGTTTATTAAGTTCTTACAACCATTAATGTGTAAATAATATATGCTACAACATCTGGTTCTACCCCCAAAAAATGGCCAAGCTAACTGAACTTGCTTCCTAATCATGGAAATCCATTAAGAATGAAGCAGTCAGAGAGCAGAGGGGCCACTCCGGCTTTCGCCAGATCAAATGTCTTCTCTTTGCCAAATGTGGTAGCTTGCAAACAATTTGAATGGTAACTTGTATATAGAGTTTGAGCGGTAAGCAAAACAATCTAGCAAATGTTGGAATCAGGCGACATCTGTGATTTGTTCCACGCTTGCTTTCTTTAAGCTTGCCATGTATGTGATGTAAATGGTCCAGAGATAAGAGAACGAATTGCTGACTAGAGGCTGCATAAAGAAAATGAAATTGCAAATAAGAAATGATGCATAACTTGTCTATATAATAATCGGTAAGAGAACTGATATCGTGCATCTCCAAGCTTGCAAGAGTACCTGCACCTCCATGTCATTATTCCAAGTAGGAGATTCAAGGAGAGTTGTTTCAAGTGATTGAAAACTACCGGCTCTCTGAATATTTATTCCTACGTGGACCAATGGGTTTGCAGAGGGAGTTACAAACTAAGAGATGCACACTATTATTTCTACGTTTAATTCAAAAATTACCTGTAGACGAACAGGAACGAATTTAAATGTAATGAAATCACACATAGGCCAGTACACAAGGCAACTTTTCATTGTAGGAATAAAGTCTCTTTTCAACCTGGCAAAAATTTCAGCACTGGTTTCACCTGAGATCACAAAGAAACGAGTATTGAAACTCCATTAGTACACTTCTAGGTGGTTGTAACAAATGTCATACCAGTTGAGAAGGAAACAAATCCTACACACCCCAACACCACCCTCTGAATTTAGAATCCTAAGCAATGTTTCCAACCAGGTGCAGTTCTCACATATGGTACAAACAAACAGCAATGAATGGACTGGTTCAGAAAATCGTATGATTACAAATATTATGGTTAAATGGTGTACTAAAGTTCCAAAATTCCTTTGAATTGTTCGGCATGTTTCTAGCACTAAATTTCCCATGAATTTTATGTCCAGAATCCAGACTAGAACTCTTTCTTCAACTCTAAAAAAAATATAATTTCCCCTTAATTGATCAAAAATAATTAATCGAGATAGTACGCAACAACAGCAAAGTCTTTATCCCAAATTTCTGGACAATCGAGATCGATAGTACACATTGACATAAATTGGTTCTTGTACTACTTGAAGCTTTTGTGAGTGTGATAATCTCTCTTGTGACGACCCACATCCCCTTCACGGAAATCTAGAATATATCAGTATTTATGGCTAACACATGCAACTATTACTACCAGAAAATAGACATAAATATGATAATTTAACATGAATTTCCCAAATGTAATTAGTAACTCCTAAATTCAATCCTTCATCTATAACAATATCAGTTCAATATTTCCCTTCATTAACTACAATGACTAAATAGTTCAAGATCCTTAATTACATTATACTGAATAAAAGTACCATTTTCAAAGTCCAGGAGAAGAATAGCTAAAAATAAGCATCAAAATCTACCATTCCAAATCCCGTCATCAGGGAAAAGAAATGATGAAGAAACCATCATGTCTCTCATCCCAAATCCCGACTTCAATAGTATGCACCTGTCAACCTGAACCTATACAGTAAATACAAGAGGGATAGACACTTATAACAACAAAACATCTGCCCAAATTTTTTGAGATTGGCTACATGAATCATTTTCTTCAAAGTTATTTCCTCTCCAATGTTATAAATTTCGGTAGGCGGATTCGGTACGCCAAAGGGGCGCCTAGGCGCCAAATTAATTTTTTTTAAATATATATATATATATATATATATATATATATATATATATATATTTGAAACACAAAATCCTGCTTGACCAATTGGTCAGCAGGAGATACAAAAGGAACTCATTTGCAATGCGGGTGGGAGGGATTTGAATCTTGACCAAAGCAATTTTTTTGTTTTCCTCTCCTTTTTATCCCTCCCTCTTTTTATTCTCCCTCTCAGCCTCTCTCCTCACCCCCTCTTTTTATTCTCAGCAGCCTCTCTCCTCCTCTCCTCTCCTCCCCTCCCTCTCTCCTCTCCTCTCCTCTCCTCCCCTCCCTCTCTCCTCTCCTCTCCTCCCCCACTACCGCCAGCACCACTACCACCGCAAGCACCGCCGCCACCACCACCACCACTACCGCCATTACCACCACCACCACCACCGCCTACACTACCACCACCGCCGCCGCCGCCGACCTGAGAAAAGTTTTAATATTTTTTTCGAAATTTTAAAATCTAGTGCCGCCTAGGGGCGCCTAGGTCCGCCTAGGCCGGCCGCCTAAGGCCTTTCCGGTGCGGCCGACGGCCACCTAGGTCGATTTTTAGAAACTGCTCTCTAACAGTAACAAATGCCATAACCTTTTTCCTAGCCCTAAACCAGAATACTTTAGGCCTTAACCATAGTTCTCACAGCTCATTTGCCTAAGAATCTATATTGTGAAAAGCGTGTCTAAGCGACGCTTAAGCGACGAATCGAATTTGGACGCCTCGTATAGGAAAATCTCGTCCCAGAAAATCGTACATCGATTAGGTGCGCTTAGGCGGAGCGTAGTGGTGCCTTGCCTATTGGTAGGCGCTGGAAAAAGCGCCTTGGTTTAAAAAAAAAAAATTGACCAAGGTATTTTGATGACTATTTTGATGACTTTGCATTTTGATTTAGTATTTATATTGTTACTTTGCTTGATTGATAATTGGTATTGTTATTCATGCATATATTAGTAGGACTGTATGAAAAATATTAAAATTTATGTGCATATAGAGTATTTTACATGTAGGAGCAAAGGTACGTAAAAATGGGTGCTGCAAGCGATAACTAAGCGCCGCTTAAGCGACCAGCCTTGTCGCCTCATCGCCTCGTCTCATGCTTAATATAACATTGCTAAGAACATGTTACCCCTAATTCGTGCATCTATTGGTCCCCTAATTCGTGCATCTATTGGTCTCCATTGCACATAAAAAAAACCTCATTTGAATTCTTATCTTATCATCAATTGGTGCCACGTTCAACTTCCCACGAATATATTCCTTTGACTAAAAACATGTTACCCCTAATTCGTGCATCCATTGGTCTCCATTGCACATATAAAAAAATACTGCATTTGAATTCTTCTCATCTTATCATTAATTGGCGCCACGTTCAACTTTCCATGAATATATTCCTTTCTGCTCCTACCTTTTAGGGGGGCAGCAGTCCAATTGGAATTTGTGAATCAAATGGGGTGGTTTTGAAATTCTTGCGTTATCAAGTGTGATTCAGAAGTCACTTGTTAGTCAATCAAGATTCTGAAACCATTATAATGTGATTATGGAAACATGTATTGTATCATTCATATTAAATCACACCATTCAGTGGTCTGATGCTTGAATCACAGGAATTGCCTCATCATCTCCTCTTCCTCTTATGTTCTTCTTGTCCTTCCTCGTAGAAATAACTCGTACCCTCCACTTTGAGCCTTGATCCTCAAGGGTGATAGCATAGAGAAGGTTTTGACAATATCTGAATATGTTGACAATGTCCTAGGTGGGTTCTGAAACGGGTGATGGCTTGACAGGTTCTGAACATGGGCAATGGAAAGACGGGTTTCCTATATGGGCAACAATAGGACGATTTCTGGACACTGGCAGGTTGGCGATTGCGGGTGCATATTCTGCATAGCGACAATTGGAGTGAGTTTTGAACACCGGTGGTGACGGGGTGTGTGATCCGGACATAAGTCATGATGGGCATGGATTTTGAACACCAACCATGGAGGCTCTAAGCTTGTTGGAAGTTTCGAGCCGGTAATGGTGATAGATAGATGGACATGTCAGGGACTTATTGGAGGATGCTTTGGAGTTGGAGATAAATGCACAATGGTGAATCTTGGTTTTTTTTGAAATTGAGCAGACCCTGTTTTCTAATTGTCCCCAATAACAATAGTTTCATTATACTTTGTTTTCTTTCCTAGCTTATGCTCATTTGCTTGCAAACACTTATGCATATTATTATGAACTTTATAAACTAGCTTCACCAGTTTGTGGGTCTAATGATCATTTTTCTTGTCTCATTTGTGTCTCACAATATAGTATATGTCTGTGTACAAGCAGATGTTTCCTCACTCTTGTTTAGAACAATTCATTATACTTTGTTTTCTTTCCTAGCTTATGCTCATTTGCTTGCAAACACTTATGCATATTATTATGAACTTTATAAACTAGCTTCACCAGTTTGTGGGTCTAATGATCATTTTTTTTTTGTCTCATTTGTGTCTCACAATATAGTATATGTCTGTGTACAAGCAGATGTTTCCTCGCTCTTGTTTAGAATCGTCCATTATTGTTTAGAACAATAATCTTCTATTAATACGAGTTTATAAGAGTTGAGTGATGCATTTGCATACAATGTCTAATCAAATTTTCAATCTTTCTATTACTGTTAGTGATTGTGATTTGTTTCTTTTAGAGTCCAATGCATATAAATTTTAAATTTTAATTATTTAAACTTCATCTATTCTACACATTTTTTATAAATTTCTAAATAGATGATTAATAAAAAATTGCAGCTGAATATTTAAGCAAGTTATCTGTTATCCTAAAAAAGCTATATTTGTTCTTTTAATATATACATTTAGCTTGTTTTTACTCTTTAAGCAGGATGATAGATTTTTGGTGCTTAGTACTAATTCCACACAATATCAAAATTAAACTTTAAGCTAACTATTATAGATTTAAGTTTTCTTACTTTTTTATATTAATGAGAATGGAATCTCGATAAACAATGGGGATTCAATTAAAATTGTGATTTCGGAATCACAATGAGTGTGGTTTTAGAATCACGGGATATTTTACAATCACCGTGTTTTTTTTTTTTTTTGAAAATCACTGTGATTGTGATTCTGAAATCATAACCACACTGTTTTTGAAATCTTCTTGGACTTAACCCCCCTTAATGTATATCGGTATTTGCTACCCATCTCAGCTTAATTTAGTACGCTGGTTTTCCAGACATAATTCTTAATTGCCCAACATTCCGCTGATTTTCCAGACATGGTTGGTCTTACAGTTGTCTTACAGAATTCCTCTTCCAACTTTGAGTATCCAACAATCACAAAGCAACCAAGAAGCACATAATTCATTATATAGATAATGGCATAATGGTTCCATACTTAATCCCAAATTAAGAAGAAATTATGTTCAAGTTTTTCCCCAAAAAGTGATCAAAGGTAAAAGAATCATGCATACAAATCATAAGCAGAATGCAGTACATACATCATGGATAACAGCATAACATAATTCTAAGAGCATAGGTGCTCTTAATTTACAAATTTTCAGTAAAAAAAATTGTACCCTTACAAAGATTAAAAGGTAAAATGCTATATTGTTGAATGAGTATTATGAATCGGTTTAGTATATTTTTACCGTGTATAGTATCATAAGATAAATTTTGCCCCATATTCAGAAAAATACAAAAATTAAGTATTCAGCCACGAAGCAGAAATATATTGATAAATAAAATTGATCCTTAATACTTAACAGTTGTCCCTGGAAGCCAAAATAATTATGGGTAGTTGCACATAGACAATTATATACCTCAATTTTCTCTAATTGATGGGTGTAGGAATCGAAACCCTGCAGAGATCAATTTGACGAATGGCAGGTAGGGTATGGATATAACAATTGAAACTGAGCCAAGGGTTTGAGTCCAGGTCTCGTACTAGCGAACACAACAGGCCTAATTTATTCTCTCTAATAGTCAGGAATAACACAGTTAAAAGTATTGTCTTATGTGTGGATATGTAAGCCAAACTTGATAATAACAAATCCAAACGTTATAATTAACATTTAAGCTGGCATCTAAACAAATGACAAAATATTGGTATACAAGTGTATCCAATCAGTAGATACACCGAGTATATTGGTAGATATTTTCTCCTGGTAGTTACATAGTTGCATATAATAGATACATGTTGCTCCTAGCTAGCTTGTACTGTAATGAAAAGCAAAATACGTACAGTGTATCTTAAGCTATTGGAAACAGATGTTCAAAGTACAATATGGTAAAAAAAACACCCAGAAGGGGGCAAACGACCACTTCAAAGAGCAAATACTTGTGAAGAAGTTAAACACCCAAAAGGAAACATACAAAAGGGTCAAAATCCCAGAAAGATTAACTACCCGTGAAGGGGAAATAGACATAAAACGCAAAAGAAAAAGAAAACATATGCTACGGTGCCAAATACCAAAAATGACAATCCAAATGCACTCGATCACGTAAAAATTGGTGTGGTGTCTGTGTCGCCGTGTTTGCATCCTATTGTGTCATACTTGTTTGTGCATCTTAGGTTGCTAGTAGTAAAGTTTTGTGAATTTCAGTTGAAAAGGGTTTTATCAAAAGAATCACGGTTGAAACTGTTTTCTCTAATTTATTTTTGCATATCTTGTAACTTAATTGTGAACTAATAAATCCTCCAAGATAAAGGAAGAGAACTCCTCGTGAATCCATAGATATCGATTAAAATGATATGCACATGTTGCATAGGCATGCACAAGAAGACAAAAATATACCAATGTGACAACACTGATTTATGGCACCGTGTTCCAATTCATTTTGGGGCTAGTCATGTTTGACATGTGACTGACATGGACATGGTCTAACTTTGGGGTGCCTATGACTGCTTAATCGATATATCCTAGTTCCTTGTAGAAACATACAATACGGCATACCGAGTTCCAATTCATCTTGGGGTCCCCTAGTCATGTTTGATATGTGACTGACATGGACTGATGGACATGACATCACTTTGGGGCATCTATGACTATGCTTAATTGATATATCCCAGTTCCTCGTAGAAGCATCTTAAACAATACGACATAGTAATAAATTTTCCCTATGCAAGTACTATAAGAAGTCCATGAAAGTACATTGAGAGATTTCCTTGAACCAAACCTATAAACAAAGCGAAGCCTCTTCAAATTGTGATGTAGGGACCGGTGGCAACCCCCTACATTAGCGGAAAGCGGGAAAAGAAGGGTTGGTGTCACTGAAACGAAGCCAAAAGAAATAATCAACGTCAAAAATTCGTCTTACAGTTTGGTCCAATCCACGAGCATCCCAACTCCACAAGGGTCTTGAATCCATGAGAGTGTTTGAATCCCCGAACTACTGGAATTCACCTACTGAAAGAGAATATACTGAAAGAGTTGGTTTGTATTAATTGAATTCAAAACCATTACATTGGTTGACTTTATAGGCTTACTAGTTACTACCTTGGAGTAAAAAAAGCAAAAGGAAAGACCAAGTAGACATCCTAATTTAATCATACAACATTGAAAGAAAACATATGACAATAGATCAAGGACTGGAACAAACCATCATACTTATTCAAAGAATTCTAAAAATATGAAGAAGAAAAAAAAAAGTCCAGAGATATGTGGCCAATTTACTTCAGACCACCTCAATCGGTCATCCGGTATGATATCCGATTAGCTGACCAAGTCGGATCTTAGAGAGTATGGCAGTATGCCACATAAACTTGACATATCTACTACTACATCCCCCAGTAGATGCAAAAGTAGAGACCAAAAAACTGGACAAATACTGTGATGTCTTGTGAGGTGGATTGTTGCATGCATATCTTCAGTAAACTATAAAGGACTAAAGGTTACATAATACCAACTAAAGGAAAGGAACTCATTAAGTTAACCAGCAAGAAAGAATTAGATGACAAACGATAGCCATAATTCAAGAAAAACTGATTCTTTTCTTTTCTTTTGCTCATGGTGTGGAAACCTAAACTGGCCTCTCCAAGACTAATCAAATCCACATCTGCTAATTGTCTGAAACTCTCATTAAAATATAAGTTTCAGAAACCAACTTGTCATAATGTCTTCATATTAGGCTTCTATAAAGTCAATTGATACATAAAATAAATCTACATGTTACAAGAGCTAGTCGACGTAAGTAATTCTGCTAGTTAATGGTGGCAGACTTCTGAAATGATGCTGGAGTTAGGAATAATCTAACCAATAAAGCTCTTAATTCCAATGCAGAATGGAGAACATGGATGTCGCTCGTTCTATACAATTAAAAATGTCCGTGGAAAGGGTAAACAAAGTGTAACTTGAGGTACAGTTGTAAAAGCTACATCAATGAAGTATGACACTTCATCATGGAAAGGATTATTGTCCTAGTTATGAAATGCTTATATGATAGAAAGTTAGAAGAAAAAAAATAGAGGTGAGATTCATAACCCCAGGTGTAAGTTTCTCACTTAATTAATGCACAATTTTACCAGTAGATAAATATGAAGATCAAATTAAGAATGAAAGTATGAAACTTGTATCAGTTTTCAACAATAAAAAAATGTGGACCAGTATGACATTGTGCTACACATTATAGCAGGTGTCTGTACTAGTTTACTGAAAGCCTACTAAGGGCAAGAAAACATTTGTAATTTCACCTTGCAATGCAGCATTAAAGGAGAAGAAAACCGCAGTCATTATAGGGCCATATACAGCCTGACCGAGAAACATTTTCTTAAAGGTGGTGAGGATGTCCCGCTTTGGTAGAATTCTTGACACAAAATTGAACCATAAATGCAACGAGGGTCCTGAGATCATCATCCCATATCCAGCCATGCGCAAGGTTCTTATCAGATCAAGTGAACATGAGGGGTCAAGTGTGATCACCTGACAAGAGATCCCCATAATTAGTAAACTGTAACTGATTTGAGCAGTATATGGTTCAAGAATAATGTAACTATGTAACAGATATCTTAGCTACAAAAGAATACCATTATATAAGTTCCATACAGAAAGAATGAATAATTCAGAAATACACTTCTTAGTGTCTGGCCTTTTAACTAAAAGCTCCAGCTAAGAGTCCTCAACTTTGGTTACATTATTATATCATTTTTCTTTGTGAGAAAAAGAAGAAGATGAGCACTTGACCAAATTGTACCAATGGATAAGCCCATTGGACGAAGTAGCACCAAATCCCCTTCTCCAATATCCGGTTAGCAGGATCTCAACCTTGCCAATGGCTGCCTAAGGAATAAAAGGAAATTACACCAGCAATGAGAACTCTTCCACTATGATTTTAAGGACATGACACCTTATGAATACCTAATACAAGCAGTCAAGCAAATATAAGGGCTTACTTACATTTTTTTTTTTTAAAACAATCTCCTATCACAAGCATTGTCTCAAATTCAGCACACAATCGCCAAAGCACCCATAAAATTTTGTTGTTAGTCGGTTTACCAGCAATGAAAAATAGAAACCTCTAATAGTTATATCAAAACAAAGGTAAAGTTCGAGGGACAAATGTGATCAGGGCCTTCCCTTTAGTCAATTTATCACCAATACATTCATTTCCCCTTGATCTCAATTGTAAAGCAAACGCATTTAGCCACAAGAACGCATTCTATCAACCAGTACAAATTTAATCACAATAAGCTTAGTTCCATGAGCCACTCGAAAACCCCAAGGGTCCGCTTGGATTGAGGATGAAGAGAGTTAAGTGGGGGAGAAAAAAAAAATTTGTTTGGTTTGAGGGTGGGGGTTTAGGAGGGGGAGTCATAGAGGGTTAAGTGCGAAAAAGTTTAACCTTATTTGGTCCATTTTTTCAACCCCCTAAGTCGGAGGGTTAACACAGGGAAATGGGGGCTTATTGTTTAAAAAGTCATAAATATTCCTTGTTTTGACAAGTTTTAATTAAAAACGCAATCAAATCTAATTTTATGTCACATGCAATAAGCATATTTTGATAACTATTGTATTTTTATTCAGAAATTTTCATATTGAGCATCAAAGTTTATTGATATTGCTCTCAGAGCATAAAGTTTGTACAAATTGCCATTTGAAACCCAAAACGCCTATTTGAAAAGCGTATTAAATGATTTCAGCGGTTAAAAAAAAGTTGCAATCATGAAAAACGTCCTTCAGAAGTGCGTATATTGCAAAAAAAAAAACCTCCGTTGGGCTTTTTTGTGCATATTGTTTTTTTTTTCTTTCGGAGGACGGTGTTTCCGAGAACATGAATAATATAAAAAAAATCGTCACTAAAAGTCCAATTTCGTCACTAAAAAAATTCAGAACAATTATGTAAAGAATACACCCTTTTGAAGGGAGTTTTCTTTACATTTTCATTAACTGAGAGGGAAGGATTAAGGCTAACAACGGCTATACATACATGCACAGAAGGGCGTATTCTTTGCAAAACAAATAATACGTCCTTCCGAAGGTCGTTTTGGGACTCTTATCACAATTTAGCCAAAGTTTATGCTCTCAGAGCAATTTCATCAAAGTTTGATGTTATATACGCAATTTTCTGGTTTTTATTAATCCTCCTCCAACTCAAAACCTCAAATCCAAGCAAGAATTATTATTCACAACCCCCCCCCCCCCCCCCCCACCCCCCAACCACTCCAATCCAAGCAAGGTCATATGTAATGACTTCCCTCCCCCTCCTTAATCCCACTGCTTTTTTTTTTCCTCAATCCAAGCAGAGCCTAAAGCCTAAAATTCCAATTTGTAGCACATGCAAGCACAACTACAACCGCACAAACTTCCCAAAACCCTAAGAAAGCACGGACACACCAAAATCGGTGCCGGTGTCCACGTCGCACCAGACACGTTACCAAACACGAGACATGACACTCCGAAATACACTAGGGCATGCCAAAATGAATGCCTCGTCGCGTGACAAAAACCTATACTCCAATCCAAACCCCCCAAATCTCTAAAATAGCACACACAAAAATCCTAAAATAACAAAAGGAGGGGAAAGTGAAGATAACCTGAGAGGAAACGTCGGCGGTGGCGAATATAGCGCCGGCGGTGAGGCTCTTGGTGAGGATCGGCCGAGTCCCAACCATCCGTAGGTACCATCCAATGAACCAATTTCTACTGGAAGACGAGGACGGCGATGATGATGACGAAGAGAAGGAAGAATGGGCAGGAGAGAAATGAGAAGAAGAAGAAGGAAAAGAGGAGAATTTGAAGTTGGAAGAAGAAGAGGAATGAGAATTGAGGAGGAGCTGGTGCGCTCTCCTGCTGCCATTCCTCAGAAAGCTTCCGCTCATTTTTTTTTTTTTTTTTTTTTTGGTTCTCTGCTCCCGTTTATTTTTCTCCTCCTGCTGCTCTTTTGTTTTATTTTTACCCTAATATTTTTCCTCCCCAAAGAGGAAAATGCAAAGTTGTCTTTCGTAACAAGTATGTACATTTCATATTTCATACATTCATACAAGAATTTACATCATACATTAATGGTTAATATCCTATCTAACAAAAATTTACATTTCATGTCCGTGGAGTCATAGCATGTTGGTTACGATGGAAGGTTCTTATGGGCATGAATATAATTCGAATTTTTTATTGGAAGCTTAGTATCTAACAAAAAATATATATATAAAAATAAAAATTTTATATATATATATATATATATTTATTTATTTATTTATTTATTACTAATGAAACTTTTATTGACTTGTTGATATAAATCGTCTTCTATTTCATGAATTTGATTCAAAGATAAAAGTTTAAAGTACACCAACAAAACATAATATTTGTAAACTTTGTGACTGTTTGGTTTGCGGATTTATAGAGTTAAAGTGACCAAAATTTAAATTTTGGATAATTTCACGTGTTTAGTTGGAAGATTTGCAGACAATATTTACTGTGATTCGACATGAACAATAAATCTTGTCTGTCAGATAATCGAATTTTTTTACATCGATATTTTTTTTCTCTCCAGAGTGGAGTGCGGAAGTGGTAAATCCGCATTTTCGCGTCGCGTATTTGATTGGAGGACCACTTCTTCTCTACTTTAACAAAAAAATGATTTACTATTCATGTAACTTCAACAAAAAACTTACACTTTTCAACTAACAACAACAACCATCGAAACACAAAACTTTAAAATGTCCAATTTTAACCTCCACTTTTTCAAAGCACACAAACGAAGAATTTTCTATTTCGTTCAACTTCACCGCAGTCCGTACCAGTGGCAGATCCAGGATGAGATTCTACTGGGGACACAATCATAAGGGGGTTCGAAGACAATGTCACCAAAAATTGAACATATGAAAACAAAGTACATAGTTAAAAATTGAACATAGAAACCACTAAAATTAGAAAATAACACTAAAATTGAGCCAACCTTGTCAACTTTGATGCATTAAAATTACCAAAATTATCAATTGGATTCAAGCTAGCAACACAAAGAAGCAACTCGAAATTGACCTTATTTTAAGATGACAATTTTTTTTTTCTATGACTACTATGACTAAACACATTCCAGTAATTATTAACTTAAAACTGTGTAGATTTTGTGTATTTGAAATATTAGCTTGTGATGTAAATCATGTTTCATATGTTGTATTAAGAATACAAATGTGTATGTTTATTTCAAATTAATATTTTTAAAACTTGGACAGTATATTAAACTTATTGGGGTCCACCTGGGACTGAAAAAGCAAAAAATGTCTGCACATTACTGTAGATGTTGCACAAGGGAAAATACAGAACACTTACATGTGCTCCGACTAATACTGTTGTTGTGCAAGTTGTTGACGCTGCTGCTGATTTCAAAAAAAAAGAACAAAAATCTTATTTCATTGGAGGCACCGCCCCCCGGTGGACATCATGTGAGTCCGTCAATGGTCCGTATGCAAAATATCAATTTTTTTTAATTTTTACTTCACATTATTTTATCGAACCAAACAGCTCCTTTAACTACAATCGTCATGGGAATATTTACCTTTTATTATTTTATGGATATTATTTGTAGACAAAATTTACTCTGATTTGCTATAAACAATAAATTTTGTCTGCAAACAAAATCGAAGTTTTTTTTTCCAAAGTGGAACACGAAAGTGAAAAATATCCATTCCCACCTCGCCCATTGTAGGACCACATCTTCTCTACTTTAACATAAAAAATATTTACTATTCATGCCACTTCAATAAAAAGTTACACTTTTTTCACTCACTTCAACAACCAAAAAAATATCAAGTTTTATGATTTTTGACTTCTAATATCTACTTTTTCAAAGCACAAAAAAGAAAAAAGGAAAAAAAAAAGAAAATTTTTTTTTGCTTAGTTTTACTTCTATCTTAACGTGTATGTAAAATATACATTTTAAAAAAAAAAATCTTAGTCGCATCTAAAAAAAAAAAAAAATCAACTTCTTAGTCGAGCAAACCATAACCAAAGCGTCGTTTTATTCTTGATGCGTCAATGGCCGGTGTGACCACGCACTTGTACACCACCAACAACCTCCTCGTCTATTGGTCGATACCGATCTGACACAATCGATATAGATACGAGTTGATATGTCTCGATTCGATACCGGACGATACCAAATGGTAATTGATTGGTTCACGCTCTTACGAGTAATTGATGAAATTCTCGTAGCCTTCTCAAGCATTCTATCCTATTTTAAAATTAGACCTGAAGGTTGATTCTACTATTATAAAGAGATTTGAAAACGATTAAAACTGAGTCGTCTCATCTAAGTCATATGTATATCTCGAGACTTGAAAATGGCTAAAAAAATGGAGTCGTCGGAGTTGTATGTATATCCTCACATAATTAAAAATTAAGAAAAATAAATAAATCTTAACTAATAGCTTAGTTTTCTGGTATTATCTAACCAACTGTACATATATCTATGAAAAATCTGAATTGAAATAAAAACATATTTGTAATAAATCTTAATTAAAATATAAATATATCTATAATTTTTTTAATTATAATTATATTTTAACGGTATCAAATGATTTTTTTTTTACGTGTTCAACTAAGTGACTAATATTTATAACGATACCATATCATAGTAGAGGCTATTTCAAAGTTTTTTTTTTGTTTTTTGTTTTTTCCATTTGAGTAGTGATACTACGTATGGCTGACGAGGTGCAAGTGCCATAGTTTTTGTATTCCTATATTATGAGCTCTTCTAATATATTGCCGGATAAAATTAGGGTTGGGTTAAGGCCTTAAATGGACACCCAAATATCCAATATATGGGCTCTTGCACTTTGCTCGATCCAACGGCCCACTTGGCCCAATCGTACCCCACGGAGGGGTTGGCCTATCATCATCTCCAAACCATGGAAGAAGACATGAACAAGAATAAAATGGGCAAGTACCATGAATGAATTCTCTTCTACAAAATTTAGCTTTCATTATTATTATTATTATTATTATTATTATTTACATGGAGAGTACTACCAAGCTTACTCGCATACAAAGAACCATATCTATTAAGATTATATTTTATAAGGGTACCAGGTCTAGACCTAATTAGATTTTAGATACTAGATTTATCCGTTTTAGACTTTGAGTACTCGAACTTTTTAGTGACACATTTTAGTGACAAAATAGAACTTTTAGTGATGAAATGAGTCGTTTAATGACGAATGTTCGTCGTATTCGACTTCTTTGGTAACTAAGAATAGGAAGAAGAAAGACAGCTTATCATAAAATTATAAGTCTAAAGATTGAGAAACCGTCCAAAGTCAATTAATCTTTAGAATTTTTTGAAATGAATCACCTTCACTATAAACACTTGGTTAAGTTGAATTATTTTTTTCTTAAACCTGCCTCATGTATACTCGTTACCATTTTTCAGTATGACAATTGTTGTTTCGTCTAACAAGTCAGCTTCAATAATAAAATCATCACATCAAATACTATTGCAATTTGGAAAAGACTCAAGGGCGGAACCAACTTAAAGTTAAGGTAGGCTCAAAAAAAAAAAAAAAAATATATATATATATATATATATATATATATATATATGGAAAAAATGATATGAGTCATAGGTTTATATTTCTACATGAGCCAATGCACATGTGGACTAATAGGAATTGAGTATACTAGTACACATGGGTGCACATGGGATGTAGAAATCTATTCATATTGGTCCACATGTGCATGACTTATATACGGATATGAGCCTATATATATATATATATATATATATATATATATATATATATATATATATATATACCCTACCCTCCCTCTAACCTAGACTACCCCCGAGACCGCCCTCCAACCAAACTCCCCAACCCCCTAGGCGCCTAAAGCGGGACTCGAACCTCACCCTACCCACCCATATATCCATAGTGTTACCACTACAATATATATATATATATATATATATATATATATATATATATATATATATATATTCTTGTGGAGCTATACCAAGTTAGTATTCAAATGCTAGAACTATAGACGTAGCCGAAACTTAACAAGGTATAGTTGAGTATTATAAATACGATATAACTACCAAGTACCAAGGTTAATTGTTGAAGAATCAGTGATTCATTGTATATGATAAATGTGGATACGCAATATAACTTTATAATACAATTGAAACAACTAAAAAAATAAAGACCGCAAGTAAGCACCATATTCAATTTGAACCTAATGAAACATTCAGGTATGCCCATTCAACTAAGAAAATATAGACAACTGTTATTGCTACTTTTGTTATTGTCCGTCATTTAATCAATTGTCCCGAGTCTCGAAGTAAGATACTTGAAATTTTATTTTTTAATTAAAAATCATCAACTGGGCATCGTCCCGTTGATTCGAGCGATCCCGACATGAACCTATTGCACCGAACTGCACTTACAGTTATAGCCAACATGTGAAATTGGACCTGAACAACCACAGAGTAGGGAGGCCGCATAAAACTTCTCTGACACAGCATTCGATGACTGTCAGACTCTGACACATCACTCCTCACACTGAGACACTTCGAGATTCGAGACGACGGCTCAAGAAAAGACAGAAAATCATATCACGCATTGATGGCCTCGACAGACGTATTGCACCACATGCCCATTTATATGAGGCTACATGCCCATGCTGCCTCTTCATCTTGCGGCCAGAGTGTCCATCCAACCAAGGCCAAATGAGAGCACACATGCGACCTCGACTCTATGCGTCATCGTTCTCATGCGGCCATAGTGTCCATCCAACCAAGGCCAAACGGAAGAACACATGCGGCCTCGACTCTATGCTTCCTCGTCCTCATGAAGCAAAAGTGTCCATCAGACCAAGGACGGACGAGAGCATCTATGCGGCCAGGACGACTATGCGGCCAAGAAGTTATGCGGCCTTCAAACTTGCAAGATCTTTTCCGTTGCAACCTAAGAGATCCTCACGCAATTGGTGCAGACCACGTGTCCAGCTGACAAGGTCACGCACATAATGGGTCAATAACGACTACACCCCCTTCACCGAGATTGTATCAACCACATATCACAACCAAGGCTACGTGGCAGCACGTCCATAGTATGCGACCCAGTTACAACCATATTCTGTTGAAGGAGCCCTCATGCGACCACCAAACAGAGGCATATGCGGCATCTATAGCCCATCAGCCTGGCGGCTATAAATAGAAAGATAGCACACCCACACAACAGAGGCGAGCAACAGGCGAAGGAGAGAGAACATAAAAGAGCTTTCTTACGCCCGCATCGGACTGTCAACGGAGTAAAATAGTCACTGCAACACTCAATCTCCATCATCATGCCCTAGAATCAAAAATTATACTTAGATTGTCTGTCTAGGACCTCTTTGTACTTTCTTTAGTTTGTTATTAAAGCAAGTTCTTTTAGACCCCCGATTTAATGGCGAACAAGGTGGCAACTCTGCTGGAGAGATCATTCTCTTATGATGAGAATGTTGTGATGCAGTCTGATGCGGCCAAGCTGGATTCAACCCAGAGGATGCTGGTAGTACGTTTTGACTAGCAAGCCTATGAGAAAATACTCTCTGAGGGCGACGCTTCTCCAAGGCTGGCAAAGCCTAAGAAGACCCGCAGGACATGGGTTACAAAGGCCGCTGTGCCTCACCCAACTGTGGAGCATGTGCTCCTCGTCTCTCACTCTCTGTCGTAGGGGACGCATGTTATGCGACCACGCGAGCTGACGCCTCTCATGCGACAGCCTTTTCTGACAAAAAAAATTATCAGTACTTGAAGACCCGCATGACATGGGTTACAAAGGCCGTTGTGCCTCACCCAACTGCGGAGCATGTTCTTCTCGCCTCTCTCTCTCTCTTTGTTGTTAAAGACGCTCGTCGGGTGTCCACCCAGGTTATTCATGTCCAATCGGCATCCTTGTATGATGCAGAAAATGCTCGACAATCAAACTCTGGCAGAGAAAAATACTATGATGCCAGACGTTTGGGTCCTGATGCAAGTTCTATGCGATCAAGGAGGAGGCCGCATAAGATCTACTTTGCGACATCGGTTGACAACCGCAGAAAGATGGCCGCATGCGGCTCCGTCAGTAGCAGAACCTTTATTTTTGACCGGATATCACGCAACGCTGATCCTATACGCCATGATGAGAATGGTAAAAACCCAAACTTAGACTCATCGTATTATGCACCAGCGCATGCAAGGACGAAGAAGTATAGGGCAGCGTGAGCTAGCAAAGCTCAAGCAACAGCTCATTCGGCTGACCGTCAACAGGCATCGCTGACTGTTATGCGTGTCTCGGACGGAAAGTTATACAAGACCGACCCACGTGTCCAGCCCGCAGCGACAAGTGGACCGGGTCAATCTCAAAAGTCTTCTGCTGACGACTTGGAAAAAGTTCTTCCATGAAACCCATGTTAGGGAGCAAAAATAATACCCACACACCCATGTGCTCATAACAAGGGTGTAAAGGTAAATCAAATATCGCGTGACTTGCACAACGTGATCACTCACAAGCGCAAAATGAGGAAGCAACCACGACATATGAAATATCCCTTTCGGGGCATCACTGTGCCAGCATTACCATCAATTGCTGCTGTAATCATATAGCAATACCTGTAAATAGACGGTCGGCATTCCAGCGACTATAACCAAGGGCACCCAGCCGGTGTAATGACCCATTACGTTCAAGCGGATAGCCAATTCAAACAGTGCAACTACAATGACTAGACCCGCTTTGCTCAGCGAGAATACTTACTTGAGGCAAATGATTTCAGACTTGGCCCTTTAGGAGTTCAGACTTAGACTTTCAAAGGCTCGCTCGGAGTATCGCTCGGCCGAGGCAAAATATCGCTAATATGGGTGGCTATGATAAACTTATCTTTGCTTAGACATCACACATAAAATATGGACGATACATGCTAGTCGCTAGGTGAATCAACCCTGCATGCTGATAAAGAATACAACGCACCTAGCTAAGGGAATAATTCTATCTTGTATTGCTTGTGTTAGAACATGAAAATAAAACTTGGATTATAGTTGGACCCTCGCATGCTACCTTAGCTTGGTGCAAGTAGTTTTCGGTAATGCTTTAAGTAGATCATTATATACTCTTTGTAGTGCACTGCTTCACTTGTTTACACTACTCGCCTTATGGATTATGTCACCCGATATGCCCCTGTACAATTTTATGCCTCGCATTACCCCTTAGATCCGTGCTAACGTAAAGGTTTATGTTCTAAAGTAGACTATATAGTATGTTTCCTTATGCTTATGTTTTAAATGAACGCAATGCTTGCCTACTTACATT
The DNA here is from genome assembly GCA_036927795.1 of Iris macrosiphon. Taxonomy (NCBI): domain Eukaryota; kingdom Viridiplantae; phylum Streptophyta; class Magnoliopsida; order Asparagales; family Iridaceae; genus Iris; species Iris macrosiphon. Next base: position 182,935,785 of record JAYESA010000012.1, read on the forward strand.
CTAACTTGTACTCGTTTGCCTCGTTTTATTGCTTGTCACATAAGTTTATGCCACAATCGAGTAATACGATTCGTGTCTTGCATTCATCCAATTTACCGAAAGACTAACTAATAGTCGTTCCGTGCAAGTATAAACCTGAAAGTATCCGGGATCGTTGGGTTGCCAAGGCATTTTCCCAAACTAGGAGATTGCATCAAGTCAAGTAAAGGAAGAATCACAGCTCGTGGAGCAATACTTGTTCAAAACAAGAATCAAAGATTATCATGTGTCACGCCCCAGTCCCAAAATACCGAGGGACTAGACACGTGACAATGGCCAGCAGCACACACCGATGGGCAAACCCAATTTAATGGACCCATCAGGGTGTACTTAAGCTGTAAAACAACAATATGGGTAATGGTACTAATCTCATCCACAGAAATAAATACAATCAATATCAGAATATAAAGCAATATCAAGTCTCAATAAAACATAACTCGGGGAACAACCCGATAATGAGTTTGATATAACAACTCAATAGACAAGAAATAAAGAGTATAACAACATCAAAGACTGAGTATAGAATAAGGTGATACTCAGGAGAAATCCTCAGCGATCACCTCGTCCTCGGGTTCTGGTACTGCTCCAAAGACTGCTCCTGTCCCGTACACCTCGGGGTAGAACTCCTCTGCTAAACCTGGGGAAATAATCCGGATTCCAGGTCCTCATGGGACATAGCAAGGTACAAGAATAACTCAAGCCATAATAAATACAGTGCAATAATAAATGAATCAATAGGGTAAACTATAAAACCAGCTAAGTGATATGCAAGTTGAGACCTTCACTAGAACTCAGGCTGAAACCACTACAAGCTCGGTGTCGGGGAACCGGTAGCAGTAATATCACGTAATATACCTAGCTCAGATGTAGAGTCTACGGCCTCACAATAATAAATACATATATAAAATTATCCTGTAGCCTGTATGTCTCTCCCCACCCAATGTAATCACACGTCTCATGTCTATGACACGCAAGATCATATCTAATGCAGCAAGTCATAAGATAGATATGAATATAAAGTCGATGTCACAAATCCTGTAGCCTATACAAAATCACCATGAATATCTCAGAAAGATTATGTCTCATGTATAGTGTCAGGTGTTCTGTGGTCTGACGTACTTGATAATGCAAGCACGACAATGTATAGGGTCTCGATATCCATGTCTAGGTGACGTTACACAACTCCGCGTACGGCGTTGACACCGGAATATTATTCGGACGTTAAGTAATGTCACACGGTCCTAGGTTGAACAATTACATTATATAATTAAATCAAGGGAATAACATGTAGCAATTACTGTAAGATTGGCAAGGTAACACTTGCCCTGCTCTGGTATCAGCGGGATTTGCAGGTACTCCTCCGGTTGCTGAAATAAATATTACCATCATGTTCAGAAGATATCAAATAGCTAGAATTGTATGTCCATAAGTCCAATTTGGACACTGGGGCAAAAATGACAGTTTTTGGTCAAAGTGGGGTCCACATGTGGCCCACTTTGTACCGAAAAATGTACCAAAGATAAAGTTCTCCAAATTCGTCAAACTTAGTGTTTACAAGTCCAAAACGACGATACGAATTCAACGGAATATCCAGAACTGGATTCTGGTGAGCCGATCACAAAATCGCCCGTCAAGTGGAGCCGTGGGGCCCACGATACGAAATTTTGTCAACGTTCACAGAATCGAACCAAACTTAGGTCACAGGACTAGCGTATTGCTACGAGTCGGATGGCGTAAGTTTCGTTTCGAAACGACAAGCGTACATGAAATTACAATAAATTTCAGAACAGGGCCGATACGGGGTGTTGTCGACGGATACGCGTTGATTCCGGTGTGCACGCACATCCAAATCAACTTTCGTGAAATTTCACACGTCCGTATTATCGGCGCGCACCTTTCAGTGAAGTTCGCACACGACCAAGTCGCCTCGTTTAGTGGGGCACACCCAGTTCCGGGAAAATCAGGGTTTTAAATAACCAATATTTTGGTCATTTTTACCCTCAAATGATATGCAATCTACAGCTCAATAAATTGAACTAAAAATAGGGTTTAAAACTTGGTCATGTGGTCTAAATAATTATTCAAGCCAATTTTGAAAAAATTTAACAGGTTGGTCATAAAACGGTCGCGAACTGGGAAGTTGGGGACATTTTCTGAATTTTCAGAAAAGAGGATTTATTTTTCTGATTTTACGTCGCAGTTTACGATCGCCACAGGATGCGATACCCCGAACGAGTTGCACGGGGTTCGAGAGGTTCACGCAGGGTATGTGCACGATTTGACAGAACGAAAAATGAGGCAGCGAGGAGAGAGAAAAACTCACCGAAAAAAGGTAAAAAATGACTGAAATTACGCGTATGCGAGGGCGCGGCGTGAACAGGCGGAACTCGGCCGGCGGCGGGTTTCTGTGTCGATGGAGGAGTCATCGCCGGTGGTCGTGGGTCGCAACGGCAAGCTCGGGGTCGTCGGTCTTGGCAGCGGGGCGGCCGGAGAGTGGTGGTTGAATGGCTGATGGTGGAGAATAGCCGAGGGGGTCAAGTTTTATAGGAGGAGCGGGGAGGGGATCCGGCGGCCGTTGGCGGGGAGAGGAGGAGCTGGCGGCGGCGGTTGCAGAGGCAAAGCGGCGGGGGTTATCCGCGGAGGAGGCGGAGCGTCGCCGACAGCGGGTCGGGGGGGGGCTGAGGAGAACCGTCGGGTTCTGTAACTGAAGAGAATTGGGTATTGGGTTCGGGTCAGGTTCTGTGTTCGGGTCCGAATCCGACCCGACCCACTAGGGTTTGGGCCCGGTTCAGAAATTGGGCCGGTTTGGGTTGGTTCGGTTCAGGGTTAAACTGTTTGGTTCGGTTTATTTTGGTTTAATTAAAACATTAAATTTTTATGTCTTTAAAAATGGTTCTGGGGTCCAATAAATTTTAGAAAAATTGGTGTATGTCTAATTAATTATTTTACATCCAAAAATATTATTTTCATAATATTTTAATATTTAATAAAAATATTTAAAATTATTTAATATCAAAAAATATTTATTTTAATTAGTTAAAAATTCTAGAAAAATTTCGAAAATTTATTTTTAATTTCTGAAAAATTCTGGGGGTTTACATCATGTCATGTTGTGAATCTAGAAGACCCAAGACTTGCATGTCGTGGACAACTTGTGCACAAGGTATTTCGATCATGTTCATGCGGACGGTCTCCGGGGCACTGGATATTACTACCACATTTCTAGAGTAGGGACATTGTTGTCTTTTATAATACTATTTATATATTGTGTTTATAGTTGAATGATATGTATAAATGATATGGGCTAGTAGACTAGACTTGATGAGACCATTAGACTCAACCTTAGACTAGATATTTGAACCCACTAATTAATCCCTATCCATTTTAAATTAGAATCTTGTCACGCCCCAGTCCCAAAATGCCGAGGGACTGGAGACGTGCGCAATGGCCAGCAGCACGCACCGATGGATAACCCAATTTAATGGATCCATCAGGGCATGCTTAAGCTGTAGTCTAACATGAATTAGGGCAATTGTTACAAGTCACGGGTTATTTTATCCTCATCCACAACAGATAAACACAGATAAGGACAGGGTAATACAAATAAAATAAGCTGATCTCAATAAATATCTCGGGAAACAATCCGAGAATATGTCTGGTACAACAGATACAAATAGACAGGAAATAAACAACTGGAAATAGAAATAACTAACTACATACGGCCAATGCTCAGGAGAAGTCCTCTGGTGCGAGCTCGTCTTCCGGTCCTGGTACAGCTCCTGGAAGTGCTCCTGTACGGTATATCTCTAGATGGATCTCTTCGGCTATACCTGGGGACATAATCCGGATCCAGGTCCTCAGGGGACAGCAAGGTACAGAAAATATAAGCCAAAATAGATGCAGTGCAGCAATAAATAATAATCATCAGGATAAACTAAGTAACCAACTATGTGATATGCAATATGAGAGCAGTACAAGAACTCAGGCTGAAACTACTACAAGCTCTGTGTCGGGGAGCCGGTAGCAGTGATATCATGTAGTTGTCTAGCTCGTAGTGAGACTTAAGACGCCGGCATAATATAACATCAACCTGTAGCCTGTGTGTCTCTTCCCACCCAATGTAATCACGCATATCATGACCATAACGTCTCATGTCCATGTCAGCGGGATTATAGCTAATGCAGCAAGTCATAATGTCTATAAAATATCTCTGTCAAGTCCTGTATCCTATACAGAATTACCATGAATGTCTCAGGAAGACTCTGTCTCATGAATAGTGTCAAGTGTCCTAGGTTCTGGAGTACTTGATAAGACAAGTACGAGAATTATCGGGTCTCGATATCCATCTCTATGTGACGTTACACAACTCCGCGTACGGAGTTGGCACCCGACTGGTAATCGGACGCTAAGTACGCCACTCGGTCCTGGGTTTTAACAGTTAAACAGGTTTATATGCATTTAAACAAGAATTCAGGCAAGTTCTAGAACAGGAATTACTGCTAATGGCAAGCTTTACTTGCCCACTGATGTATAAACAAGTCAATGAAAATAAATAGCAAGCTGCAGGGTTTGGCAAGGTACACTTGCCTGTGGTTCCGGCTCTGTTTGCAGTTCTGACTTCAGCTGGATTTGCAGGCGGTACTCCGGTTGCTGAAACAAACATCACCATCAGATCCAGAAAATATTAATCAGCTAGAAACGCCTGTCCTTGGGTCCAAATTGGAGACAAGGGCAGAAACGACAGTTTCGGGTCAAAACGGGGTCCACATGTGGGCCCGCTTTGCACCAAAAAATGTGTCCGGGTCAAAGGTCTCCAAATTCACCAAACTTAGTGTCAACAGGTCAGGAACGATGATACGAACCCAACGGAACTTCCAGAATTGGATTCCGATGAGCCGATCACAAAATCGCCCGTCGAGCGGGGCCTGTGGGGCCCACGACACGCGATTTCGTCAACGTTCTCAGAATCGAACCAAACTTGACCCACAGGACCAGCGTATCGCTACGAGTCCGATGGCATAAGTTTCGTTTCAATCCGACGTGTGTACACAAAGTTAGGGCACGTTCCAGAAAGTATTGATACGGGACGATGTCCGCGGATACGCGTTGATTCCGGTGTGCATGCACACCCGAATCGACTTCTGCAAAATCCCACACGTCCGTATCGACGATGCGCACGTATCTGTGAAGACCGCGTGCGACTAAGTCGTCCCGTTTGGCGGGACGTACTCGGTTCCGGGGTAAAACAGGGTCTGGTTTTTTTCTGTTTTGGGATCGCGGTGTGCGATCACCATAGGACGCGATGCCCCAAACGGTTTATCCGGACACCGAGAGGGTCATACAGGCTTCGCAACGTAATTTGCGGAATCGAAAACAGAGCTACGAGCAAGAAGTTACATGCACCTGAAGGAGACCCGAAAAACCGGGGGCGAATCGTGTCCGACACGTGTCCGGACACAGGAAATAGGAATTAGGGTTAGGGTTTCGGCTCTGATGCGGCGGAGGGCGGCGGCTGGGCGGCCAGGCTGAGGCGGAGGGGGCCGGTGGCAGCGCGGGAGGCGGCGACCGGGCTCGTCGGCGCTTCTGGCTGCTGCTGTCGACTGCGGTGGAGGGAAGAGGAGGACGGCGGGGTGGCTGGGACGGCACGGCGGAGGCGCAGCGTCGCGGCGGTGGTCGAGGTGGTCGGCGGTGAGGGCGACGGCGATGGGTGGCGCTGCGTGGGGCGGTGGCCGGAGAAGTGAACGGGGAAGGAAAGATTATATAGGGGTCGAGCGGGCGGAGGAGGCGGAGAGATGGGGCGGACGGGGCGACGTGGCGAGACGTGGGTGGGGGTCCGAGCGGAGCGGAGCGGAGGACGCGGCGGGCGGCGCGGTGGGCGGCGGAAGACTCGGGCACGGGGTGAGGGGAAACCGGGTTAGCGGGTCCGGGTCGGGTCTGGCGGATCCGACCCGACCCGCTAGGGGGCTGGGCCGGGCTCGGGCCCAATGGGCCGGGCCGGGCCGCGGGCTGGGGGTTTAATTTTAAATAAAAATAAAAAAATCAGATTAATAAATAAATAATTAATTAAATAATAAATAATTAAATAAATACTAAAATACTTTTTAGGTGTTTAAAAATAGGTCCGGGGTCCGATAAATTCCAGAAAAATTGTGCTAAGTCCAGTTTTTCATTTTACATCTAAAAATATTATTTCCATAATATTTTAATATCATTTATTATCATTTAAAAATCATTGAATAATTAAAATCCTATTTTTAATTTACAGAAAATTCCCAGAAAATTTCAGAAAATTGTGAAAAATCCAGTTTTAAAAATTTTGAAAAAATCAGAGGGTTTACAAATCTAGTTAAACTTCTCATTAGGAATAAAAATCTTATTAATTAAATAACTCTTTATGACAACCATATGGGGGCATTATGGACTTTGTGCATTAGCCAAGCCCTAGGCATGTGGCCGGCCCTATATAGAAAGAGGGGGCCTCCCTCTAGTTCATTCATAGCTCATGAAAAAAAACCCTAGAAGTAGTTCTTCCCCAAACTCTTCCTTCCTCCACCAAATTTTAGAAATTAAACCTCCAATCCCTCTCATTTCTCTCATCTAAGAAGCCTAGAAGCTTAGGTCACAAGGAGCCTTGGAGAAGAAGAAGTTTGCATTAGAAATTGGAGAAGAAGAAGTTTGCATCGGGAATCTATCTTCCAATAGGTAAAAATATAAATCTCTCCTTTAAATTCTGTTTTTATTATTTGTTTGGTCATTAGGAGCCCACCCATGGTTTAGAAATAGCCATAAGGGAAGAGAATGGGTCTCTATAGGTTTTCATGATATTTTTTTTCATTGTGTTGTATTCAAATAAGGGATTTTGTGCTTGTTGAAGTATTTTTTCCTCCATTGTTCATTGTAACTAATCATATTATATATATAGTTGAATTTACTATATATTTCATTAGTAGTAGAGTATTTGGGATTTTGGGCATAAGATTGATAGTGTATCATGACACTATATATAGTAACATGACTTATGCACTCCAAGTGTTTGGCAAATTGCCTATTACTAGAAGAGTATTCATTTAGATGTTTCCATTGTTATAATTTGGTGAATGCATGAGTGTATGATTTGGAGAGGTGACTGTGCATGTTGTGCACAAGTGAAGGGAGGTCGGGTCCCTGTGTATAGGGGACATGGGGGTGTGCAGTGGTATCGGGCTATGGAGCATTGTGTTCCTTAGGCAGTGTGTTTCACTGTTTAGAGCATCAACAATAAGGTATTTTGGTGTATCAGACTGCAGTGTATCAACAAGTAAGAACAGTAGTAGCAGTAGCATTAAGAGTAGCAATATCATAAATTTTAAGTGGGTGTATGGTTGCTGCACAAGGAGATGGAGGGATGGAAAGAAACTGGGTGCAGCAGATGGAATCCTGCACAGCATGGTGCAGTCTTGCACTGCATGGCCTAGCGGGACCTATTTCTTTCGCCCGCGACCCGCAGAATGACTGGTGGTGTAACTGGGATCACGTTGGGTTGCCTGCACAGATGCAGGTGAGCATTAGTTGTGTAAACCCCCTGATTTTTCAAAAAATTTAAATTTGGATTTTTCACAATATTCTAGAATTTTCTGGGAATTTTCTGTAATTAAAATCAGGGTTTTAAATATTAAATGATTTTTAATAGATAATAAATAATATTAAAATATTATAAAAATAATATTTTTGGGTGTAAAATAAAAAACTGGACTTAGGGTAATTTTTCTGGAATTTATTGGGCCCCGGACCTATTTTTAAACACCTAAAAGTAATTATTTAATTAATTATCTAATTATAAATTAGTTATTTATTTTTTAATAAATTAAATCAACCGGCCCAAGCCCACTGGACCCAGGCCCACAGGCCGGCCCAGCCCGCTCACCCTACCGGGTCGGGTCGGGTCTGCCCGAACCCGACCCGCATCCGACCGGGGGACCCTTTCCCCCCCACGAACGCGCAGCCCGCGTTCTCCGCCGCCCGCCGCGCGCCCAGCCGGCCACGATCCCCCGCGCCTGACCCGCCCACGACCCCGACCTTTCCGACCTCGACCCGCCACCCTCAGTCCCCGCCGGCTCCCTATATATTCCCCTCCTTTCTCCTCCCTCCGGCCAGACCCCCTCCGCCTCGCTGCCTCCCCGCGCCGTGCCGCCACCGCCCGCCCTAGCCCCGGCCGGCCTCCCCCGCCTCAGCGCCGCCCAGCTCCGGCGAGGACAACCCTAACCCTAATTCCTCTGTGAATAGGACACGTGTCGGACACAGAAAATTTGGGTTTTACGGACCCTGTTCAGGTACCTGTATCTCTCTGCTCGTAACCCCGTTTTCAATTTTGTCTTTTGCATCGCGAAGCCTGTATGACCCTCTCGGTGCCCGGACAAACCGCTCGGGGCATCGCGTCCTGTGGTGATCGCACACCGTAATCCAAAAACAGGAAAAATAACGCCCCGATTCACCCCGGAACTGGGTGGGCCCCGCCAAACGGGATGACTTGGTCGCGCGCGGTCTTCACAGATACGTGCGCGTCGTCGATACGGACGTGCGGGATTTCGCAGAAGCTGATTCGGATGTGCGTGCACACCGAAATCAGTACGTATCCGTGGACAACGCCCCGTATCCGACTTTTTTGAATCGCGACCTAACTTTGTGTACACACGTCGGATTAAAACAAAACTTGTGCCATCGGACTCGTAGCGATACGCTGGTCCTGTGACCCAAGTTTGGTTCGATTCTGAGAACGTTGACAAAATCGCGTGTCGTGGGCACCACAGGCCCCGTTCGACAGACGATTTTGTGATCGGCTCATCGGAATCCAATTTTGGAAGTTCCGTTGGGTTCGTATCATCGTTCCTGACCTGTTGACACTAAGTTTGGCAAATTTGGAGACCTTTGACCCTGACACATTTTTCGGTGCAAAGCGGGCCCACATGTGGACCCCGTTTTGACCCAAAATTTCCATTTTTGCCCTTGTCTTCAAATTGGACTCAATGACAGGCGTTTCTAGCTGATTGATATTTTCTGGATCTGATGGTAATGTTTGTTTCAGCAACTGGAGTACCACCTGCAAATCCAGCTGAAGTCAAAGCTACAGTTGGAGCCAGAACCACAGGCAAGTGTACCTCGCCAAAACTTGCAGTCTTTGCTAAATATTCCTTGGCTTAGTTATACATCAGAGGGTAAGTATACCTTGCCAACTTGACAGTCTTGTTGCATATTTCTTTGTTTTATTTATAACTGTTGTACATGCTTAACCTAGGACCGTGTGACGTACTTAGCGTCCGATTATCAGTCGGGTGCCAACACCGTACGCGGTGTTGGGTATGGTCATCTAGAGATGGATATTCATGACACTTTATTTTCCTGTACTTGTCTTATCAAGTACCATACGACCCAGGACACTATTCATGAGACAGGATATTTCCGAGATATTCGTGGTGATTCTGTATAGGTTATAGGACTTGACATAGACATTATATTCATGGACATTATATGACTTGCTGCATTAGTATTGATCCTGCGTGTCATGGACATGAGACGTGTGATTACATTGGGTGGGGAGAGACACACAGGCTACAGGCTGATATATATATATATATATATATATATATATATATATATATATATATATATATATTTATTCTGGCGAGGCCTCAGACTCTATATCAGAGCTAGGCACTCTATTAGTTATTACTGCTACCGGCTCCCCGACACAGAGCTTGTAGTGGTCTCAGCCTGAGTACTCGTGATGCTCTCACTTGCATTTTCACATAGATAGTTACATACTTACCCTATTTATTTCATTATCTGCTGTACTGCTTATATTTTGGCTTGTATTATCTGTACCTTGTTATGTCCCTTGAGGACCTGGAATGGACTATGTCCCCAGGTATAGCCGAAGAGATCCATCCAGAGATACACCGTACAGGAGCACTTCCAGAAGCTGTATCAGGACCTGAGGACGAGCTCGCACCAGAGGACTTCTCCTGAGCAGTGGCTGTATATAGTCAGTTATTTCTGTTTTGTTCCTATTTCCAGTTCCTTTATTTCACGTCTATTTGCTTGATGTATCAGACGTGTTCTCGGATTGTTCACCGAGACACTTTTATTGAGATTGTTAGTTTATATTATTTGCATTTATTCTGGCATTTAATCTGTGATTATCTGTTGTGGATGAGATTAGAATAACCTGTGACTTGTAACATTTGCTCTATTTACTGTTAGACTACAGCTTAAGCATGCCCTGATGGATCCATTAAATTGGGTTGTCCATCGGTGCGTGCTGCTGGCCATTGCCACGTGTCCAGTCCCTCGATATTTTGGGACTGGGGCATGACAAGTTGGTGGTAGTATTTTCAGTTATGTAGTATTGGTATCATATGATACCTGAAATACTAGTATGGATTTGGAAAATACCTTCAATGATACCAACATAGACTGATACAATATGAGGTATCAGTAGCTAGTATAGGATTAGTCTTCAACCTATGATATTGGTGCATTGGTTTGGTACCACAACAGAATGGAGATCGGGTAGGAAGCCCCTGATGGCAGTGCACACTTGTGCACTGCAAGAACGATTGCAGTAGGTAGGTTCCAGGATCGATGCTGATACAGTTGTGGGATAAATTGGTACTTGGTATCAGTTGGTCCATGTTATAGTTGGTAAGACTCAGGTACTAGCCAGGGAGTTTGGACTGATACATCAGAATGTAATATAGTCTAGAGAGAACTGGAGACTAGGTGTAAAACCCTTAATTCTAAAAACCGTATTAACCTTTTTAATCAATTAATAATTTAATTATAGTAATTATGAGCTAAATAGAGAAAATAGATTTTATATCATTTTTATTTTAGGTGTTTGTGCATTTATGGGATTTATGGAGCCATTATAAAATTTTCCTAATTAGTACTCCGGTTACCATTTTCGGATCAACTGTTGATTAAATCAGGACAAGACTAGACTGGAAATCAAGCAATCATGGCCAATCATACCCTACGGCTTGCTATCATTAGCTAATTAGGGTTATCACAGTCCTAGTTACTAACACATGCAGTTTGAGATTCCTTACAGCCACATGCCCTGCAGACTATCCGGGTTATCCAGACGAACGGGTATATAATATAGGTTTTATCAGGTATAATCATTTTTTTGTCTTTTCTGGTAGTGCAACACTCGTCGGTGTGCTGGAAGTGTGCCCCTCACGACGGAGAGCTCCAAATCCATTAGATGTTGCTGGGTACCAGGATTATTATATGTAGCCAAAAAACTCTCTATATGCTTTCTAGATTATTATTCTAGTTATTAACCTGGACAATTAACAAGGATTTTCGACCGTGGTGCTCAGGATTGTCTTAGACATGATGCAAGATAGGACAGTAGCTTGACGAGCACAATCAAAATCAACCACGGGGATACATGGCATGCAATACAAGTGCTACTAATAGCCTTGATCAGGATAATTACATGAATTTTTGAGTCATGAGTGCGCTACGTCGAGCCACTATTAGGGGTATCAGGATCAGGAGTATTAGGGTTATCAGTTTAATGTCAAATTTTAGGAGTTCATTTATAGTGTACAATCACTTAGCTCATGTCAGAAAATCAAGATCCATATCATGTCACGTTTAGGAAATAATCAGGATTAACTAAAATAACTGGATAAAAGAGAACCAGAGAAACATCAAGTGCTAAGCATTATTAACAAAAGAATAATGGCATACATGCGCATAAATCAACAATTCAAGGTTGGCACATAATAAGGCAAGAAAATAAATTATCCACGCACAATGGGCCAAAAATTATTATTGGCGCACAAATGACCAAAAACAGTTTTGGCGCACAAATGGCTAAAAACAGCATTGGCGCACAAATAACCAAAAAATATTTTGACGCACAAATGACCAAAAATAGTATTGGCGTACAAATCACCAAAAACAACATTGGCGCACAAATTACTAGTCCGGACAGTTCTGGCGCACTTTGATACAAAAAATGCTCTGAGCAAAAGATAGCGCACAAATGATACTAAAGCGCACTACTAGAACCTTGGTGCACAATAATAGAAGTGCGCGAGCCGGGGGCTTGGCATACTTTCATCAATCTTTCTAGCAGGGAGGTTGGCGCACAATGATGAAAGTACACAAGCTATGAACTTGGCGCACTTTCACCAAGTGTGCCAGCATAGAGGTTTGGCGCACAAACAAGCGTAGGAGGGTCTACTAAAAGATAAAACACAAGTCTCAAAGTATGGCATAACAGTCGAGACACGACATTCTAGAACACGGCAGTCAAGACGATGCCAAAGTCAAGGCTCACCCATCAAGAAAGCTCAGATAAAGAAATTAGTGCGCCAACAGAGGCTTGGCGCACTTTTTCTTGATTGACGAGGTTGAACGCGCGCCACTTCCTTCAAAAGTGCGACCAAGTTTTCTAATAGCCTTGACGCACATTTGCAAGGGTTTGAATAGATAACATTCATACAAAATGTACGCATGAGGAGTAAAGTGCGTCCAGAATACTCAACATATCTTGGCGCACTTTTGCAAGAATTTGAATGTTGTGCTGAACGTAAGCATATTTCAAGGATTGAATACTTTGCTGAACGCAAGTATTTATAGCACACAATGCGCTCAAGTTTTCAAGCTAGGGTCTCATGCACACTTTTCGTAAAATTTGCTCATTCTTCTCCGGCCATCACACTTTGTGCTCCGACTTTGTTGTTCTCAACTTTTTCATTCAAGATCAAATACAAGAACAACAGAATATCAAGGTTACAAAAGAGTCAACAATACAGTTCTAATTTACTAAAGATATGCAGATAACTAAGCTAGTAAATAAATATAAATTAGGTTATCAAGAAGCTCCAAATCATGGGTTCACTCGGTTGACAAAATGTACTTGCCTACGGTTAAGCTCTAGCCTAATACCAACAATACCAAGTCACACACGGCCAAGGCCAAGCTTGGCTGCTGCTCTCGGTTGGGGAAAAAGGAAAAAGAAATGAAAGAAAAAGAGAAGAGAAGAGAAGGGAAGGAAAGAGAGTGAGATTGCTTATATATAAAGAGTTAGGATTGTAGACCATTGGATCATAATCCATGCCCCTCACCCAGGTTCATCACAGCCACACACCAAGAAAACCAAGGGACCAACGGTCCAAAGCATACAACTAAGAGAAATTGTAAACCCCCAGATTTTACGAGAATTTTAAATTGGGATTTTTCACAATTTTCTGGAATTTTTTGAGAATTTTCTGTAATTAAAATCAGGATTTTTAATTATTAAATAATTATTTGTTAATAAATAATATTAAAATATTATGAAAATAATATTTTTGGGTGTAAAATAGAAAACTGGACTTAGGGTAATTTTTCTGGAATTTATCGGGCCCCGGACCTATTTTTAAATCACCTAAAAACTATTTATTTATTTATTTGCTAATTAATTAATTGATTAATTATTATTATTACTATTATTATTATTATTATTATCATTATATTATTTCGGCCCAACGGCCCAACGGCCCGCGGCCCAAACCCTTTAGGCCCAGCCCTCCTTAGCGGGTCGGGTCGGGTCCACCCGAACCCGACCCGCACCCAAACCCAAACCCCAGCCCCAGCCCGGTCGCCCCCCCCCCCCCCCCCCGTCCGGCGCAGCCTCGCCCGGAGCGCCACGACCCCGCGTCCACCGCCGTTTCTGCCGCCCGCGCTCCGCCCGACCTCCGCCACTCCCGGATCGCCACCGCCTCCTCTCCCCTTTAAAACCCTAGCTACCCAGGCCGCCACAACCTCGCCCAGACCCACCTCGACGCCACCGCCGTGCCCGCCCTCGCCGGCGCGTCCAGTCCCCTCCGGAGCTGCCCCAGTCGCCTCCTCGGACACAGGGACACAGGACACAGTGTCCTGTGTCGTGTCGGACACGGTGAAGACCCAATTTTCTGACCCTGTTCAGGTGCGTGTAACTTTCTCCCCGCTGTCCCCTTTTCAATTCTGTAAATTGCGTTGCGAAGCCTGTATGACCCTCTCGATGCCCGGATAAATCGCTCGGGGCATCGCGTCCTGTGGTGATCGCACACCGCGATCCAAAAATAGGAAAAACAACGATCCGATTCACCCCGGAACTGGGTATGCCCCGCCAAACGGGATGACTTGGTCGTGCGCGGTCTTCACAGATACGTGCGCGTCGTCGATACGGACGTGTGAAATTTCGCAGAAGCTGATTCGGATGTGCGTGCACACCGGGATCAACGCGTATCCGCGGACAACGTCCCGTATCCGACTTTTCTGAATCGTGACCTAACTTTGTGTACACACGTCGGATTGAAACGAAACTTGTGCCATCGGACTCGTAGCGATACGCTGGTCCTGTGACCCAAGTTTGGTTCGATTCTGAGAACGTTGACGAAATCGCGTGTCGTGGGCCCCACAGGCCCCGCTCGACGGGCGATTTTGTGATCGGCTCATCGGAATCCAATTCTGGAAGTTCCGTTGGGTTCATATCATCTTCCTGACCTATTGACACTAAGTTTGGTGAATTTGGAGACCTTTGACCCTGACACGTTTTTCGGTGCAAAGCGGGCCCACATGCGGACCCCGTTTTGACCCGAAATTGCCGTTTTTGTCCTTGTCTCCAAATTGGACTCAAGGACAGGCGTTTCTAGCTGATTGATATTTTCTGGATCTGATGGTGATGTTTTGCTTCAGCAACCGGAGTACCGCCTGCAATTCCAACTGAAGTCAGAGCCGCAATTGGAACCAGAACCACAGGCAAGTGTACCTTGCCAAACTTGCAGTTGTTGTTAATTATTCCTTTGAATATATACATTATAACTATTGTACATGCTCAACCCTAGGGCCGTGTGACATACTTAGTGTCCGATCATAGTCGGGTGCCAACCCCGTACGCGGAGTTGTGTAACGTCACATAGACATGGATATCGAGACCCTATGTATTCTCGTACTTGTCTTATCAAGTACATCAGGACCCAGGACACTTGACACTATTCATGAGACAGGATATTCCTGAGAGATTCGTGGTGATTCTGTATAGGATACAGGACTTGACATAGACCTTATATTCATAGACATTATATGACTTGCTGCATTAGTATTGATCCTGCGTGTCATGGACATGAGACGTGTGATTACATTGGGTGGAGAGAGACACACAGGCTACAGGCTGATATATATATATATATATATATATATATTTATTCTGGCGAGGCCTTAGACTCTATATTAGAGCTAGGCACTCTATTAGTGATATATTTATTGTGAGGCCTCAGACTCTATATCAGAGCTAGGCACTCTATTAGTTATTACTGCTACCAGCTCCCCGACACAGAGCTTGTAGTGGTCTCAGCCTGAGTACTCGTGATACTCTCAACTTGCATTTTCACATAGATGTTTACATACTTTACCCTGCTGTTTTATTTTATTTCTGCACTGCATTTATTTTGGCTTGTATTATCTGTACCTTGTTATGTCTCCTGAGGACCTGGAATGGACTATGTTCCCAGGTATAGCCGAAGAAATCCACCCAGAGATACACCATACATGAGCACTTCCAGGAGCTGTACCAGGACCTGAGGACGAGCTCGCACCAGAGGACTTCTCCTGAGCAGTGGCTGTATATAGTCAGTTATTTCTGTTTCTGTTTCTATTTCCAGTTCCTTTACTTCACGTCTATTTGCATTTGATGTAACAAACTTGTGCTCGGATTGTTCACCGAGACACTTTTATTGAGATTTGATAGTTATTTCTATTTGCATTACTCTGGCATTTAATCTGTGATTATCTGTTGTGGATGAGATTAGATTAGCCTGTGACCTGTATCATTGGTTCTATTTATTGCTAGACTACAGCTTAAGCATGCCCTGATGGATCCATTAAATTGGGTTGTCCATCGGTGCGTGCTGCTGGCCATTGCCACGTGTCCAGTCCCTAGATATTTTGGGACTGGGGCGTGACAGAAATTTATAAAAACAACATAAACAATGCATGAATGACATAAAGCATAAAGTAAGCAATTAAACAATAAGCAAGCTATACACGTATAATACACGTATCTCGGGTACGTACACTAGAATAGTGAGATGAGTCTCACACCGTGGTTCATCACAACCACACACAAGAAAACCAAGGGACCAATGGTCCAAAGCATGCAACTAAAAAAAATTGATAAAAATAACCTAAACAATGCATGAATGACATAAAGCATAAATTAATCAATTAAATAATAAGCAAGTTATACACGTATCTCGGGTACGTATACTAGAACAGTGAGACGAGTCTCACAACTGGTTCGGCCATTGAACAATCATACATTATACTAAGAGGTTGTTTGGTTCGTTGAAAGTGCTTTGACACTTTCATTGCAACTACCCCCATGTGAAAATAGATTTTTTTTTTGTTCGTAGACATTACAACTCCATTGTAAGTGGATGTGATATAACATTTCATTGTAACTGAAAGTATCATTTCTTTACTTCTCAGTTGCATGAGAAATGGAATGCAACTCCATTGCAAATACCTATGTTCTCTATTTTTTAATTCTCACCTACACTTTCATGTTGCCATCCAAACAAAATGGTTTGAAACTCCTTACTTGCAGGGAACAAAAAATTATGTATCCAAACATATTTTGAAAAGTAATACATTCATACTTTTATTACAAGTACATTGTATTAAAGTATCATTAGTAGTTGGAACTCTAGAATGCAACTTAAGGCCCAAAAAAGAAGAAGGTAAATGTGGAATGGGTTGGATTTGATAAGAATAGTAGGAAATGATAAAGTGAGCTCCGGTCCCAAAGATTGTGTGGTCAAAAATTGATGTGTGAAAAAATAATGTAAAATCTAGAATCTAGAAATTGGGAGGCCCAAGCCTTAGGTCTACGGTTGGGATAAGACCGAAAATCTCGACATTAGAATTAGTGATAGAGCTTACTATTCAACCAAATAAGCTTCTAAATTCTGAATCTAGAAATTGGGACCGACGATGAGCCTTACTAATGATGCTAGTAGATGATGCTCAAAATTTTATCTTGAGGCCCAATTTTGTTTTTTCAAAAGGTAAATGTAGAATGTGTTTGGTATGTATGAGAATAGTAGAGAATGATAAAATAAGCTTTGTTTCTAAAAATTGTGTGGTCAAAAAATAATGTAAATCTAGAATTTGGCATCAAATTGGAACTTACTATTCTACAAAATAAATTTTTTATATTCCGAATCTAAAAATTCTCATGTCCAACATATAGCTCCTCTAGATGGATTAGACCTAAGAATCTAAAAATTGAAACTTATAATAGATTTTTTATAAATTGTATTACTGTAATTCTGAATGTAGAATTTAGAAATTGGAATAGGCCTTACTAATGATATTTTTATAATAAGTTAGAAATGATAGTTTCTTATCCAAACAGCCCAGCATGACCTAGATAAGAAGGTTGGTGAGTGTCATGTCACATAAAAGAGCTCAGATAGTGAAGGACACAAAGAAGGTGAAGCTAGCATGAGTTTCATAAATGTCAAATCACAGCAAGTGAAACAAGATCAAGGTGATCCCATCATGTTCTTCATAAATATCAAAGTTTTCTTGCCTATGATTTTGGAGCCCCCGTTGATACATACAAACTCCACAGTGTTTAGTCTCATTCTCATGTCACCCCATTTTCTATCTTTTAACATTATGATTATATTATGAAACATAAAGTTATCATATGATGAACATCCTTTATTCAATATGTGTCGACTGGTTAAGGAGAGAATTGTATAATTTTATAACTATATTAATAACCAACCTCATTCATGTACATTGTACTATATAAATATCGAAATAATATGACTAAGTAGAGCCAACTCACCATCAACAAACCTAAAACTAGAACGAAAGTAAGATGAAGAGAACTGTATATATATATATATATATATATATATATATATATATATATATATATATGCCTACTTACACCTTCATGTACAATCTTATTTTTAATAAATTGTTAGATTGTATCTCATTTTCGGTTGAATCCTCAAAGGGTGGTGATAATGGAGTTGATAGTTTAGTCTCACATCAGATAGAAAGTGGGATGATAAAATGTAGATAATTGAAATTTGTTCAGACCTTACATAAAAAATTTCTTTTAAGACATATGTGACAAATCCAATATCGCACATCATAGACCAATTCCGGTTCAGGTCACATCGCGTTTCCAACACGTGGTATCAGAATTCATGATTACGAGACTAGTTTGGACGGCTCTATTGGTTCGAGATATATGTGCTGCACGTTCATACGCATAATCGAGCCGATTATACAGGTTATCTTCTCAAGGTGGATTTAAGAGCATTCTCTATAAGGTTGTCTGAAGGTGGATCAGGCCTAAGGTTAGAGCAACTATACGAATTGGCTTCGAATGTGGGTCGGACGAGTCCAAGGTAGAGCAAGACGTTGCAGTTGACACACAATGATGGTGTGGATGAATGTTTCAGCTATGTTCTATGGTCGAACATGATCGAGATGACAATATGTTGGATCTCTTAGGTGCTCGGCTGACGGGAACGAGCAAAAGGTTGTCAGGGTGTGCTTGGTTGCTCGGTCAGCGAAAACGAGTTAAGGTGGAGATTGTTGGATTGTATCTCGTTTCCGGTTGAACACCAAAGGGTGGTGACAATGTAGTTTAGTTTAGTTCCACATCGGACAGAAAGTGGGATCATGAGATGTAGATAATTGGGATTGATTCAGGTCTTACATGAGAATTTTCTTTTAAGGCATATGAGATCAATCTAATATCGCATCTCATGGGCCAACTCCGATTCAAATCACACCTCATTCCCAGCATAAATCACAACAAATAGTTATATTCTATCATCCTCTTTCATATATCACTATTATCACAAATCTAATAAGTATGAACGATCGAACTTGAGTGACCCTTGTGGTTACCGGAAATAGACATACGAGTCCTGACTAGATGACGAAAGATCGGTTGATCGAGCTACATGGATGTATTATTCATTCCATTTATAAAAAATGGTGGTAAAAATTAAAAATAATGGATCCTAAAGACATACAATATAACATACATAAAGTGTGTAACGTTATCTTAAAGACGATACCAGCTTCTGAAAAACTTGCAAAAATTTACTATAAATTTTGAAATTTTAGTGTATAGTCTTCTTTTTCATTTGTGATGATAGCAATTGTTCTCGGAGCTCTTGTCCTTTAATAAAGAATACATGTATTAATTATTTTTCCGAGTGAAAGCGTATACGGTGGAATCACCGAAGGAACAAGAGAAATACAGATGCCAAAAGAAATGTGCGGCAACAAATGCAAGACAACACAACTAGGCATTGAAAGCTTACCTACAATTTTCAAACTCATAATTGACTCAAGTTATGTATTGGACCGACCGCCCGAGAATCCGGTCTGAATTCGACACGGTCAAATTTGGGCTGAGCCAGTTTGGATCCGGTCAACGGATCGATCCAACCAGTCCCACTACTATAGCGAGTTCAGATAGGATTTGATTTCCAGGCCCGACCTAGCCCGTACTTTCTACTGGGTCCGGATTGGGTTTAGCTCCTAAGACCCAACACGATCCAACCTAGTTATAGGTCCGATAAGAATCCGGTACATATGTAAATTTATATATACATTAAAAAAATTGTAAATGAGATGAGGGAATCTGAACTCAGACAGCTAACCAATAGATCGGTTATATATATATATATATATATATATATATATATATATATATATATATATATATACGCGGATCAGGAGTCCCGCGGGAGTATATATATATATATATATATATATATATATATATATATATATATATATAACACGCGGATTAGGAGTCCCGCAAGAGTTTCGTCGCTCCTGACCGTTGGATTTTGCGGGCTCCACACGGGACCCGGGATCCGATGGTACAGGGGGCGAGAGGACTTCGACAGGACTCCGAAAATGAATATATATATATATATATATATATATATATATATATATATATATATATAACCATCCAAGTGATTTTATATTATGGAACCACCCTATGTTAGATAGGTTGGATTGAGATTGAGTGGATGAGATTAATATATGGTGGGGTCTACATCTTTTAATCTCAACCACTCAATCCAAATCTAGTCCATATAACATAGGGTGGTTCCATAATATAAAACTACTTGGTCCGAGCTGAATATTGAGGTTAGATTTAAAAGTCCGATCTGATCAGCATTCCTAGCTAGGCTGGTCCGACCCAGGCCCGGTCAAAGTTGGATCCGGTCCGGTTCGGCCCAATACACACATTGATAATTAAACTTATATTATATATAATATATTGGAAAAAAAATCACGACCGACCCAGCCCAACCGTGAACCGGCTCGAACTCAGACCGGTTCGGTCCAGTCCGTTGCTGACCGGGTCACGGGCTCGGACTGGGTCCAAAGATTTTCTGACCGGTCCGGACCGGCCCGGATCCCTTCTCACGGGTTGAGCCCGGTCCGGACCGACTCCGGTCAAATCCGGACAACACAGGCCACGGCCCGGTCCAGATCGGCCCATTATACACCTTGAGTTCTATCCAAGATGCTCAAATTGTTTTTAAAAACTGTTGGCATCAGCGAAAACTTCAGAAAACAGTACAAGCTTGAAGACGGAAAAGGCATTTCCTCTCTTTGTTTATTGTGGACACAATGAAACCTTCCCAAAAGAAAGGTGACAAATGTGTTTTCTCTGATCATCAAAGCAATCTATCTAGATTGTAAATCAATAATGAAAAGAACCTGATACCTCACTACTGCATAACTAATGCTCTAATGGCACATAGAATAGCTTAGTGTACCAAAAAAATAGTAGGCTAAATTATTCTAATGATACCCAATTATAGCGCTACATTTTTTGTAACTTAATTTTTTACTGCTCGATTTTGGCACCCTAATTTTATAAATTGTTATTTTTGAAGCACATTTTGTCAATTTTGGAGCACATCGGATCCACTTCAAAGGAATATCTGGATTAACCATATTGTGTTTGAAATACTCCTAGCTAGCATGGGAGAACCATCCCCCCTTAACTAGCTAGATCTATCGATGTATTTCAAACAAAATATAAGAGAAATATGGCAGATACCTGGATTAATTCCCCTTAACTATAGGATTTGGATCCCCTCTTTCTATATATATTGGCATTAGCGAATCCAAATCAATAACTACAACCTAAAACGAAAAATACTAGGAGTCTCTGTATCTTCTTATGTTTTGTCAATAAACTGCAGGAGAAGAAAGACGTTTCCAAGATTACAAAATTTTGCTAGAACGACAGTTCATTTTGATTTCGAAATACAAATCTCCATAGCGAATTTTAAAATCCGTGTCGACAAACACCCCAATGGTTCGCATAAAGGAAAGAAAAGAAAATCAATTCTTTGCTTTTTTCCTTTCCTTTGGAATTGTAGCATTGCCTAATTGTTTACTACTTCACACACCTAACACGGACCCTAATAATCAACTTTGTTAACTTGAAAGAAATCCTCAAAAGGAGGGATTCCTTAATGGTTGCCACCAACCATCTGGTAGTGCCACCAGATCTAGCTTCATACTAATCAATGAATGAATAGCAACTGATCTGGAAGATGAGGATCAACAATTCCATTCAATACCCATCAATAGAAAGTAGACCCCAAACCCCCAAGTGTTCCATATTTAAAACTCATTCAATCTGTGGACCAAGGTCTCAGGGAATCAGGGATGGATGCCTCCCACTTTATTGCACAAATTTCTCATCTTCCCTACAAAAGGAGGAGAACTATAGAATTGACTAATAACAGGAACTTACCTTAATCATAGGTACCATACCGAGTTTTAGGTTATTGATAGATCAAGGGTGGGTCTTGTGTATGCAAGTGTCATAAATAGTCGGTGGAACCTGTTTGGTAACTGTATGTCGGTTGATCGAACTTGTTTGCTAATTTATGTTGCACAAATATGGAAATATATATATATATATATATATATATATATATATATATATATATATATGAGGAGGTATCCGTATATTCGATATTTTGCATTTTCAAGCATTTCTATGTTATCAACTGTTGGATGCTTGTTTAAGTCATCTAATCTTAACTATTGGTTTGAATGGTTCAAACAAACGGTTAAGATTAGATGACTTAAATAAGATCCAACGGTTGTAAACATGAAAATGCACAACAGATGGAGATGTTGACAATATATATATATATATATATATATATATATATATATATATATATATATATATATATATATATATATATATATTTTGTTCAAGTACCTCTAGTTCAAGTGGTTAGACATATCCTACCAAGAGGTTGCAGGTTCGAGCAACAGGGAAAGCACATTTAATTTCCTATGGAGGAATTAATGTGAGCAGTGATGCGGTTCAGGTGCGGTTCATGTGCAATGAAGATGCGATGCAGGTGGGACCTTCGGGTCGGGATGTGTGGGACCTTCAGACCGAGTTTGTAGGCCTTCGGATCAGGAGTCTGTAATACAATTACCTCTTCCAATATATATATATACACACGGGATATAGGTGTACATATGTACTAACATATGTTGCATGATTACAGACACATATGAGTACGGACGAAACAGATACAGACACCATCTTCCCGTGTACGTGCAACCTACTTGATACTATGTTAAAAGATGTTGCCAAAAGCTACAGGGATGTTTGGTAAAAACATGTTTTATAATGCTAAAAACTTTGAAGATGGGGAATCTGGACATGTATATACAAAAAGATAAGGCTAAATTATCCTAATGGCACCCCAATTATAACGTTCGGACATTTTTGACACCTTAACTTTCTACTGCTCAATTTTGCACCCCAACTTTATATATTATTTTTTCGAATCACCTCTCGGTCATTTTTGAAGACATCGGGACCACTTCAAAAGAATGTCTGACAATACAAGTATTTAAATTGCGTTTTTATACTGTAAGATATGTTTTTGAAGTGGTCTCGATGTGTTTTAAAATTGACGAAAGATGCTTTAAAAGGGCAATTTATGAAGTTGAAGTTGAGGTGCCAAAAATGTCAAAACACTGTAGTTGTGGCGTCATTAGAATAATTAAGCTACAAAATGAAAGGTATAAGATGTAATCTCAGAAGAGAACCTAAGGATGATTTTTTGTAAAGAAATACACAATAAGTTGAAACAACTCTTAAAAGAAACCTCCTCCCAGCCTAAATCACTCAGGTATATGCAATTTACCAGGAATAGTTCACTGAACTATCATATGGAAACATGTGGAGCCATATATAGATGGATCAGTTCCAAAGACTGTTATGTGGATCAGGTGTGTGATGCAACAGGAAAATTGTAAAGCCATGTGTAATCATTAAAGCCTAAATCTTCATCTGTACTAGTGACAAGGATATGGTGATGAAGAATGGAAGAGGGAGGAAACAAGATCAAGATGTCATGGCCATAAACCTTGATAGTGATATAAAACTAAGAAAGATACATAAAAACAGAACTTAGTGTCATGGCCATAAACCTTGATAGTGATATAAAACAAAGAAAGATACATAAAAACAGAACTTAGCATAAGATTAATTAAGACATAGAATCAAAGATGATAGCGGTATGATCTCTAATCCTATCATCATCGGTGGAAAGATTGATAATTGACCCATAAAATGACACAAGGAGACACAGCTCTCAGCACAGCTATCAACAGGAGCGTAAAAGTTTATGACAAGAACTCAGTTTCACATCAATACATCCAATAACTAGCAACCAGTTAAATTTCATTTTAAGAGAGTTCAATCGCCTTTGCTTTGCATTTTAAGATGTCATGACCATATACCTTAGTTTTGCAATAATTCTCCAATTTCAACCTTAGGCCCTGTTTGGTAAGAAGGATGGATGGAAAAGTGAGAGGAAGAAAAAGAGGAGAGAGATGTTTTATATCCATATAGAAAAAAAAAAATATCATTTCCTTTATTTTGTGTTTGGTAGGAGGAATAAAAAGAAGGGAAGGGATGCATGTTCTTGTTTGGTACGGAAAAAAAATAAAATATATAGACTTTATCAATTATATTCTCAATTAAAAATATTTATTTATTATTTGACTTCAATTTTTAAATAATATAATTTTTATGGAGTATAATTGTAAATTAGCATTAGCCTCCACTTCCCTTTCAATTTTTTCCGCTGTTTTTCTTCCATTTTTTTTATTTTGAGGAATCCAATTTCTTAGGTTAAGAGGAAAAACAATTCCTCTATTTTTTTCCTCCACTTTTCTTTCCTATACCAAACAAGAAAATGTATCATTCTCTTCCATTTTCCTTCCTCCTACCAAACGGACCCTTAATGTCAGTCCGTGTTACTATTAAGATTTAAGTATTATATAAGTACTCTTTCGAATAATTTTGATGAGCTAATCTCTTTCGAACGAATGCAGATGAGGAGGAGATGGTAATCGGAAGTAGATGATACAAAAATGCTTGTCAACAAGGAGCTAGAGGCTTGTTCTCGAATATCTCAGAATTTAAGCCTGAGATTGAAATTAATTAGAATTAACTAACAGGAAATATTAGCTGTGATCCAACTAGTTCTTCCTAGAAATTGTAGGAGACATAAGTCTAACTAAATTCCAACAAGACTAGTTGCCAACTTGCAACCGGAAAGGAACAGTCTTAACTATGAACTCATCTACTCTATAAACATACAGCAGGTTTTAGAAGCAGAATCAAGGTCTCGTTTGGTTCACGGAAGGAATCTTGGCATTGGGAAAGAAAAGTGATTCATTTTTTTATGTTTTGGTGTGATAGGAAAATATGAGAAAAGGGAAATGATTTCCATAGAAAAGAAAAATAGGAGGAAAGTGATTCCCCCCACCCAACCAAGAAATCATTTTTCCACCATAGAAAATTCTTCAAATTTTCTTGACATCACCCAACACCGAAAAGAAAAATGAATAAGAATTATAATTTCCCAAAAGAATGAAAAGAACAAGAAATTGATTTCCTTTCTTTTTCTTTCCGGAAACCAAACAAGGCCTTGGTATTTCTTGATGAGTTATCTCCTAATTGTTCCATATTCAACGCAATGCAAAATGCACATCAAGGAACGCATGAAACAAATATAGAACAATCATAATCAAACCTAACAATATGTGTATAGACAAGCAAATGAATTAACAAAAAACATATTTAGACCAAAGTTAAATCCACACACAAGAAGCTTTCAAGAATTTATGAACAATCATAGTATGTAAGGGAAAAAACAAACAAAAATCAAAGTATAGTAGGAAGAAATAATACCAGTACAGTTGGTCTACTCGGATCTTATGCTCTATACATTCATTTTCGCTGCACGTCCAACTCTTCCCTTTCCCCAGTCGTTTTATTTTTATTCACATTTTCCCTTCCATTTCTCCTTCTTCAGTTCCCGAATTCTCAATGCGGGTGGGTACTAGGAAGAGTGAGGCTAATAAGAATGAAAATTTCTCTCTTTAATCAATAGTAAGGAATTGCGGGCGGTGGGGGTGACGCGTACGAGACTCCGACGACCGGAGGGAGCGGGCCATTGTATACGTAAGGCGGCGGAGGTGGCAACTGCGAGGGAGGCGGCGGTGAGGTGTATTGGTATGTCGGAGGTGGAGATGGCGACGGTGGTGGTGGTTCTATGCACGGAGGTGGCGGCGGGGGTGAGTTTGGCGGTGGGGGTGGTGAGTACATTTGTGGCGGTGGTGGTGATGAGCGAGTTGGTGGTGGTGGTGGAGAGGAGTAAACCGGAGGTGGTGGCGGAGGAGATGAATAGACTGGCGGTGGTGGAGGACTGTGTGGGCTACGTGGAGGCGGCGGAGGAGAAAATTCCGGCGGAGGTGGTGAGTTTGGCGGCGGAGGTGGTGGTGACCGGACGCAGTAAATAGGCGGCGATGGAGAAGGTGGCGGAGGAGGAGGAGGAGGAGGAGGTGAAGGTGGTGGTGGAGATGGAGGAGGAGGTGAAGGTGGTGGTGGAGATGGAGGAGGCGGTGAGAATACCGGCGGAGGAGGTGAGGGTGGTGGTGGAGATGGAGGAGGAGGTGAAGGTGGTGGTGGAGATGGAGGAGGAGGTGATGGTGGTGGTGGAGATGGAGGAGGCGGTGAGAATACCGGTGGAGGAGGTGAAGGTGGTGGTGGAGATGGAGGAGGAGGTGAAGGTGGTGGTGGAGATGGAGGAGGAGGTGATGGTGGTGGTGGCGATGGAGGAGGCGGTGAGAATACCGGTGGAGGAGGAGAAGGTGGCGGCGGGGACGGCGGAGGAGGTGAAGGTGGCGGCGGAGATGGAGGAGGAGGAGGAGGTGAGAATACCGGCGGCGGAGGAGTGCACCCCAACGAAGCGCAGTCCACCGGATGCGCCAGGAACGACCTGCACTGCTTCTCCGACCGCTGCTTTGGCCGGTCCGGAATGCAGTTCCTCCGGTCATCGAATGCCGGCACGCTCAGACACGCCGGCGGCTCGCCGGTGAAGAAGTTATACGAGTAGGTAAAGTTCTCCAACCTCGGCAGTCCGCATATACTCTCCGGAATCCTCCCGGAGAATAGGTTGTGCGCGACGTCGAGTTGCTCGAGGCTCCGCATCTCCCCGATCTCCGTCGGGATCGGGCCGACGATCTCGTTGAAGCTGACGTCGAGCACCGTGAGGTTCTTGAGCATCCCGATCTCCTTGGGGAGGCAGGACCTGATCCCGTTGTTCATGAGCAGGATCTCGTTGAGCGTCCTCGACATATTGCCGAGGCTCGCCGGCACGCAGCCGCGGAAGCGGTTGCCGGCGAGCACCACGACTGACACCGGCGAGTTCCCGATGTTGTCAGGGATCTCGAAGGCGAACCGGTTGTGGTTGAGGAAAATGGCGTCGAGGGGCCGGTCGAAGAGCTCGCTCGGGACCTTCCCTTCGAACTCGTTGAACCGGAGGTCGAGGAACTTGAGGGAGGGGAGCTCGAGGACGACGGTCGGGAACCTTCCGGCGAAGCGGTTGTTGCTGAGGTCGAGCTCGAAGAGGAGGCGGAGGCGGCTGAAGCGGCGCGGGACGGTTCCGCAAAAGCGGTTGGAGTTGATGTGGAGGAGGGCGAGGTCGGTGAGGAGGCCGAGGTCATCCGGGAGGTAGCCGGCGATATCGCCGTGGTTGAGGTCGATTCCGGCGACGACGGTGAGGTTGGGGTTCGAGGGGAGCGGGGAGCAGAAGACGCCGGTGTACTTGCAGACCTCGGGCCCGGCCCAGTTGCCGGTTAGGTTTAGCGGGTCGGAGATGATGGCCTGCTTCCAGGACTGGAGGGCAATGTAGGCGTCGCGGAGGTTCGGGGAGGGGAAGGAGAAGGTGGGGTCCACCGTAACGGGTTCGGATTGGTGGAAGTCGAGGAGCTGGCGGTGGTGGCCATGGGAGGAGAGAGCGGATGCGGATCCGATAAGAAGGAGGAGGAGGAGGAGTAGCGGGTTCGGATCTGAGTTCGTTTGCTTCATCTCATTCTAGTGAGCGAGTGAGCGAGACATAAAAAGCATTGAGGGAGGGGACAGCCTTTTTATTACATGAGGAGGAAGGGGGATGGACGAATGATTTATGACTTTTTCACCCTTATCATTGTCCAAATTGTTTATTTATTTATTTATTTTAGATTTATAAGATTATTTTCTTCAAAAAATTTACTGTAGCGAAATAAATTTATATTAATTCGGTTTGGTTTGTTTGGGTTTGTTTTGTTGGTTTTTTCTAATTAGTTATGTTTTAGTTTTATTTATTTAATTTTGTTTCTTAATTAGATTTAAGAAAATATATTTTAACGAAATAAAATTAAAATAAATTAATTGTAAGAAAAAAATTAGAAATATATTTTTCGAAAATTTGTTTCCACAGCATCAAAATTTGTATAAATTCCATCTACAGCATAAAAGTTTAAAAAATTATAAAAAAATATCAATTAGGCATTTATATTTTTTAATATTATATTTCTATCGTTAATTTTTTTGCTGTTAACAGACGTTAAAAAAATAATATTAATAAAAATCTGTCGTAAAAATATTACGTCTGCCGTCGAGCAGAAATTTCTTTCTTTAATTTCTGCTGTGTCCACTTACAAATGAAAAAAGTTTTTTCTCCGTTGTACTCCTCTCTCTCCTCCCCCACGAGACATGTCTCTTCTTTTTTGGCTGAAATAAAAAAAACTAAATAAAAAATGTTGGCTGAAATTGTTGGCTAAAAAAACTAAATAAAAAAACTAAATCCAAAACAAAACCAAATAATCAAACAAAACCAACAAAAAAAACAACCAAAACCAACCAAAACAAACCAACCCAAACCACCCAAAAGAACCCGTGGGCCCCACACCCAATTTCCGCCAACTATGTTGGCTGAAATAGGGTGGGGGCCCACGGGTTCAGTTGGGTGATTTGGATTGGTTTGTTTATTTTGGTTGGTTTAGTTGGTTTGGTTTGATTATTTATTTTGTTTTATTAGTTTCTTTTATAGCAGACATAAAATAATTAATTTAAAATTTTCTATTTGTTTTGGAGGTCGAAACATTTTTTTAAATCCGTGGGTCCCCACATCCAATATAAATTTATTTCACTACAGTAAATTTTAAATATTCGAAAATAAAATTACCGAAAGTAAATTTGGAGGTCGAAACATCATTTTTTTGCGATTCTGAAATTTTTTGAAGTCCGTCAAACGGTAAAACCGTTTATCCCGTAGTACTTTTCCATACGATCATTTTGGCACAAACTGGGACTTGTTTCGATCTCCCAGTCAAAAGTTATGATACTTTAAAGTTTTAAAATTTATATTTTTGCCTGTAACATATGCGTCTTGTTTCGGATAAAAAAAAATTCTACATGATTTGTGTTACTCTTGTCGAAAACATACAAATCGACTTATTATTTAACGAAAAAACTATTTCAAAATAAATAGTTATGGCCGCTCGAAATCTGCTCGATGGCAGACGTAATATTCTTACGACAAATTTTTATTAATATTATTTTTTTTAACGTCTGTTAACAGCAAAAAAATTAACGATAGAAATATAATATTAAAAAATATAAATGTCCAATTGATGCTTTTTTCATATTTTTTTAAACTTTATGTTGTAGATGAAATTTATACAAATTATGATGCTGTGGAAACAAATTTTCGAAAAAAATATTTCTAAATTTTTCCTTACAATTAATTTATTTTAATTTTATTTCGTTAAAATATATTTTCTTAAATCTAATTAAGAAACAAAACTAAATAAATAAAACTAAAACATAACTAATTAAAACAAACCAACCAAACAAACCCAAACAAACCGAACCGAACCAAGTGGGCCCCCACACCCAATTTCCGCCAACAGTGTTGGCGAAAATTGGCTTGTGGGCCCCATTTTAATTTTTTTTTTTTGCCTACGTGTACAACATTTGTGTTTTCCGCCAAGACTGTTGGCGGACTCTGTCTTTTTTTTTAAAATTTTGCAAACTTGTTTCATTTGCATAAATTTAATATAAATTTATTTCGCTACAGTAAATTTTCTGTATTTTCTTTTAGTAAAAATTAATAATCTAAGATAGAAAATGGTGGTGGTTCTGGATTGAAAAAATTGTTGGTTCAGTCTTAAGTGAAAAACCACGCTACAATGAAAAAAGAGAGGATAAAGTGCAATTTTTTTTTCCTAATTTACGTTTATGTAATTAAAGATTTTTGGATTTAAAAACACTCTCATATTTTATATTTGGTACATTTTGTACCCAATTTGATTTTCTGTTATTAACGGACGTCAAATTCGACGTAAAATGACTAATATACCCCTCCATAGCCCTAACCCTAATCCTAATCATAATTTAATCCAATCATAATCCTAACCCTAAATCTAATCATAATCATAACCCTAACCCTCTCCCCCCACATCCTCCGCGGTTCGGGAAGGAGAGGGGGTGAGGCGAGGGGTGGAGAGGGGGGGGGGCTCGGACCGACGGGGGCCGGGGCGAGGGAGCTGCGCGCGGGTGGCCGGCGTGGGGGAGGCCGCGGGGGAACTGTGTGGGGATCGGTGTAATGCCCCACTCCTAGTGGGTTACTTATGGAACACTTGTTATTTTGACTCGGTTGAGAATCGAGTCTCGGGGAAACCTTACCGCCAAATCAACACGGACGAAATGCAATGAATCCTTCAAATTGATGGAACGACTTCTATTGAAATAAGTCTAAGAGTTTTCGTTTGTTGTTTTGCTTCTTGGTTTTGTGTTGCTTTGTGTTTTGTCTTGCTCTCGATGACTTGGTTTTCATGATTTGCTTTTCTCGCTTGCGCGTTCTTTTCGAATCGTAAGGGAAAGAGATCGAAGGATGCTAACCAAGTATTATTGCAATTTCAGGACGCATAACCAAGGATTGACTGTTGCATAAGGCTTCCCCATCCTCTCGTTCGATTCAATCGGTGAGTGGCTTAGGCCCTTCGATGAATCTTTTAGTCTGCATGCCTAATAAAATAATCTCTAGTTCACTTGAATTGCTTATCTCAAATGATACCTCACTAACAAGATAAGTCAAAAAGAAATGAACTGCATGCTTGAAGTATTAGAATTATGCTTTTGCTATCAATTATGTTGCATGTTCCTCGTTCTTATGCTGCGCAACCTGATTTATGGCAAGTTCTTATGTTTTGAACATGAATGTGGGATAAGAATAAGAAGAATGAACTTGTGTATTTTTGTTGTTCGCCTGTGCATTGTAGTGTCTTATCTGCTAGATATTTCATGCATTGGTCTCGGACAACTTGTGCACAAGGTTCATCTCTCGAACGGTTTATGGGGCACTGGGAATCGGTCGGTCCGAAAGATATTTTGTTGCATCCTGAGGTATACGGTCCTTGTGATCTAGTGGGGTGTTTGTCTATTAGTGAATAGCGGAACCATGATGTCACAGCTGCTAGCATTCGTGTGTGTTAGTGAAGAGCTGAACCTCGAGTCACAGCTGCTGGCATACGCGGGTGCTAGTGCAGAGCTGAACCTTGAGTCACCACTGCTAATCTTGGGACAACCCATGGACCATCATGTAGTTAGGTCGCATGCTAGGTTCACCTTCTTGCATACCTAATATTTGATACCAAGATTGATGTAAATCCCCTCCCCCAAAAATTAGGGTTACTTGGCTTATATAGTAGAATTAGGGCTAGTTTGAACCCGATTTGAATTAGAACGCGGCATTTATTTAATTATGCATTAATTTATATCGCGTAGCGCACATTACCGTCGCTTCTATTGGAGCACCACACTAGCCATTGCCTTCCAACAAACTTCACAACCTCAACCTAGGCATGCCCGCCTACTATTCTGACCCTTGTACATTGCTCCCTTGTGCTACATTTTAGTCGCACGATAAACATCGCGGACGTTATTTATTAATTATAAATAAATTCCAATTTCGTACCCTTGTGCGCCCAACCGAAATTGGGGACACAATCTTGACCGTTTTGTGCAAACCGAATTTTATTAATATTCTACACTGTTCCCTCTACGTCCCTGACAATTGTGTCCCGCCTGATTTAATCCCATGTACTCCTAATCAATTCTAGAACATCGTGCGCGTTTCGATTTAATTAATTAAATTCAATTTTCGTCTTTTGTAATTTTTTCAATTGTTGGGGGGGCTTTTATGCAAAAGTATATTTAGGTGTCCTCACCATTGGACAATTCATGAAGAAACTCAATTTTTCCTTCACGTGCATTTTTCCGTAATTTTCTGGATGTGCAAACACGCAACATCGCCATTTTTATTTAAACCCATCCTTGTATTTTAAATCATGCAATTATAGCCCTTCCAAGCATCCCCATGTGAGCCCAGGGCCCAAGCCCAAGTAATGTTGACCAAGCCCTAATTCCTAGGTCAACCCAAACCAAAATTTTATATGTATATAAACACCTCTTCCTTCCCTTTTCCTTTATAATTTATTTTCCTAAGAAAAACCTAAACCACCTGCAACCCAAATTCAGCCGACTTCCCTTCTCATCTCATCTTCTTCTTCCTCTCCCTACCCTTCCAGAGCTCCGCCGGCCGTTCCCGACTCCCACTCGATCTCCTCCATCACCTCCATCTCTGATCCCTCCGCTTCCTCTCCCTCTCCGGCTCGAAGGGGCTCGACTGGGTCTCCGTCGCGCCCGCCTGGAGCAGGCTCCCGAACCTCACGGCGACCGACCTGTCGAGGACAGACGTGAGCCCCAGCGCCGTCTCGAGGTTGCTGTCTCTTTCGAAGAGCGTTAGGGTTGTTTGCGCCTTGAATTTTAGTGCTCTCGAGATGGAACGGAACCACAGTCGTCGACGTTCTCCTCCAAGAAGGGCAAGCTGGTGCTTGCATTCTTCACGGATGTATTCAAAGGGATAGCTTCTTTGCTCTCCGTGTCCGACGTCAAGGGAAAAGATGTTTTTGGGGAGTAGAGGAGGTGGGAGAAGGACAGAATCGTGAGCGATGTCATGCGCTGGCTCGATTGGACCCTATCCCAGTCTCTTCTTCGGACAGCCGAGACGAATCCTCTCGGGACCGACGAGTTTTGGTTGAACCAGGAAGCAGCTCTGCTGCTTAGCTTGGGGAAGAGCTCGCAGGAGAAGGTTCAGGAGAGGGCTGCTACGGGTCTGGCTATTTTCGTTGTGATTGATGACGAGAATGCTACAGTCGACCCGGCAAGGGCTGAAGCAGTGATGAAGAATGATGGAGTGCCCCTGCTTCTAGACCTAGCTAGGTCTGGGAAGGAGGGCATTCAATCGGAAGCTGCAAGGCAATAGCAAATTGTCGGTGAATTCTAAAGTTGCAAAGGCAGTTGCAGCAGCAGGAGGTATTCTGATTCTTGCAGAGCTTGCGAGGTCCATGAACAAGCTAGTTGTGGAAGAAGCTGCTGGAGGGCTTTGGAAGCTCTCTGTTGGAGAAGAGCACAAGGCGACAATTGCCGCAGCCGGCGGGATTAAGGCTCTGGTCGACCGGATTTTCAAATGGCCTTCTGGGACTGATGGAGTCCTCGAAATTACAGCTGGAGCACTTGCGAATTTGGCTGCTGATGACAAATGCAGCATGGAGGTTGCACTGACAGGTGGGGGTTCATGCTTGGGTGACACTTGCTCGGTCGTGCAAGGCTGCTCGTGCGTTAGCTAATTTGGCTGCTCATGGAGATAACAATGGCAATAATGTTGCTGTTGGACAAGAAGCAGGTGCTCTCGATGCGCTGGTACAGCTAACTTGTTCTCCCAATGAAGGTGTAAGACAAGAAACTGCTGGTGCTCTATGGAACCTTTCTTTTGATGATAGAACTCGAGAAGCAATTGCTGCTGGAGGTGGTGTTGCACCTCTAATTGCCCTAGCACGTTCCGATTCTGAAGATGTCCATGAGACAGCAGCAGGGGCACTTTAGAATCTTGCTTTCAATTCTGGTAATGCTCTTCGAATAGTTGAAGAAGGGGGGGTTCCAGCCCTTGTTCACCTTTGTTCATCACCTGGATTAAAAATGGCACGTTTCATGGCGGCGTTGGAACTTGCTTACATGTTTGATGGAAGGATATTGGATTTGTTCTGCGCGATTTCTGGAGCAGGTTATTGGTACATTGCAGCTTTCTTGCCAGGCAAGTATACCTTGTCATTGTACTGTTATTTTTATTCCATATGTTGCATGCATCTTTATTTTCTGTCTTTTCATATATTTTAACGGTTATATAAAATGCGCGCGACGGTGTCGTCGCGGTATGTTTTTATTTATGTATTTGCATTGACCCTGTTTATGAGACCACCCCATCATCATATAGCATCTTTAGGTTCATTGGCCATGACATAGTTGTTACACGAGTTGTGAGTCTCATGTAGATCACGGACTTGCGTGCAGGTTGGCCTCCTGTACGTGTGGGCCGTGCGTTAGGAATAACTGCTGTTAGAAACTTTGCATGCTAGTAGACTTGGCAGTTATTAGAGGTATTATCGTGTCATGGATATGACATGCTTAGAGCATAGGGTGGGGAGAACAACAAGTAAGGCGTGTGGGCTCCGTTGCACTTTCCTTGTGTAACCCGTACGCTCCGCCGGAGATGCGCGGTCATGATGACCCCTATATATACTACTTGGCGGGCCTCCGGTGTTCGCAAGACGTCGTGCCTTTGTAGGCCCCTGGATCTCCAAGAGAACTATGCCAATCCCATTTTAGCCGGATAGCCCACGCGTTGGGAAAGTTGTTCTTAAACTGCATTCACTTTAGACGGTTAGGCGACCCATTGGATATTTATTTCAGTACTTTATTGGCTTGTGGTTAAGTATCTTGTTATGTCCCTCTGAGGACCTGGTCCGCTGCCAGGTGTACCTGTTCTTGAGTATTTGCAGGAGCGCGGATTTGGATGGTTGGGTATGCTTCGTGGATGTCTTCTCTTCGAGCCGTGATTGATAGCTGGTACGTATATTGTTTGAGTGAGTGGTACTTATATTGTATTTACTTTTCCCATTTGAGTTGGTAGTGAATTTGTTTCCATCCAACTATCATCCTTAGATACTTCTTATTGAGATCTAGTTTCATAGATACTGTTTATTTATTTCTATATGATTTTCATGGATGAGATCTAGATTATACCCTGTGACTTGTGACATATGTTTATACCACTTGTGGATTGATATTTATATTACAGCGTACGTGTGGATTTGGTTTCCATATATTGGAGTTGCCATATCCATGCGGCTGGCATGCTTACGTGTTCTAGTCCTACGTATTTTTGGGACTGGGGTGTGACATGTTTTTGTGGTGGCCCATGCAGGTCTAGAGCATATTGTCTCGGTTACGTTACTGTACCGAACAAGCCTGCACCTAGGACTAGAATATAGGATCTCATCCACAATTGACTATGATTCACCTTCCTCCTCTATGATCTATTCGAACAATTGTATCCTGCTTGAATCCTGTACTTCCCTAATAAGTTCCTTGAGTACAAATGGCCTTCTGCTAGAATATAGGAATCCCTGTTATTAGGATGATAATTAGAGTAGCACACCTATTAAGAACACAACGAGAATATAGACACACCATAAGTTTAGAATATCTAGTGAATCCTAGAATTCCTTATCTTTAGAATTGGTTTACTATTACCCCTGATGTATTATGAAGACTTGAGAGTAGTATAGACACTACTAGAGTTAGTTAGAAGTTTTACCATAATGTTTGACCCTAGTATTGAGGAACCAATAGAAAACCAAAATTTTGAATATTAGGACTGAACCTAACCTTCATAATTGGATAGTATCGGGGAACTATAAAACTTAGATCATTATCTCATTATTAGTAGACAGCACCTTAGGAAGCCTAGAGGAATGTAATTAACACTTTTTCCTTGATCATACCTCGAACATAGCAACTAGCATACCACTCCCCCTTAGAAAACCATGATGCTATCTAGAGCCCTCTATTTTAATTTTATATGTTGTTCCTCTGCGGCCTTAACGTTCGCTAATTGTGCGACGACAAAAAAAATTACGTTCTTCTTTCTTCCTCTTTTAACTCGTGCCATCTGACACTTCTGATTATAGACCAAGTGATTTTATTCTATTTAGGATATATATAGCTTGCTAGGATTTTGGTTGTTACTCTTAAATTTTTGAATTATGTGATTGGTAATTAGAACTTGACAGTTTAAGTTATTATTGTAGATTATGACCTAATGATTACCCCTTAGTTTTAAGTCGCGTAACTTGTACCCCACCTCGATATAAGTTAGATCCCTTTCTCCTTAAACGGCTAGTAACTCTTCTATCCTCGCTATTGACATATGTTCTATGAGCACTATGATTAAGACTTAAGGTGGCCATTACCTATGTAAATATGATACCCTAATCAGTACCAAGATCTTTTCTCATATACCCCAATAAGAGTTTTTGCTCTATTTACATGTGCAAGATTATTTTGTAGGATCCTCTTAAGACTATCACAGTATTAGCTTAATTCTTTTAAGTTGGGTAGTATGTCTCACAACCTAGAATCACATAGTCCACTTGACCCATCGAGGTAGTGTAACTGAATGACATTAATTGTATGATAGCATAAGACGACAGTGTTTATTCGGACGAAAAAATTTAGAGGTCCATGCCCTATTTGGTCGACTAGCGACTTAGACAATAAGGTTGTATGATAACTGTAGAGATTGTAGAGTCTTTTTACTACTGTTGCTTATGATGTTTTGTTCTGTGAACTTGAATTAATTTGCACCTTCTTTCATCATAATCCAGCGTATTTATATTTGTTGTACCATCTTGACTATGCTGCTATTATAGCCTAGTTTTTGCAAGCTTATTCTTTATCAAGCTTGTTCACTACATATGTATTAGTGGGCGCGCACACTAATACATTTCAGGATCAGTGTATTAAGGCCTAGCTAACCTTAGTGCGCTTGGTTCGCCCTCCGCAATACTATTTTTCGTGGATTGAGATATATAGTGATTAGTAGACAAATGTACTTGCCTCTAGACATGTCTGAGCGTATCGTATCGGCTACATAACTGTACTAATACGAACATGCGAACAAAGAATTACCAAAATAGGATTCAATCCACAACTGCTTTGACAATTCCCAATTGAATTCTTTAAACGCCTTGATCCCTATACTTGTATTCTATTACTTCTCCCTTGAACTCTTATTTATTGATCTACGTCTTTTCTTATTTCGAAAGGATGAAAACATCTTGCCTGGTATAAGTTTGATATATAGATAGTACTAGATATACCCCGCAGGCCAATCGCTTTGTTTGGGGATTATCTTTTATAAATGATTAAGGGAACATCATCAACGAAATATTTGGTGTTAAAGACTTTGAGGATTAAATAACATGATCAAAGAAATTGGGACATAGCCTTCTTAGATGTATAACCTTAGATGATAGATGGGTAAATTCTAAGTTGGGTAGAAACTGCAATGTTAACTCAAGGAGAATTCTTTACACTGTAATCAAGTGAGGTCAGATAGAAAAAAAAAACCCCTACCCTAGTCTTAATTTCGAGGACGAAATTGTTTTAAGTTGGGTAGATTATAAACCCCCTCCCCCAAAAATTAGGGTTACTTGGCTTATATAGTAGAATTAGGGCTAGTTTGAACCCGATTTGAATTGGAACATAGCATTTATTTAATTATGCATTAATTTATATCGCGTAGCGCATGTCACGCCCCGATCTCCCACAGGCAATCGGTCGTTCCCGCTAGGTGGGAATCACCCTCGCCAGCGCTCCCGCGGAACGATCGCTTAACCCATCCGGGCATGATGCCGCACGAGCGTGATCCACGCCCGTGCAAGGCCATGGTTCATTGGCTGGCGGTAAGAGTTCTAAGCCACAGAGTCGCACAGATTGTCCGAGTGCAGCGGAGTCATGAACGCATAGGCGATCGGTAACAGGTTCACTGAGTCGACAAATATAGCGGAAGCATTGAAACAAGTAAAGTAATCTCTTTATTGATATGAACTTGTGTTACAGGCGGCGTATAGCCGAGATTACAAGTCGCTCAAGCCTCTCTCTGAAACAGTAAAAGCGTGCCAAGTGGCTACAACTGTGGAATGAATGTACAGGCGATGGTCAGGCGATGTTCACAACTTATGACTTGTATAAGCGCTTCAGTCCCGGACGCACCGTTGCAAGGCTTAAGAGGGAACTCCTGGCCTTAACACGCACGAAGGAGGCGTCCGCACCGCACGAGGTTCTCCCGCACCCTGCATATCAAACTGGTGGATTATCAGTACATTGAATGCACTGGTGGGGAAGCTACTCGCCCGCTCGACAAATCCAAACACGTAATACAGGTTTCGTGCACAACTATTAAGTTGTCTTTCTAGTTGCCTTAGGATCAGTTTTATGCAGATATTGAATAGCCTATCGTGTCGGGCAGTGCGCCATGCGATGTTAGAGGAAACACGACGAGACTCACCAACTTACCATCTCCTTCCCTGTCCAAGGCAAACATTGAGGCAAACAGTATAAATTCGAGCAGAGGCATGTATAAACATTCAGGAGGCAAGCATATGCAACATGCAAACATGAGAGTCATTGAACGGGACAGTATTTGGTGTGCTCAGTTGTTCTTGATGCAATGACTCGCACGCGGATAGCCGCTAAGCGAGGATGACTTATCTATATGAACATGAGTCGCTGGCATAGCCATAAAGGACTAATCCCAGACGAGAGTGGAACGCAACGAGAGCACACGATGCGCTATGAACCATCTCGCCCGTACACGATGGATTGTACATGAAGTAGTCCAAGGCCAAGATGGAATACAACAAAGTACACGATGCGCTATAAACCATCTTGTCCGCACATGATGGACTACACACGTGATGTGGTCCCGGGAAAGTGGAATGCAATGTAAGTACACGAGGTGCTACAAACCACTCGCCCGAACACGAGGGACCACACAAGAGTTCCATCCGGATCGGATCGGCCCCAGTGCCCCGGTGACCGTCCGTGGAACTATACCTCATTTCCGAGTTGTCCGCGACATGCACTTTCTTTTTGGGTCATTCAATTATCACGAGATACACGAGAACACGAGAACATGCGTGCACTTTGAACAAGAGAACACGAGAACACGAGTGCACGGGAACACGAGTATACGAGTACACGGGATACTTGGATCTTGTTCTTTGTACAATAACTTGTCTTGATGCACTCCCCTGGTTCGGGACTGCGTGGTGACCTAACGGTCCTGGATACTTGCAGGGTCAATCATACACGGAACGACTACTAAGTAGTCTTCCGGAGTTTGCATGAAAATACGGTAACATTCAAGCAGACAAGCATGCGTTTCTAGGTACATAAGCAGGCACGTTGCTCGGGCCCGAAGGTAGTCCGAGAGATGAAACCGTTAAGGGACTTAGCATGTGAGGGTCTGAATATAAGCAGTATTTCATTTCCATATTCTAGCAAGCAATACAAGTTGGGATTATTCCCTTAGCTAGGTGCGTTGGATTTATTAGCATGCAGGAGGTGATTCACCTAGCGACTAGCATAAACATTCCAGATTTTATGTGTGCTGGCTAAGCAAAGACAAGTTCACCGTAGCCACCCACCTTAGCGATGATTCGCCTCGGTAGAGCGATACGTCTGAGCGAGCCTCTGAAAGTCCAAGCCGGATTCCTGTAGGGACAAGTCTGGATATCCTTTGCTTCTTGATCGAGGCAAAGCGGGTTGGGACAGCTGCACGATTGCCGTTTGAGACGGCAGTCCGCTTGAGCGGAACGGGGTGTTACAGCACACATTACCGTCCCTTCTATTGGAGCACCACACTAGCCATTGCCTTCCAACAAACTTCACAACCTCAACCTAGGCATGCCCGCCTACTATTCTGACCCTTGTACATTGGTCCCTTGTGCTACATTTTAGTCGCACGATAAACGTCGCGGACGTTATTTATTAATTATAAATAAATTCTAATTTCGTACCCTTGTGCGCCCAACCGAAATTGGGGACACAATCTTGACCGTTTTGTGCAAACCGAATTTTATTAATATTCTACACTGTTCCCTCTACGTCCCTGACAATTGTGTCCCGCCTGATTTAATCCCATGTACTCCTAATCAATTCTAGAACATCGTGCACGTTTTGATTTAATTAATTAAATTCAATTTTTGTCTTTTGCAATTTTTCCAATTGTTGGGGGGGCTTTTATGCAAAAGTATATTTAGGTGTCCTCACCATTGGACAATTCATGAAGAAACTCAATTTTTCTTTCACGTGCATTTTTTCGTAATTTTCTGGATGTGCAAACACGCAACATCGCCATTTTTATTTAAACCCATCCTTGTATTTTAAATCATGCAATTATAGCCCTTCCAAGCATCCCCATGTGAGCCCAGGGCCCAAGCCCAAGTAATGTTGACCAAGCCCTAATTCCTAGGTCAATCCAAACCAAAATTTTATATGTATATAAACACCTCTTCCTTCCCTTTTTCTTTATAATTTATTTTCCTAAGAAAAATCTAAACCACCTGCAACCCAAATTCAGCCGACTTCCCTTCTCATCTCATCTTCTTCTTCCTCTCCCTACCATTCCAGAGCTCCGTTGGCCGTTCCCGACTCCCACTCGATCTCCTCCATCACCTCCATCTCTGATCCCTCCGCTTCCTCTCCCTCTCCGGCTCGAAGGGGCTCGACTGGGTCTCCGCCGCGCCCGCCTGGAGCAGGCTCCCGAACCTCACGGCGATCGACCTGTCGAGGACAGACGTGAGCCCCAGCGCCGTCTCGAGGTTGCTGTCTCTTTCGAAGAGCGTTAGGGTTGTTTGCGCCTTGAATTGTAGTGCTCTCGAGATGGAAGGGAACCGCAGCCGTCGACGTTCTCCTCCAAGAAGGGCAAGCTGGTGCTTGCATTCTTCACG
Organism: Iris macrosiphon; assembly: GCA_036927795.1. Classification (NCBI taxonomy): domain Eukaryota; kingdom Viridiplantae; phylum Streptophyta; class Magnoliopsida; order Asparagales; family Iridaceae; genus Iris; species Iris macrosiphon. The sequence continues at coordinate 182,976,213 of JAYESA010000012.1, forward strand.
GATGTATTCAAAGGGATAGCTTCTTTGCTCTCCGTGTCCGACGTCAAGGGAAAAGATGTTTTTGGGGAGTAGAGGAGGTGGGAGAAGGACAGAATCGTGAGCGATGTCATGCGCTGGCTCGATTGGACCCTATCCCAGTCTCTTCTTCGGACAGCCGAGACGAATCCTCTCGGGACCGACGAGTTTTGGTTGAACCAGGAAGCAGCTCTGCTGCTTAGCTTGGGGAAGAGCTCGCAGGAGAAGGTTCAGGAGAGGGCTGCTACGGGTCTGGCTACTTTCGTTGTGATTGATGACGAGAATGCTACAGTCGACCCGGCAAGGGCTGAAGCAGTGATGAAGAATGATGGAGTGCCCCTGCTTCTAGACCTAGCTAGGTCTGGGAAGGAGGGCGTTTAATCGGAAGCTGCAAGGCAATAGCAAATTGTCGGTGAATTCCAAAGTTGCAAAGGCAGTTGCAGCAGCAGGAGGTATTGTGATTCTTGCAGAGCTTGCGAGGTCCATGAACAAGCTAGTTGTAGAAGAAGCTGCTGGAGGGCTTTGGAAGCTCTCTGTTGGAGAAGAGCACAAGGCGGCAATTGCCGCAGCCGGCGAGATTAAGGCTATGGTCGACCTGATTTTCAAATGGCCTTCTGGGACTGATGGAGTCCTCGAAATTACAGCTGGAGCACTTGCGAATTTGGCTGCTGATGACAAATGCAGCATGGAGGTTGCACTGACAGGTGGGGGTTCATGCTTGGGTGACACTTGCTCGGTCGTGTAAGGCTGCTCGTGCGTTAGCTAATTTGGCTGCTCATGGAGATAGCAATGGCAATAATGCTGCTGTTGGACAAGAAGCAGGTGCTCTCGATGCGCTGGTACAGCTAACTTGTTCTCCCAATGAAGGTGTAAGACAAGAAACTGCTGGTGCTCTATGGAACCTTTCTTTTGATGATAGAACTCGAGAAGCAATTGCTGCTGGAGGTAGTGTTGCACCTCTAATTGCCCTAGCACGTTCCGATTCTGAAGATGTCCATGAGACAGCAGCAGGGGCACTTTGGAATCTTGCTTTCAATTCTGGTAATGCTCTTCGAATAGTTGAAGAAGGGGGGGGTTCCAGCCCTTGTTCACCTTTGTTCATCACCTGGATTAAAAATGGCACGTTTCATGGCGGCGTTGGCACTTGCTTACATGTTTGATGGAAGGATATTGGATTTGTTCTGCGCGATTTCTGGAGCAGGTTATTGGTACATTGCAGCTTTCTTGCCAGGCAAGTATACCTTGCCATTGTACTGTTATTTTTATTCCATATGTTGCATGCATCTTTATTTTCTGTCTTTTCATATATTTTAACGGTTATATAAAATGCGCGCGACGGTGTCGTCGCGGTATGTTTTTATTTATGTATTTGCATTAACCCTGTTTATGAGACCACCCCATCATCATGTAGCATCTTTAGGTTCATTGGCCGTGACATAGTTGTTACACGAGTTGTGAGTCTCATGTAGATCACGGACTTGCGTGCAGGTTGGCCTCCTGTACGTGTGGGTCGTGCGTTAGGAATAACTGATGTTAGAAACTTTGCATGCTAGTAGACTTGGCAGTTATTAGAGGTATTATCGTGTCATGGATGTGACATGCTTAGAGCATGGGGTGGGGAGAACAACAAGTAAGGCGTGTGGGCTCTGTTGCACTTTTCTTGTGTAATCCGTACGCTCCGCCGGAGATGCGCGGTCATGATGACCCCTATATATACTACTTGGCGGGCCTCCGGTGTTCGAAAGACGCCGTGCCTTTGTAGGCCCCTGGATCTCCAAGAGAACTATGCCAATCCCATTTTAGCCAGATAGCCCACGCATTGGGAAAGTTGTTCTTAAACTGCATTCACTTTAGACGGTTAGGCGACCCATTGGATATTTATTTTAGTACTTTATTGGCATGTGGTTAAGTATCTTGTTATGTCCCTCTGAGGACCTGGTCCGGTGCCAGGTGTACCTGTTCTTGAGTATTTGCAGGAGCGCGGATTTGGATGGTTGGGTATGCTTCGTGGATGTCTTCTCTTCGAGCCGTGATTGATAGCTGGTACTTATATTGTTTGAGTGAGTGGTACTTATATTGTATTTACTTTTCCCATTTGAGTTGGTAGTGGATTTGTTTCCATCCAACTATCATCCTTAGATACTTCTTATTGAGATCTAGTTTCATAGATACTGTTTATTTATTTTTATATGATTTTCATGGATGAGATCTAGATTATACCCTGTGACTTGTGACATATGTTTATACCACTTGTGGATTGATATTCATATTACAGCGTACGTGTGGATTTGGTTTCCATATATTGGAGTTGCCATATCCATGCGGCTGGCATGCTTACGTGTTCTAGTCCTACGTATTTTTGGGACTGGGGCGTGACAATTGATGCATAAGTTAGATACATATATGCAAATTATTGCTAACTTGTGTGTCACATAACCAAGGAGTGACCGTTGCATAAGGCTTCTCCATCCTCTCGTTCGATTCAATCGGTGAGTGGCTTAGACCCTTCGATGAATTATTTAGTCTGTACGCCTAATAAAATGATCTCTAGTTCACTTGAATTGCTTATTTCAAATGATACCTCACTAACAAGATAAGTAAAAAAGAAATGAACTGCATGCTTGAAGTATTAGAATTATGCTTTTGCTATCAATTATGTTGCATGTTTCTCGTTCTTATGCTGCTCAACCTGATTTATGGCAAGTCCTTATATTTTGAACATGAATGTGGGATAAGAATAAGAAGAATGAACTTGTGTATTTTTGTTGTTCACCTGTGCATTGTAGTGTCTTATCTGCTAGATATTTCATGTCATGCATTGGTCTCGGACAACTTGTGCACAAGGTTCATCTCTCCAACGGTTTATGGGGCACTGGGAATCGGTCGGTCCGGAAGAGATTTTTTTGCATCCTGAGGTATATGGTCCTTGTGATCTAGTGGGGTGTTTGTCTGTTAGTGAAGTGCGGAACCATGATGTCACGGCTGCTAGCATTCATGTGTGTTATTGAAGAGCTGAACCTCGAGTCACAGCTGCTGGCATACGCGGGTGCTAGTGCAGAGCTGAACCTTGAGTCACCGCTGCTAATCATGGGACAACCCATGGACCATCATGTAGTTAGGTCACATGCTAGGTTCACCTTCTTGCATACCTAATATTTGATACCAAGATTGATGCATAAGTTAGATACATATATGCAAATTGTTGCTAACTTGTGTGTCTGCTGTAGGGATAGCCGCTCGACCGCGGGTAAGAATTATCATATACGTAGTCTATCTATTGTTTATAATTTCTTGCATGAATTGTTAAAAGAAACTAGACAACTAGAAAGATCACCTAATAATGCTAGCTTCACATGCTTACTTAGTGTGGATTTTTTAGGTGAGTTTGGCCACTACCGCTCACAAGTACATATTGTAGTACTGACCCACGTTTGTGGACAAATTTTCAGGTTCTGATAGTGAGATCTTGGAGAGCATTTTGAACCAGTGTTAGCGCATCCTTCCAGCGGGACCGTGCTCGTGCTGCTTCCTTAGCTTTCCTCTCCTGTGTGCAAACTCTCTTAGGCTAGTTATTTTGATTTTGGTCCTACTAAAAGGATATAATGTATGGGCGTTGTGGCTAATTTTGGGATTGTAAAAAAGAGTCGTAAGCCTTCTATGACGTATTTTGTAACTCAGCCAAGCAAGTACTTTGTAATCCAATCTTCAAGTATTCAATAAAAGAAAGTATTTTGTGTTTCTATCAAATGTGTTCAATTTTGGTTCTCTATATTTTATTTTGTGCCTATATATGTATATTTTTGTCTAACTTGTGTCTTGTGCAGGTACTATGCCTGGTACAAGCGCAACTTAGGCTTGCACGACATCGTGTCCAAGCGAGGATAATCGGTTCCGTAGGGACCAAGCGAGGACGATCGGCCCTTACGGGACCGGGATATGACAACCGGATCGGGGGAGCTGTGCGCGGGGCTACCGCGGGGGAGCTGTGCTTGCGGGGTGCCAGTACTGCTCCAGCGTCAGCTTCTGTCCCGTATATCTCGGGGTATTCCTCCTCTGCTGTACCTGAAGACATAATCCGGTTCCAGGTCCTCAGGGGACATAGCAAGGTACAAAAATAACTCAAGCCAAATGAAATACAGTATATAAAAATAGATCCTCAGGACAAGCTATGTAACCAGCTATGTAAAATATAATTTGAGAGCATCACTAGTACTCAGGCTGAAACTACTACAAGCTCTGTGTCGGGGAGCCGGTAGCAGTAATATCACGAAGGGCCAAATACATGTGCCAAAGCTCTGGTACAGAGACTAAGGCACTCTCCAGTAACATAAGTATATATATATATATATATATATATATATATATATATATATATATATATATATATATATATATATAATCAGCTTGTAGCCTATGTGTCTCTCCCCACCCAATGTAACCTCATGTCTCATGTCTATAACACGCAAGATCATGACCTCTAGCTAGTACAATGAGTCATAATGATATCTATGTATGCAAGTCTTATGTCACGAATCATGTAGACCTATACAGAATCACCATGAATAACTCAGGAAAGATTCTGTCATATGAATAGGGTCAAGTGTCCTATAGTATGACGTACTTGGTAAAACAAGCACGTAAAATATAGGATCGTAGAATCAACTCTCTAAGTGATGTTACACGACTCCGCGTACGGCATCGACACCCGAATCTTGTTCGGACGTTAAGCAAAGTCTCACGGTCCTAGGTTGAATAGGTACAACACAGAAGTATATAGAAATAACTCAAGCAAATAATATCTCAAGATATACTGCAAGTTGGCAAGGTACACTTGCCTATGTTCTGAGCTCCGTCAGTTGCTCCGAGATTAGTGAAATCTCCAGGTACGCCTCCGGATGCTGAAACAAACATTATCATTGCTCTCAGAATACTTGTAATAGCAAGAATTGACTATCCATAAGTCCAATTTGGATACAGGAACATAATTGACAGTTTCTGGTCAAAGCGGGTCCACATATGGTCCACTTCGCACTGAATAATGTGCCAGAGATAAAGTTTTCTAAATTCATCAAACATAGTGTCTACGAGTCCAGAACGATGATACAAACCCAACGGAATATCCAAAACTGGATTCTGATGAGCCAGTCACGAAATCGCCCGTCAAATGGATCCGTGGGGCCCACGAAACGATATTTCGTCAACGTTCTCAGAATCGAACAAAACTTGGGTCACAGGATCAGAGTAACGCTACGAATCTGATGACGCAAGTTTTGTTGCGAAACTATAAGCACATACGAAATTATGACGAGTGTCAGAACATGCCGATACGGAATTTTTTGACGGATATACGTTGATTCCGGTGTGCTCGCACATCCAAATCAACTTCTGCGAAATTTTACACGTCCACGTTGATTCCGGTGTGCATGCACACCCAAATCAGCTTCTGTGAAATCCCGCACGTCCGTATCAACGACGCGCACGTATCTGTGAAGATCGCACGCGACCAAGTCGTCCCGTTTGGCGGGGCGTACTCGATTCCGGGGTAAAACAGGGTCTGGTTTTTTTTTCTGTTTTTGGATCGCGGTGTGCGATCACCACAGGACGCGAAGCCCCGAGCAGTTTGTAGTGGTGTTTATAGATGACATCTTGGTGTATTCGAAGACCCCAGAGGAGCACGAGGAGCATCTGAGGATAGTGCTGGAGACTCTCAGGAAGGAGAAGCTTTATGGAAAGCTCTCGAAGTGTGAGTTCTTCCTTGACAAGGTAGAATTCCTTGGTCATGTGGTGACTGGAGAGGGTATCTCGGTAGATCCGAGAAAGATCGTGGCAGTTGAGGCATGGAGTGCTCCGAGTTCAGTAGCCGAGGTCAGGAGTTTCTTGGGACTGGCAGGCTACTACAGGAGATTTGTTCAGGATTTTTCCCGGATTGCAGAGCCGTTGTCCAGGCTGACTCGGAAGGACGTGGAGTTTGTTTGGTCAGAGGAGTGCCAGATCGCCTTTGATGAGCTGAAGAGGAGGTTGACGACAGCTCCAGTGTTGACGTTGCCATCAGGTTCTGGAGGATTCACTATCTATAGTGATGCATCGGGGAAGGGACTGGGTTGTGTGTTGCAGCAGAATGGGAGGGTGATTGCCTATGCTTCCAGGCAATTACGTCCTCATGAGAAGAATTACCCTACCCACGATTTGGAGTTGGCAGCAGTCATTTTTGCTCTGAAGTTGTGGAAACACTATTTATACGGAGAGTGTGTGGAGATCTTCACAGACCACAAGAGCTTGAAGTATGTGTTTACCCAAAAAGAGCTGAACATGAGGCAGAGGAGATGGTTGGAGTTGATGAAAGACTTCGACATATCATTGCAGTACCATCCAGGGAAGGCGAACGTAGTTGCGGATGCATTGAGCAGGTATCCGGTAGCTATGTGCCTGACTACAGATCGCTATCTTCTGGCAGATCTAAAGAGCTTGGGCATTGAGGTGATAGTGCCTGGAGTTGAGATGCAGATGTGGGGACTGCAGATTCAGTCAGAGTTGGTAGACCGGATCAAGGCTACACAGTTTGAGGATGAGTCCCTGAGGAGCATCAGGGAGCAGGTTCAGATGGGATTAGCAGATGACTTCACCATTGCTGATGATGGTTCTTTGCGGCACGGTACCAGGTTGTGTGTGCCGAGTGGGTCGTTGCGCGAGGAGGTTCTCCAGGAGGCGCATCGATCCCAGTACTCTATGCATCCCGGTGCCAACAAGATGTATAGAGATCTGAGACAGCATGTATGGTGGTACGGGATGAAGCGAGAGGTAGCGCGCTTCGTATCCCGATGCTTAGTGTGCCAGCAGGTGAAGGCGGAGAGGCAGAGGCCAGGAGGTTTACTCCAGCCGTTACCCATTCCGGAGTGAAAATGGGAGCATGTGACCATGGATTTTGTTTCTGGACTTCCCCGTTCTCCAGGCGGAAAAGATGCGATTTGGGTCATCGTGGACAGGTTGACCAAATTGGCCCACTTTCTACCATTCAAAGTGGGTACGTCTACAGAGAGACTAGCAGAGATGTATGTGCGCCAGATAGTCAGACTGCATGGAGTTCCAGTGAGCATAGTATCAGATCGGGACAGTCGCTTCACTTCGCATTTCTGGAGGAGTCTGCAGGCTAGCTTGGGCACCCAGCTCAAGTTTAGTAGTGCGTATCACCCACAGACGGATGGTCAGTCAGAGAGGACCATTCAGACACTTGAGGACATGCTTCGGACCTGTGTTTTGGATTTCAGAGGCTCTTGGGAGGATCACTTGCACTTGGTAGAGTTTGCTTACAACAACAGCTACCAAGCCAGTATCGAGATGTCACCTTTTGAGGCGTTGTATGGACGGAGGTGTCGCACTCCGTTATCATGGGATGATATAGGTGAGAGAGCTTTGCTTGGCCCGGAGATGGTGGTTGATGCAGCAGAGAAGGTCAAGCTCATTAGAGATAGACTTCGGGTGGCGCAGGACAGGCAGCGGCATTGGGCCGATAGCCACCGGAGACCTTTGGAGTTCGAGGTATAGCTTAGAATCTAGATTTTGTTCTTGTGTTTGCTTGTGATTGCTTGTTTTAGACTAAGTGCAGAGACCTTGTTTGTGCTAGGTTGGAGATCTGGTGTTCTTGAGGATTTCTCCGACGCGGGGCACTATTCGCTTCGGTGGAGGCGGGAAGCTTAGCCCACGTTTCGTCGGACCCTTCCGTGTCCTCGAGAGGGTCGGCGCCGTGGCGTATAGGCTTGAGTTGCCGCCTACGCTGGAGGGAGTTCATGATGTGTTCCACGTGTCGCAGTTGAGACGGTACGTGGCGGATCCCAGTCACGTATTGGATCACTCGGAGATCGCGGTGGGCCCTACTCTTAGCTATCCAGAGCAGCCGGTGGAGATTCTGGATCGGCGGGAGAAGGTGTTGAGGAACCAGACTATTCCCTTGGTTCACGTCGCGTGGAGGCATCACTCTCCAGGAGAGTCGACCTGGGAGAGGGAGGATGAAATGCGCGAGCGGTACCCTTATCTCTTCGAGCCTGAGGTATGGTTCTTTCTTTGCATTCCTGTCCTAGTTTCGTCTTTTAATTTCGAGGACGAAATTATTTTAAGGAGGGTAGGCTTGTCACTGCCCAATTCTAGAAAATAGGGTTATTTTTTATTTTTATTTTATAAATTGTGAATTATATTTAATTAATTATATTTATATTTAAATAGTGATTGTATTATTTTTTTTTAATGATTGTTTTAGGGTTTTGGCTAGCCTGGACCCATGTCAGACCCTAGTGGACCCATGTCCGACCCAGCCCATACCCTTGTGAGAATTATTTTGGGGCTTAGATTTATTATTTTATTTTTAGGAGGTTAGTTGGAGAGATTTGGAACTAGTTTGAGCGCATTTGGAACCCGGAACCCAAAACCGATTGAGTAGGGGCGTTTTGGGAATATGGAACTTAGTGGAACCCCATTTATTAGCTTGGCCGGCCCCCTACCAGCCCCACACCCGTGAGCATCCAGCAAGGAGCAGCCACTTCTCCTCTCTCTTCATTCTACTTCTTCTTCTTCACTTCTTCTTTCTTCTCCTTCTTCCTCCAAAGTAAGTTTTCTTCCACTTTTCTTCTTTCTTTCTTTCTTTCATTTCTTCTTCCTTAAGCTAACCCTAACCTTACATTTTCTCTAACCTAGGTGTGAGGAGCTTAGATCTAGTGTGGGAGCTAGAATTGGTGGCTTGGAGCTTGAGGGAGGTGAATTCTAGGGATTGTGAGACTTTGGCCTTGGGATTCCAACTCCCAAGAGGTAAAATCTAACTTTCCCTTCCTAATTATTTTTGTATAGTGTAATTAGTGTTGTAGAACCTTCATAGACCCTAACCCTACCCGTAGGAGGAAGTTGGAACTAGTTTTGGTGAGTTTAGAGACTTTGACATTAGGTTTTGTGTCGAATTCGGGTGGAATCCGAATTTGGCCCAATTTTGGGTGATACCCTAGGTTAGATGGACCTAGGTAGATGTTGTCGGGTGTCTAGAGGGTGAGTGCGTGTCTCCGTTCGGACACGGAAAGCCGTGTCGCGGAGAAACGTGCGTTTCGGGCAAAATTGGGGCTTTTCGTCGTCGCCGATTCTAAGTGCGTGTGCGTTTCCGCCACGGGCCTAGAATCGACGTGGGAGCACATTTTTTAGGATCTAGACATCGTGTAGAGCGCGTGGGTAAATTTTGGGCCGATTTTGAGTTCGTTTGGTGTGCGTTTCAGGAGGTTTTCCGAGCCGCGCACCACGTATTCGTCGAAATGACCGAACGGCCATTTCGACTTGGTTTCCTCGTTTCGGCTTTGTGCGCACATTGGGTTAGTATCGGGGAGTGTGTGCTAGAGTTTTCGGGCTATATTTTATATATTTTAGGGTATTGGTGAGTGTCGGAGTCGTTGGGCGTGAGTAGGGCGTGTGGTTTGAGTGTTGTGTGCGTGGTTGTGTTTGTATTGATATGTGTCTATATATATATATATATTTATATATATGTATGTGTGTTTATGTATATATATTTATATATATATGTGTGTATTTATATTTATGTACTTGTATATGTATATGTCTATGTGTATATATATATATGTATATGTGTAAGTGTGCTTGTGTGTGTGTATGTGTATATATATATATATAGGTGTATGTATATATATATAGTTGAGAGTGTGTGTAGATATATATATATATATATAGTTGAGAGTGTGTGTAGATATATATATATATATTAAGTGTATATATATATGTAGCTATGTATATATATTTATGTGTGTGTGTGTATTTGTGCGTGAGTGTGTGTATTAGTGTGTTTGTGAGTGTGTAGGTGTGTGTGTTAGTGAGTGTGTTAGAATAGATGTAAGTGTATATATATATATCTAGTTATATATATATAGAGATATGTGTATATATATATATATATATATATATATATATATATATATATATATAGTGGTATATATATATAAGTATATAGGCGTGTGTGTGTGTGTGCTTGTGAGAGCGAGGGGGGGTAAAGAAACTGAACTGCAGCAGCAGCAGTTCAGCTGCAACAGCAGCAGCTAGCTGCTGCTAGGCAGAGCAGCAGCAGCAGTATGAAGAAGGAGCAGCAGCAGCAGCTCCAAGAGGCAGCAGCAGCAGCATCAGCACAAGCAGCAGCAGCAGCTAGCATAGCAGGTAGCAGCGAGGATTGGCGTAGCTAGTGAGGGAGAGAGAGAGTGTTATATATAGAGATATAGATATATTAGATAGATATGTAGATAATTAGATAGGTAGATAGTTACTAGAATAGATAGATAGATAGTATTATAGATAGATCTATCTATGGATAGATACATAGGTAGATAGGTAGTTATCTATCTAAGGTGTATATATATCTATATACATATAGTTATATGAATACCTAGAGATATCTAGATAGTATATATATATATATATATATATATATATATATATATATATATATATATATTTATGTGATATGTAAGGTAATGGGTAATTGGGTATGTGTGTGTGGATATATATATGTATATAGGTAGATACCTACTTAGATGTATTAATAGATAGTAGATATCTATATTACCTAGCCTAGATTAATAACTAGGTGCATAATTAATAGCTAGATAGCTAGTTAGAGGGCCTTAGGGCGAAACCTCAATACCTTGAGATACCGAGGTATCTCGATACCTTGAGATATTCAAGGTATTGAGTTTCGAGCGGGGTATTTGAGCATTAGCCTAGAAAATGCTTGGGAGTGATTTTTATATGTTTATATATATATAATTACGCGTGCTAGCATAGGTTTTAGCGGGTTTAGGCGGGGTGCGTGGCCTAGGGCGAGGTATCGGATACCGAGGGTATCCCGGTATCTCGATTAGGCGAGTTTGTGAGTTTAGTAGCTTAATGAGCTCGGTTTGACCTAGAATTTTAGGGGCACCCTAGTTTGACCTAGCTTTGACCATAATTGTCCCCGTTGACCGTAAAAGTCAACATTTGACCTAGTTTTGACCTAGAGTTGACTTTTTGGACCCCGGGTTGACTTTTTGACCCGATTTTCACCGGTTTGACCCGTTCGACCTAGAATAGCCCTAGAAGCCTGTTTTATTATTATTTTATATCAGTTTAAATGCTTAGAACCCTGTTTAATCCTTGCTTTCGCATTAGGTCCCTGCGATACCGGTCCGGACCTCGATCCTCATCAATTGCTCAGGACATCAGGCGAGTACCTACCTCTGATAGTTTCCATTTCATGATAGCGTTTATATCACCTGTTCTAGAACTGTAATACTTAATTTTGACACTTTATTACACGAGCTGGTACTAGTGGATCCCGTCATGAGGTGCTATCCCCCTTACCGTGTTCAGCGGGTACTCTATCACGTGTATTTCATCATGTGCTTCGGGTATTGATTATCATGTGCTATCATGTGCTTCTTGTGCTCTCGCCTTCGTGTGCGCGAGCTATTATCATGTACGTAGCGTGTTGTGGTTGGATCCAATGGTATTAGTGGGGGAGGGGAGTAGTGAGTTGGTTATATGATCAAAGCCAAACAGTATTCATGTGTATGTCGGTTATGCAACTCACGCATAACGGAGTTATCGTAGTATTCTTCATGTGCAACCTAAGCCGATCATATAACGAACTTGTGCTCAAGGCACTTAGCTAGTATTCATGTTTCTCACCTGCAGTTACTTTTCCACTACTTGTATTGTTCTCCAGTTTACATTGCAGCTACTTATTGTGCTCCAGCATATATTTATTTCCTGTGCATCTTGATTACTTTTCTATTGCTCGTCATATACACCTTACCATGCATTTGGAGTTGCTTTCAGAGTTATGTACTTCGCTCCAGTCCTGACTGGGCATATTTTTTCCAGAGGATCCTGAGGACTATTGCCCTACGTTCTACGGGCCTGGTATTGACGACTGTTGTGACCCCGTGATCGAGGAGGAGTGCGCCGAGGAGACGCCTATAGCACCCTAGTTAGCTAGGTGGGTTTCCTGGGTTTTCCAGTGGTTTGTATTTTGGATGACTGTACTTATTCTTTTGTGCTTCTGTGAGATGTTGTAGCTTTTAGACTTGGACTGTATTATTTTGGATTGCCTTGCTCTCTTGGTTCTGTTTCTGGTTTATATCATATCGTGCTTATATTCTTCCTCTAGTTTTGTGATTGAGATTATTGTCATATATATATTGCGTGGTTGCCCTCCTGTTGGAGAGGATTTTATTCACATATATATATTGCGTGGTTTTGCCCTCCTTTTGGAGAGGTCATGCCGGATTTTTCTGTGAGTTATCTAGATAGTTGGTTGACCTAGAACGGACCTTTACAGCGTTCTACCGCCGATTCTGCGGCGTAGGCTGAACGTACCCACGGCTCATGCCCGATTTTCGGGTGCGGGTCGTGACACGTTTTTGGTGGCGGCCCATGCAGGTCTGCTTTTAGGGTTACCTGCAATAGGATATAGGAGATAGGCTGAGAGAGAGTGTGCTCAATCACAACTAGGACCCTTCCTACTTCCTTTTGCTATCTTTAATTTTTCCGAAATTGTTTTCTTTTGCAATATTATTGTCCTTCATTGATGTTATCGTTTCTTGCACTATATTGACTTCTTTTGATCTGTGTTCAGGATGCCTCCGAAGACCAGATCTCAGCGCACCGCCCCAGCAGCTGCCACCGAGAGGTCTGCCACCTCTCGACCTGCTCGACTTCCGGCAGCCGCTACCGCTCCACTCGCCACTCCTGCGGTTGAGGGAGCTTCAGTTTCTCTCGGAGATCCCCTTACTCCCATTGATCCGAGAGCCACCCCAGTTGTCCCGGTGGTACCTCCTCCACCACAGCCTGCGCCAGTGGATGCTACGCAGTTGTTCGCATTCTTCCGAGAGATGATGGATGCGCAGCACCGCCAGGCAGATGTTATGAGGATGGGCATTGAGAATGCTCATCAGGTGGCTATGACAGCGGTCGACAGAGTGGCTCAGATCCAGCCACAGCCAGAGCAGGCTCAGTATCCTAGGCCGGGTACTATCATCGATTTTCAGAGGATACGGCCTAAGGAGTTCCGCGGCACAGAGGGGATCCTGTACGCCGACGACTGGATCGAGCATATATAGGGCATTTTCAGGCTGGCGATGATCCCAGCCAGCATGCAGATAGAGGCAGCGGGCAGCCAGATGTTCGACCTTGCCCTTACTTGGTTCCGCACGGATACGCGGATAGCAGCTCCGGGATTGACTTGGGAGGCTTTCAAGAAGCTTTTCAAGGAGAAGTTCTTCCCGGACGTGGCTCTCAGTGCCTTAGAGAGTCAGTTCGAGGCGCTCGTCCAGGGGAGTATGCTAGTGGATGAGTATGCAGCGGAGTTCTGCCGTCTGGGCATATTTATTGAGAGGTTGTCTGAGGCAGCGAAGGCACGAAAGTTCTACAAGGGCTTGGTTATGGCGGTCAAGTCCTTGACTAGGAGCGACCGCGAGGCGACCTTCGAGCAGATTGTCAGCGACGCACAGAGAGCTGAGGATGACCTAGAGCTGAAGACGAAGAAGGGCAGAGACACTTTCGGAGCAGGCAGCAGTGCAGGCCCAGCCAAAAGGCCATTCCAGCAGACCCAGCAGCACCAGGGTCAGGGTCGGGCGCCCTTCCAGCAGGCGCCCCAGCAGCAGAGGCAGGGTCAGCAGCAGGGCCAGAGGCAGCCCATCGTTTGCCCTTTCTGTAAGAAGCCAGGGTACGGATGGGACATATGCAGAAAGAGGCTGGGCAGATGTTTATTGTGTGGCGTCGCAGACCACCAGCTGAAGGATTGTCCTTCAGCGCTTGCCCGTACAGCTCAGGGCGGAGGAGCCGCTCAGAGGGCACCAGCCAGAGCACCTGCAGCGCAGCAGAGAGGTCAGCCTTTGCAGACTCAGCAGCAGAGGTTCGCCCAGCACCAGCAGCAGCACCGAGGAGGACAGCAGGGGCGAGCTTTTGCCCTGACAGTGGACGAGGCCGAGCCAGTTGGTGATGTTATCTCAGGTTCTGTTCTCCTTGATTCCATTCCAGTACTTGCTTTATTTGATTTCGGTGCTTCCTATAGCTTTGTGTCTGTATCTTTTGCTGTTAGACACCATCTTGTTGCTGAACCTTTAGCTAGACTCTGCAAGATCACGACCGGGGGTGGTATCATCCTAGTCCGTGATGTTTGCAGAGACCGGAGAGTTACCTTGGGAGGCCGGGAGTTGAGTGTGTGCCTACTCGTAATGCCACTTCCGAGCTACGATATTGTACTCGGGATAGATTGGTTGAGTACGCATTGTGCTAGTATAGATTGTCGTGGAGGCAGAGTTTTGTTTAGTCCGCCGGGTGAGCCAGAGTTTCAGTTTGCCAGAGGAGCAGCGGAGCAGACCGAGGGAGTCTTCTGCGGAGCCCTGGTGGTAGAGCCGAGGTCGCTACACCCACTGATAGAGGAGTATATGGATGTCTTTCCGGAGGAGTTGCCAGGGTTACCTCCGGACAGAGATGTGGAGTTCTCTATAGACTTGGTGCCAGGCGCGGAGCCGATATCCCAGCACGTCTATAGAGTCAGCAACAGTGAGCTGATAGAGTTGAAGAAGCAGGTGGATGAGCTTCAGGACAAGGGATTTATCAGATCTAGTTCTTCTCCGTGGGTTGTTCCGGTACTTTTTGTGCCGAAGAAGGATGGGTCGATACGGATGTGTATCGACTACAGGGCTCTGAACAGCCTCACAATCAAGAACAAGTATCCGCTGCCGCGTATTGATGATCTATTTGACCAGTTGAGCGGAGCGAGGGTGTTTTCCAGGATTGATCTGAGGACATGCTACCACCAGGTGAAGGTCAGGAAGGAGGATATTCCGAAGACAGCTTTTCGGACCAGATATGGACAGTATGAGTTCTTGGTGATGCCGTTTGGGTTGACTAATGCCCCGGCAGTGTTCATGAATCTGATGAACAAGGTGTTCCATCAGCATCTGGACAGGTTTGTAGTGGTGTTTATAGATGACATCTTGGTGTATTCGAAGACCCCAGAGGAGCACGAGGAGCATCTGAGGATAGTGCTGGAGACTCTCAGGAAGGAGAAGCTTTATGGAAAGCTCTCGAAGTGTGAGTTCTTCCTTGACAAGGTGGAATTCCTTAGTCATGTGGTGACTGGAGAGGGTATCTCGGTGGATCCGAGAAAGATCGTGGCAGTTGAGGCATGGAGTGCTCCGAGTTCAGTAGCCGAGGTCAGGAGTTTCTTGGGACTGGCAGGCTACTACAGGAGATTTGTTCAGGATTTTTCTCGGATTGCAGAGCCGTTGTCCAGGCTGACTCGGAAGGACGTGGAGTTTGTTTGGTCAGAGGAGTGCCAGATCGCCTTTGATGAGCTGAAGAGAAGGTTGACGACAGCTCCAGTGTTGACGTTGCCATCAGGTTCTGGAGGATTCACTATCTATAGTGATGCATCGGGGAAGGGACTGGGTTGTGTGTTGCAGCAGAATGGGAGGGTGATTGCCTATGCTTCCAGGCAATTACGTCCTCATGAGAAGAATTACCCTACCCACGATTTGGAGTTGGCAGCAGTCATTTTTGCTCTGAAGTTGTGGAAACACTATTTATACGGAGAGCGTGTGGAGATCTTCACAGACCACAAGAGCTTGAAGTATGTGTTTACCCAAAAAAAGCTGAACATGAGGCAGAGGAGATGGTTGGAGTTGATGAAAGACTTCGACATATCATTGCAGTACCATCCAGGGAAGGCGAACGTAGTTGCGGATGCATTGAGCAGGTATCCGGTAGCTATGTGCCTGACTACAGATCGCTATCTTCTGGCAGATCTAAAGAGCTTGGGCATTGAGGTGATAGTGCCTGGAGTTGAGATGCAGATGTGGGGACTGCAGATTCAGTCAGAGTTAGTAGACCGGATCAGGGCTACACAGTTTGAGGATGAGTCCCTGAGGAGCATCAGGGAGCAGGTTCAGATGGGATTAGCAGATGACTTCACCATTGCTGATGATGGTTCTTTGCGACACGGTACCAGGTTGTGTGTGCCGAGTGGGTCGTTACGCGAGGAGGTTCTCCAGGAGGCGCATCGATCCCAGTACTCTATGCATCCCGGTGCCAACAAGATGTATAGAGATCTGAGACAGCATGTATGGTGGTACGGGATGAAGCGAGAGGTAGCGCGCTTCGTATCCCGATGCTTAGTGTGCCAGCAGGTGAAGGCGGAGAGGCAGAGGCCAGGAGGTTTACTCCAGCCGTTACCCATTCCGGAGTGGAAATGGGAGCATGTGACCATGGATTTTGTTTCTGGACTTCCCCGTTCTCCAGGCGGAAAAGATGCGATTTGGGTCATCGTGGACAGGTTGACCAAATCGGCCCACTTTCTACCATTCAAAGTGGGTACGTCTACAGAGAGACTAGCAGAGATGTATGTGCGCCAGATAGTCAGACTGCATGGAGTTCCAGTGAGCATAGTATTAGATCGGGACAGTCGCTTCACTTCACATTTCTGGAGGAGTCTGCAGGCTAGCTTGGGCACCCAGCTCAAGTTTAGTAGTGCGTATCACCCACAGACGGATGGTCAGTCAGAGAGGACCATTCAGACACTTGAGGACATGCTTCGGACCTGTGTTTTGGATTTCAGAGGCTCTTGGGAGGATCACTTGCACTTGGTAGAGTTTGCTTACAACAACAGCTACCAAGCCAGTATCGAGATGTCACCTTTTGAGGCATTGTATGGACGGAGGTGTCGCACTCCGTTATCATGGGATGATGTAGGTAAAAGAGCTTTGCTTGGCCCGGAGATGGTGGTTGATGCAGCAGAGAAGGTCAAGCTCATTAGAGATAGACTTCGGGTGGCGCAGGACAGGCAGCGGCATTGGGCCGATAGCCACCGGAGACCTTTGGAGTTCGAGGTATAGCTTAGAATCTAGATTTTGTTCTTGTGTTTGCTTGTGATTGCTTGTTTTAGACTAAGTACAGAGACCTTGTTTGTGCTAGGTTGGAGATCTGGTGTTCTTGAGGATTTCTCCGACGCGGGGCACTATTCGCTTCGGTGGAGGCGGGAAGCTTAGCCCACGTTTCGTCGGACCCTTCCGTGTCCTCGAGAGGGTCGGCGCCGTGGCGTATAGGCTTGAGTTGCCGCCTACGCTGGAGGGAGTTCATGATGTGTTCCACGTGTCGCAGTTGAGACGGTACGTGGCGGATCCCAGTCACGTATTGGATCACTCGGAGATCGCGGTGGGCCCTACTCTTAGCTATCCAGAGCAGCCGGTGGAGATTCTGGATCGGCGGGAGAAGGTGTTGAGGAACCAGACTATTCCCTTGGTTCGCGTCGCGTGGAGGCATCACTCTCCAGGAGAGTCGACCTGGGAGAGGGAGGATGAAATGCGCGAGCGGTACCCTTATCTCTTCGAGCCCTGAGGTATGGTTCTTTCTTTGCATTCCTGTCCTAGTTTCGTCTTTTAATTTCGAGGACGAAATTATTTTAAGGAGGGTAGGCTTGTCACTGCCCAATTCTAGAAAATAGGGTTATTTTTTATTTTTATTTTATAAATTGTGAATTATATTTAATTAATTATATTTATATTTAAATAGTGATTGTATTATTTTTTTTAATGATTGTTTTAGGGTTTTGGCTAGCCTGGACCCATGTCAGACCCTAGTGGACCCATGTCCGACCCAGCCCACACCCTTGTGAGAATTATTTTGGGGCTTAGATTTATTATTTTATTTTTAGGAGGTTAGTTGGAGAGATTTGGAACTAGTTTGAGCGCATTTGGAACCCGGAACCCAAAACCGATTGAGTAGGGGCGTTTTGGGAATATGGAACTTACTGGAACCCCATTTATTAGCTTGGCCGGCCCCCTACCAGCCCCACACCCGTGAGCATCCAGCAAGGAGCAGCCACTTCTCCTCTCTCTTCATTCTACTTCTTCTTCTTCACTTCTTCTTTCTTCTCCTTCTTCCTCCAAAGTAAGTTTTCTTCCACTTTTCTTCTTTCTTTCTTTCTTTCATTCCTTCTTCCTTAAGCTAACCCTAACCTTACATTTTCTCTAACCTAGGTGTGAGGAGCTTAGATCTAGTGTGGGAGCTAGAATTGGTGGCTTGGAGCTTGAGGGAGGTGAATTCTAGGGATTGTGAGACTTTGGCCTTGGGATTTTAACTCCCAAGAGGTAAAACCTAACTTTTCCCTTCCTAATTATTTTTGTGTAGTGTAATTAGTGTTGTAGAACCTTCATAGACCCTAACCCTACCCGTAGGAGGAAGTTGGAACTAGTTTGGGTGAGTTTAGAGACTTTGACATTAGGTTTTGTGTCGAATTCGGGTGGAATCCGAATTTGGCCCAATTTTGGGTGATGCCGTAGGTTAGATGGACCTAGGTAGATGTTGTCGGATGTCTAGAGGGTGAGTGCGTGTCTCCGTTCGGACACGGGAAGCCGTGTCGCGGAGAAACGTGCGTTTCGGGCGAAATCAGGGCTTTTCGTCGTCGCCGATTCTAAGTGCGTGTGCGTTTTCGTCATGGGCCTAGAATCGACGTGGGAGCACATTTTTTAGGATCTAGACATCGTGTAGAGCGCGTGGGTAAATTTTGGGCCGATTCTGAGTTCGTTTGGTGTGCGTTTCAGGAGGTTTTCCGAGCCGCGCACCACGTGTTCGTCGAAATGACCGAACGGCCATTTCGACTTGGTTTCCTCGTTTCGGCTTTGTGCCGCGTTGGGTTAGTATCGGAGAGTGTGTGCTAGAGTTTTCGGGCTATATTTTATATATTTTAGGGTATTGGTGAGTGTCGGGGTCGTTGGGCGTGAGTAGGGCGTGTGGTTTGAGTGTTGTGTGCGTGGTTGTGTTTGTATTGATATGTGTCTATATATATATATATTTATATATATGTATGTGTGTTTATGTACATATATTTATATATATATGTGTGTATTTATATTTATGTACTTGTATATGTATATGTCTATGTGTATATATATATATGTATATGTGTAAGTGTGCTTGTGTGTGTGTATGTGTATATATATATATAGGTGTATGTATATATATATATAGTTGAGAGTGTGTGTAGATATATATATATATATATATAGTTGAGAGTGTGTGTATATATATATATATATATATATATATATATATATATATATATATATATATATATATATATATATATTAAGTGTATATATATATGTAGCTATGTATATATATTTATGTGTGTGTGTGTATTTGTGCGTGAGTGTGTGTATTAGTGTGTTTGTGAGTGTGTAGGTGTGTGTGTTAGTGAGTGTGTTAGAATAGATGTAAGTGTATATATATATCTAGTTATATATATATAGAGATATGTGTATATATATATATATATATATATATATATATATATATATATATATATATAGTGGTATATATATATAAGTATATAGGCGTGTGTGTGTGTGTGTGCTTGTGAGAGCGAGGGGGGTGAAGAAACTGAACTGCAGCAGCAGCAGTTCAGCTGCAACAGCAGCAGCTAGCTGCTGCTAGGCAGAGCAGCAGCAGCAGTATGAAGAGGGAGCAGCAGCAGCAGCTCCAAGAGGCAGCAGCAGCAGCATCAGCACAAGCAGCAGCAGCAGCTAGCATAGCAGGTAGCAGCGAGGATTGGCGTAGCTAGTGAGGGAGAGAGAGAGTGTTATATATAGAGATATAGATATATTAGATAGATATGTAGATAATTAGATAGGTAGATAGTTACTAGAATAGATAGATAGATAGTATTATAGATAGATCTATCTATGGATAGATACATAGGTAGATAGGTAGTTATCTATCTAAGGTGTATATATATCTATATACATATAGTTATATGAATACCTAGAGATATAACGAACTTGTGCTCAAGGCACTTAGCTAGTATTCATGTTTCTCACCTGCAGTTACTTTTCCACTACTTGTATTGTTCTCCAGTTTACATTGCAGCTACTTATTGTGCTCCAGCATATATTTATTTCCTGTGCATCTTGATTACTTTTCTATTGCTCGTCATATACACCTTACCATGCATTTGGAGTTGCTTTCAGAGTTATGTACTTCGCTCCAGTCCTGACTGGGCATATTTTTTCCAGAGGATCCTGAGGACTATTGCCCTACGTTCTACGGGCCTGGTATTGACGACTGTTGTGACCCCGTGATCGAGGAGGAGTGCGCCGAGGAGACGCCTATAGCACCCTAGTTAGCTAGGTGGGTTTCCTGGGTTTTCCAGTGGTTTGTATTTTGGATGACTGTACTTATTCTTTTGTGCTTCTGTGAGATGTTGTAGCTTTTAGACTTGGACTGTATTATTTTGGATTGCCTTGCTCTCTTGGTTCTGTTTCTGGTTTATATCATATCGTGCTTATATTCTTCCTCTAGTTTTGTGATTGAGATTATTGTCATATATATATTGCGTGGTTGCCCTCCTGTTGGAGAGGATTTTATTCACATATATATATTGCGTGGTTTTGCCCTCCTTTTGGAGAGGTCATGCCGGATTTTTCTGTGAGTTATCTAGATAGTTGGTTGACCTAGAACGGACCTTTACAGCGTTCTACCGCCGATTCTGCGGCGTAGGCTGGACGTACCCACGGCTCATGCCCGATTTTCGGGTGCGGGTCGTGACATTATACGAAACCCGTGCCCTTCTGTTTACAAACAAACTTGTACAATGTAATCCTATACGAGGATGTGGGAGTACAATTTATTTAATCTGGGTATAAATTGCTATAGGTGTCTGATCTGCGGTCGATCACTTTAGCCCTTGGACCACACGATGTTGAAGAAGTGCCGTGGAAGACAGGTAGCAGCTTCGAAGGTTGTAGAAGAGGTTGGACGCACGAGGCCAAGGTCGTCGATCCCTTCTCTTTGCCTGCTCTCCGGGCTCTCTCTCTCTCTCTCTCTCCCTCTCTCTTTCTCTCTCTCTCTCCTTGGACGGTAATTTTCTCCTGGATGATAATTCTTTTTCTGCCCTTTTTCCCCATTGATAGGGGTCTCTATTTATAGAGTTTTGGTGACAGTGACCACTCCGTCGGTATAAAAACGGAGGAGTGGAAAGTACAATACCCTTTTACACAACGGTTAAAGTAACCAATGCCTGCGTATGGATGATCTTTTGAATGAGCGTATGACGCGGGTCCAACTAAGGGAACACAACGCGTACTATTGCTACGAAGATCATGACGTAAGAGCCACGCAGGTAGGTATCCCGTGTGTAGAAACGGTTGGCGTAGAAGCCAAATGACTGTCACCCTGGCACAGTGGCCAGATAGGCATAGAAGCCGAATAGGCGTAAAAGCCGGATAGGCGTTGAAGCCGGGTAGGCGTAGGAGCCGGAGAGGCGTTGAAGCCGGAGAGGCGTTGAAGCCGGAGAGGCGTTGAAAGTCGGATAGGCGTTGAAGCCGGAGAGGCGTTGAAAGCCGGATAGGCGTTGAGAGCCGAAGAGGCGTTGAGAGCCGAAGAGGCGCAGGTCTTGAATGGGCGTAGAAGCCGCTGCGTACCGTGCCCGAGTGCTGACGTGGACGTCTTAGCCGGAATCACGGCTTTCGAAGATGTAATCAAATCTTCTACAGAGATTTGCCATCATCTTGTGCATTAAATGCGAAGACGTGTTTCGAAGGTCTGCAGCCCTTCTGTGCATCCGTTTGCAGAGACGTGCCTTGACTGAACCTGTCACCGCTCTGTGCAATTAGACGTAGAGACGTGCCTCGAGCCCCGTACGATGTACAGCTTTTGGCGTGGCAGGCGGTTTGTCTACTGCGGAGCGAAAACCGGCTTATGCCTGCCTGTGTAAAACAATGCAGCGTATCCCTCTGTGCGCAAAAGAGCGGTTTATGCTGAGGGGACGTTAGTAAACGACGGTTCGGTGGTATCTTAACCCAATCCTCTGTATTAAATGCAGGGATCCGCCATCATACTGTGGTGTGCGTCCCGAGGGGTCTGTGCCTGTTTCCAGCCGTCGTCTGGGTCGCCGTGCAGCACTTTTTTTTGTCAGGAGTCAGAGGCCAGGTTCACTGCGTGACTTGACAGGTTCATTTCGGGGAAGACGAAGCGTTCCTCGTACGCTATTTTAACGCTGCTTTGAGAGCGGCTGAGTTTTTACGCCCTAGAGGCGATGGGGAGGGGGGGTCCCGTCTACGCTGAAGCGGTTTTGGACGCGCTGCACCCTTGAGCTCTTACGCCTGATGGCACTGAAGGCCTTTGCTTGCGCTGCTCTGTATCAATACACCGCGTAGCTTTTGCCAGCATATTTTTCATGCTTCTACAAGACCCCCTTCAAAGCTTTTAAATTCCTTGGAATTTGAAACGCTTTGAATGAAGCATGAATGGCCCCTCGTGACTCGAAACATTTCTGAATGGAGCGTTGAAACGGTCGGTGCGGCCTTTATGGCGGATTTATTGGGGACCGCTGTGATCTCTTTTGCCTATAAAAAGGCGGGGGGGGGTTAACCTGTTTCCCCATATTCCCATCACCATGCTAAAATGATCGCCGGAGTTCGTCGGGTCGATTTGAGGAAGAAGGAGATCATGTTCTTCCAGCATGTTGGGAGCCGAAAAAGACGGCGTCTTCGAGCAAGTGTCCACTTCAGCGATGGATCATGGAAGGATATCTTAGCCTCCCTTGCTCGGGATAATCAGCAACTTTGTATGGCGTTGCGTCTGGCGAGAGGAACGGTCGTTCTTGACCGTGCTGCCTATAACTGGCGCCTTCTCCTTTTACCTCCGGTGACGAGAGTCAGACAGACTCGTGCTGTCCCGGTTTGAGCGGTGCACGGAGTAGGGGATCTGCAAAATCTATGCAAGCCCCAACTCTGTCGTGTCCGCCGGTGATCATCTTCTTAGAAGAAGAGGAAGACCTTCACCGATGTGAGAACCTGTCAGAACAGCCTCTCGGTGCGATCTTCAGACGATGATGAGGAAACCTCTAATAGAGGCGTTGTCCCTCGTAAGTAACCATGAAAAGTGAAGAAAAACCCCTGTAGACAGGATTTCCCTCATATGTAATCATGATTTTAATCTTCAATAAAGTCATCTTTTCTTCATATGATCACTTGCCATACGTTGCTGTGAAGTCTGAATGTGTGCAGCTTCGACACGTCTGATACTTTACGCGACCCTGCATAGAGAGTACTAGGTTCTGTCCTGTTCTTTTCGTGCAGCGGATAGTGCATAGAGCGCTGCTTTAGCATTTTGAACACTTAGAACTGTCCTGTTGCTAGGACTAAGGAACCGCGTAGAGTTCTGAACTGCTGCTTCTGATGAGCAGAACTTTGTTCAGTCTTCGTCTTCAAGAATGATCTCTCGGAACTCCCTTGAAACAGGGTCGAGGATTCTGGCTGAGCTTTATCATTTTGACAGACGAGATGTTCAGACTGGAGTCCGGATGAACCTCCAATTTTGGGACCCGAAAAGAGTAATTTCTTAATGGTTGTACTCTGTCCGTTTCGGGTACTTGGGGTCAAGAACGAGTATCTTCTGTGTGAACTCTTTGCACTTGACCGGGTCGGGGAGTGTGAAATCCTCAGTCTGTAGCGTCTGGGCGTAAAATACCGTCGAGCGTGGGGTCGTAGACTTGTGGTTCCTGAGCGTGAAGTCGTAGGTTTGTCGCCTCTCGAGCGTAAAAGCTACCGAGCACAAAGGCATCCGGGCGAGAAAAACCATAGACTTATAGCTGCTTGAACGTAAAGCCGTAGAATCGTTGCTGTTGAGTGTAGAAAGCTCCTTTAGCGTAGGACTTGTGGATCTGTAGCTCCTGAAAAGAGAATTTCTTCGAGCGTGAAGTTCTGCGGATCTGTTGCTTCTGAGCGTAAACTGAGCGCCACCGAGCGTGAGATCATCGATTTGGTATCTGCTGAGCGTAAAGCCGTAGGTTTGTCGCCTCTCGAGCGTAAAAGCTACCGAGCACAAAGGCATCCGGGCGAGAAAAACCATAGACTTGTAGCGTGCGAGCGTAAAATCGTAGATCTGTTGCTGTCGAGCGTAGAAAGCTCCTTTAGCATAGAACTGCTGAACTGTCTTGCGCGAAGAATTTTTCGAATTCGCTGACTGTCCGTCTTTCGAGGGTAGTGGGTTGACGTAGCACCCAATCATATCCGACTATTAATGCGAGACTTGGTTAGGGTCTCGAGGAGTCCGTCCGAGGATTCGAGGAGTCGATCCGGACTTTATATATATCCCAAGCTTTGGAGAGAAAAACTTTTCATCCGTCTTTGAGAGTTCTTGACTGTTCAAGCTTTCTCCTTCATTCCTTTCTCTGAGCACTTCGAGCTTTCAGAAATGGCGACGAAATAAACCTCCTCCGCTAAGGGAAAGAGCATAGGTTCTTCTTCTTCTCCTACTGCCCCAGCGAGGGAGTCTTCGGTCGGGCAAGGTGGACTTCCTTCCGAAAGTATCCCGCCGACGGGTAGCGCACCCGGTCTGAGAGGTAGATCCTTTGGGGTGACAAGAATAACGAAAATCCTTCGCATACGTTGAACGTGACCGCGCTAGGTCGTCTTCTGTGCTGATAGCCTCCTTGGAGGAAGATGATGCACGGAGGCGTTTTCATCTTTTACGCCCACATTTCTCGTGTGCCAGCGTAGAAGCTCCACATTTTCGCAGTTCCGAGCGTAAAAGCTCTGGCTACCGAAAACTGGCGTATGTCATAAAATAAGCATTTTACGTTTGTGGAGGGGACTCCCGGCGTATAATAACCGAATTCGTACAATCCTGGCGTAGAGCACAGTTTGTCGTTTCTTTGGTTTTGTATGTTTGTGCAAGATTTTTGAAATGACATACTTTCTTTGCACCTTTGTAGTTAACCTGGGTGAGTCTCCGCTGACCGAGGTGATGGGTTCCTCCGCCGGGATGCTGCACTCGAACTACCTGGAGGACTTGTCCCACGTGGCATTTCCCCTCTCCGGATCCCAGTATCCTGAGGGAAGGGGATTTTTGTTGGCGGCTCAGGGCGAGCGGGCACTGCTGAGTATGATCAATGGGGAGCCCCTGACGTATGTAGACGGAGAGCGGTACATAAAGCCGACTTTCTTTTTCGGGGACATGATCGACAAGCGGTCCCAGACGAAGCCTAAGAGGGAACCTTGGGTCTTTGCTGTCGAGAGCTTGGTTCTGTACCTGCCGACGATGCCGAAGGATTATCCCATCTCGGCTTTCTTCCATGCCACTCATCCCAGAAAGATGTCGTGGACGTTGACTCCCGATCTTCATGGCAAGCCGGGGAAGATCTTTCATCAGAAAGGAGCTGACCAGGGATCGTTTGTCAGTTGTCCTTCTGGTCCTGTGACGTTGTTCCGGGGATTGTACCCGGGTGGCATCCCGAGCGAAGACAGCTCTGTGATCCAGCCAGTCCAACTGTCGACTTTCTGTAACAGCTTCATGGGACGAGGTGGGGTGTACCCCAAGGAGAATCCTCGGTGTAATGGGTGGGTCACCCCAGCAAACCTCCGATGGACCAGCCTAGTTAACTGGGCCTGAAGCGCTTTCGGCAAGAGCTAGAGGGCATTGGGCTGTATGCCGCTGTGAGCGCGACGAGCGTCGGGTTGCCTCCCAACCCTAATTTGTTCTTGGCACTGATGGAGCGATACGTTTCGCTCACTGGGACCTTTGCCACTCCACTGGGGGAGTTGGAATTGGCCCTTCATGAGATGGCGGTTATCTCGAGGCTGCCGATGGGGGATACCCCATATGAAGAGTATGTTCCCACCAACCGGGAGTTGGGGGATTCGGACCCTCGGGTGGCGGATGTGTATCAGGAGCTGATGTGCCAATATCTCGCCTGCACCGCTTTTTACAACGAGTCCTCTGGTTTGGCCCACACTACCAAGTGGATGTCCTACCTTTTCTTCCACCGAGCTAGAGCTGCCAGGTTGGAGAAAGTTTCGGGGGGCAAGAACGAGCCCGTGAACTGTTTGGGCGTGCTTAGTGCCCAGGTCGTGGATGGCCTTATGGAGGAGGCCAAAGCTTCGGACCAGATCCTCGTTGAGAGGGTGGGAAAGTACCCCGAAGGTACTACGGCCCGTAGTGTAATCCCCCTGATTTTCAAAGAATTTTAAATTTGGATTTTTCTAAATTTTCTGGAATTTTCTTGGATTTTTTTGGAATTAAATTCATGTTCTTTAATTATTAAAGGATTTTTAAATGTTAATAAATAATATTAAAATATTATAAAAATAATATTTTATGGTGTAAAATAGAAAACCAGACATAGGGTAATTTTTCGGGAATTTATTGGACCCCGGATGGATTTTTAAAGCCCTAAATACTAATTAAATTAATTAAACCAAAATAAACCGGGTTTTTATTAAATAAATCAAACCAAGCTGAACCAAACCGGGTTCATTAAACCAAACCCAATTCCTATCGGGTCGGATCCGGGTCCAACCCAGACCCGACCCGTTAACCCATAATCCGACCCGTCTAATGATTTCGGATTGGGTCGGATCCGCCTGACCCGACCCGACCGCCCGCCCGACCCGCTACCAATTCATCTCCCCCTAAACCGCTGCCAACCCGCCGCCCGTTCACCTCCCTGGCGCCGCTCCGACTTCCAGAACCCGCCGCCGCCGTCCGCTGGCCCTTCCCCTCCCCCTCACCGGACGACCGCCCCTCTCCCTCAACCGCCCGCCGGACAACCTATATAAACCCCCATTTCCCTCTTCTCCGGCCGAATCCCCTCCGCCGACGCTCACTTCCTCGCCGCCCAGTGACAGCGGGCCGCTCTGCCACCGGCTCCGTCCCTCCTCCGCCTCCTCCTTCTTCCACCAGCGCCTCCGTCCAGGACCCGCCGCAGTCGAACCCTGCACCGATCCTCCCCGGCCGCCCACTGTTCGACGACCCAGTCTCCGGTGACTCCACCCGCAGCGGGCCGCCTCCAACCGCGCCGACCGACTCCAGTGACCCTGACACAGAAGACCGAGCACAGCAAACCCTAGGACACAGCACAGTGCCGTGTGTCGGACACGGCCAGAGGAGCAGTAAACCCTAAACCTAATTTCTGAAATCGCGTGTCGGACACGAGTCTGACACAATTCGAACTTGGTTTTCAGACCCACTTCAGGTATTCATAACTTTTTGCTCGTAGCTCGGAATTCGATTCCGTAAATTGTATTGCGTAGCCTGTATGACCCTCTCGGTGCCCGGACAAACCGCTCGGGGCATCGCGTCCTGTGGTGATCGCACACCGCGATCAAAAAAAGGAAAAACTAAACCCTATTTCACCCCGGAATCGAGTACGCTCCGCCAAACGGGACGACTTGGTCACGTGCGGTCTTCACCGATACGTGTGCGTCGTTGATACGGACGTGCGGGCTTTCGCAGAAGCTAATTCGGATGTGCGTGCACACCGAAATCAGTGCGTATCCGCGGACATCGCCTCGTATCCGACCATTCTGTTCCTCGCTGTAACTTAGTGTACACAAGTCAGATCAAAACGAAACTTGCGCCATTGGACTCGTAGCAATACGCTGGTCCTGTGAGCCAAGTTTGGTTCGATTCTGAGAACGTTGACAAAATCGTGTGTCGTGGGCCCCACAGGCTCCACTCGACGGGCGATTTTGAGAACGGCTCATCGGAATCCAATTCTGAAAGTTCCGTTGGGTTCGTATCATCGTTCCAGACCTGTTGACACTAAGTTTGACTGTTTTCGAGACCTTTGACCCTGACGCGTTTTTCGGTGCAAAGTGGCCCACATCTGGACCCCGCCTTGACCCGAAAATGACATTTTTGCCCTTGTCTCCAAATTGGACTCAAGGACAGGCGTTCCTAGCTGATTGATGTGTTCTGGACCTGATGGTGATGTTTGTTTCAGCAACCGAAGTAGTGCCTACAATCCCAGCTGAAGCTCAAGCTACAATTGAAACAGGAAATCCAGGTAAGTGTACCTTGCCATAAAATGCAGTTTATTGATTCATTTTGATTCTCTTGCTTTAATTTCTGTGACTGTGGTACTTGCCCTATCAAGTAAATTAAACCCAGGACACCTGACATAAAGCATGATACATAATCTTCCTGATTATTCAAGGGGTTTTGTATAAGATATAATTTCATGACTTAAGTTTATTTCCTTAGAACATGACTGACTGCATTAGTTTTAATCTTGTATAACATGAACATTGAGAACTGTGACGTGAGATTTCATTGGGTGGGGAGAGTATTACCATATCAAGGCTGATTATATTATATATATATGGTTATCTGGAAGTGTCCTAGTCTCTGACACAGAGCTTTGGCACCTGTACTGGCCCTTCGAGAAAATACTGCTATGGTTTCTTGTCACTGATCCTGTAGTAGTCTCAGCATGAGTATGAATAATAACTCTCACTTGCATGATCACTTAGCTAGTTTAATTATTTATCCAGATTTGTTTGATAGCAACATCGGCATGCCACTGTCTTAGACTTATTAATTTCTGATGCTACTCTTGAGTTTAACATCTTGGTTGACTTGCATGTTCATTCACTGTATTATGGCTCGTATTCTTCTGTACCTTGTTACGTCCCTCTGAGGACCTGGTTTTGTTCTCCAGTTATAGCAGACGAGATCTACCCTGAGGTGTACGGAACAGGAGCACTACTCGGAGCCGTACCTGAACCTGAAGACGAGGTGATAGCTGAGGATTTTTCCTGAACAAATGCTTCGCCCTGCTCAGTCTTTTGGCAAATAAACTTTATTTCTGTTTAATTGAACTCTTTATTTTCTGTCTTTGTGAACTTGTGTAAACAGACTTAATATCGGATTGTTCTCCGATTTTTACTTTATTTGGTTGTTATTTAATATTTCATTTTTCTGATATTGCTATCTTTTATCTGTGGATGAGAATAGTAAACCCTGACTGTTGTAATACAGCTTAAGTATGCCCCGATGGATCCATTAAATTGGGTTTGTCCATCGGTGCGTGCTGCTGGCCATTGCCACGTGTCCAGTCCCTCGGTATTTTGGGACTGGGGCGTGACACGTAGTTACTTGAGGCGCTGTCGCAGGTCTCTATCCAAGGAAGCCCAGCTGGCTGGTTTCCTCTCGTTATGGCTGCGTCGAGTAGTAGTGCCTGGTACTGCGTCCGCGGACCGCATTCACCGGAATATCTTGTGGCCGGCAGTGCGCCTGGTGTTCGGGGCAAGACTGGGCTTGCTTCCTGCCATGGTGTGCCGTATACAGGCGGGCTTGAGAGCTCTGACCGATGGGTTGCTTGCTGATGAAGCCCGACGTGAGAGTTTTCCCAGGGTGGAATTACCATACCTGTATCTGATGGGTTGGTTAATTCTCCACAATCCCCGGGTGATGTCTCCTGGCTCTGGTAGCAGCTCAGGGGGAAATTTCTTGTTGAACTACAAGGATTCTCCCTGGAACGTGGACACCGATCTAGATTGTCGGCTGGTATTGAACCTCAGCCATGGCTGAAAGTTCCTCTGTACTCTCCCTCCCGTAGATCGCCATCAATTAGGGATGAGGCTTGAGGACTCGGGTAGAGAGAAGACCGATCTTTCTCCGGAGGCTTTTAATTGGCTGGTCTGCATTAGACCCTCCCATCTCCTGTACAGGAGTGAAGACCATTGCTTCTTCGAACCTTATTTGCCTAGTCGGTTTGCCAGGCAATTTGGGTAAGGCCAGCTGCACGTGGGCAATGCCGTCACCAGCTTCAGGTCCAGAGGCGGGCTCATTGATGGAGCCAGAGGATGGCGGTATTTCACCACGGGTTGCACAGGAGCAGCCTTCGTCGTGCCGGATATCACCCCCTCTACGGAGCTGCGCATCCTCCATTCTTACGCCCAGTTTTACGTGGCGATCAATACCTTCCACCGCGATTTCGACATACGCAGAAGTCTTGGGGTGTCCTCTCCCATTGCCGGGGGAGGAGTTGAAGTTCCCTCGGTTTCTCCCGATGAGGGTGAGGAGTTTGATACCCCGGATGAACCCCTGGAGTCGATGCCGGGGTGTGAAGTGCCTCCTCCTGCGGGGGCTTTGGTAGTTCCTCAGAAGCGAAGGGCGCCTGTTCCTAAGGAGGCTTCTGTTCGTAAGAGGAGGAAGGAGACAATTGCTCGTCCTTTCCGTATTTTTGGTGTCGAAGCTACCGGGAGTGGGCCTACATCTCCCCATGTCGGGGATGAGTCTTTGGCTGGAGGTTCCTCGCCTTTTAGAGAGGGACCCTCTATGGTTTCGGTTGGCGGCGCCGGAGGATCTTCGCTAGGGGTCGCTGCTGTGGCTACTGCTCTGGGTAGTGGAACGAGATCGCCTAGGTGGCCATGGCAGATGGGAGGATCCTTCCCTGGACCTGCAACGGATGAAGCTCCTGCTGTGCCTAGCGAGATTCCAGTTGACGAACCTCGACCGCGTCTTGGTGGAGACTTGGAGGAATTCCGGGCGATGTCAGTTGGTCCACCTCCTTCCCCAGGTATGATAGTTCGCATTGCGTCCTTAAAGCGAGGTTTAGCTGCCTCGGCTGCAGATGCGCCATATATACCATTGGCCCCGGGTAAATGTCGTTTTCATGTCTCCTTTTAGAAAGGTTACCGTTGTACTGATGTCAACTTTCGGGTTCTTTCTTCTCAGGGGATGGAGCCCACGGGGAGTGTAGCGTTGAGCCGCCTTCTGGCTCTGCTCCGGCCCCTGGTGGTGATACGGAGGCACCTGATCCAGAGGAGGAAACACCTTCGGGGGCTAGCTCGCCAGAAGTGGTTTCGTCGCCTCGAGAGGAGGATGAGCCTGTCACCGTGACCTTGCCTTCGGTCGCACCAACCGTCGAGGCGGCAGCTGTGGCTACCTCGTCTGCAATCGTCTCTGGTGGGGGACTCGCTGATATCGCGGTCTCTCCTGGCGTTCAGTCGGGTTTAGTTGCGCTGACTGAGCAACATACCAGCCTCTTTTACACCGGTTTGGGAGCGATGATATCAATGGTGTTGGCGAAGAGTCTGGATTTCGAGCGCCTGAAGAGAACTGCCCAGTTCTCGATCGGGGTTGTCAGGGAGTTCGGCGATTCCGGGGGAGCCGATGCCCTGGAGGCGATGGTTAATGGTTTAGAACAACCCATTAACGAGTATTTGCGGTTGGCTCAGGGCAGTCTTGATGCTGAGGCCCAGACCAGATACGGTTTTATGACTGCGCATCTTGCCAAACGGATGGAAGACCTGAAGGAACTCCTTCGAACTCGCCAGCTGAAGGCGATTCAGAGGAAAGCCGCCGTGGATGAGATCCTCGCCCTCCAGACAACATGCCAATCCGAGCACGAGGGGAATGTAGCGAGGATTCACAGGTTGAGGGAGAAACTCGCTCAGGCAGAAGAGTGGGCTTCCCAGTCGTTGGCAGGCTTGGATGTGGTGGCCAGTCGACTGAGCACAGCGCGGCGGGATCTGGATCGCGCGGAAGGTTCCTGTGCGGGCGTTCGTCGGACGATAGCCGAACTGTCCCATTCGAGTGACAACGAGGCACTGCTGGAGCGGGCCCGTGCTGATACTCTGGCCATTAGGGACGAGAGGATGGCCGTGCTAGCGCGGCAGCTCCGTGACATGACTGCTCCGCCGTAATAATGTACTCTTTTTTGCCCTGTTTTTGCTTTCCCAGATGTAATTTTGTTCTTTCTTGGGAATAAAAAGAGACTTTTTCTAACTTTGGACCCATTATTTCGGAATGTAAATGACAGGTTAGGGCGAGAGTGGTATCAGAGGTAGTATGGACGTGATAAACTCTCGATAAACTTCAGCATGGCACGTCTATTCAGAGGTCATATGGACATGATAGAACGTGCTTTGGCCAAATTTTGTAGGTAAAGTACTATCAGAGGTGAGATAGACGTGATAGGCTTTACTAGAGTTTACAGCTCAGAGGTAATATGGACATAGCTGTTTTGTGGGCCTATCACTTTTTGCGCACCTAGGTGCAAGTAAATAGGTTTGAGGACAAGCCCTGCTAGAGGTAATATGGACGTAGCCGATTTTGTGGACCTAACACCACTGGCGTACTTAGATTTAGTACGGGTGTTAGTTGAAGTGACGATCGATATCAGAGGTGATAATCGATGGTCAAAATCTTGGAAGGCCTGTTCAGAGGTGATATGGACATGGCAGATTCTTCAAGGAAATACAGTTCAGAGGTGATATGGACATGACTGATTTGTGGGTCTATTGCTTTTTGCGCACCTAGGTGCAAGAAATAGGTTTGAGGACAAGCCCTGCTAGAGGTAATATGGACGTAGCAGATTTTGTGGACCTAACACCACTGGCGTACTTAGATTTAGTACGGGTGTTAGTTGAAGTGACGATCGATATCAGAGGTGATAATCGATGGTCAGAATCTTGGAAGGCCTGTTCAGAGGTGATATGGACATGGCAGATTCTCTAAGGAAATACAGTTCAGAGGTGATATGGACATGACTGATTTGTGGGCCTATTATTTTTTGCGCACCTAGGTGCAAGAAATAGGTTTGAGGACAAGCCCTGCTAGAGGTAATATGGACGTAGCAGATTTTGTGGACCTAACACCACTGGCGTACTTAGATTTAGTACGGGTGTTAGTTGAAGTGACGATCGATATCAGAGGTGATAATCGATGGTCAGAATCTTGGAAAGCCTGTTCAGAGGTGATATGGACATGGCAGATTCTCCAAGGAAATACAGTTCAGAGGTGATATGGACATGACTGATTTGTGGGTCTATTGCTTTTTGCGCACCTAGGTGCAAGAAATAGGTTTGAGGATAAGCCCTGCTAGAGGTAATATGGACGTAGCAGATTTTGTGGACCTAACACCACTGGCGTACTTAGATTTAGTACGGGTGTTAGTTGAAGTGACGATCGATATCAGAGGTGATAATCGATGGTCAGAATCTTGGAAAGCCTGTTCAGAGGTGATATGGACATGGCAGATTCTCCAAGAAAATACAGTTCAGAGGTGATATGGACATGACTGATTTGTGGGCCTATTGCTTTTTGCGCACCTAGGTGCAAGAAATAGGTTTGAGGACAAGCCCTGCTAGAGGTAATATGGACGTAGCAGATTTTGTGGACCTAACACCACTGGCGTACTTAGATTTAGTACGGGTGTTAGTTGAAGTGACGATCGATATCAGAGGTGATAATCGATGGTCAGAATCGTGGAAAGCCTGTTCAGAGGTGATATGGACATGGCAGATTCTCCAAGGAAATACAGTTCAGAGGTGATATGGACATGACTGATTTATGGGCCTATTGCTTTTTGCGCACCTAGGTGCAAGAAATAGGTTTGAGGACAAGCCCTGCTAGAGGTAATATGGACGTAGCAGATTTTGTGGACCTAACACCACTGGCGTACTTAGATTTAGTACGGGTGTTAGTTGAAGTGACGATCGATATCAGAGGTGATAATCGATGGTCATAATCTTGGAAAGCCTGTTCAGAGGTGATATGGACATGGCAGATTCTCCAAGGAAATACAGTTCAGAGGTGATATGGACATGACTGATTTGTGGGCCTATACTAGTTTCTTCTTTGAAGTAGTTTCGTCGGATTACGAGAATCTCGCCGTATTCCTCCTGAGTGGAGGAGATTAGGCGTAGTACTTCTTCAGGAATTTGCCGTTGATAGGAGCCTTTAATAGGTCTCCATTGGGCTGGGCTAGTCTGTAGGCTCCGTTCGAGAATGTTGTCTCGATCACATAAGGGCCTTCCCACTTGGGCTGGAACTTGCCTTTACTCCTGTGAGTAAGAATCATCGGCCTTCTTACGGCTAAAACTAGCTCGCCGACTTTGAACACCCTTTCTTTTACTTTACGATTAAAAGCTCTGGAAATACGTGCTTGGTAGAGCGCGATGCGCTGTTGAGCTTGGAGGCATTTCTCGTCTAATCCTTCTAGCTCCTGAAGCCTTAACAGGTCATTCTTTTCTTGAGTCAGCTCGTTAGCCACGGCTATCCTGAGTGATGGGATCTGGATTTTAATGGGGAGAACTGCCTCGCTCCCGTATACCAGTGAGAATGGGGTGCAGCCTGTCGGCGTCCGTACCGTTGTGCGGTATGCCCAGAGACATTCGCCCAGTTTTTCGTTCCAATCTCTTTTGTTTGAAGAGACGAACTTCTTCAAGAGTTTGATAATGGTTTTGTTGAAAGCTTCCGCCAAACCATTAGCAGCTGGATAGTATGCCGTAGAGGCGATATTGTGTATTCGATTTTTATCACAAAATCGATGAAACGCTTGGCTGATGAACTGGGGCCCGTTGTCATGGATTATCCTTCGGGGGACCCCGAAGCGATAAATGACGTGATGCTTGATGAAGCTGATCACATTAGACGCCTTTACCTCAGCAAGAGGGATTGCCTCTGCCCATTTGGAGAAGTAGTCCGTGATGGCCAGTATGAACTGATGACCTCGGGAAGAAGACGGGTGAATGGGACCAATGACGTCCATACCCCATGCTTCGAAAGGCCAGGATGCAACTGTAGGATGCAGATGCTCAGATGGTCGGTGTATGAAGTCTGCGTGAATCTGACAGGCTCTGCATTGTTTTGCATACCGTATCGCATCTGTGATCATAGTAGGCCAATAATAGCCTATTCTCCTGATGCGATCCTGTAGCTTAGGACCGGGTTGGTGTGCTCCGCATACGCCGTCGTGAGCTTCCCGGATAATCTGCTGTGCTTCGTCGTTAGACAGACATCTCAACAGTAATCCGTCGTAGGTCCGGCGATATAGGCATTGTGCAGATGCATCGTAATAGAAGCGTAATGATCGTCGCTTGATGGACACTGCTCCTTTGGGGTCCTCCGGCAAGATTCCGTATGCGACGAAATCTATGAAGGGACTTCTCCAGTCATTTTCGGGGAGATCTGTGTTCACAGCATGGCTGCGTTCTATGTGAAGGTTGTTCTTCGCACAGAATAAGTCTCTGTTAAGAAGGATTACCGAATCCTGCCTTCTTATAGGAGTGGCTAAGTCTGCGGCTAGACTGGCTAGGGCATCGGCTTCCAGATTCTGAGACCGAGGTACATGCTCCAGGAAGAATCCTTTGAAGGTCATGGCTATCTCGACCGTTGCTTGGTGGTAGGGGATGAGGTCTGGATTCCGGACTTCATATATCCCTCTGACTTGATTGACGATAAGCAGAGAGTCACCGAAAGCTTCCAGGGATTCGACCCCCAGCTCTTTGGCGGCTCGGAGCCCGATTAACAGAGCGTTGTATTCTGCCACATTGTTGGAGCAGGGCTCGCTAAGAGAATATGCTCGGTAGATGACGAGCTGATCAGGAGTGACCAGGACGACTCCTACTCCTGAGACGATGTTTCCCTTGGGACCAGTTCTGGAGGCCCCATCAAAGAAGAGTTGCCATGCGTCGGTTTCCATTGCGGAGTTACATTCTGCAACTTCGTCGGAAATGTCCTCGTATAATTTGGAGGACTCCGGGATCGGATGGGCAGCTAGGAAGTCAGCCAGTGCTTGGCCTTTAATGGACTTTTGCGGTACGTATACCATGTCATATGGCGTTAATAGCATCGCCCAAGTCGTGAGTCGCGAGTTAAGAACACTCGGTTTGCTCATTAGTACCCGCAGAGGGTTGATCCTGGAGATGATATGAATGGTCTGTCCGGTGACATAGTGTCGTGTCTTCTGGACGGCGAACATCAGAGCCAAGCATTCCTTCTCCACTGGGTTGTACCGGTGCTCGGCCCCGACCATCATCCTGCTGAGGTAGTAGATAGCTTGTTCATGCCCCATGTCGTTCTTCTGTGCAAGAAGAGCTCCTAGTGAATGATCCATTGCTCGAACGTACAGCAAGAATAGTTTTCCCATGACGGGAGGTGCCAGAACTGGCGGACTGGTGAGGTAGCGTTTGATGTCTCCGAACGCCTGCTGACAGGTTTCGTCCTACACGAAAGATACACCTTTCTTCATGAGGTGAGAAAAAGGCTGACATCTCCCCGAGAGGTTGGATATGAATCGCCGGATATAGGCCAGACGGCCTTGAAATCCCCGAAGTTCCCTCAGATTACGGAGTGGTCGCATTTCTCTGAGTGAGGAAGCGGAGGAACTTCTGACTCTTGATCCAGCGCGGACTCTTGGCTTGGGTGGGATGGTGGTAAGTCCACCCCCACACGTATCTGAGTCGGCGGGACCGATGCTTGAGCCATGATAGCTGCGTGCTGAGTTAGCATCATCTGGTGCATGTTTTCCATCATGGATTGCATTTGTTGCAGAGATGTTTCCAGCGTGGTGAGGCGTTGTTCCGCGTCTCCTGACGGTGAAGCTTCCTCGCGTTCATCTTCAACGGCGTAGGCTCCCATCTCCCTGGGCGTCATTGAAGGATTAGTATAGGTCGCTGTAGAAGTCGACTCTACACTTTCTGCTTCTGATTCTTGGCAACCCCCAGCGTCGGAATCGGAAGAGGATGGAGCTGGCTGTCGTGACTTTGCGCGAGTGTTCTGGAATACTCCGGCTTCAGTGTCACTGAACCTTCTTCGGCTCGGGGGCTTGGAGGGATGTTGTCTTGAACTCGACCCTCCTCTACGCAGGTGTGAGGCCATGTTTACAGGCGCATGCGCGGGTTCCCCTCCCTGGAAAGACAGAGAGTAGCCCAATCGGTCGAAGACCAATCATTTTGTTTTGGGACAGCAGCAATTAATCACAACCTTGTGGCTATTACAATGATGCTCGCTAGGAGGCGTAATAGACATGTTGGAAGGTCCCCTCTCTTTACGCTTCTGGACTAGATATTTGCGTAGGTCAGGAGGAGTTGCCGGAGAGGCCCTTAGTCGGCCATTGGTTTCTCGCGTGATCCGGAGGGTAGGCATTCTGTTCCTTCGCTGGCGTGGAGGCCGAGAGGTTAAGTAGCCTGCCGCTTGCTTTCCTTCGCGGAGATCACAGCGCTCATCTGGTTTACCGTAGAGGTCAGATGATGTCTTGCGCGTGGAGCGAGATCTATTCTTCCGTCTTGGCGCCGAGGCACCATCGGAAGTTCTGTCTGTACCGCACGGAGCGGAAGACAGATTTCTACGCGTAAAGCGCAGTGAAGGCTTCTGGGTTAGCGCTGAGGCTTCGCCCAAAGTTTTGTCTTTACCGCGCGTAGCGGAAGACTGTTTCCTACGCGTAAAGCGCAGTGGATTCTTCGGGGTTAGCGCTAAGGCTTCGCCCGAAGTTTTGTCTGTACCGTGCGTAGCGGGAGACTAAATTTTACGTGCGGGGCACGGAGGGAGCGTCGCTACAACCTCGTTGGCCGAAGAGATCGGAGAGATCGGAGAGATCGGAGAGTCCGAAGAGATCGGAGAGTCCACAGGAATAGTAGAGGATGTCTTGGGCATCCACACATTGCGCAGCTTCCTGTTGTCCTGGACGGAGAGAGGGCGAGAGCTACCCCCGGCTCGAAGCATGTCTTCGTAGGCTGACTGGTCGAAATGAACGACCAGCATCTTCTTCACGGTTCCCACGGATACCGTATCGTGTTGAGCAATTACTTCCTCGTCAGAAGAGA
This sequence comes from Iris macrosiphon, assembly GCA_036927795.1. Classification (NCBI taxonomy): domain Eukaryota; kingdom Viridiplantae; phylum Streptophyta; class Magnoliopsida; order Asparagales; family Iridaceae; genus Iris; species Iris macrosiphon. The sequence goes on from JAYESA010000012.1 coordinate 183,013,640, forward strand.
AAGATGTCCCCAGCAGAGTCGCCATCTTGTTTGTGGTATTAAACGAAAGGAATGAAATTGTATTTCAATGACGGAGTTTATGCGAAACCCGCGCCCTTCTGTTTACAAACAAACTTGTACAATGTAATCCTATACGAGGATGTGGGAGTACAATTTATTTAATCTGGGTATAAATTGCTATAGGTGTCTGATCTGCGGTCGATCACTTTAGCCCTTGGACCACACGATGTTGAAGAAGTGCCGTGGAAGACAGGTAGCAGCTTCGAAGGTTGCAGAAGAGGTTGGACGCACGAGGCCAAGGTCGTCGATCCCTGCTCTTTGTCTGCTCTCCGGGCTCTCTCTCTCTCTCTCTCCCTCTCTCTTTCTCTCTCTCTCTCCTTGGACGGTAATTTTCTCCTGGATGATAATTCTTTTTCCGCCCTTTTTTCCCATTGATAGGGGTCTCTATTTATAGAGTTTTGGTGACAGTGACCACTCCATCGGTGTAAAAACCGAGGAGTGGGAAGTACAACACCCTTTTACACAACGGTTAAAGTAACCAATGCCTGCGTATGGATGATCTTTTGAATGAGCGTATGACGCGGGTCCAACTAAGGGAACACAACGCGTACTATTGCTACGAAGATCACGGCGTAAGAGCCACGGAGGTAGGTATCCCGTGTGTAAAAACGGTTGGCGTAGAAGCCAAATGACTGTCACCCTGGCACAGAGGCCAGATAGGCATAGAAGCCGAATAGGCGTAGAAGCCGGATAGGCGTAGAAGCCGGATAGGCGTTGAAGCCGGGTAGGCGTAGGAGCCGGAGAGGCGTTGAAGCCGGAGAGACGTTGAAAGCCGGATAGGCGTTGAAACCGGAGAGGCGTTGAAAGCCGGATAGGCGTTGAGAGCCGAAGAGGCGTTGAGAGCCGAAGAGGCGCAGGTCTTGAATGGGCGTAGAAGCCGCTGCGTACCATGCCCGAGTGCTGACGTGGACGTCTTAGCCGGAATCACGGCTTTCGAAGATGTAATCAAATCTTCTACAGAGATTTGCCATCATCTTGTGCATTAAATGCGAAGACGTGTTTCGAAGGTCTGCAGCCCTTCTGTGCATCCGTTTGCAGAGACGTGCCTTGACTGAACCTGTCACCGTTCTGTGCAATTAGACGTAGAGACGTGCCTCGAGCCCCGTACGATGTGCAGCTTTTGGCGTGGCAGGCGGTTTGTCTACTGCGGAGCGAAAACCGGCTTATGCCTGCTTGTGTAAAACAATGCAGCGTATCCCTCTGTGCGCAAAAGAGCGGTTTATGCTGAGGGGACGTTAGTAAACGACGGTTCGGTGGTATCTTAACCCAATCCTCTGCATTAAATGCAGGGATCCGCCATCATACTGTGGTGTGCGTCCCGAGGGGTCTGTACCTGTTTCCAGCCGTCGTCTGGGTCGCCGTGCAGCACTTTTTTTTGTCAGGAGTCAGAGGCCAGGTTCACTGCGTGACTTGACAGGTTCATTTCGGGGAAGACGAAGCGTTCCTCGTACGCTATTTTAACGCTGCTTTGAGAGCGGCTGAGTTTTTACGCCCTGGAGGCGATGGGGGGGGTCCCGTCTACGCCGAAGCGGTTTTGGACGCGCTGCACCCTTGAGCTCTTACGCCTGATGGCACTGAAGGCCTTTGCTTGCGCTGCTCTGTATCAATACGCCGCGTAGCTTTTGCCAGCGTATTTTTCATGCTTCTACAGCGGCGGGTTTGGGGGTTTAATAGCCGGAGATGGGGAGAGGGAGCGGCGTCCGGCGAGGGGAGAGGAAGATGGAGGGTCGGGTGGCCGTTACGCAGCGGCGAGGTGGCGCGGGTAGGCGAGCGGGCGGCGGCCGTTACCGGCGGCGAGGAGGCGGACAGTCGGGCAGAGGAGAGGTTTGGGGGAGATGGTTTAGCGGGTCGGGCCGGGCTCGATGGGTTTGGGCCGGGCTCAATGGGTTTGGGCCGGTCTGGTTTAAAAATAATTATCTAATAATTAAATAAATAAGTAATTACATAATAATAGTTATTAGGTGTTTAAAAATTTATTCGGGGTCCAATAAATTCCCGGAAAAATACCCTATGTCTAGTTTTTCATTTTACACTAGAAAATATAATTTTTATCACATTTTAATATTATTTAATATCTTTTAAAAATTCATTTTAATCAGTCTACCTTAGTTTAGAATTACAGAAAATGCTAATTAAATTCCATAAAATTAAATTTAAAAATTCTTAAAATTTTCAGGTGATTACACACGTTGACAATACGCACCATTTGGTGCAATTCTCACACGACGAAGTTATCTCGTTTAGCGGGACGCACCCCGTTTCGAGAAAATTCGGATTTAGAAAATCAAGTTTTTGGTCAATTTCAATCGTGAATAAAATACAACATACAACGAATTTAAATAAAATAATTAAAGAGATTAAATCTCGGTTATGTTGTCTAAATTAATGTTCAAGTAAAATTTAAAAATATTAAGTAGGTTGAAAGAAAAACAGCCATGAACATGGGTGTTTGGGACAGTTTTTGAACTACCAAATTGGGTCATTTTTTTCTGTTTTGCGTCGCGAATTACGACCGACACAGGTTACGGTAGGACGAACTAATTATACAGGGTTCAAGAGGGTCATGTGGTCTTCACATAGATTTTGACAGGTCAACATTTGGATTAAAGTACAGAGAGATACAAGGGTTAGAAGATGGGTACCTTGTTGTGTGCTGTTGCTCGAAATTTGGGCTGCTACTTTGCGGCGGCGTGTGGCGGCGGTCCGGCGATCGTCGGAGGCTGTGGTTGGTCGGGGTGGAAGAGGAGATGATGGTGGTGAGGTTCGACTAGGCTGAGGATTATATATGGTCGAGGGAGGGGCGGTTACAGGGAGCTGAAGAGGACCGGTCGGCGGTTTTGGAAGAGGAGGGGAGGGGTCGCGCGGGCTGCGGGGAGGGAAAGGAAAGTTACTGTAGCTGAAGGGTTTCGGGTCCAGGTCGGGTTATCGGGTAGTGGGTTCGGATCTAGGTCGGGTTCGATTTAGTTTGGGTTGGTTTGGGTTGGTTTAGGTTCGGTTTGATTCAGTTTGGGTTGGTTTAATTATAAAAATGCATATATGGCCATAAAAATAGTTTTGGAGCCCAATAAATTTCAGAAATTACACAATACACTATTATTAATTATACACCCAAAAATAAAATTTTTGCACTATTTTAAATAATTAATTTAATACACAAAAATATAAATCTATGAAGAATATTTATTATAATTAGCTAAAAATTACAGAAAAATCTTCCAAAATCTCAAGAATTCATAATTCGAATAATTAAAATTTTAAAATTAAATTCTAAAATTTTGGGTGTTTACATGGGGTGGGGTGGGGGGGGGGAGCGGCGGCGGCAGCCTGCCCACAGGGGAGGGGGTGAGAGGAAATAGGAGGAATAAATGAGGGACATTTTGGTCAAAAAAAATGTTCAAAGCAGTTGACCGTCATCACTGAACTAATTCCGTCAAAAGTGAAAAAACTTGTACATTATGGAAACAATGTGGGGTGCACCCTTAATATCGATAAATAAAGTTGGACGTAAGTCAAAATTTCTCAAAGAAAAAATCATATAGAAATAACAAAAATCAAACACAATATATTTAAAATATTTTGACTTCTCCTTATTTTTTGTCCAAAAAAGTTACTGTACCGATAATTATTTTATATTAATTGAGTATAACGATATAAGTTTAAAAAAATTTAAAATTTTGATACATATCACCAACCCAATTGGCAAAAATTAGGAGTGCTTGATTTTCGCCAACCCAGTTGGCAAAAATCCTACGAAAACCGACGTGGAATCCGACGTGGCAAATTATGGACGGGAACGGTTGGATTTTTGCCAACTGAGTTTGAAAAATATGCTCTTATCCGGTCTGGGTGGGTTTAAGTTGGGGTGGTTGTTTTAGTCAATGGTCGGTTTAAATGTGGGTAGTTGGTTTAATACGGTGGTTGGTTTAATATGGTTGGTGGGTGTTGGTGTGTTTTAGTATAAGGAGGGAGGGAGGAAGAAATGATGCATGAAGTAAATCAAGAAGAATAACTTAAGTAAGCAGAGAAGAGGAGGAGGAAGTAAGCAGAGAAGAGAAGAGAAGAAAATGAGAACGAGAAAAAATATTTGTAATATTTTTATTTTTGTTTTTGTAATTTGGTTAAATAGTATTAATTCTAATTCTATCATAATTATATTTGTAATCATGTCATTCTAGTAACGATTACTATTTCAACTATTATAATTGTAATCCTCATGATAGTAGCCATGTTAACACTAAATATTTGATTACATATTTTAACACTAAGTATTAAATATTGCAGATGGGTACCAAAAACGATGGACGTATTCCGGGAGGACCTACCACAGATATGATTATTCAGCTGCGTGAGTCGCACAATAACACTAAGTATTAAATATTGTAATCATGTCTTTTTCTTTTTTTTAAGATTAATGGTATTATTTTTTTAATATTCTGTATTTTCTCCATATCTGATGGCGATATGTATCGAAATTTTAAAATTTTTAAAACTTCTATCGGTATACTTAATTAATATAAAATTATTATCGGTATAGTAAATTTTCTGTTTTTTGTCCGGAGTTACCTTCAACCTTATTGTCTCGATACTTTTGAAAATAAAAATATTTACAACCAATTGCCTACAACTCTCTTACAACCGCCACGTGACGGTCACGTGGTGGCCGTCCATTAGAGGATGGGGGAGAGGTGGAACTCGGTGTCTGTTCGGGTGGCCGCCACGTGGCAAGAACGCCACGCGACAACCGTTCATTGGAAAGAGAGGTGGGCCGGATGTGGCCCACATAGCAGGGGGAGAGCAATAATGATAAGTTTACTACCAAATGCTTACAACTTTCTTACAACCCTCTCTCTTTCTTGCTACGTGGGTCACATTCGGTCCCACCTCTTCCTCCCGAACAACCATCTGGTCTCACCTTTTTCTCCTCTTTCATTGGACTGCCGTCACGTGAACGCCGTACAATAGTTGTAAAAGGGCTGTAGGTATTTGGTTGTACTCATAGCATAACCCGGAGGAGAGAGAGAGGGTTGTATGAAGGTTGTAAGCATTTGGTAGTAAACTTAGCATTATTGATTCTACTACACTCTACTACGGATGAAGTGGGCAGTTTTGCCGTGGGCTCATCCGCCACGTCATCCAGCTGGATACAGCTGTGAAGGTCGACGAGGTCCACGTGTTTGGCTGCTCCGCACCGAACCCTGACCTTTTCTTCTTAAATAAATTTTTTTTATTGTTCCGTTACCAAAACCAATAACAGACTCAAAGTATATTGGCCATTCTATTATTTTTTTTATCCATCGTCTCATCTTATATTTTATTTTAAGGAGCCTATGGCTTATGATTAGCAAATCATTTGCATATTGATGTTCATATCACACCTACTTTCATTATTGTTACTATTTTTTTATATTTATTCAAAATAATAAAAGAATTTTTTTTTAAATTTTGTCACAACTAAACTGCAATAATTCTTTTAATTATTCTAAGACGATTATTTTTGCACTTTTGCCCCTTGTTTTTTTTTCCATGCCCTAAAAATAATCAAACGTAATCTAAAAATTAAATTTTGTCAACATTCATGGAGAGAAAATAAAATAAATTGATGAGAGTGGACCTAAACAATGCACATTTTGACTGGAATTTATGAATTAATATTAAAAGTCCATAGGCTGGAAAATTTTGATGAGCTTATTAAGACCAAGATTGATGTGATTTAAGAATAATGACGCATATTCAATAGCTGAATAAAACTGGTCGGCCACATGGGTTTGAAGCCTATTCCGTCTTTATTAAGCCATACCGTGGTCTACTATTTTTGTTCATTAGTTTATAAATGACTTAAAACTAAACTAAGTTGTTTAGCTAAACATACAAGTTTAATAACCATACGAAGTCTGTAATTTTGCACTCAAGCACACAACTTGGATGTAGTTATGTTTCTTCTATGTCTATATGGTTGTTGGTGTTGGAAACGAAAACGCGAAATTCGTTTCCCAAATCAGAAGTACTGTAAGAAAATCGAGTAAAAATACACAAACCAAAAATGTCAAACACAAATCGCAGACACATAAATTTTTATGTAAAAAATTCAAATGAAAAAAAACTACGGGACGATCAGAATCCAACCCTGAAAAGCCTCAACTAATGAAATAAGAAATACACCGACTCCTTACAAACTTCTCACCGATCCAAACGGATCACCACAACTCTTTGGAATAGAAAATAGATCACAGACAAACGAAGAACGGAGATGACGAGAAAAGAATTACCCGAAACCGATCTCCTATTCGAAATAGCCTTCAATATCTTTCTCTATCATTCCAATGTTGTAAAGGCACTATTGCCTCCTTTTGCAATATTTTTTAGATACGAGATATATTTTAGGGCTATGAGACACCTAATATATATAGCCTCAAACCCACAACTAGTATTCCTTTTATATGTAGGAATATCCAATCCAAATCTAAATCCATTAATTGACATATTCTTATTATATGTAGGAATACTCAATCCAAATATATTGAGGTATTCATATTATATGTAGGAATACTCAATCCAACTCTGGAGTATTTTCCACATAGGTTGGGAACCCCACCCACTCCAACAAATCTCCCCCTTCACAACTATGTGGAGGGGGTATCATCCCGACGATCCGCCTGCAGTACTCAAACTTTTTCCTTGGAAGAAATTTTGTTAACATGTCTGCTCCGTTGTCATCCGTATGAACATTCTCAAGTGCCGCTTGCTTATTTTCAACCACATCCCGTATCCAATGATACTGGGTATCAATGTACTTGGACCGACTATGAAATGTCTGGTTCTTCACAAGGTGAATTGCACTCCGGCTATCGCAAAGCAAAGGGTACTGCTATTGCTTTAGCCCCATTTTCTGCAGCAGCTTCTTCATCCACAACGACTCCTTGCAAGCCTCCGTCGTCGCAATGTACTCTGCCTCTGTCGTCGACAAGGCAACACACTTCTGCAACCGCGACTGCCACGATACCGCTCCACCAGCAAACATCATCATATAGCCCGAAGTCGATCGCATCGTGTCTGCATCTCCGCTATTCTAGTAGCATTCCGACCCACCAGTAGCAAATCATAAACATATAGCAGTAAAATGATGAAATCATCCTCGTCAAAGTACCTCATAAATACACAGTGGTCCGATGTTGTAAAACTATGCTCCCCATAAATGACTCGAACTTCTTGTACCACTGTCTCGGAGCCTGCTTTAGACTATACAAGCTCTTCCTCAACCGGCAGACCAAGTGTGACTTGCCCTTCTCACAAAATTCTTCTGGCTGCTCTATGTACAACTCTTCCTCAAGATCATCGTGGAGGAATGTCGTCTTCACGTTCATCTGCTCGACCTCCAAGTCAAAACTGGATGCCAATACTAGCACCACCCGAATAGACGACTGCTTGACGACTGGCAAAAAGATCTCATCATAATCTATGTCCTTCCGCTGACCATAGCCTTTAACTACCAGCCTCGCTTTGTATCGAGGGCGAGTAGCATCATCTGTCTGCTTCACTCTGAATATCCATCGATTTTTTAAAGCCTTCTTGCCCTTTAGCAACCACACCAGCTCATAAGTAGAATTGGCATGTAAGAAACTCATCTCCTCCTACATAGCCTCCATCCACTCATGCTTGTGTTCGTCTTCCATAGCCTCTATAAAACATTCAGACTCTCCCTCGGCAGTCAGTAGCACATACTCACCCGGTGAATATCTCGTAGATTGTTGACGCTCTCTATCGCTCCTCCTCAACGGAACCACTGGTGCTGGCTGTATATCAACAGCCTCCTCCTCTTCAGGAACTACCTCCTTGGCATGCTCATCCTCCTGAGGGTCACCCTGACCACCATTGGCAGACTGATGATCAAGGTTAGGAGCAACTCCATGTACTGGCTCTCCCATAACTGGATCCTTTGCGATATCCTCTAGAAACTGCTCAAAGTGAAATGACTCTAACTCAGGCAATTCATCAGCCTCAGAAGGCATCTCGGAATCCTGAGTGTTGGTCATGGTCTGATCCTCGAGAAAACTATGTTCCTGCTTCTATAGAGATTTCTTCCCACTGGATCGTAGAGTCTATAGCCAAACTCATCCCGACCGTAGCCGACAAAGATGCACTGCCTTGTCTTCGGCTCAAGTTTTGGATCTTTCGTCCTTAGGTACATGCACGAAGGTCTTACAACCAAACACTCGCAGGTGATTGTATGATGGCTCTTTGCCGTACAATACTTTGTCAGGAACATCATCCTACAAAGGAGCACTAGAAGATAAATTAATAACATAAGCAGCTGTGTAAAGTGTCTCACCCCAATAGCAGCCCGACAAGTTTTCTTTTGACATCAAACACCGTACCCTCTCCATCAGCTTCATGTTCATTCTCTCCGCTATACCATTGAGTTAAGGTATCTACGATGGAGTCTTCTGGTGTCGTACCCCTTGCTCTCTACAATAAGCATCAAAGGGATCAATGTATTCGCTGCCGTTGTCGGACCGAACAAATAGTAATTTTTTGTCCATCTCCCTTTCAACGGAGGCCGGAAACTCTTTGAAAGTGGGCAGCACTTGATCTTTGGTATTTAAGTCATATACCCAAGCCTTCTTGGAACAATCATCAATAAAAGTCACAAAATAAGAAGCACCACCAATGGACTTTACCTTCATAGGACCGCAGACATCCGAGTGAATCAACTCGAGCAACGCATGCTTCCTTGAACTTGGGTGACTTTGAAAAGATACCATATTTTGCTTTCCCGCCAAACAGTGCGTACATCTCTCTAATTTTGTAGACTTTAGACCTGAAATCACCTTCCTGTTCACCAAGTAGCTCGTCCCCTTCTCGCTAATATGGCTGAGCCGCCTGTACCACAACTCAGTAGACGCATCAGTAGTTGCGTTCACCTCTTGTGCCCCATATGTGCTCCCTTCTATATAATAGAGTCCAGACTTCTTGCTTCCTCGGGAAATCACTATCGAACCTTTGGAAAGCTTTCACTGACCGTTCCCAAAGAGGTTGAAGAAACCCTCTTCATCCAACCTTCCAACTGACCTTTAGGTTGAAACGAATATCAGAGACATGACGAACATATTTGAGAACAAAAACTGCACCCGTCTTTATCCTCAAATGCACATCTCCAACAGCAACAACTTTCGACACATCTCTGTTTTCATCTTCAACACTCCACAGTCGCATATTGTGTAAGTAGCAAATAGTGCCCTGTTGTGAGATACGTGCGCTGAAGCACCCGAGTCCACAAGCCAAGAGTTGTCATCGTAGGCGAGGTTCATAACTACCTCATCAACTACAATGATCACATCGCCTCCATGTACTGAGACTGTCGCTGCAGTGTTCTCACTTTGATTCCCCTTGTCGTCCTTCTTCTCTCTCTTCCAAGCGAAATAGTTTCGCTTGATGTGGCCCTTCTTGCAACAATGGTAACACTCCGAGTCCTCGTACTGACCTTTGGACTTGCCCCTGCTCTTGTCTCTGCTACCACCTGGACCCCTGTTCTTGCTCCTTCCGCGACTCTCTGAAACTAGCGCATCTGAGTGGGATGTGGATGAAGTACCCCGAGAACGTCTCCACATCTCTTCATTTAGTACCCCGCTTTTGGCAAACTCTAGACTGACCACGCCTTCCGGAGCAGAAACGATCATAGACACTCGTACGATTTTTCATGAGTCTGACAATATACACAGCAGCAATAGTCCTTGTACTTCGTCGTCGACTTGACTCCCATCGAGGATAGCTGGTCCACCATGTCCTGGAACTCACTCAAGTGATCCGTAATAGACATCCCATCTTTGTACCGCAGACCCATCATCATCCGGATCATGAACAATTTATTTACCCCGGTCTTCTTCGCGTACAAAGATTTCAGCTTATCCCATAGCGTCTTCGCGTGCTCAATATTGGCAACGTGATTTTACACGTTCTCGTGAACGAACTGCCTGATATATCCGCATACTTGCATATGTTCGAACTTACAGTTCTCTTCGGATTTGTCACTGGACTTCTCAGACGTAAATACTAAAAGATGCAGCTTCTTGACGAACAACAAATTCTTCATCTTGCTCCGCCAATAATGATAGTTGGTACCGTTCAGTTTACTATGCACACCGGCTTCGTGTCCATCTCTCCTCCCTGGTTTTTCTGTCAACTCTGACCTCTCTGAACTCCAGAACCTGGTTCTGATACCCCTTTTTTGAAAACGAAAGCGCGAAAAGCATTCCCCAAACTAGAGAGTACTGCGAGAGAACCGAGTAAAAGCACACAAACCAAAAATGTCAAACACAAATCGCAGACACATAAATTTTTACGTGAAAAATTCAAATGGGAAAAATTACGGGACGATCGTAATCCAACCCTGAAAATCCTTCACTAATGGAATAAGAAATACACCGACTCCTTACAAACTTCTCACCGATCCAAACGGATCACCACAACTCTTTGAAATAGAAAATATATCACAGACAACGAAGAACGGAGATGACGAGAAAAGAATTACCCGAAACCGATCTCCTCTTCGAAATAGCCTTCAATATCTTCCTCTCTCCTTCCAATGTTGTAAAGGCACTCTTGCTCCTTTTACAATATTTTTGAGATATAAGATATATTTTAGGACTAGGAGACACCTAATATATATAGTCTCAAACCCACAACTAGTATTCCTATTATATATAGGAATACCCAACCCAAATTCATTGATATATTCCTATTATATGTAGGAATATACAATCTAAATCTAAATCCATTGACATATTCCTATTATATTTAGGAATACCCAAGCCAAATATATTGAGGTATTCCTATTTTATGTAGAAATACTCAATCCAACTCCAAAATATTTTTCACATAGGTTGAAAATACCACCCACTACAACAGTTGGTTCACTTGAATCAAGTTGCATAAGAAGATTTCAATCCACTCGAATCTAATATATATATATATATATATATATATATATATATATATAATTCAATACGTCTTTTAGCTATGTCCTTATGGACGTCCATTCGACATAGCTAAAAGACGTATTAGATTATATATAAGATGACCGAATCCAAATCTAACTTGACTCAACTAGACCATGCCCAATACAAAAAAATAATATGATCCGGCCCAAGCATGATAGTTTATGAAAATGAATTATTTTGGTTTACTTTCATGAAGACTTTTCTTGGTACGATCTTTTATAATATTTTTATAAAGACTATTTTATTACAAATATAATAATACACAATTTCAACGCATAACACATTCGATGTCTGAAACTAGTATTTAAAAATAAAAAAATATTCACGGTGATATTATAGTTGGCATACCAAACAACCGTTTCCATAAACATCTGTATAGACAAGTTCAAGTTTGTTCAGAAGTACTTCAAATTCTATTTTTTCTCTGGAAAACCAGCTGACCAATTCATTAAGTCCATTTTTTTTCCCTCCCTAATATATGGTGGCCCATATTTATACACAGGTTTGTTCAAGTCTCCTTTGAATTCTATTATTTTTCTGGAAAACCAGCCGGCCGACCAATTCACAAGTCCTCCCTAATATATGGTACTTATTAACAAACTCACATGCACACCAGTGAATGCTGCGGATCCCACCACGTCAACAATCAAACAACGTACTTATTTTTCAGAAACTGCAACCAAAGAATCCACTGCACTTTGCAAAAACTTTCTAACAACTTGTTGATAGAGCATTTACTCTTTGTTCTGCTGCATTAAACTAAAAAAACAAAAAACAAACTGAAAGCCAACTTGTGTCCCGGTGCTTGTGTCTTTCCTCTCTCTGGTTAACCTGACCGTCTGCCAGTAAGCGATAATAGTAAAAGACCGTATCTAAGCACAACCAAATCGGTCTACCCAGATAGTCAAGCTTCCTAGAACAAGAACAGGAGTCTGTGTTTCTTACCGACGATTTCAAGTAAAAATGTTAACAATAGTATCTGCCGTCCAAACCTTTACCCCTTGTCAAAATAGAATCATCTACGAAGTATAAAAAAAGTTCCATAAAAAACTTAAAGAGTTATTTACACTAACTATTCCTAAGTTTTGAATTTATTACACGTGGTATCCCTATTTTTAAACTAATTACACTGACCACCCCTATGTTTTATGTTTATTACACGGAGTATCCTTATTTTAAGATAAAAATAAAAAATTGTAATACTAACTACACCTATTTAAAAAAAAAAAATCTAAAGGAAGGGGTGGTCAGCGTAATTAGTTTTAAAATAGGAGTAGTTCGTGTAATAAGTCCAAAATTTAGGAATAGTTAGTATAAATAACCCAAAACTTAAAGAGTCATCTGGCATCCGAACCTTTTCCTATCAAAATAGAGTCGTCTATGAAGTATAAGCGGGTTTCATAGAGTCATCAACCCTGTATAGCTAGCTACAAGTATGAGCAAAATTCTGTAATAGCTATAATCCAGTATGATCAAAATTCTCCTTGGTGGCATCTGGTTAAGGTTAGCAGCTAACCTACAAAAATATACAACGCGGGGAGCTCCTTATAGTTTAACCAGTTAATTGGTCCATTTCTTTTCTATAGAAGAACCGGTTTACTACAGTACAGAATCAAACCCAACTTATCTGATGCAGCGAATTCAAGCCTCGGCCAAAACAATGCTTCGGGTCATGGTCTGAACTCCCAAGAGAATCCGTTGCCAAGATTCTGAAGTCAAAAAAATGTCAAGATTTGGTAAATTTCTCTTGAGATGTGCCAAGATTATGCTATTTCTGCTATTTTAGTTGGGAGCAAAATCCTATACCCCTGATTTAAGGTTCAACATCACAGGAAACACATCAATTAACTACCTGTCTGTTCTTGTACTGCTATGGAGCTATTAACTTGGAAGCAAACAATGAGTATATAAGAAAGAACACTGATTGGTAAAAGATAAACAGTCAATTATACAGATTATGTAACCTTAATTAAAGTGAATCTGTTAGATTAAGGGTCAGCTCCCAAACAATCTATTATTTCGAACCAGTGCAAATTCCCCTATGGCATTCAATCACCCTCATATGGGTTAATTACATAATAAAACTGAAGAAAGAAAGAAAGAAAGAAAGAAAGAAAGATCTAATAAACAAGAAGCTTAGTATGACTGTCTAAAAATAATGAATGCTGGCCATATCAAACATAGTCCTCTCGAACTCTCCCAATTCTCTAGCATTTCGGTGGGTACATGAAGCAGATTGTAACAAAATTACACAAGATCAACAGCTGTTTACGTTGAACAGAAGATACTGTATCTATAGAGACCATGGTGAAAGACCTGGGGCATCCTGAGGAATAATCTCTGAACCCCCTCCTTTGCATGGTATCATCCCTTTGGAAAAACCTGTTTAGAGTTTAAAAGTATTTCAAAACTAAGAAAAACTACAAACACAACTAAATGGTAGTAGTAGGACTGTAAAGAGTGTTCCAACTGGTAATATCAAGTCGGGGCTGCTATTGTAGTCAGGTGTATAGAAATTAGAAGGCAGATAATTCAGACAGGCTAACAAGAACAGTACAACCGTTCTTGTTTGGCCAATCCATACATCAATACTAAGCCTCACATGTATCTATATAAACAGTGACATCCATATAGACTAAATTGAACATAAGTTTGGCCAATCCATTCCCCATCTTTAGATGAATGCAGGTATGGTTTGATTAGTCTTATTTTAACAGAAGTGTTTGGAATTTAGCAGGGAACCCCATAAGGAGCCTTTTTCTCTAACATAGAAGCAAAATATTTAGAAGAGATTATAAATATAGTTATAGTAGTCACTGAGCAAGATCTGACTACGTAGAGTACTAATATGTTGTACTTGTAACCTAGATTGGACTCAGGTTAGGGCCCTAATCTAATATATGCTGACCCAAAATTATACCGCAAGCTGTTGCAAAGATCAAGATCTAAACCAATCCAACCAAATCTGCTGCTCTCTGTGGACACTTTACATGGATTAAGGGCCAACCAGTGACTTGAGAGAGGCAGCAAATACCCACGTCAAACAGTCGGGACAATTTCCAATGGTCAGAACAATTTCAATCTCATTATGTCCCATATATATAACCAAGACGATGCTTGGGGTGCAGAATAGTGGAAATAAGGAATTCAGTAATAAATAATAACTGATGGAAGGAACTAAAACACAATTTCTAGATTCCTCAATTGATTACTGCGACGCCATACAACCATGAATTATGTTCTACATTCCTTTTATTTTCCTTACCTCATAGAGTGCTACCTCTTGCTCCACCTCCCACCAAAATCCAGAATTAATCCAAAAATAGGAAATAACAAGGAATTGGAAAAGCTTGGCAGATTTTTTTTATATTTTTATTTATGATTTCCAGATGGGCCAAAATAGTGTTTCGCAGGAGCCGCAGGATTTAGACCCTAATTCCTTAATTCCTGGCCCAAATTCCACTATCCAAAGATTCCAAACGTAAGAAATAAGAATAATGATATACACAGATCAAATCAATAGGTGCAGTGATGGAACAGCTGGAATTTGTAGTTTGATTTATTTATAATGCACAATGAACATGATTTGGATATGACCAAGCAATGGGCTCCTCCATCAAAAAGAATCAGAACTTTGTTTAGAATTAATGTATTAAACGACTAAGACTATCATAAGTAAATAAATTTTAAGATATAAAATCTTATCTAGTGAAGGGGTACACGGCTTCACCTTTAGAAGAGGTGTAGCAATACAATTTACGTTAATGAAGGGGAGTAAGCACTGCCATATAAGAAAAAGAACAAAATCAGATAAAAAGATAGATTAGCCAAATACTACAATAAAGAGTTTAAAACAACAAAAATATACATTTATTACAATTACAGAAACTCCTTTGAATTCTTAGCACGGGTACGAGTTCCAAAAACGACAAAAATATGAAACTGTTGTAATGCCGATATAGAAGACACAACACATCTTGACTGTATGAATAAACGATTTCCAGTAGTTCCAAATAGACGGAGTGTGAAAGAACACAAATCTAAAAATATTGTAATGATAAATATCTGTAATTGCATCTGATACACAAGATGCATTACATCCTATAGATTGTGCTCTTTCCAGCTAAGAGGAAAATATACACGTGTGTTATTTTGTTATTTTGTCATCACATATAAAAGGTGAACATGAATAATCGTACCAGCTTGCTCTAGGACAATGTTTTTGAAGGGCTTGCCTTTGTTAAGGCACCCCTTCAGAAATTATCTGAGGCACAAGGTGAAGCCAAGTACCAAAGATTGGAAATAGTTTTCAACGAACAATTGATGCGACTCGGTTATAACCTCACTGTCGGAGTCATTGCCCCAAGCGCAAAGAGTTCCGGTTGGTTTAATCCATTCAAGTGAACATACTTTGCAAATTTATAGATATAATATGGATACAAAGCATTCTCTAGAAGTACTTGGACTATATTGTGATAGTATCAAAACTAACAGGGTATGATGAGAAAATTAATTAATCACCCGGAACAAAAATTGGATTTTTACACTTAGTCAACCAATTGCTTTAAGCTGACGGGGTTCCTTCATTATCCGTACCATACTCTTCGTTACCGTCATTCCCATTAACTAGAACAGAACCATCTGTAGAATCCTCAGCATCAACTTTGACAGGTTCTTCTTTTTCTTCATGTCCTTCTTGGTCTTCTACTCCATTCTCTTCCAGTTCCTGTAGTCATGCGTCATTATTTATATAATAGAAGGCAGCGGTTTAATTTAATAAAAGAAAAGGGTGATAGGAAGTACAAGCTAATTACCCCCTCTTTGCTTTACAAATACAAAGAATTTTAAATCACCTATATCTGCATAACAAGATCATGTAGTCTTTGGCTTATGATATCAAGGTTAAAGATATTTAGTAAATCTGTGCACGATCTCCACTGATTTGTAACTTATGCAAAACTAACAGGGAGAAGGAAGGGATTCACACAATAAACTACCAAACTTTGAGATACACCCTATTTGTCTATGCTTGGTAGGCTTGAGTTCTGCAAACACCCGATTTTCAGGTTCTATTGCCAAAAAAGGAGGGGATTTGGCTTAAGGGCGATCTAACTCACTTTTTAAGGTTTGATGGGCCATGAATTTTAATAAAACAAGTTCTAAAACAACTTTAGTGCTCCCAAAAAAGGTATGTCCATGGCACATTCATATGACTTGCTGCTAGTATTAAAACAGCTTTCCCAACAACAAAATGGGCTTTTCTCATTTTTGCCTCCGAGTCTATGACAACTAGAGCCATTGTTTAAATTTGCGAGCTTAATTTACTTTGCCAGAAATTTGCATAACACCTCCAACGGAAAATCCAGACAAAAACTTAGCACCCTCCTCTAAACAAAATTAAGATATCACGGGAAACAAATATTACGAATGAAAAACTTTAAAAATCAAATCAAGACTTAATTCACTCATAGATAAATAGGATGGAGATGACATGTAATCATCGAAAAGAAATTGGGACTAACTATGAAAGAACATAAAAGAAAACAAGTAATGGGTTGGATCAAAAGTACACAGGTTAAGGACAAGATAATCTTTCAATATAATCATTTCCAAACCTCAAAGGGTACTTCAATTGGTTACGCTCTAGGTTCCAAGGTGTAAGATTACCAAGGTGGGGAGAGAGAGACCCATAGAACACCTACAAAAACTTATCAAAATGATCATCGTAATCCTTAAATCATAGAAATACCACTCAAAAGAGCAGTAGGCAAGACTTGGATTATAGTTCTCGTTACTAAACTATCATCTCCTCTGTCTGCAGCACATCCTTTGGAGCATAAGATTCTCAGCAGGTCTACTAGTCATGAAGGCGAAGGTCTTCAAGTTCCACATGAGGTTGCCAATAATCATGACCTACAGACACAAGGAGAAGGAAGAACGAACAAGGGATGATGTGTCTGTGTGTGTAGGGGGTGAGGTTGGGAGATAGCAGTAAGGCATGGACTATTTACTACAAAAAGATCTGATCGTCTAAAAAGAAATTTACTTTAACTTAGCTCAAGAATCTTAAGGTGACAAGTTTCTGTAAAATAAAATTTTGATGTGTAATCAGTTAAGAAAACAAACTATTTGCTAGAATAACATACTTCATGACCAGAATCTCCATTGTCAAGCTCCAAGTCAACCCCTTCAACTTGCATGCTTTTGAAAGCCTCCACGAGATTAACATTTGACTTTTCAGCATAGCTCAAATATTCAGCAGCAGCAGGATAACTACCCCTGTTAGGATAAACAATCATGTTAGTACAAAAACCAAAGTAACTCGTAGATATAAATACAATCAGCTGACAAAATGAATCTCTCCTCAACTACTGCTTTTCGTGATAAAGATTGAACTGCAAGGTTCAAAGTATCGGTATCGGACCATTCCTATGAGTATCGGGATCGGCGGTATCAGTAGTATCCGCGGTTTCGGATCGGAGTATCGGATTTTTGGTATCAGAAAGCAAACAACTATTAGTAAATTATTAACATTTTAGAGAATATATTTTATACATTTATGCATAATTTAAAGTATTTCCAGTATTGTTTCTTAGTATTTTTGATATTGAATGAAATAGTAGTCATCCTTGTCGATTGATTTATATGTGATAGATAAATTTTCCTCTTTTATATGTTTTTATAACCTTACTATGCTTTTACACCCTTGCTAATTGGTTAATTCAATATTTTTTGCCGAATTGACCGGAAAAGAGACCTCTAATGTCGGTATCGGTCAGTATCGAATATCGGCCGGTATCGGATCGGGACATGCCAAACTGTATCGGTATCGTCCGTATCGGATCGGTATCGGCCGATACTTTAAACTATGGATTGAAGCCTATCGATGCTATAAATGTACTAAATTATGAACAGACAAGGAAATGCAAAAACTTCTGCGCAAGTACCATACCCCTTGTTCAACATGTGTTGGGCACAAACAGCTCAGCAGGGTGTTAAAGACACTCTGGAACGGGGCCCAGCAAGCGAAAAATGCTCAACTATAATCCTGGACACGGACTTTAGTCTCTTGACACAGCTGAGACACAACCTAATACTTATAGGTAACTACTTCACCAAATTACATAGCTTATTTACAAATAGCATCACGTAAATAACCAAGGTTGTAAAAGACGCTATGTGCTAGTCGGACGGACACCTAGCGCCTAGCTAGTCTAAGTGGGCACTATTCCACTTAAACCAAACAGTTAGCAATTTGACCATAAGTCGAATACTTAGCCAGCTTTCAGGCACACACACACACACACACACACACACACACACACACACATATATATATATATATATATATATATATATATATATATATGAGATGGATCAAAAGCCCCGCCGCGGGAGCCCCACCCCCCCCCCTCGCGCGTCGGATCGGGGGGCCCGCGCGGGGCCCCGCTCGATCCAACGGTTGGGGAGAGCGGGGCTTCGGCGGGGCCTCGGAAACGGGGCTCCCGATCCCCTCCCATATATATATATATATATACACATAAAGAAGTTCTATTGTAAAACCCTCATTAATCGTCATATAGGATGATCAGAAACAGCAAAAATTGGTTCTGTGTACATATGACAATTCCATGTCAGACATTGCACAGACACTCCAAAATACATTAGAAAGTAGAAACGCTAAAAAATGTCATGTATGCAAAGCAGTTTCTGTACCTTGACATGTTATTAATTCCCATGCAAAGCAGATTACAATGTAATACTAACTCCATATCGTAGGTAGAAATATGTTAGCAAGCCAAGCTCCATATTAAGGATTGTCTAATAAATAAGTTTCTTTTGTTTCTAATTTTTCCAATAATAATAATATGAAAAGGCATAGTATGTGTTTTCAATTTGGACCCTTTCTGAATAGCATGTGCTTGAAATAATTACACTTGTGCGTGTTTATGTATCTATAGACGTAGTCCTAGCCGTACTTAAAATTCGCAGGCCCAGTCTGTTCCCAGTTGGCTGATGTCCATGCTTGTTAGTGAAGAGGTCAAGAATTAATGTGATAGGTACTGCTATTACCCAGCCTTTTGGTCTCTATGCACGTTGTTCCTTTATGATAAACAACTAGGCCTTTTCCCAAAATTTTGGGACTGGTTATCTGAATCATTTTCTTCCATTATGCTCTGTGAAAGGCATAAAGCATATGTAGATGATAATATCAAGAATATCACAAATGAAATGGTAATGTTATGGAAGAGATTGACCTAACTAGATCTGGGTGGAAGAAGTGATTCACGTAATCAACCACAAAATACATCGCATGAATTGTTGTTGTTGTTTATTGAAAATGAACATAAAGGACGAGACCTAAGAGATCCATGACTAGCAACAAGTAATGTAGTAATATTATGTTATCGCATGAAGAAATAGCAATGCCTTGCCAAAAATTAATATACAACTATGACTGTGAAACAGTTGTATATTACAAACTATTAGCATACACCTATGATGCACGGATATGTACACTGATAAATATAAGGACAGGATAGGAATACAAACATTTTAAGATATGTATAATAAGTTGTCACCTATGTTACAGTATAGGGACACAATAAGGATACACCATTTTCCTGTGTTCGTGCAACATAGGCATACACAAACAGCATAATGAGAAAAGAACAACAAAAGATTCCAGACCAGGACCATTCACCTTTTCTGGGCAATGTTGGACTCCACAGCAAGAGCTACCTGCCAGTCCTCGAATAAATTTGAGTACTCTTCAGGATCGGCCAAAGACTCCGCAGCTTTTGGGTTGACCTTTATGATGGAAAGCCAATTTAATCACAATATAACTTTGAAAACATTTGCTGAATGATAGAAATATCATCCTACAAGCAATTAAAAATTGTTTCTTTAAGTCCCAATAACATTTGAGAGATGGCAGTTGAGATGGAACCTTATTAAGATCATTTTTCCAAATTGCTACAATATCTGAAACTTTGCTCGGTAGATACGACCGCGCCAACAAAGCAGCTTCTGGTATACGATTACTAGGGAATAAAAGCATAACTTTAGTGATGCGAGTTTGATAAGAGAGTTACAAGATCACTAAGACTTACGAACAAAATCTAAGATAAATGCTTGAAGTATATAAAGCTTTACCTCTCCACCAATAGCTGAAGGCAGTCCTCCAATTTACCTAACAAAAACAAAGAAAGAAAGGCAACATTGTTCTTCCCTTGATCTTTAGCAAGAGATGCGAGTTTTCTTATTCCTTCAGCATCTCCAGTAGCTGAGTAAAGAAGTAGCAAGCCACTCAAATCCATCGCATGTGATAAGCATTCCTCAGCCATATCTAACTGCAAATAAAAAGTTATGAATAACTCAAAATACAAATACTAATATTCCACCGTTTCTACAAGATTCTTCATTGCAGCAATTAAATAGTATAAGATGTGAGCAAACCAAAGAAACAAATACATCAAAACTATAAGTTATTATGGCAAAGGAATTGTAAGTAAGACCAAATCATGATCCTAGAATCTACTTTAGCGGGATGATAACATGTTCCAATTATGTTGTTATAGGGATCTATACTAAAATAATTAAATATAACAAGGTTGGTCACATGACGGAATGACATTCCTTTTCACTCTTTGACTCTATTTGTTATAGACATGAATGCATATTTGTATATAAAATCATATCATGGTATCACTTTTTTCTAGTAGCCAGTCATAAAAACTTGTCAAATTCTTTTGTGGACCTTGCCCGTGCTCCATAGCCAACACCATATGGATGGGAGAAGGGTTGGATGATGATTATGAAAGGTTAATCATTTGATTAGCAGTGAGGAGAGAAAATGACAAGTTTAGATCTGGAACTTTAGACTTGCACAGTATAGGTATCACTCCTACTAGATTCCTGCTCTAACTTATAGCTATTGGTTAACAAAAACAACCTAAAAAAGGAAATTTTCTTCCTTACAAATGAACATCTGCAAAATTAATAATCTAATTTAACAGTTTATATCACTGTTCTAAAAGGCGGCCTAGGCGGCCGACTAGGCCGCGCCCGATGCCCGCCTAGACACCTACCTAATCCCCCGGACGCCCTACTATGCGTGTTTTGGGGTTTTGTGGACTTCTGCAATTTTCAATAATTTTTTTTTTTGTTTAAAAAAATTAAAAAAAAAATTAACCGCCTAGGCGGACTAGTCGCTAGGCAGGTACCCGTCCGACTAGCACCTAGCGCTTTTCACAACCTTGGTTTATATGCAACAATACAAATTAAAACTTTATCAAATATTCTAAGAAATATTCATTTCTTTTGCATATTAAGAAAAGGTCTTGTACTTGACCTTGAGCAATTTCTTATCTGTATCATGTTACAGACCCCGTCCCGTATAGCCGTATAGTATCTATTGTGAATGTCACCAGGGCTTGTAGAACAAGAGACAGAGAGAGGATGACATAGGAAATTATCTCACACATATGAATTGGAAATTAATGCTAATGTTAGCAAACGTATTTGAGAACTCCAAAAATTATCTACAAGAAACAACGTCAATAGATTACAGGAAACCAGTTTCGGAACAGTTTCCAGTGAATTAAAAACTTCTTCCGTAATTTATGAAAGAAATTTAAAATAAGTTTTGCAAATTGATCTTAAAACAGAAACCTTTCCCGCACATTGAGAATTTATCCGTAAAAATACTGTTCCCTAACACATTGACAAAGTGCCACATTTTCTAATATATTGTACCCTAACTGTGTTGAAGTTGATGTCAATTAATAAAAACTGTTCCGTAACTGTGTTGGAAACAGTGTCGCAAGTCTTTTTCACATTTTGTGAGAGTTGAACCCGAAACCAGTTTGGCAGGAATGAGTTCCAGTCAGTCACTGTATACCCTAACAACCTTGAAGCTAATCCCAGTTTCCACAATTTGCCATCTAATGCTGCTTGCTAGAACCTGATGAATATTAAATCACAAAAGTTGCAGACGTACAATCTTTTTCTAATTATCATTAGACCTGCTTACCTTCCCAGTAGACATTGCAAGTTTACCCAGTTGTTTCCATTTTGACTCACTTTGTGCTTCGCTAGCTATTGCCTGCAATACACACACATAATAAATAAATCATCCTCATATGAAGAAACTGTCTGCTAGAGAGCATTTGCTCAGGTGCAAAAAGTGAAAAACTCAAAACAGATTGTAATATACTATGTGGACATTCACTCAGCTGAAAACATACCTTTGCAATATCTAACCGCTCTAACTGAACCGCTAGATCAAACTTGTAATTTGGATCCGTTGCCACTTCTAGAGCATCCTCTGGCATGCCTCGAGATTCCAAGAAATGGGCCACACTGAAAATGCAAATTTGATCAATGAAACATGGCCTAAACATGACCAAGAAAAGGATAGGCTGCAGCATGTCATAAATGAAAGAAGTTGAACCTTGAAAAAGGATCCAAAAGCATTTAGCAGAACATATACCAATGAATCTGCCTATTCTTGTGGCACGTCACATTAGGAGTTAACAAAAAACTTATGAGACAAAAGACCTCAAGATCATAATGGCTCTCAGTTAACCTAAATGCATTATATTATACATATTATAAAATCCAACAATAGTACGCTAGAACAATAGGAACTTGATACTAGTCTAGTCTGGTGGTATGTAACTAATGGAATTTTAAAACAATATATATTACACAAGAGGAAGTTCACATTAGCAGATGCAGCGAATAATGATATACCTATTGTGATGCTCCTTAGGAATTGACCGCAGAACTTCATTAGCGCGATCAAGATCACCACGCATCACAAGAGTTTTATACTCAATCAAGCTAAGGAGTAAAGTGTAACCTATAACACTGAAGTGGAAGAACCCTTGTCAATGGGAGCCACTAAATGAATAAAATTAGGTTCCACAAAGCAGCTCTCAAATAAAACTCACTTGAATTCCTTGTCAATAAGATACACCCTACTCTGACTAGCAAGATATCCCAACAAGTACATTGGCCTGTCCAAGTGGAACATGGTGGTAACCTAAAATTAAGGACAGATGGACAAATAAGTCAAACAGGAATCTGCATCCAACAAAACACAAACATCCCCTATTTACAGTAGTAATGTCAAAATATACCTCTCCGCCAACACAATAGTTCAATCTCGATGAAGAGTTATTGTAGATGAAACAGTCCCCAATCCAGATTCCTGTTCGAACTCGTTCATTAATTTCATGAAGCATCTCAAAAGCATCCTCAACACCTTGCTCATCCACTGGATTTCCACTATCTAAATAAGAAGAAACAATGTCTCCCTGTAGGGAAATTAAATGTTTTCAGCTTCCCCATATTCTAGTAATGTCAAATTTTCAAAGCATATAAGGTGCACTTTCAGGAAAAGAGAAGATAACCTAGCTGATATTGTTAATTATAAAGTTGACAACATGCTTACATTGTACTTCAAAATGTAAAAAGATGTATCGCTTGCTATCGTAAGTAAGTCTCCGCTATCAGCCCAATAGAGATTCTGAATCAAGAAAGAAAGAGGAAATTGTTAAATAAATTAACAAAATACACATTGTAAACCATGAATTAAGTTTGTAGCTCACTCACTTTCACATTAACATCAATGCGTCGTATCAATCTGCATTCAGCCCAATCATAAAAGCAAATAAAGTCATTGGAGCAGATTGCTAGCAACGTTCCCCCAAAAATACGCTCAGCAGAAAATGTGGGTCTTATACTTTTCCTCTCCTGCAAGATGAGACAACTTTCAATCTCACTTCAACTTCAGAATAACTAGAACAATTTATCAAACTATAGAATAACTAGAATAACTTTCAATCTCACTTCAACTTTCTTCTCCTGAAAGATAATGCCCGGTAGGCAGTAAGTACCTAAGGGTGTTTTTATTACTAGGGATTGGTCATTCATCACAATAGTGATTAAAGATGTTTCTCATAGAATTAAAGCATGGTAACTAAAGTGCAGTATGGCTTCTACAGTACTCTCTGATTGTAGAAAATGGAACAAAATTTTCTATAAACACGGATAAAAGACTGTAATGCTTCATCGATCAGAATGGCCAATCAACATAAAGAACATCCAAAAGATGATTTGCCAAAATGAAAAAGTTAGAAGGGATGATGGTAAAATTACAAAGCATCTGGAGAAGTGGAAAGATAGCAGAGGTTGTTGTCATTTTCTTTGTTGTTTTAGGGAAAAAGAACCAAATCATGACCCACTCCTTGTCTAAATTCTCCGAATACTGTTTTAGCACCAAAAATGTCAGAATCAAAAGATGAAACAGTGAACGCTCGAGTGACAGTTATTGTAATTATGGTTTTCAAGTTCAACCACTAGAAAAGCAGACCTTAAGCTCTCAGAAGAATCACAGAAGTCTGCACTAGTGAGAAGTGTAAATCTGCATATTAGAGTTGCCAATAATTCAAAATCCATGGAGTATGAGAAATCAAGACATGACGGTTCCTCACAATTCAAAGATGCAGTTCAACAACGTTAAACTACTAAACATGATTATGGAGATAAACATGAAACTTGGGAGCTATAGCGCCTATGCTAAATGAGCTTTCCTTAACAAAAAGACGAATAGGCTGTTGTACCTGGAAGTTTTTACTAAAAACCTTTATTCTTGATGTACTTTCCCTAACTGCATATTCACCATCAGATGACCAAACAAACTCCAGAGCAGATCCAAAGGACCTATTTCTCCATGCCAAAGCAGTGTATATAATGTATTCTCCATCTCCACAAACGACAACAAAACGACCATTGCGATTATGCTTCAAGCTCTGACAAAATATAAAAAAAATAGTTTCAGCATATACATTTTGAGAAATATTATCCAAATGATAAGTAGATGAAAGAAGAAAACTTAAAAATTGAAGAGTACTAAAAAAAAATCTTCAGGTCAGAAGAAGGGGCACGAAAAAGGGTAAGTGATTGAAGTTAGAGTTGACTACTAAACTATGAAACACATATATAGATACAGAGTTCCATATAGTATTAGTTTTATATAAAATATAATGATGAAAATGCATAAAAAATAATGTAAGGAAGCACCAACTTATAATGAATATGATTGTGTGCTAAGTTAATTTTTTGCCTACATAAGGCTGGATTTGATACTGTTTATCCGGGCTGCTTCGGCTTATTTTGAAAAGCAGCAACAAAAACTGTTTGGTAAAACTGGCTTCTGCTTATTTTTGATAAGCTAGTTCATTTTGGACAGCTTCTGGAAGTGAGGGACCATGTTCTCAAAAGCTGCTTTTGCATCTGTTTTTCGAAAAACAGCATTAACAACAAACCGATCCTAGTGGTACTGGCAACATGTTTGAAACACAAAATATTCAAATGCAACAAGAAATTATCTCAGTACAGTAACAGTTATACAATCATAGCCCATAAATACAATCAGGAAGCACATTGAACATCCGCTGAGCTCGTTGTTCATAGAAAGTAAGAATCTCAAGGCACTAACATCACAATACATGCCAACCAATTTTTTTAAGCTAGATTAAAGGTGTATCAGTGAGACCTGCCCATAACCTTAGATTTTCATCAGCAATACACCTCCTACTTAGAACATGTATTATTGAGATCCAATGGATAGTTCCTAGGGTATCAAGTTGCAACTTTTGTTAGTTACTGTCAATCCTATTGTGGAAGCATGTGGTATTTACCATATTAAGTTTGTGTCCAAGGAAAACACAAAGATAAAGAAGATGAACAAAATAATAGTATAGAAAGTAAAATAGCAATTGCACTTACTTGTGGGTAAAGGTCGCAGCTTCCCAACTCCTTCACAGCCAGAGGCAATCTTTCTCCATCCGTAACCTGATAGATTTAACATATAAATTCCTAAAATCAGCTGACAAAGAATTAGAACCTTTTTTTTTCCTTTTGATAACATGTGATACAAACTAACCTCATAGTCTGCACCGACCGATTTGATATTGACAGTTTGAACTTCATTATGTTTTGCCCATATGATTTTACCACTGCTGTCCATACTAGCAACTGGTTCTTCACGTCCAAGTTTTATCATTATGGTCCCTTCATCATACCCAATTACAACTCTGTGAAATAGAAAAAATAAATTACATATTCAAGCAACTAGATTGAAGTTATATAATGTTTCATAAGTACACCTTATGAAAGTCTTTCACAATGGAAGATTCTCACAGTGACCACATGAATTAAATTGTTTGATTATAACATCACATTTCCTTTTATATGAAACATCCATACCGTTCCATAATATAAGAAACAATAAGCAAGAGCAACAACACAGGAAATTAGGCTTGAACCATTTACCTCCTTGAACCTTTCAAGTACCCCACAGCCCAAACTCGTTCAAGACCATAATTCAGTGTGTTCTCAAGCCTGTAATAAAGAGGCAATATCACATCATGATTTAAATTAAAGATGAAAACCAATAAAGCTTAAACTACAAGAAAAATGAACATTACATGAAAGATGTGTTCACCAAGGAATTATTTGTCTAATGTACTTGAATTCTCCATTCAAGCATGTTTAACGAAGTGGAAAATAATAAATATATGATAACCTCTAATCAACGACAAAAATGAATCTTAGACAAACCAGTGAAACACAGTGTTGTAGTTCTTTGTCATGATGATCTGTTACATGAATCATATAAATCTATCATATTTGATGGGGACACAATGAAAACTACACATTCTACTGGCCAATTTCAGCATAATAGATGTATATGCAGGCTCAGTAGACCCTGAACAAAAATCCTTCCAAAAAGCTGCCCCCCTCCCATAATCAATCCAAAGATAGCCCTGCTTGATAAGGTAAGGCTTTTCCCCTTCGATTTGGTAGTGAGGGAGGAGTTGTCTTTGTTGTCCTAACCTATGAACGAGGTCATAAGCAAACTTGGTATGAACCATGACCCTCCAAATGGTAAACAGGCAAAACTATGGCAACAGGATAATCGGACCATCATAAGATCTTATGTTTTGGAGCAAGGTTACCTAGAATGCGAAACGTTGCAGAACAAGGAACCAAAAAAGGAAACACAATAAGCCACTTGCTATTGAACAGGAAATGGTGGGGGTAGGTTTCTTCCGATTGTTTAAGTGGAAAAAAGTGTACAACTAGGAGTAATCATAAGTGTGCAATTAGGAGTAATCTTGATTGGTTTGGGTTTAGAATTTCAAAAGGCTATATTTAGCCTTATGGAATTGAAATTTCCACAATACATAACGAAATTCGCAGAACACAGATTGCTGGGGCTGAGAGCTTTATTGAAACTCTGGTTTGGAGTCTGGAGGCATTACCATTACCAATGAAATGGTACAATCGTATTGTTTCTTTTTTCTCTTTCATGCTGTTTTCTTCCTTTGCATAAGTTCTCTTCGCTAGAAGAGAGAAGGATGACATTCCAGATGCATGTCACCACAATAGAAGAATTCACTTCTAAAGCTCTTGATTCATA
Source organism: Iris macrosiphon (assembly GCA_036927795.1). Taxonomy (NCBI): domain Eukaryota; kingdom Viridiplantae; phylum Streptophyta; class Magnoliopsida; order Asparagales; family Iridaceae; genus Iris; species Iris macrosiphon. The sequence continues at coordinate 183,041,189 of JAYESA010000012.1, forward strand.
GATTGAGGTAAATGCAGACAGTAATTCAAAGGACATGAGTTTTCTGTTGCACAATCACAGGATGCAGCATAACCAATAAATATCTCTAGGTCGTCCTAATAAATTCTTCTACAAACAACTTCACTAAGAAAATTTAAATCCAGCAAATAATCAGAGACCATTCCTACCACCCCATCAAAATTTATTTGGCAGTCAGGTTCATCCAATGGTGCCACAAATTATTTAAAGCTGTACATAGATATTGTCTCCACAAGGCACGCTAAACAGGCCCCTCTTGATTCTTTAGATTAATCCACAGGTATAACTCTTCCTCTTTCATCAAAGTTACTTCGTTTGATGTTACTGTGGCTACTAAGATAGCCTGAACTATAGATCCAAACCCCTACACATGGATGATTTATCCGGACCTGACGAATGTAGATTCTGAATTCAGTTCCTCAACATCTCGCTGAGCTCCAATCCCGTTTATTCGATCCTTTCCCATGAAACCCACACTTCAAGGAGTATGATCTTGTAAATCGCCTTCATCAATAGAACCACAAGAAATATTTGCCACTACTTCAGTCAAAAAGCATACTCTTCTACAAGGATAATCCATCCCTAATTTCTCTGTTCCTTATGTTCTCGAAAGCTTGGGAATAAATCATCAATCATACCATAATAAACGTCAAACTATAGATGTTGTCATGATATACCAGAATAGTGCTATATTACAAAGCCTGGTATTTGCCATTCATACAATAGGACTAAGAGCAATTTTGTGTGGTACACAGTACTGCAAATTTTATAGTCCACCATATCTAGTTCCATAAATGGTTGCAAAAAAGTCCCAAAAGGAGGAAAATCTAATGAATATAAATGTGCTAAAAAACAGCTGTCTAGACCTATCAAAGCACAAAGCAGAATCGCCTACACGCCTAGACACTCGTCCTGGACAGGGCGACCCATGATGGGTAATGGGCACCCTCCTAAAGCCCACCTTAGCCCGTCCAGACCATGAGCGAAAAAGAAAGCATTCCATATTCCCTTTAATGACTAGAAAGTAAGGTTTAGGATTCTTAGATCACTTCCAATAGTCTGCAAACTATATTAACCACACATCAATGCTGATCCTCAAGTATTTTTTTTCCTACATACAGGTACAGATGTGAACACAGGTGTCATTCTTTTGTACTTTCAAGCAAAGCTAGGTGGGTTGTTAGTGCTTCACAACCCTTTTGACACGGATGCAAATAGTTCAGGAGTGGGTCTGGCTCTATTTTTGGGTGGATTCTAAATAATTGACCGAATAATTGTATTTGTTTCATAATTGTCGTTTTATTGCTTTCCTAGTTTAGTTAGAATTAGTTTCTTAGCTCTTAAGTTAGGTTTTCTTATCGATATAGCTATGTAAGATAACAATAAGTTATGTTGATTATTGTTTCTCTATCGTTTTCTCTTTTGACTCTTGTGCTTGAGAATTGAGGTGCAAATTCTCATATCTTGGGTCAACGATCGGCATTTTCATGTTGTGTTATGTGATATCAGAGTGTCACTTCTCGTTCCCGATATACGTATTTGGAACGTATTTTTATTTTTAGCATGGTTGCATGTGCATGGAGACTAGACCCATTATTTGGTTTAGCCTTGCTCATGGTTTATTTTGTGAGTTGGTTCAACCCATGAGAACCTTTGGTTCAACCCTCAAATCCTACCATTTATAACCCAACATTTTCTCTCTCCTTACTTCTTCATTTATCCCTCTTTCTTTAGCTTTCTCTTCCCATTTCATAGGCAAGTACACATTGCATGAGAAATGGAGAAACCCTCTATACTATTGTTCCATTATGTTTATTATGTGTTTCTAAGCACTTTTAGTTTTTGGAGTTTTCTGTTTTGATGGATGGATTAGTGTAGATCTATATTTCTAAACTTAGAATTTTATGGGTTTCATGAGTTTTTTCTTGGTTTTGATCTATTAAACTTGTGCCTTTGAAAACCAGTTTTTGCTACATGATAGAGCTTTCAATTTAGAGCATTTTGGCTTTTGGTTCACCCGATTTGGACTTAAAATGAGGATGTTATGAACAAAACAAGATTTCAGTTTTTGGAACTTTTCTGTCATGGCTGAACCTGTTGTTGGAGAAGACGAAGTTCCCATGCGGCCAGTGAGCATATGCGGCTGAGAGTGTCATGCGGCGCAAGAGGGTTATGCGGCCTAAACTCTTGCCGCATACTGACAGCATGCGTCAATCTTGTTGGACGCATGACTGCTGATTTGCACAGTGTCCTGAACACCTTGTGCTTTCACTCACTGAACGGATGAAAATTTCGCTAAGTCCTAAAGAACTCCATGCGGCATCGACACCCATGCGGTCAGGAGAACATGCGGCCCCTATTTCTTGGATGCATGGCTCTGAGCCGTTGGCACTTATTTCTATAGTTTTGTCTTTTCTTTCTGACACACTTTATGGCTTGTCACATCAGTCACTTTATGTCTCATCATTGGCACTTTATTATTTGAATGTCACTTCGACATTTGTCCCAAGGAGTAGACTTAACCCTGGGCATGCGGCATGCCTTCATGCGGCATGACCTCTTATGCGGCCGGGATTGTTATGCGGACTGACTCCATACGGCCTAGAGACCCATGCGACCCTGCTTGTTGATTGAATGTCTTCTTGATTAATGTGACCCAATGTATAATTGGTAATTTGACTCAAATATTGTATCTGTGCTGATACCACTATTGACTGATTATTATTCATGATTTTATGTGCGCCAAGGAGCGACACATCATGTCACGTGTTAAGTGATTATATTTGGGTTATGCATCGAGAATGTCTCCAAATTCCTGAACGCGTGATATTATATATATGTACATTGCTTCCCCAGCACGGTCATAATAAGCGAGTCAAACTACCAAAGCGTGACTAGGTTATTGATTGTATGAATGTTGCATACACGCTCGGGTGAATCCAGATTTGACTTCCATGGATTCGTATCTAGCGTACCCGTACTTTGTACGACATCTTATGAAAAATTCTCATATGACCACGCATTGAGATTTCAAGCATAACATAGGGCTAATTAGGTAACTAAAAGTGGTAGTAACATTTGGAGGGAACGGTATCCCGAGATCATGCCAACGAACCTTTCCATAGAGATTCATTCTAAGTGCGCTGTGGGCTGGCCACCACAGATACTGTATATCATATGCTTTAATGGAGTACAGTATCTGACTATTATTATGCCAAGCCATTGTTTCAATATAGGAACACTGGAACCGCTAATACCGTATTTTTAGCGCAGTGGCCCTACGGGGGACTGGTGCATCCTGCAAGTGCATGTTTTATTATATTGGTTCGGTTAGCTCATGTTCGGCACTGGCGTGACCTGAGGATAATTATTATGCATTATTCTGAGATAACCTGAGACTCCACAAAATAGCAAGCCGTACAAATAATTGGCCGATTTAGGGAAAATGGAATTGGTTGTGATTGTATTTATTCAGCTAGTAGCCTAGGGAAGTGGACTGTCATAGTGTGATGGTTCAACCCTTGTCCTTGTTTGGTTGTAGGATTGGGCCTTTACGCTAGGATATGCCATGGACCTAAGTTACGACACTGAACCTATGTATTATTATATGTTTTCCCTGGGTTTTTGTTTTTCCATTTCGTGCTTCCTTTGTGGTACTTGCTATTTGGGGTCTAATCCCACTGATTTTACATGACCAGGTTTCGAGCCAGCACCTGAGGATCCAGCGTAATTTTCCCCTACTCATGGCGCGCACCAGGAATATGGTCGCAGGGGATAGCGAGTGGATTTTTTTCTTCTTCCCTGCTCGTCTTGCACATTTACTTCTTCTTTTTTTAGCGTTTAGCCACCGGCACCTGTTAGCCGGCTCGTCTGGACATTAGTTTTTCTTACATGATTGTATTAAATCAGACTGCAGCTGATCACTGTCATGTACTTTTGTTACTCTTCCAGCTTCTTATTTTGCACAGCTGGACTCCAGAACATTTTGAGAAAGCGTTTAGGACGCCTTATTGCTTATCATATATGCTCTATGCTTCATGTTTCTTGTTTGAATGATTGAGACATAGAAGTTATTGACCATAGGAGACTTGATTATAGCATGCACCCCCTTGTCTTATACAGTTGTGATTGTCGTACGACGTATAGTACCTTGTACAGAATGGTTGGCCATGTCCGTCTCCGTATTCCGGTACTGGGGCGTGACACAGAGCACGGAAACGCATGACACGGCACGAAAATACCGTTCATCTTCTCTTTTAACACAACACGAAAACGCCGATTGTTGAAGCCAACGACCCAAGATACGAGGACTTGCACCTCAATTCTCAAACACGAGAGTCAAAAAAGAAAACTCTTTATTGACAGAGAAAACAATAATATTCAACATAACTTATTGAATCTTACATATCTATATATATAGAAAAATCTAACTTAAGACCTAAGAAACTAATCCTAATTAAACTAGGAAGTAATAAAAAGATAATTATGAAACAAATATAAAAGATTTGGTCAAATATTCAGAATCCATCCAAAACTAGACTCAACCCCCCTTTTGAATAATTCGTATACACGTCAGACCCATTCTCTTGTAGAGAACTCTTTCAAGTTCTTGTGTCGCCGTTTGTATTAGTTGTGTCGTCATCTGGATTAGGTGGCCAATCAATAACTTCTCTTTCCGAAAACACACCATGACGTCAACACCAACATTGGAAACATTGTGCCACCGGTGCTGGTACGAGAATTTCTGCAACTTGTTCCATCTTGCACTAGCCTTCTGCAGTCGCTTCCAACCTCCTTGTGAACTCCATGGAGTTGGTTTGCTAAATTCTCTTTCGTCTTACTCTCCTCCATCCTTTTCCCAAGAAATGTTGTCCTTTTATAGACCCATGTGGTAAATTCGGCATATCTTCACCATAAACAAGAACAAGGATGTGTTGGATGCCACACATAGTTGGAGCCCTTCATGATTTTTTTTCGAAAAAAATGTCACAAAACTCATCAAGTACTGGTCGTACCTCTATTGAACTTGCTTCTTCCTCCTCTGATGTATCGGTCATTATGCTTTCCTTCACTATAAGTCATGTACCTTTTGGATCTCCTTGATGACTGCTTCCGCTCAATTCTTAGAGATCGCCACAGAAAGAAGAGTCTTTCCCCCATCTTGTAAAAATTCAGTTTGGGTATTCTTCTTCGATGACACAAGTGTGTTCCTTGCCCCATCCTTCTCCAGCTAATACGTGTTAACACATCCATCGTGTTATGCGCCAACATCAAACTGTAACAATATATGACAGACGTTGAGTCCATCCATCACGTCGTAATAGACCACATCCTTATAGAGAAAGGCACTCGGCACCACTCGGTCACTCTGACGCTTGCTATGTCTTAAACCTATCCAATAGAGTACGGTTTCGGGTGCTTCTCTAGCGTCAACCTTGCTACGTCGGACAACCATCGGTTGATGATGTTCTCTTGGTTCTCTTCGTCAATTATGAGCCTAAATCTTATGTTGTTGTTTTGGTACAACGGGTTCGGAACAAGTTGTCCATCTGCACAAAATCATCATGCTAACCTTTTGTACGGAATCATCGCACTAGGGTGTTAACACGACCTTATTTACCACGTCATGGATTGCCTCTTTCTTTCTAGATTCTCCCTACGACTGCCACATTGATATGCGTTGTCATCGTCGAACCAACCTCCACTACCACGAAAATATTTCCTCCCATAATTGCACATAGCGACCACGTCCGTCGAGACCATCTCAACCATCGTAATTCCTTCGGCCAGTCGGCTTGTCACCGCCACGATCGTCATCACGACCCCTTCTGACGAGATCATCAAAATTCTTCTTGGTTGTGCAAGACGAATCTACACAAGCCCTCCGTGGACGATTATCTCGTACAAATGTGTGACCCACTCCAGGGAGATTGCGGGCATTGCTCACCCACAATGTTGTTTTTGAATCTCAAACCAGTTTCTACGACGGTTCTTGAAAGCCTACCGCCTACTCATGGTGTTATGTAGGTTGAGCGGCCCGAAATCCGGCCCACAAGTTTCTCGGGTCATACTGGGTTTGCTCCCCGCATATCCGAGCTTGATCGTCCAAACAGGTCGGGCCAATTTCCCCCGATGCCCAGTAAAAACACGATATATATATATATATATATATATATATATATATATATATAAAGAACTTCCCAACTCCTTATCCCTATCCCTTACTAGCTAACCACAAGTCCTACACCAATTTGTTGTTATATATATGTGTGTATATATATATATATATATACACACTAAAGCCTAATATTTTTCCATTTTTTTTGTTAATTAAATGGGCCCGCGGGCCAGACCAACGCTACCAAGGTTTGGGTTTTAGACTTTATTTTGAAGCCAGACCCGGCTAGGCCCGACCCAGACACGGTCAAGCCTGGCCAAACCTGGGTCCGGGTCAGCCCCGACCCGACCCACTTTACAACAGAAACACCAGCTCAACTTGTCAGGCGCGTAGATTCAATCCTCGCAAGAGACTTCTATGCGACGGAACATCGCAAAGAGGCCTTCAACCCCTGCACTCCATCGGGAGAAGTTGGTCAGCATTGTCATCGTCATTGGTTTCCATCACGTCTCTCGACACATCGAGACTTTTATACCACCTGACACAACATGAAAATGCCGATCGCTGGAGCTAACGACCCAATATACGAAAACTTGCACATGAGTGTCAAAACTCACGAGAAATTTATTGATAGAGAAAACAATAATATTCAACATAACAATAATATTCAACATAACTTATTGTATGTTACATAGCTATATTTATAAGAAAACCTAATTTAAGCCCTAAGAAACTAATCCTAATTAAACTAGGAAATCAACAAAAAGATAATTATAAAACAAATACAAATGATTCGATCAAATATTCAGAATCCACTGAAAAATAGACCCGGTCTCGCTTTTGAATAATTCGCATCCGTGTCAACTTCCTTGCAAGAACATTTAGAAAATGCACATCTCCTTAAGTTTGTGCTACAATGTGTTCCATAAGTGACTATAAACATAATTTATGAGTATGTTATAGATATGCATAAGATTGTGCATTGCATGTTTTTGACAAATTGGTTTATTTGTCCATGTCCAATAGAGAACACGAATTCTGTTGGTGCAAATGATGCAAGATTCATAAATACGTGAAAAGTACGAGTAAAGAAATCCCAGACATGTGAAATGTAAATAAACAATATAGATTGCATATTTGCATGTACAATGAGAATAGACTAATATAACTATAGAAGTACCAAGAAATTAGCCATCACTCACAGCTGCAAATCCTTAGCGAGTTTGTGCTCATTATTATGTTTGTCATTAGAAAAAAAAGGCCAAATGCTACCTATATGTAGTTGCATGCCATATTCTAACAGTTCCGTCCTCTGAGCCTGTTATTATTATTGGGAGCTCAGGATGAAAACAGACAGATGAGACGTTATGCGTATGGCCTTCTAGCGTTTGGACGCAGCTCTTGGTTTGGTAATCCCACACCTGATTACATGAATTTCTATCCAATGTGGGACTAAATAAGTTCCCATAACTCAACACTCCCCCTCAAGATGGGCGATAGATATCAATCATCCCCATCTTGTTACAAAAGATGTCAAACTCTCTAGAATCTAAACCTTTAGTTAAACAATCAGCTAACTGCTCCGCTGATTTCACATAGCTCAAAGTCAAAAAAATTCTATTCAGTTGCTCCTTGATGAAGAACTGATCAATCTCCACATGTTTGGTGCGATCATGCTGAACTGGATTGTTTGTAATATCAATTGCTGATTTGTTGTCACACCAAAGTTGGAGGGAGTCTCCTCTAAACAAATGCATCTCAGCCAACAAACTCTTCACCCACATCATCTCGCACAGGCTAACTGTCATAGCCCTGTACTCGGCCTCAGCTGTAGACATAGCCACTACATCTTACTTCTTGCTGCGGCAAGATACAAGATTGCCTCCAACAAAAACACAGTAACCTGTAGTGGACTTGCGATCGTCCATACAACCCGCCCAATCGACATCACAGTAGCCTTCAACTCTCATATGTCCAGAACTTCTGAACCATAACCCCTTTCCTGGGCTTCCTTCAATATACCTGAGAATTCTGCGAACTGCCTCCATATGCTGCTCTCTGGGATCATGCATATATCTACTCATCACACTCACGACATAAGTAATATCATGTCTCGTATGACATAAATATATAAGCCGACCAACTAATCTTTGATATTGCTCCTTACTCACCGGATCACCACCCTCAGCACACAACTTGTGATTCTGCTTGATATGAATAGAAACAACCCTGCATTCATGTCTCTGAAAGAAGGTCCAAAGCGTACTTTCGATGAGAGCACTATACCCTTTCGTGACATTGCAATTTCAATTCCGATGAAGTACTTCAACTGTCCCAAATCCTTAACTTTAAATTCCTCTCCAAGTCTTTTCTTCAGCCGTATGATCTCCTCAGTATCGTCTCTAGTAATTACAATATCATCAACATAGACTGCAAGAACAGTGATACGAGTCTTGTAGTGCCTGTAAAACACAGTATGATTTCCATTGTACTGCCTATATCCCATACCACAGACTGCAAGTCTGAATCTATCAAACCATGCTCTCGGAGGCTGCTTTAACCTGTATAAAGACTTCTTCAATTTGCATACCTTCCCCGTTGCTTGTGAATTAGCAAAGTCTGGTGGAATCTCCATATACACCTCCTCCTGGAGATCCTCATGCAAAAAGGCGTTCTTGACATCTAGCTGATGTCGTTGCCAATTAAAGTTGGCAGCACATGACATCAACACTCGCACAGTGCTCATCTTTACTACTGGAGCAAATGTCTCATCATAGTAGATACCATAAGTTTGGCTATAGCCTTTAGCAACCAATCTGGCCTTGTACCTATCATTTTTTCCTCTGGAGTCTGCTTAACAGTATAAACCCATTTACATCCAACAGCACGCTTCCCAGCTGGCAGTGGTACCAGCTCTCATGTGTCGTTTTTCTTCAAGGCCTGAAGTTCCTTCTGCATGTCACTCAACCACCTAGGATCTTGCTTACCTATCTGCCAGTTGTTAGGTACAAGCACTGAATCTAATGATGCAAGGAAGGACTTATATGCAGGTGGAGTAGATGCATATGAAATGTAATGTACAATGTAAGTATCCCAACTGCCAAACTTAGCTGGAGGTTTTCTAGCATTGACTCTAGAAGTTCTACGAAGCAAGACATGGGTATTAGAAGCATCAGAGGTGGAATTGTTACCAGGTGACTCAGGTGGATGGACTGAAGAAGGTCCTGGAGAAGAGGGACTTGGGACATCAGCATTTGTGGGTACTGGCCTAGGCACAGAAGGAGGAAGCTCATGCTCCCTATATACTCTCAGCTCCCCCTGACTGTCGGCTCTCCCTGAGACACCATCACTCATCGGTGACTCAAAAGGACATAGAATTATACCAACCACGATGCTACTCCCATTATCCCCATCTCTACTAGCATTAGTAGAGCCATCCTCGAAAAAAGAACTTAACTCCGTCTTCTCCCCATAAAATGGTTCAAACTTCCGGAAGATCACGTCCATACTGACAAAAAGCATTCTTTCAGTGGGACACCAATACTTGTATCATTTCTGACTTGATGAGTAGCCCACAAGATACATTTAACTGCTTGTGGATCCAGCTTTGCTCACCATCATTATGTGATCTCGCACAAAATATGTACAGCCAAACACTCTGGGTGGAACAATAAAAGTATTAGAGCCCAAGAGCATCTCACATGGTGTATTCATCCCTAATACTCTTAACGGCATCATGTTAATTAGATAAGCTGTTGTCATAATAGCCTCACTCCACAAGAACTTCGGCACATTTATTGCCAGCATCAAAGAATGTGTCACTTCTAGTAGATGCATGTTCTTGCGTTCAGCCACCCCATTCTGATCAGAAGTATCTGGGCAAGTGGTTTGATGAAGAATTTTCTGACTAGAGATGAAATTAGTTAACTCCTTGTTGGTATACTCGGTCTCATTATCTGTTCGAAGAATCCTCACATTTACTCCAAACTGGATCTTCACATACGTCGAGAAGTCTTGAAAACATTTATACACCTCATATTTCTGCTTAATCACGTAGATCCAAGTCATACGTGAGTAGCAATCAATGAAGGTAACAAACCATCTGAATTCACTGATGGAAGTAGTAGGACACGGTCCCCAAACATCAGAATGAACAAGTGCAAATGGCTCAAGACTTCGAAGACCAACCATTTTATAAGTAGAACGTGTATGCTTCCCAAGTTCACAAGCATTATAAAATAACATTTTTTGTCTACTTTATGCATTATCTCAGGTTCTAACTTATTCAAACTATCAAAAGATAAATGCTCCAATCTGCAGTGTTGAAGCATTGTTTCTGTCTCTGGCCCTCCACTAATAGTAGCAGCGAGCATTGCAGCCTCCCTGTGCATGTACCAAAGGCCATCACGCATGATGCCAGTCCCAAGCCTCTTCCCCGTGGCCTTCTCCTGGAAAGAACACATATCCCGATCAAAAAGAACAGTGCAATTCAATTGATCAATAAGAGAGCTAACAGAAAGTAAGTTGACCGGAAATGAAGGAACATGCAAGACAGATGACAGGGTAACAGATGAAGTACAATAGACCGAGCCAGTACCCCTGATGGTTTGGGATATCCCATCAGCAGTCTAAACTATCTCGGGATGCATATGTTTGCTCGAATAATATAATGCAAACTCACTAGATGCAACTATGATATGCCTAGATGCACCTGAGTCTATGATCCAATCAGTATGAGATTTAGTGGATGCAAGTGCCTGAACCGGGATACTGTTGCCCATATGAGCAACGTAACAAGTAAAGTTACCAAGGTAGGTAGTGTCAGCCAGATCCTGAGTGGCATGTCCTTTGTCCTCAGAACTCTCAACCTGAAGCTTGAACTGACGTAGTTCCTCCAGCTTTGTCATCTCGGCTCCAGTCATCTCAGTAGTGGTCTCCTCTGGCACAGCTAGGTGAGCAACTCTCCGGCCTCCATGTCCCCTGCCTCCTTGACCTGTACGTCCGCCTCTATGTCCTCTGCCTGCTCAGCCACGACCAGAATTGCGGGGTTGAGGGCAGTTGTACCTGAGGTGCCATTTCTTTCCGCAATTATAGCACTCTCTGTCATCGCTGATAGGAGCACTAGGAATCACCAATACCGAACGAGCAACAGGTGAGGTCTCGCCTTTCATCACTTTCTGTCTAAACTCCTCTTGCTCCATCGATGCAACAGCCTCATCCATGGATGAGAAAGATGGCAGATGACACATTGTTGTCCTCCTAGCCTCAAACTGTGGGGTTCAGACCCTTGAGAAAACGAGCCACACGCCTATGCTCAAGGTACTGTTTCCCAAGGAGAACATATGCCGGATTTTGCAATAATAGCAGATCATATTGATCCAAGTCCGCCCATAAGCGACGTAGCTCCGCTGCATACTGGAGTACTGTCTTTTCCCCCTATGTGGTAGCATCAATCTTGTTCTCAACTTCCATCGTCAACGTGACACTTCCAGCTCCAGCGTACATCCCTGCCAATGTCTTCCAAACATCAGCTGCACTGCAAATTGACTTCATCATCCCAGCTATGGATGGAGACACAAAAGTCAGCAGTCAAGAAACCACCAGAGAATTAAGGTGACTCCATATGCTCCACTCAGCACTGGTCTTATCCTCTGGCTCAGTGCACTCTCCCTTCAAATATTTTTCAAGTTCCTTGGTCAGAAGGTTCAACAACGCCCTCCTAGACCAACTTAGGTAGTTTCTCGTCCCCTCAAGTTTGATGTCATTGTGTAGCAACTCTATTTTCTTCATCACCTGCGACGGTTCTGGTGCGGGCACGACTGCCCTACTGGATGAGGTTTCCTCTAATTTGGCCTGAAACACCCTGGCCACCTCCTCCAGTATCTCCTTCAGCTCCTAACTAGTCACAGGTGTTCTTATATCCAAAGTTGCTCTTATCGCAAACTCAACACAGGGATGAGATCAAACGCAACTCAAACGCGAGTCGTGCACCTACATGCGATCACGGCTTTCTCCATCAATCTGTACACCTCCAAGTTCATGCGGCAGGAGGGGTACACGATAGGTAGAACTCGCCAGACCAAAGGCTAGAAATAGAGATCTATGCAAAACTTTTCAGGAAGTATGCTCTCTAATCTCAGAACCCACATTGAGATCGAAATCAGAGGATCAAACAAGATTTCCTCTCTGATTATCAACGATCCAACGAACAACTCGTCTACGCTAGCGTATGACGAGGACAAGGTCGGCAGCAGCGTATCCTGCTTCCCGCAGGTTCGACAACACCCACCGAGGGGACGTCGACGGCTTAGAAGAGGGATGGTGGTAGAGAAGAAGAAAAGAGAGAAATTTATTGTGGAAAAAGATGATCAGAATTTTGGCTCTGATACCATGTAGAAAAACTTAATTGATTTATTTATCAAAGAGAGGGTACATATATATAGGAGGAGGCTAGCCTCCTCCTTACTTTCTATTCAATGTGGTACTAAATAAGTTTTCATAACTCAACAACTACCAAACATAGATTGAATTGGTTTAAAAGCCGCTACTTAAAGCCACTCAAAACCAGGCCTCTTATAACTGTTCATAACCGGTACTCTAAAAATATCTCATAACCACTACTTCCATAATTGCCAAGTGGTTATTCTATTAATGGTAATGAAGAACTTGTCATTCTTAATTCTTGTGTTCAGGAATTCACCTACTAAGTGACACACAATAAAAGCTATTTTTTGGTACTTTTAAGTTACTGATTTATGGATAGGATTTCACTCGACCCATTCAAAAGACTATAGGACATGGTAAAATGTGTGGCGTATCCCTGTAGTCGTGCTGTGTCATCGCATATTCTTGTTCGTGCAACATAAGTTAATATTCAAATGAAGTATTTTATAACAATCAACTGTAGGGATAGAGCTCTTATACTACTTGCCTGTGACTGATAATCCCAGATACAGACGCTTCCCGAATAAAGACTTGCAAGAATCCTGCAGATTAATGCAATTAGAAAGGAAAAAATACGAGAAGAACTTCAAAACAAAAACAAAAAATAAAAAATCCTCATTGATGTAGCAACAAAAGAAACTAAATGCGATAGTTACCATGGCTCTGTCGGATGCAGATCCACAGACTTCACTCTCTCTGATCGTTGCGCGAGCTTCCTCTGATCCATTCATCATCACAATCAAAATCCACAATCATTACTCCAAAACCACACAAAAATCCCACATTATCTATAGAAAAAACAATGAAAAAAATACCTTTATTTCCAATCGTAGCGGCTGCGTCCATCAACACGAACACCGATTCAAACGGAAGGAAACGAGAAGAAAAAAATCTCAGATCTCGAATATTAGTCAGTAAAATGTACTAAAATTCCTAAAATTCGTCGCAAATTCACGTGAACTTCTTGAAATCTACGCCGACTGATGCCGGATCTAGCGATCTATGCACATAAACAAAAGCAGTTCGAGAGAACGTACCATCGTGTAGCGGTGGAGTAGGAGCGGGTGAAGAATTCGAAACCCTAGAAATTAGGGTTTGGTGTAATTTCTAGTTTTGAGAGGGATCAGAGCCGACGGAGAGCCGAGAAAGGAGTGGAAAGATATCGGAGACGAAGTCCAAGAGCGAGGTTTTAGTTTCGGAAAAATAAACCAATGAAATAGTTGAAAATAGGGGCACAGGTTATCCTTTAATTACGAGATTGTCCCTCGGGAAGTTAATAGCTGTAAAAAGAGTTATTTACACTAATTGTCCATATGTTTTATGTTTACTACTCATAATGCACGTGCATAACAAATTTTGTTAACTTTTTTAATATTAAATTATTATAAATAATATTATTTTTAGGAATCGAATTCAAACAAACAAGAAAATTACATTCCAACTTAACCACTTGAGTTAGAATTGTTTAGCTGTAAATAAATAATATTATGTAGTTAGTTAAATAATTAGTTATTTTTAAAAAAATAGTTAATGGAGTATTTACATACGGCTTAGACGGTTCAATTTTTAGCCGTTTTCAAGCCTCATTATAAGAGTAGAGATTATACGAAATATTTCTACTTTTAAACTAATTACACTGACCACGCTTACTTTTTTATTTATAACACATGATACCCTTACTTTAAGATAAAAATAAAAAATTATAACACTAACTATTTCTATTTTTATTTTCTAAAAAGAGGGGTAGTCAGTGTAATTAGTTTAAAAGCAGAGCTATCACTTGTTATAAAAAAAAACTTAGAAATAATTAGTATAAAGAACCCTTATAAAAAAAAATTCTTTTCATATTTACACTTTCA